>CP139506.1:279579248-280265052 GCA_021014915.2 Artemisia tridentata subsp. tridentata
GAGTTCACCAAATTTTACAAGATCAAGTATTTCTAGTCTCATTTACATCCTAGTTAAGGTTTTGGAATAAAAACCTCGAAGATTTCTTAAGCATTTTGCTCCAAAAATCATCAAAACATCAAGTAAGTTTCAAGTAAAATTTTCTACCCTTTTATACTTTCATTTGATCTATATTTATGTTCTAGTAGCAAATCATGCAAATGTACATATGTTATATATACCACTTGACATTTATTTTCTCACAAAAATGAGTTTAATGAGTTTTATTAGTAAGCTTATGAGATCCACCATTTTTGGTGCAGATTAGGAACCCATGACACCCTAAGAAGGTGTATGGTAGGTTTTAGAATAGCTTGGTGCTGATTGGAAGTGTTATATTCAAGCCTTGAACTTGAAAAATAGGTTTTAACAAAGTATAGAAAAGGTTCTGTCCATTTTTGTGAAATCTGGAAAACTCAGTAAACCATGGACTATTTTGGTTTAAATATTTAGAAAATACTTTCAAAAACGAAACCGTGGCCGCCGGAATGAGCAAAAACGAGCTTACGACGAGAAAGATACGTTAATTTTAAGTTTGACGACGAAAACTATTTTTCTGAAAATTTGTGTGCTGTCCCATGAATTTCAACGGGTAAAACGAGGCGTTGGACTCGAACTAGACAAGCCGAATTATCAAAAATCTATTAGTTAGCAGCGAGACGAAGCCGAGGACATAAAGAACATAGAAAACGGGCTTATAACGACCAAGATGCACGCGTTTGAAACCCGACGATTGCAACATAATTTTATCAGCTTTTAATAGAAATATTTCTAAGTATAAAAACTGTTTTTGCGAGACACCACGTTGAGAGCCGTTTTTCTTATTGATTGAGACGCGTGTGGACAAAATGACAATAATACGAATTCAGGATATTGTTACAAGGTTCCTAAAAACGTCGAGCTTATTTACTAACACTCAACGTACACCATTTTATGACTAGTTTTTCGAGGCCATTTGGTTATTTTTATAAGTTGTGAAAAATGCTAAATTACGACGGAAAAATCTATAATCATAGATAAATCACCAAACAACGATCGTGGGATATCGTTACAACGTATTTACACGAAAAGTGATTTATAACTTAGCAAGACGTCAAAAATATAATTTTCGACGATAAACATTAATTCCAAAATTCACGAGTGGTATCGATAACATACGTATTTGCATGTGTAGCATCATTTCATGACTTACATTAGATCATATGAATCATTTAGGTCGCGGTTAGAGCGTCCGTACAACAATTTTCGTGTGCTTTGCTTCTATTATCATATCAGTTGTTCCAGGTGAGTTCATGGCCCCTACTTTTACTTGTTTTACAACTGTTTGGGGGAGAATACATGCTCGTTATATTTAAACTCCATGCTCGTTTTACTTAAAATGTGAATTTTTATCTCAAGCATTACTATTTGGTTGAAAACCTTGATTTGTACTCGAAAGTAATATTTGTTTACTTGTTACACACCTGATTATTTTCTCATGGACACCAGTGCACTAAAATATTAATTGCCTATGTTATGACCCGTTAAGCGCGAATATTATGAATAGATCTAATGGGATTGAACTCCCCATCCGAGTGGTTTCCCCACTTGGCTGGTATGTCAAATGGACGTATAATTATTTGAGGAACCTTGGATGTCCTAGGTGGACATCTACCAGAAACTTTGGGTGTCCAGGTGGTTTCCCCACTTGACTGGTATGTCAAACGGATGCTTACCCGAAAACTAGAAACTCCGGGTGGTTTCCACACTTGACTGGTATGTCAAACGGACAGGGACTAGAAACTAGAAATCTTAAGGCTTCGGTGTCATGAACTTAATACGAAAACAACCCTTTTTATAAATTTAGAATATATTGGTCTATGATTTCTTGTGGTCCATATGATACTTGTTGTTTATTTGGCAGTGGGTTGTAAATACACAGGTTGCAAGTCTTGTATGGGTGGGACTTGGGACTGAGTGGATTTATAATGCCTTTGCTGGGAAATCTTCATTCAAATGCTTTACAGTTAAACTAACTCTATGAACTCACCAACCTTGTGTTGACACTTTTAGCATGTATTTTCAGGTTAAGGCGATAAACTAGTTGTTGAGGCTCTTGGCAGGGCATGGCACGTTCATAGAAGACTCTGATGTATTGGGACCACTTGAAAACTTTTATGGGCTTATATTTCCGCACCATTCTATTTTAAATGGTTGAGATAAAACCATTCTTTATACTTTGTGTTGTGATACCAAATTAGTAGCACCCCAGCGACATGTATGCTTCCGCTAGACCCGATTTTGGGGGTGTTACAGATTGGTATCAGAGCCTTGGTTATAGAGAACTGGGTGATTTTAAAACCTAGACTATAACTACTTTCACGAAAACCTAACCCTATGACCGCCACGTGCCTGCCTGCCAAGCTGATGCCTCATTTGTGGTTTGTTGCTGACATATTTGATGAGATTCGTATCTTATTATCAGATTAATTATACTTGCTTATTATCGTTGATTACTATAATTGTCTTCCATAAAAGTATGCTTACCTATCGTATACGTCTCAGCGTTACGCCATCCCTTACGTAATCTCATCATCAGACCTCGAGTTTGGTCACTTGCCTTAGTCTTTCAAGACGGCTTTCAAATGTAAGGGACATATTATTAGTATAACTGAGCTGGGCATTTCAAAATTCATTGAACCTCGGTGGAATATAGACTGGTCATCTATATTCGACCAGGGACAGTGGGACATAGGCTGACCACCTATGTCTGACTCAGAGATGAATTTTGCAATACTGGGAATAGTTATAATAGAATTATGTTCAGGTTGATTCTCTACTCGATTTCTAAAGGTTTCAAAATCCATGTGTGTGTATTCAATCGCTGCAAGAACATTCACATTAGCATCACCTTGTGAACCACCGCCTAAAATCACGCCAGCTAATCATAACTCGACCTCAAGCTTTCATTTTACGACACTCCGCTTTAGAGCACCCACTTTTAGGAAACGTCTTTATTACGTCTCACTCTTCTTTTCTTGTTTTGAAGAATTATGCCGCCAAAGAAAGCTACTCAAGCAATGACACCAGCTGAAATCCGAAAACTTGTTGTCGATAGTATAGAGGCAGCACTAGTAGTTGAAAGAGAGGTCGTAGCTACACGGGCTGCTGAAGCCGCTTCTCGGGCAGAAACAGCAGAAGCTGCCGGACTTGCGGCTAATGGTACTAATGTTCGCAAATGTACTTACAAGTACTTTAAGAGTGGTGATCCCATAAAATTCAAGGGCACTGAAGGAGCCACTGCTATGATCCGTTGGTTTGAGAAGATAGAATCTGTATTTCTTCTATGCAATTGTCAAGAGGACAGCAAGGTAAAGTTTGCTACTAGTACACTCATTGAGGAAGCTATGTCATGGTGGAATTCTTTTGCACAGCCTATTGGTATGGAAAATGCTCACAAGCTCACGTGGGAAGAATTCAAGAAGTTACTGAGTAAGAAGTTTTGTCCACGCACCGAAGTGAAGAAACTAGAAACAGAATTTTATGAGTTGTTGACCATAGGCAATGATATCGAAACCTACATCAAGAGATTTCAAAAGTTGGCCGCGCTTTGTCCAAATATGGTTCCAGATAACGAGGAGTTGTTGGAAAACTTCATTGGTGGGCTACCGCACAACATCAGTGGGGATGTAACTGCTTTTGATCCACACACACTGGACGAGGCTATCAGAATGTCTCAAAAGCTTATGGCTCAAGTGGTGAAGAAGAGAACTATTGTCAATAACAATAACCACAACAACAACGACAAGTACGGCAACCAAAAAAAGGAAAAGAAGTGGTTAGAGCCTATGCTGCAGGACCGCGCACCAAGAAAATATATGCTGGAAATTTACCCTACTGCAACACGTGCAATCTCCATCACCTAGGTCATTGTAGCGAACCGTGTGGGGTGTCCAAGAAGCGTGGTCATCAAACCAAGGATTGTAGGAATCCCGCAAATCAGAGGATCCCGGGGAGTTACTTTTAATGTGGGAAATAGGGCACCTCAGGAAGGACTGCCCGGAGTTGAAAAACAAGAAAACGGAAACCTAAACCCTCTAGTGTTGTATTTCTTTTGCGCTTCACTTTAAGTTCTATCGTATAAGTTTCATGTACTATTACAAAATCCTATTTAATGAATGTTTTATCTTTTATCACCGCAATGCGACTCAAATATCCACATCTTTTCACCAAATCCACTCCAGAGACCAACACGAACTGAATTCAGGGACTGAATTCCTTTAACGGGTGGAGACTGGGACAAATCGTAATTTCAGGTCATTTTCCAAACCTCGACAATTTACTATTCATGTATTACTATTCATCAATCACTATTTATCATTTTTGAAGTCAGTTTGCGACTTTGAGATATTTTCAAAAATTTTACTATTCACAAAACACTATTTATTCCCGGAGAAAAATCACTATTCATGGTTATCATTCATCCTTTCGTAAACTAGGTTTATGGGTAGTCATAATTCGCGTAACCATTATGTTTTAGCTGCATATTCATAAACCATCATATAGACTAGAGTAGTCTACATATCATCAGTAACATCATCTGCATGTTAGGTCATGCACGGGTTTGCATAATTTCAATTAACGTATGGTTATTTATTAAATAAACGTTACCACTCAGTCGTTTACTACAAACATATACCCGACACTCCAGACTATGGTCCTAATATATTTTCACACTCATTATAATGATATAAAAATTATATTATTAGTTTACCCGGTGTTTTTAAATCATTTACTACATTTACCGTTAAACGCTTATAACTACGTCGGTTTGCGAAATTTCAACACGACAACAATTTGAACACCCGATTCTTGCAAGGAATGTGATTTTATAATATTTACAAGTTCGTAATACTTTATTTAGTTCCTTCAAGATTTATTTCCAGCTAACTCGGTACCCGGTAACACATAATACACATCAATAACTACTTAAATCTTTCAACCTTGGGGACAAGCTCATTCATTAGCACACATACTTTCTTTTACCCTTGTTTGCCCCCCCCCCCCCCAGCCCCCCTAGTCCATATTTCACTTGAGTACATTGACTAACATTAATATTACAAGATATTACATACAAGATCACCTCATAATTCATAACACTTCAAGTAAAAATAACAAAATTCTCTCTTCCTTTCCTCTCTTATATGATCGGCCAAGGACAAGGAACAAGCAAGAGTTCACCAAATTTTACAAGATCAAGTATTTCTAGTCTCATTTACATCCTAGTTAAGGTTTTGGAATAAAAACCTCAAAGATCTCTTAAGCATTTTGCTCCAAAAATCATCAAAACATCAAGTAAGTTTCATGTAAATTTTTCTACTCTTTTATACTTTCATTTGATCTATATTTATGTTCTAGTAGCAAATCATGCAAATGTACATATGTTATATATACCACTTGACATTTATTTTCTCTCAAAAATGAGTTTAATGAGTTTTATTTGTAAGCTTATGAGATCCACCATTTTTGGTGCAGATTAGGAACCCATGACACCCTAAGAATGTTTATGGTAGGTTTTAGAATAGCTTGGTGTTGATTGGAAGTGTTATATTCAAGCCTTGAACTAGAAAAATAGGTTTTAACAAAGTATAGAAAAGGTTCTGTCCATTTTTGTGAAATCTGGAAAACTCAGTAAACCATGGACTATTTTGGCTTAAATACTTTCAAAAACGAAACCGTGGCCGCCGGAATGAGCAAAAACGAGCTTACGACGAGAAAGATACGTTAATTTTAAGTTTGACAACGAAAACTATTTTTCTGAAAATTTGCGTGCTGTCCCACGAATTTCAATGGGTAAAACGAGGCGTTGGATGCGAACTAGACAAGCCGACTTATCAAAAATCTATTAGTTAGATGCGAGACGAAGCCGAGGACATAAAGAACATAGAAAACGGGCTTATAACGACCAAGATACACGCGTTTGAAACTTGACGATTACAACATAATTTTATAAGCTTTTAATAGAAATATTTCTATGTATAAAAACTGTTTTTGTGAGACACCACGTTGAGAGCCGTTTTTATTATTGATTGAGACCCGTGTGTACAAAATGACAATAATACGAATTCAATATATTGTTACAAGGTTCCTAAAAATGTCGAGCTTATTTACTAACACTCAACGTACACTGTTTTATGACTAGTTTTTCGAGGCCATTTGGTCATTTTTATAAGTTGTGAAAAATGATAAATTACGACGGAAAACTCTATAATCATAGATAAATCACCAAACGACAATCGTGGGATATCGTTACAACGTATTTACACGAAAAGTGATTTATAACTTAGCATGACGTCAAAAATATAATTTTTGACGATAAACATTAATCCCAAAATTCACGAGTGGTATCGATAACATACGAATTTGCATGTGTAGCATCATTTCATGACTTACATTGGATCATATGAATCATTTAGGTCGCGGTTAGAGCGTCCGTACCTCGATTTTTGTGCGCTTTGCTTCTATTATCATATCAGTTGTTCCAGGTGAGTTCATGGCCCCTACTTTTACTTGTTTTACAACTGTTTAGGGGAGAATACATGCTCGTTACATTTAAACCCCATGCTCGTTTTACTTGAAATGTGAATTGGTTTCTCAAGCATTACTATTTGGTTGAAAACCTTGATTTGTACTCGAAAGTAATATGTGTTTACTTGTCACACACCTGATTGTTTTCTCATGGACACCGGTGCACTAAACTATTAATTGCCTATGTTATGACCCGTTAAGCGTGAATATTATGAATAGATCTATATGGATTGAAATCCCCGTCCGAGTGGTTTCCCCACTTGGCTGGTATGTCAAACGGACGTATAATTATTTGAGGAACCTTGGATGTCCTAGGTGGACATCTACCAGAAACTTTGGGTGTCTGGGTGGTTTCCCCACTTGACTTGTATGTCAAACGGATGCTTACCCGAAAACTAGAAACTCCGGGTGGTTTCCCCACTTGACTGGTATGTCAAACGGACATGTACTAGAAACTAGAAATCTTAAGGCTTCGGTGTCATGAACTTAATACGACAACAACCCTTTTTATATATTTGGAATATATTGGTCTTTGATTTCTTGTGGTCCATATGATACTTGTTGTTTATTTGGCAGTGGGTTGTAAATACACAGGTTGCAAGTCTTGTATGGGCGGGACTTGGGACTGAGTGGATTTATAATGCCTTTGCTGGGAAATCTTCATTCAAATGCTTTACAGTTAAACTAAATCTATGAACTCACCAACCTCGCGTTGACACTTTTAGCATGTATTTTCAGGTTAAGGAGATAAACTAGTCGTTGAGGCTCTTGGCAGGGCATGGTCATGGTCATAGAAGACTCTGATGTATTGGGACCACTTGAAAACCTTTATGGGCTTATATTTCCGCACCATACTTGAAATGTTGTAAACAAATCACTTTGGAATATGAAATCTATTTTAAATGGTTGATATAAAACCATTCTTTATACTTTGTGTTGTGATACCAATTTAGTAGCACCCCAACGACATGTATGCTTCCTCTGGACCCGATTTTGGGGGTGTTACAGTTCAAGGGAGGATACTCAGATGCATGAGCAGGTTGAGAGTGATGAGGTTGATGCTGCTGATCTTAAAGCTGCTGATGATGAGGTTAATACTGCTAGTGAGCAAGTTAATGCTGCTATTGAAAAAGTTTCAGCTACTGGGTCAAAAGTTTCTACTGTTGCTTCAGAAGTTAATGCTGATATTGTGAAACAACTGAACTTAATGATGAAACCATCTTAGCTAAGGTTCTAACTGATCTCATGAAGATTCCTCCACAAATCAAAGAAAGGTCAAGACCCAAAGATAAAGGTGTAACTATCAAAGAACCATCTGCAACAACAACACAAACAACAAGATCACAACCACCACCACTGGGCAAAGGCAAGGCAATTTTAGTTGAAGAGCCTGTGGTGAAACACTTATCATGGACACAACAACAACAACAACTTGCTAAAGATGCAAAGTTGGCTAGAAAGCTTTGTAGAAAACTAGACGGGGCGGTTGAATAATTTTACCGATTAAAATCACTTTTTAAAACTTATAGATCGACTTTTGTCAATCTAGTTTTGACGTGTTGGATATTGATAGAAATAAAAACATATAAACTAAACTAGGAGATAGAGTTAGAGAGACACAACCACAACACAAGTATTTATAGTGGTTCGGCTACAAGGACACCTTCCTTGCCCTACTCCACTCCCCGAGTCACCTACTCGAGAGTTCATTATCACTTCACAACACAAACTCCTTTCACATGGCGAAGAAGCCTTCCCAACGTCGCTTACACTTTACGGTACAAAGCAAGATACCGGTCTTTCACACAACTGACAAACCTTGTCACTACACTTATCGCACAAGGCTGATATCGGGTCCTTACACGCGACCAAAAGCAACACACCCAATTCAACTCGACTAAAGGATCCAACGCTTTTACACCTATCGCTAACACATATAAACGCCCTTGGACAAAACCAAGAACAAGAATCACTCGTGATCTTGAAGAGAGAATCAAGCACCCATTACACACGTCGAACCTTCGAGAGTTATGATCTGCCTTATGAAGGAACTATAAGAATCAAAAAGAGAAACAAAATAGAAGATTCTTGGATCTGAGGTTAGAGAGTTTAGAGTATAGAGAAAGTAAACTCAAAAGGGGTGAGAATAGAGAGGAAATGGCTCCCCTATTTATACGCAAACTGCTATGACCGTATCAAGGGAATCCCTGCCAAGAAGGATCCGGCTAGGTAAATTCGGGGATCCGTAATGGTTAAACCAGTCCGGATTTGGTTACAACGGTTAGGGTTATAGTTATATCCATGGGAAGATGATGTAGGGCCATATTGTCAAAACATTCTTGGGTTCATGGGTCCCTAAGGGATCGGTAGGTTAATCGGGTTGGACTTGGGTCATGGGTCTTGTTTGGTTTACAACCTTATGGATGGTCATGCATTAAGATGTTCAGGGCAATGGGTATCATGGGTTTATGGTGTCAAGCTCCATGGGTTATGATGGTTTATGGAACTTGGTTTTGGGCCATGGATAGTCCAAGTGTTTACTAGTATTTTCTTAACATGTATTTTATAAAAATGTAAGTAACAAATGTTACTAAAGTGTTTTTATAAAATAGTTTTGGTTTCATGTAAACTTGTTAACTAGATATGTTTAAGATTTACTTGTTTAATGAAATGAGTTAGTAAACTATTGGCTCAAAGCATTACGTAATTTATTTATCTCGTTAAAATGATTTTACGTTTGTTACGACAAAATATTGAAAGATCGTAAAATATAAATAAACATTTTTTAAGGTTTATTTGTATTAACAATCTCCCCCTTTTTGTTGGTGACAAAACATAAAATTATTTTAAGTAAAATAATAAAATTCGTAAGTTTTGAATTTAAGCTTTTACACTTTTCTCCCCTTTTTTGTCGAAACAAAAAGAGTGTCGAAAAGCAACTAACCCGAATGCAAGTTTTAAGAAAAGTAAGTGAAAGAAGAGATGTAGAATTGAGAAAGGAGAGTAAGAAGTTCTTAGTTGCTCCCCCTCGATGGTTGCTCCCCTTATTGAGGGCGTCAAGTAATTAGGGAGACTGAGATGTGCTCATTGCAAGTATTTGCAATGGTTTTGCTTGGACGAAAGCTACCCCTTAATGAGGGCGTCAAGTACTCCATGTGTGTTTTTGAAAATCTACAAAACAAAGGTTAGAAAACAAGTATATTGTGTCCTTTTGCTAAAAATGGAGCTGCATAAAACTTTGGTTGGTATTCTATTTGCTCGGATCCACCGGTTCCCTTGAAAAAGGAATCTGGTTAGTACAAATTGAAGGATCCGGCTTACCTGCAACTTGTTAGCAGCAGTACATAATAGAATAGGTATGAAGACAAGTAATAATCACACAAATCATGTTTACATAGACAAGAAACACATAATCATGTAGATTCATTTAATAAAACAAGAGAAATGATACACACATTGGTCAAATCTCTAAAACCAAGAAAATGATCTTAGCATGAAAAATTCCTATCCGACTAAAGTTAGGCCTAAAGCTAGAATAGTGACACCACTTGTGCTTGTACTACAAGGTTTTTAGGGAAGGTTTGGTTTGTTGACGTCATCATGACGTTCAAGAAGGTGGTAGAACATGAAACGTATTTCATCACGTAGTTCATGAACTAAGGTTTGGACACGTTGACAATGATCAAGTATCATTGTGGTTTGTTCGTTGTGAGGTTAAGATAGAAGGTAGTTGAGCTATGTTTGAGGTGGAAGCACCTAGGTTTAGAGGTTGTGGATGTACCACGGGTGTTGGTAAAGAAACATGTGTGGGTGGAAGTGTGTCATTGTTTGGTTGAGGTGATTGAGGTGTTTGTGATGGTTGACATCTTCTCATTACCCAAAATGGGCCATTTGAGGGTGGTGGTATGTTGATGTCAACATCTAGGTGATGAGATGGTGGTTGTGTTGACATTCTCTCAATGGATGAGAATGTTGGTAATGGTGGTGGATTAGAAGGTCTAGGAGGTAAGTCCTCCAATGAGTTGAAGTAGAGGTGAGGTGATGAATGAGGTGTGGTGAAAGAAAGAAGTCTTGGTTCAAGAGGAGAAGGTTTTGTTGGTTGAGTGGATATAGGAGTGTTTGGTAATGTAGGTTCAATAGGAGATGTAGGTTCAAGAGAAGTTGATTGTGGTGGTGTTGTTTTGGTGGAAGCAAGTTATGGTGGTGATAGTTCAAGAGATGGAGGAGTTTGGATGTAGTTTAGGAGAGGTGTTCTAGTAGGGGGTGCTTTGATGGTTGAGGTTTCGGTTGAGGATATTTCATACACTATTCGTGCAATTTTTCTTGGCGGGCTCCTAGTGGATGATCTTGCACTTTGTGCCTTAGTCATGTTTTTGGGTAGGTTTAGAGTGTGAGTTTGCAGTAGAAGATGGTTTGTTTTGGTGTGGTTTGGAAGCACAAACACAAGTGGCTTAAATAGTGAAAGATCAAGTAGGTGAATGAAAGCCTAAACCACTAAAATCCTTAGAATTGCAATGATATGCATGCTACAAAGTCAACTACAGTGATACAATCTTCTAGGAGATATATTAAAGGCAATGTGGAGTGTTTCAGTGGATAAAGTTGAGTTTTGGAAGGCTACAGGTGATAAAATCTGTTTCTGTTTTCCCGATTCCAGCGGATCCTTCCCAAAAGGGATCCGGCTAGCTTTAGCTGAGGGAACCGGCTAACAGATCAGATAAAGGTGAGAAATGATGGTCATCTAGCTATTGCAGCCCTATATTTGTTTGATGTAATAAGTGTAAGATAGTGTTTTAGTGAAGGCAACTCTGAGTGTTATAAGACTAATGATGAGGGGTTGCCATACATGGTCTTTAGAGGTGAGAAAGATGTCTAAGTATGCCATTAAGTGAATAAGAGTTAATATAATCATATCACTGAGTGTTAAATATATGTAGGTTTCATGGAAAGGTGGTATGAAAAATTCAAAAATTCTTTAAAAATCATAAGAATTAAAAAATTGGTTTTAGATCATTTTGAGGTAGAGATAGTGCAAATAAATTTTGTTAAAAATTTATTTAAATTATAGGTAAATGTAAAATGATCGGAGAGAGGTGATGCAAGAAGTGGTACTAAGAAATAGTGTTTATTGTGGAAATGATAAATCAAAAACACCTAGGATGATACTTAAGTCTTTCTTAAGAGTTCAACAAGACTACTCACCTCAAAGTCAGCTCAAATATGACTAATAGGAGATGACTAACTAGTGTACTAAGGTTAGAATGGCTAAGTGTGAAGAAAGATGGTATAATTCTTCGTCTGTGTACCCGGATCTTCCGGTTCCTTTCTAGGAGGGATCCGGTCAGTTATAACTGATGGATCGGCTGCTGAGGCTTATTGTTCACAGTGAGCTTGCCAAAATTATGCTCACTTGTCGAATATCATCTCTAGTGTTACAAGCACCAATTATATATATACACAAGACTAATATAGCAAGTAGAGCACGCAGTAACCACATAAGGACAGTCAAAAGGGATAATGACCAACTTTTGATATAAGATCAAAAGTGGTAAAATTTCCTAGTAGGTTATTTAAGTTACTACAATTGTTATGTTTTACCCAACATCCTAGTATTGAGCATCACCATACGTTAGAGACATTGTATCACCTACATTACATGTTTCAAATGACAAATTTTTTTAAAAACATCCATTTCCTCTTCACCTCTTCTTCTTTCCCATGTTTGATATGAAGTGAGTGAGACACTTGAACATACCCTTGGTTTGCTTGAACTCCTCGGTCTCATTGTGGATTCTTGGGAGTTGGTCAATGTAAGTGTGGGGATCGAGTTGATAGTTATTGATTGGGTCGTTTGGATCAGCTTCAACTTCTTCAGAGGAGTCGGTGAGAGGATGTGGCCTTTTTCCATCAACCATGAACCTCTTTGTCCGTCCCTCGGTTAGAGGTACCATGACATGATCACAAAGAAAATGATCATCGTTCATAGGAGAAGGTTGCATTCCATTTACGAACTTTGAGAGGCGAGTGAGAAGCATTGCATAGGGAAGCACCATATTGTCGGTTCGAAGGACACTAGCCATTCTTTTGACCATGTAATAGGCTAGATTGAAAGGAGTTTCATTGATGAGACAGTAAATCATGTAGACAAGACAAGCATTGGGATGATCTTTGTTCCCGACTAGAAAAAGGACATTTTCTCTCAGGATTTGTTCCCACTTTTTGTACATGGGAAACATTTCAGAAAGTTCCATTTGGAATGGATCTCGACGGATGAGTTCGGAGTTTCGAGTGAGACGGGTTGGTGAGGCTCTTTCAATGAAGACCGCATTTCTTATGGTGAGGGGGTCATGAATGTAACACCCCAACCCAACAATGGTAGAAGTATCACATTAATGGCTTCATATCAGATCAAACAAAACATACATTCAATAGTAATACAAAGATTCTCAAAGGTTACAAATGAAATACTGAATACACAAAGATATAAGGGAAACAAAAGCTAATTACTAATGCAATCCTTCCAATGACTTCTACTTCAGAATAACTATCAAAGTCTTCTAAGTCCAAAAGTCTCTTCACTCATACCCAAAACCCGTCGTCCTGCTTATTACCTGCCGCACATGAAAAGAAAACGTGCGGCTGAGCTTAAAAAGCTCAGTGAACAGATACATATACAAAGCAAAGAATAACGAAACAGGAATATAATGAAGCACTGGAAATATCATAAGGCATAATCAAAGCAAAAGAATAGTAAGGAAAAATATAGGATAGTCATCTACCACGAGCCCAGAAACTCAAAGTCATAATCTCAACATCATAATCTCAAAGTCATAATCTCACAATCAGAGGGGATACCTCATAGGCAACCAGATAATATGAGGGGTGTCCTCATGTATCAAAAGGGTGGAGTGATCAGCTCCCAGAAATGTGAAAGGCATGTATTGCACACAGTACCAGTCACCTCAAAGTCATAGTTAAATCCACTAAACATACAAATCTAGGATTGCAATCCATACGCCCCCAAACTCAAAGTCATACTCAAAATCATAATCTCAAAGTCATAATGGCCATATCATAATATATAAGGGACGGTGTGAGAAATCACTCACCCACACATGAGTCATGCCAGTGGTGCATCACAGACATGGCCAGGTTACCTTCCTGGCTAGGTAACATAAAATGGCTCGGGTATCAAACTAAGAGTCAGGTCTCAAAGTCATATCAAGGTGCATCTCAAGGTCATAATCAGAAGGTATATCTCAAGGTCATATCAAAAGGTTCATGTCAAAAGGATCATGGCAAAGGTTTAAATCATAGCTCAACATCAATGCATAGGTGAAAAGACACCCTTACTAAAAAGGGTAGAGTATCCGTACCTTAGACCGCAAGTGAAAACACAATAGAAACATAAAGATCGGAAGCAAACTCCTTCTTCAGCGAATCTACACGAATACGTAATCATCTTATTATTAATATCTTATTTAAATCACATTACTTATTCTAGTCGGCTTTCCATTTTTCTAGTATTTTTCCATAAATAGCAAGTTTCCCGAATTAGTAATTTATTACTTTAAGGTATGGATAACGATTTAAGTTTAGAATGACATCTATAGTAGCTCAGGGTTTTGAGTGTCATTATAACAAAGTTTAGGGTCAAAATGTAAATTATCAAAATAAAATATTAAAAGGTCAAATAAGATTATTTTAAGGTTCATTTTATAAATTTATTTTAAGGTAATAATTTTAGACCCCGTCGTTATAGTTTTATATAATTTATTAACGTACCCATGATATTGATATTTATGCCGCGACGACCCAAGATTTTCTAATCCGACTTCGTTTTACCCAACTCACACTTACGTATTGCCGACCTTATATTTTAACCACGATTAAGTCATTATGTTTTAACTCTATCGACCCGTCACAAAATATTTATACACATGACAACATATATTAGTCATGCATGCTACTTATTCGACCCATATACTATCAAGATTCGACACCTATAATCCACACTCATCATGCGACACATGACTAGATTTTAACAAGGCAACAATGTATTTAACAAGACCACAAACGAGCCTTAATACTTAGCCATATTCGTATCGAGTTACACACACACAACACATTTTTTCTTTGTTTAATACATCACACGACACAAAATTTCAAGACAAAGTACATGCACTCACATAAATCCCATTCTTGCTCACGTGACATAATATGAATTCCCATATTCCACATAATTTGTCCAAACCCACATGTACACACACGTACACAATGTAACCACCAAATCTATTAGTTACCCATGCATACCCACTCACATGCCATTTTAGTTACTGAATAATATTATTCTCAGATCATGCGTTAAAACTCATTCATATACAAGTAGTTATAGTTTTCATTTTCACATCTAGTCTACATATTTTAAATCTATAACTAAGGCTCATCATTCATAGTCATTTCTATCATTTTAGCATATAATGAGATTCAATTATAATTGATGTGTGATTTGTTTTAAAATGATAGTTCGATCGAGAGTTACCTCAAGACTAAACGAGTATAGATCAAAACCGAAACGAGAACGCGAACACTAAGATACAAGGAGACATGATCGCACCTACAACCAGGCGTACAAGACATGAACCACAGCCTTGATCCTTCAGACAACCTCGAACCAACTTAACTAGAAACAAAAAGGGGTCAGACCCTAATACATACTCGAATACAAACCAAATTCAACCCGAGCGGGTTCCGAAGCTCAAACCACAATGATCGTTCATCTCTGTCATGAACAAGACAATAACACATCGAAACCGCACGTGTGTGAACACCAACTCGATCATGATCATGGACGGTAACTCGACTCTAGAAATCCCAGTCGTGAACCTAAACTGCGGTACGATCCCGAACCGAAACTTAACCCAACACGAAGTTCAGCAACCTTGAAGGATCAAGGTGAACCCAAACTAAGCATGGCCACGAAAAACAAGAACATGATCGCATAGCCATAGCTTGATTACTGTTTGGTGTGAATCAATTTAAATTATGGCGGCTCTCTTCCTCCCTATGGCTTTGTTTTTGAACCGAACATGAAGAGAAAAGAAAGTAGCAGCCGCAACTTTGTGGTGTAGGTTTTTTTAGGGTTTGGAAGGTTTAGGATTATGAGGAAAAGATTGCATGTATACGGTTTTAAAATGAAACACGTGAATGGGCTCTTAGTTTGGCAAATTGCTTAAATCGTGGGTCTTGACTTTGTGCCAAAAAGTGATGATATAATTCACTTAAATGCACATGAAATTTTCGGTTATAACCTTATATTATAGGCGTGACATTTATTAAATAAATGTGTGTAATTGTTTTATTCATTCAATTATTAACGTCAAGTACTTAGGATATATTCGGGATTTAAATGTCTTAAAGTTTTAAACGTTATTTTTGAATTTGAGATCGAAGGGCATTTTGGGTATTTTACGTATTCGGAAATTATGGGTTTTACAACTCTTCCCCTCTAAAAAAAATTTTCGTCCTCGAAAATTGAAGTCGCAAAGTTAAACGAAGTCGTAGTAAGTCGCAAAAGATCATCACAAACATCCTCACGCCCGAGGAGGTTCTTCCAAAAAGATCTTCAGACCAAATAGTTCCTCATGACTCAAATCAAAACGAGGTGTGTTCAAATTTCTCAGAAGGAGACAAAATAAGTTGATTCTGATCAAAAGGTCCATGCAACATAAAATGAATGATAGACGAATCTTTAGAAAGCTCATATAGAATAAGAACAAGATTACAAATCAAATTAACTGTTTCAACAGTAGAAAGCTCTACAAAGAGTTCAAGATTTATGACTGAGGTCAACAGAATGCAAAACGAGAGTCCAAAGTCATCCCGATATCTAACGAACGAAAACAGAGTATACGTATAGGTAGAACGAACCTAAAGTCTCACCAATCACGGGTAATCCAACGGAGATCAAATTCTAAACTTCTTAGGTACTCCCCAAGATATCCTATGGCCACAATGAGTGCACGTATATGGTGTAAGTATTATCACGTTGATCAGGCATCATAATACTAGCACCACATAACTATGCCTTCATGATGATCATACTTTATCTCGAGTTGAGTAAATCAACCTATCTTAATCCACCTAGTACTTCTACAGTCTCAGAGGTCAACAAAATCAATGCCATGTCCAAGAGAAACAACAAAACTATTCGCAAGAGTAACCAAAATCCCAGATTGCCTAGCAGAAGTGAGGTACGCCGTCACAAGCATCATATCTTCCAAAACTCGCCAAAATCTCTCAAAACAAGGCCATCACCGAACATATGAAAAATGAACACGGAATTTGAAATGCTTCTAGGGAACTTGAATCATCAAAGAATCTTATTACTATATAACGAAACTTAAGAGAGTCAACGAAATGAAGTTAGTCGCCAAGAATTTCAGCCTTCATAGAATCAATTCTTCCAAACATAAGGGTCTGTTTCAAAATTCCGTTCATTCAAAACATCCAATTTCCTCAAGTCCGGCTAATCTGTCTTCGTCTGTCCATCAGTCGGGAAGTGAAACCAAGATCGGGAACTTGTGTCTGGTTCGTCGAGCCTCCTGCAGTTCTTCATGGAATGTGATGGAGTAATGTGGATTTCTGGCACGATCTTTAAATCTCTTCATCATCCAGTCTGCTTCCGCTCTCAATTCATCTCAGTACAACCAAGATGAATAGGGAAGTGAGACTGCATGTCTTCATCAGCTCCAGGTTCGCCATCTTGATTAGATTTTCTTCTTCTGCATCGCCAACACTTCTGCCTTGTAAGGAATGTCTTCACTGCTCAGGGTAGCCACCGTTGTTGTCAACTCCAGGTCAGGTATTGAAGTAATTCTTCTGATGCGCTTCTAGTTTTCTTGATGCATACGCAAAACCTTCCGTGCTGTAAGAGAATAAAACCGAGTCTCTTACTGGAATGCCCCAAAGTTCGTTCCGTTGAAGGTATGGAAACTACTTTCTATTTCAGTTTTTCCAAAATTTCATTCTCAATCAACTAAGTTGTTTCTCTCGGTTCACGAAATTTCTCAATGGTATCACAAATTGTAAACATCGTCCAGAATTCTTCTACAAAGCTCAAAAGGTGTCAGTTCTCCATTCTGTTATCGGTCTTGACCACTTGGTGATAGTTTTCAAAACTTGCGGGATTTAAAGAGATATCCTTAATTAAGAACATCGTTGTCTCAACAAATATCAATCTCTCAGAATGCACAATGATCGACGAATTTCCTAACAAAGTGCAAAGATGAATTTCATGCTCTTCCTCGTCTTCCTCGTCTCCGAATGTACCATTAAGTCATACAATGACCATTTGTCCAAGTACTCACGAGAAAACATTAATTGTCAATCTCATAAATAGTCAGAGCTTTAGCTAATACTGTTAGCGTTACTAACCGTCATAGCAGTCGTTTACGGATACGGAAGGTGATTCCAAGAATAAAATCAATTCGTCATAAATAAAACTTCACGCTCTGAAATTAAACAAGCACATAATCGTTTCAGGGTGGAGGAATATTGGTTCCTAACAGTATTACGATTCAGCTTCCTGTAATCGATACATATCTCCAATCATCATCCTTCATAATCGCGAACGAAACTAAAACATGCCCAGAAAATACACTTAAGTAAACTCACTTCCTGGTCTTCGGTTGCTGCTCTTCCCGGGTGCTCCAATCAATTGGTATGATCCGAAAGACATCTTCGTTTAGTGACTAGAAATCTCTCGGTATCATGTCAAATCCTACTTCATGCTCCGATGGAAAAAATTTGGTGGTTCTACCAGGAATCATAATCAGAAAACACAGGGTGCCAAATAACGTTCAATACAAGGTTCATGCTCAGACGACTCAAAGTGCCAAATGGCTTCCAAGATAAGGTTCATTCATTGGTATACGAAATGGTTTCTAAGAAAACTTTATACCCGCGAAAGTAACACACGAGTCTCCAGAGTAATAGCGAACGTTTAACAATCGATAATCATGGTAGGGAGTTCAAAAATTATTGCAAACGTTAAAGGTGAGATATAGGAGGGTAGTTGTCAATATTCGACTGATCACTCAACAAATTCCATGTCAGAATAAAATCGAAGTTAACTATCCAAAGAAAGACGGTTCGCAAATCAAAGCTTTATCATTCAAAAGTGAGGGGGAAAACATTCTTATACTCGTGGTTACACACCATAAGGCTTCTTATAAAGACAGAGATGGGCGAAACGAAATTGAATAGTGTCGGAAGATTCATAGATACTTATCAAAAGCAAAAGACAATCAAAACATATCCAGTACGTTATTGCCATGGAGGTTCTCAAAGTGCCCGAAGAGGCGTCAAAATGATTAACGAAAGGATCAGAGTGCAACGTGGGTCTTTATCAAAATGATTTACAAAAGAAATTTGAAGATAAGGATCAAATAGTGTCAGGCAATTATTATGAAATTTCTCAATGCCTTCCAAATTTAATCAGGTTCAATTCTTAGGTGGTGCAAAGCATAAGCTTTCGATTTCCAAAAGTGATATCAACAGACTCTAACCAACAGCATGGCGCGAATCAAAGTGATGCAGAAGCAATGATACTTAAACAAATGCCTTATAGTCTACCCATTCCTCACTGGTCAAAACTTAGGTTCCTATAGGGAAATCTTAAAGCAAAATTTTCAAAGGTTATCTTACGAGCGCCTACAGGGGAAAACTTAGTGGTCCTAACTTACACAGGTCAAGGGTAATGTATTACGAATCGCAGCCTGTCGCTCTGATACCATAATTGTAACACCCCAACCCAGCAAGGGTAGAAGTATCACATTAATGGCTTCATATCAGATCAAACAAAACATACATTCAATAGTAATACAAAGATTCTCAAAGGTTACAAATGAAATACTGAATACACAAAGATATAAGGGAAACAAAAGCTAATTACTAATGCAATCCTTCCAATGACTTCTACTTCAGAATAACTATCAAAGTCTTCTAAGTCCAAAAGTCTCTTCACTCATACCCAAAACCCGTCGTCCTGCTTATTACCTGCCGCACACGAAAAGAAAACGTGCGGCTGAGCTTAAAAAGCTCAGTGAACAGATACATATACAAAGCAAAGAATAACGAAACAGGAATATAATGAAGCACTGGAAATATCATAAGGCATAATCAAAGCAAAAGAATAGTAAGGAAAAATATAGGATAGTCATCTACCACGAGCCCAGAAACTCAAAGTCATAATCTCAACATCATAATCTCAAAGTCATAATCTCACAATCAGAGGGGATACCTCATAGGCAACCAGATAATATGAGGGGTGTCCTCATGTATCAAAAGGGTGGAGTGATCAGCTCCCAAAAATGTGAAAGGCATGTATTGCACACAGTACCAGTCACCTCAAAGTCATAGTTAAATCCACTAAACATACAAATCTAGGATTGCAATCCATACGCCCCCAAACTCAAAGTCATACTCAAAATCATAATCTCAAAGTCATAATGGCCATATCATAATATATAAGGGACGGTGTGAGAAATCACTCACCCACACATGAGTCATGCCAGTGGTGCATCACAGACATGGCCAGGTTACCTTCCTGGCTAGGTAACATAAAATGGCTCGGGTATCAAACTAAGAGTCAGGTCTCAAAGTCATATCAAGGTGCATCTCAAGGTCATAATCAGAAGGTATATCTCAAGGTCATATCAAAAGTTTCATGTCAAAAGGATCATGGCAAAGGTTTAAATCATAGCTCAACATCAATGCATAGGTGAAAAGACACCCTTACTAAAAAGGGTAGAGTATCCGTACCTTAGACCGCAAGTGAAAACACAATAGAAACATAAAGATCGGAAGCAAACTCCTTCTTCAGCGAATCTACACGAATACGTAATCATCTTATTATTAATATCTTATTTAAATCACATTACTTATTCTAGTCGGCTTTCCATTTTTCTAGTATTTTTCCATAAATAGCAAGTTTCCCGAATTAGTAATTTATTACTTTAAGGTATGGATAACGATTTAAGTTTAGAATGACATCTATAGTAGCTCAGGGTTTTGAGTGTCATTATAACAAAGTTTAGGGTCAAAATGTAAATTATCAAAATAAAATATTAAAAGGTCAAATAAGATTATTTTAAGGTTCATTTTATAAATTTATTTTAAGGTAATAATTTTAGACCCCGTCGTTATAGTTTTATATAATTTATTAACGTACCCATGATATTGATATTTATGCCGCGACGACCCAAGATTTTCTAATCCGACTTCGTTTTACCCAACTCACACTTACGTATTGCCGACCTTATATTTTAACCACGATTAAGTCATTATGTTTTAACTCTATCGACCCGTCACAAAATATTTATACACATGACAACATATATTAGTCATGCATGCTACTTATTCGACCCATATACTATCAAGATTCGACACCTATAATCCACACTCATCATGCGACACATGACTAGATTTTAACAAGGCAACAATGTATTTAACAAGACCACAAACGAGCCTTAATACTTAGCCATATTCGTATCGAGTTACACACACACAACACATGTTTTCTTTGTTTAATACATCACACGACACAAAATTTCAAGACAAAGTACATGCACTCACATAAATCCCATTCTTGCTCACGTGACATAATATGAATTCCCATATTCCACATAATTTGTCCAAACCCACATGTACACACACGTACATAATGTAACCACCAAATCTATTAGTTACCCATGCATACCCACTCACATGCCATTTTAGTTACTGAATAATATTATTCTCAGATCATGCGTTAAAACTCATTCATATACAAGTAGTTATAGTTTTCATTTTCACATCTAGTCTACATATTTTAAATCTGTAACTAAGGCTCATCATTCATAGTCATTTCTATCATTTTAGCATATAATGAGATTCAATTATAATTGATGTGTGATTTGTTTTAAAATGATAGTTCGATCGAGAGTTACCTCAAGACTAAACGAGTATAGATCAAAACCGAAACGAGAACGCGAACACTAAGATACAAGGAGACATGATCGCACCTACAACCAGGCGTATAAGACATGAACCACAGCCTTGATCCTTCACACAACCACGAACCAACTTAACTAGAACCAAAAAGGGGTCAGACCCTAATACATACTCGAATACAAACCAAATTCAACCCGAGCGGGTTCCGAAGCTCAAACCACAATGATCGTTCATCTCTGTCATGAACAAGACAATAACACATCGAAATCACACGTGTGTGAACACCAACTCGATCATGATCATGGACGGTAACTCGACTCTAGAAATCCCCGTCGTGAACCCAAACTGCGATACGATCCCAAACCGAAACTTAACCCAACATGAAGTTCAGCAACTTTGAAGGATCAAGGTGAACCCAAACTAAGCATGGCCACGAAAAACAAGAACATGATCGCATAGCCATAGCTTGATTACTGTTTGGTGTGAATCAATTTAAATTATGGCGGCTCTCTTCCTCCCTATGGCTTTGTTCTTGAACCGAACATGAAGAGAAAAGAAAGTAGCAGCCGCAACTTTGCGGTGTAGGTTTTTTTAGGGTTTGGAAGGTTTAGGATTATGAGGAAAAGATTGCATGTATACGGTTTTAAAATGAAACGCGTGAATGGGCTCTTAGTTTGGCAAATTGCTTAAATCGTGGGTCTTGACTTTGTGCCAAAAAGTGATGATATAATTCACTTAAATGCACATGAAATTTTCGGTTATAACCTTATATTATAGGCGTGACATTTATTAAATAAATGTGTGTAATTGTTTTATTCATTCAATTATTAACGTCAAGTACTTAGGATATATTCGGGATTTAAATGTCTTAAAGTTTTAAACGTTATTTTTGAATTTGAGATCGAAGGGCATTTTGGGTATTTTACGTATTTGGAAATTATGGGTTTTACAATGAAGAGGAGTGTGATAGACTTGATGATGATCAAGTGTATCATCAAGCTTGGCAAGAGACCAATCGTTTGAGTACATACAAATGCCTTGACAAGGGATACCAAGGATATCGGCAAAGGCACGAAGAGGTAGGACAATGGTTGTTTTGTTGATAATGAAAGAGATAGAGATAGTTCCATCATCGTTGCGAATGATTCGAAAACTTTTGTAGAACTCAAGAACAAAGACGGGACAAATTTGTTCATTGATATGGAGTAGGCAATCAAAGTTGATTCTAGAAAAGACTTGGACTATGTTGGTGTCATCGAGAAAGCTTTGCACAACAACACGTCCTTCATGGAAGAAACGCTTTTGAAGCATTTTGAAAATTTTTCTGTCGTTGTGTGAAAGTCCTTCCTTGTGATGATGCTTAGGAATGTAGTAGGCTGTGTCGCGGTAATCTTGTTGGGTTGATTTTGGCATGTTGAGAACCTATACAGGAACGAAGTGTGACGATGTAGAAAGTGTGACGGTGGGTCGTGAGAAAGAGAATTACGTAAAAAAAATTACTTCCAAGTATTTCGTATCATAATTTCACTCAAATGGGTTTAGAGAATTATCACAATTTAGTTGGAAAACTTTATTGATTACATTAAGACTTAGCAAATCCCTTTTCACTTGTATTAACAATGCCGAAAGAATACCTCTTAATCTTTAGTATCTAGAAAAAATTTTAATTAAAGTTTTGAGAAATGTTCTTGTAAGTAGGATATACTTTTCAACTACAAAGATTATCTTAGATGACTAATAAACACAATGTGATAACAATTAAGTATTGATTGTGATAAACCCATTTAGATGAAAATTGAGAACTACATACTTGGAATTACATAAATTACAATGTAGTGGAATTAATACTTACGGAGATAGTTAGCTAGACAAGATGAGTGATGAGGGATCTCCATGAGGGTTAGAGAGGGTTTTTAGGTCGGGTTTATGAGAGAAGAGTAAAGTGAGAGTGTACAGTGATCATCAAGCATATAGTCTGTTTGCTGATATGCCGGTTCCGCCGGATCCTTTGAAAAAGGGATCCGGCACCTTATAGCCAAGGGATCCGGCTATTCAGTAGCCACACAGAACAAAAAGTTTGGTTCATGATGAGAGCTTTTGATCCTAATTATCTTTGAGATTAATCTTATATTAGTACAACTTATGACGATATTATTGATGATCGTAAATCTATATATAAAGAGTCATTTAGTTAGAGCGTTTACGAGAGATGAGATACAACGATAAAAATTAAATGAAAACTACTTTTATTCCATTAACTTCAATACACAAGGCAATACAAAGGATTGGATAAATAAAAAACAAGTAAAAATATAAAATAAAGTAAACATCGCCATAGGAGAACTTGAGAACGGGATAAATGAGTCCCACGAGTGAGACAATGATGAGGATCAATGCATAGTACACCATTTTTGCAGAGTTTTCTTCGTTTTAAGGGGATGAAGGATAATTTGAAATTTGAATTGTGTATGTTATTAAGATGAAAAAGATTTAGATTAAATAAAATATTTTGAAGTAACGTTTTATTGTAGAAGGGCGTCGAGTGGTGTGGGAGTTTGTGAAGACAGGTTTTTTAATGTTGTGGTTTGCTATATGTAGATATTGTTTTAGTTTAGACAAAAAATGTTAACAACTACTTAAAAGAGAGTTAAAGCATATAAGCACATACAGGAAAGAAGGTATATTTTATAGAACTAATCAAGAAAAACATACCTTTGCTATAATCTTTCTATATGGTTTTATTGAGACCATAGAAGTGAAACACTGCATGAGTTTTTAGAAGACTTCTTTCCTTTATAAATAGCTTCGTTTAGATTCTTCTTTTGAATTCCTTTTTCATAGTTAGAACAAAGTCTTCAAAGAATCCTATTAAGAAGATTTCTCAAAGAGAATGTTAGAATAATACTATTAATATCCAAACAAAGAAAGTTTAGTTATTTTTTAAAGAAAAGAGTTAAATGTCAATTTTTACAAAAGGTTTTTCCTTCGTTGTAGTTCTCAAAACATACACGGATCGTATCAAGTTTTTAAAGTACAATATACTCTAAGAAACTTGGTAACGAAGCTCTGATGCCAATTGTAGAAAACTAGAAGGGGGGTTGAATAGTTTTACCAATTAAAATCACTTATTAAAACTTATAGATCGACTTATGTCAATCTAGTTTTGACGTGTTGGATATTGATAGAAATAAAAACATATAAACTAAACTAGGAAATAGAGTTAGAGAGACACAACCACAACACAAGTATTTATAGTGGTTCGGCTACAAGGACACCTTCCTTGCACTACTCCACTCCCCGAGTCACCTACTCGAGAGTTCGTTATCACTTCACAACACAAACTCCTTTCACATGAAGGAGAAGCCTTCACAACGTCGCTTACACTTTATCAGAGACAAAGCTAGATACCGGGTCTTTCACACAAGGTAGACCAAACCTTCATCGCCTACACTTTATCCGGTACAAGGCTAGATACCGGGTCCTTAGCACGGTGAACCAAACCAACACACCCAATACAACTCGACTAAAGGATCCAATGTCCTTTTACACCTATCGACTCAACACATCTAAAACACCCTTTGAGAAGAAAGAAATAACAAGAATCACTTCTGTGATCTTGGAAGAGAAGAATCAAAGCAACCCATATCACGAGCTTGCACGTCTTCGAGAGGTTGTGATCTCGCCTTATGGAAGGAACCTAGCGAATCACAAAGAGAAACTACATAGAAAGATCCTTGGATCTGAGGTTAGAGAGTTTAGAGTATAGAGAGAAGTAAACTCTAAAAGGGGTGAGAGATAAGAGAGAAATGGCTCACTATTTATAGGAAAAACTGCCTACTGTTCACCCGGTTCCATCGGATCCCTTCCCAGAGGGATCCGGCTAGTGTAAACCAAGGGATCCGGGTAACTGGGTAAACCAGTCCGGATTTTGGGTTACAAACCGGGTTATGGGTTATAGGTTATGATCCATGGATAGATGATGTCATGCCTGATCTCAAAGACATCTTGGGTCATGGGTCATGGACTTTGGGTTATGGGTTATGGACTTTGGGTCATGGGTCATGGGTTTTACCCATTATGGATGTCATGCATGATGTCATGCAATGGGTCATGGGTTATAGGTCAAGCTCCATGGTTTATGGTTTATGGACTTGGTTTTGGGCCATGGATAGTCCAAGTGTTTACTAGTATTTTCTTAACATGTATTTTATAAAAATGTAAGTAACAAATGTTACTAAAGTGTTTTTATAAAATAGTTTTGGTTTCATGTAAACTTGTTAACTAGATATGTTTAAGATTTACTTGTTTAATGAAATGAGTTAGTAAACTATTGGCTCAAAGCATTACGTAATTTATTTATCTCGTTAAAATGATTTTACGTTTGCTATCGACAAAACATTGAAATATCGTAAAATATAAATAAACGTTTTTTAAGGTTTATTTGTATTAACAAGCTTCAACAAGAATAGGAAGAAGAAGAAAGTCTAAGACTTCAAAATGCTCAAGAAGAAGAACAAGCTACTCTTGCAGAGATCAACTCATGGGATGACATCCAAGCTAAATGTGAAGCTGATCACATGTTAGCTCAAAGGATGTGGCAAAAAGAGCAAGAGGAGCTATCTTTAGAGGAGAAGTCTAAGTTATTTATGAAGTTTTTAGCTGACCAAAAGAAGTTCTTTGCCAAGAAAAAATCTGAAGTAAAGAGGAATAAACCACCTACCATGGCACAACAAAAGCAGATCATGATAACCTATCTGAAAAATATGGGTGGATGGAAACAAGCTCAATTTAAAGGGATGAGCAATAACAGAATTAAAGAAGAGTTTGATATTGTTTTTAGAAGGGTTAACACTTTTATTGCCATAAATGAAGATGAGGTAGTAGGGGGTTCAAAGAGAGCTGGAAAAGAACTGTCTTTGAAAGCAGCAAGAAGCAGAAAACACATGAGCAAATAGAGCAAACACATGAGCAAACACAAGAGCAAACAAAGCAACTCCAAGAAAGTGATGCAAAAGAAA
This sequence comes from Artemisia tridentata subsp. tridentata, assembly GCA_021014915.2. Classification (NCBI taxonomy): domain Eukaryota; kingdom Viridiplantae; phylum Streptophyta; class Magnoliopsida; order Asterales; family Asteraceae; genus Artemisia; species Artemisia tridentata. The sequence continues at coordinate 279,605,867 of CP139506.1, forward strand.
CAGCTAATCTACAACAATTGATAGAAATTGCAAGTGATCATGATGAAAAAATTGTTGATGATGTTCCTTTGAAGACTAAAGTCCCTATCATAGATAGGAAAATTGGTCATCGTGGAAAGACTGCTTAGTAGGAGATAATCAGAGTTGGTGGACAGTCTCAAAGGTTTGTCACTTTTGCAAAAATGCTCAGAAACTTTGACAGAGAAGATTTGTGTACAGTGACTATGGCGTTGCAAAAGAATGTTTGATTACGGACTATTTTGGTGATAATCCAAAATATCCGAAGTTCAATTTCAGACGTCGATATAATATGAACCAGAAACTATTTTTAGAAATAGTCGAAAGCCTTTCTACTTATACTGCAGATCCTCTTCCAGGGCATTTTAAATTCTCTAAAGTTCGACCTAATTGTACGGGTCTAATAAATTTTTGTGTTATTATGAATGTGCTTTTGTCATACGCCAATTGACATATGACACAAACATGTGATGTATTTGATGAATATTTACAAATGGGTGAAACATTGTGCACGCAATTGTCTAAATAATTTTACCAAGTGCATTATTTATTTCACACGCCTTTGTTTTCTTTTAAAAAACCCGACTTTAACGACATCCAAATTAAAAAAAAATAAAAATAAAAATAAAAAAATAAATAAAAAAACTCGTGGTTGCTCCTGCAAGGAATTATTGAACTGTAAGCCCCGTAACTTCAACGGTACTGAAGGAGCGGTTGGTTTAACCAGGTGGTTTGAAATGATGGAATATGTGTTTCACATTTGCAATTGTGCGGAAAACTGCCAAGTGAAATATGTTACTTGCCAATTGCTGGTTGGTGCATTGACTTGGTGGAATGCCTATCCACATTCTGTTGGACTTGATGCTGCTTATGGAACAACTTGGAGTGAGCAAAAGAGAATGATGACTGAGGCATACTACCTCATGAACGAACTACAGAAATGGAAGTAGAATTCTGGAACTTGTTTGTCAAAGGAAATGACATCACTGGTTATACCAAACATTTCCAGGAATTGGCACTACTTTGTCCCACCATGGTCACTCCTGAATACAAGAAAATTGAATGCTATATCTGGGGACTTACGCCAGAGATTCAGGGAAACGTGACATCTTTTAAGCCAACCAAAATTTAGGAAGCAATTCGTATGGCTCACGACCTAATGGATTAGGTTGTGCGTGCTAAGGGTGCAAGGAATGCTGACAACAAAAGGAAGTGGGATGACAATCATAGAGGTAATAATGTTCAACAACCAAACAAGAGGCAAGAAGTGGCTAGGGCCTACGTTGTTGGGCCAAGTGACAAGAAGGTGTATGCTCGAACCCTACCCAAATGAAACAAGTGTCAACTTCACCACAATAGACCATGCACAGTACAATGTAGAAACTGCAAGAAAGTAGATCACATAACAAGGGACTGCAGGAATCCTACTTCTGTGACAAACCAGAGACCCTCAGTGGCTTCCTTTGAGTGTGGTGTAAAAGGGCATTACACGGGTGAATGTCCGAAATTCAAGAAGCAAAATAGAGGAAATCAGAATAGATGAAGAGGAGCTCGTGGGAGAGCATATGTGTTATGAAAAGGAGAAGCTCGCTAGGACCCTAATGTCATTATGGGTAAGTTTCACCTCAATAATCGCTATGTTTCTGTCCTAATTGATTCGGGTGCCGATAGGAGTTTTGTGTCTACTGCATTTAGCCCCCCCTAATTGATATCACACCAACTACCTTAGACACTAATTACGAAGTTGAGTTAGCAAATGGTAAGATAATGAGAGTCGATACTATAATTCGAGGGTGTACCTTGAATTTACCAAATAAAAAAAAATCACTATCTTTTTTAGAGAACTGCCAACAATTCAAACTAAAAAAAATAAATTAATAATAAATAAATAAAAATAAAAAATAATAATCATAATTAAATGATTTTTCATTATCGTAATTGAAGTGAAGTTGTCATATTGGATCCTTGGGAACCATCACAAGCACGACCGGCATCGATTTCATCCGTTCAACATAGACTTGATACCCATAGAACTCGAAAGTTTTGACGTTATCATTGGTGTGGATTGTTTGTCTAAGAATCACGCAGGAATCATATGCGACGAAAAGTATTTCCATATTACCTAAAATGGTGAAACCTAAACAATTTGAGGTGAACAAAGCAGAACTAAGCTAAGCATTATACCCCGCATTAAGACTCGAAAATATTTGTAGAAAGGATGCCATGTTTTCTAGCACACATGTAACACTCCAACCCGACAAGGGTCAAAATGTCACATTATGGTGTCAATCAGAACATAATAAACGCAAGCGGAAGTCTTAATTAAATAAAATACAAATCATGAAACAAATGACTTCTAAGAAATAAAAATCAACTCAAATTCTAAAACGAAATGAAATAACCAAAACATAAATCTCAAACTTAATCCAGATGACAAGGAAAACTAAGGTTGGGTCAGTCCACTAAAAGCTCCTACTCTCATCACTCAATCCCAGCATCCCGCTTAATACCTGCCGCAAAGAAAAGGAAAATGCGGCTGAGCTAACGCTCAGTGAACAGATATAAATAATGAAAAGTAATAATTCATAAACGAATAAGCGAAACGAATCCAATGAAAACCTACGGAAACAAGATGTTATAAAAAATAAAGGAATGAATAGGGAATCAAGGAATAATCAAAGGATGTCAAGGAAATTGCCCAAGTGCCTAAACATGATACATGAATAGACCAAAACAATCAAAACAAACATTTCACATTATAGTATCAGAACAAATCATAGCAAATGGAGTGTACGGCTCCCAGAAGTGTATGGCACACACACACACACACACATATCTACAATATATATATAACAGAATGTGTATGACGTCATCAATTCCACATAATGCCCAGTAAACGGCCTTAAATGCTACCTCATAATTCCACCTAAGCATACTTTAAATGGGCTAAAATTCGGCCGGATTGCATTTGTGTAAAAATGTACACTAATGGATTCGAACACAAGATCTCTACTAGCACTAACCAACATCTCAACCACTAGAACCATGGAACTTTTGTGTAAATCTTTTCAAGTCAAAATAGATAAAGCCACATAAACTATTATTTCAACAATAATATCTATTCCTTAAATATAGTTTTGGTTAATTATAAAGATTAAAAAAAATTCGGGTAACAAAAAAAGGTCGCCTCTTTTTCTCAAACCCTAATATCTGTTTTCTTCTTGAACTCATATTATTTTGTAGGTTTGATGCCTATTTTGTTTTGTTTCTTTTGTGTATGTTATAGGTTGACACTAACAAACAGAAAAAAGATGCATTCATGCATCACAGGGAAGATTCGAAGCAAGTTTCCCGGAATACAATTAAACAGCTTTATGATACATATTTTGATGATTTTGGGGATGATATTGTCCACAGTAAGCAATATTCTTAGTTTCTAATATGCATTGACCTAAACCATGCCTGTATAAACAAGCCAAAATCGCATTCACACACTCAAAAATTTGTATCTAGTTTTTTTGTCTGAGACTTCATATCATCTTTATTACATTTCCAAGAAGCATCGTAGTAACCTGTAACACCAAGTTCTGGTTTTGGATTTCCCCCGTATACAAAACATATCTCTCGTAGCTCTTAAGTGCTTGAGAATATGTTTAACAGCAGTCCAGTGGAGTTCACCTGGATTCTGTTGATATCGACTGGTTATATTTTGAGCAAATGCCACATCAGGCCTTGTGCATCTCACCGCATACATAATAGATCCCACAGCCGAAGCATAAGGGACTCTCTTCATGCGTGCCACCTCTTCAGGTGTTGAAGCACATGCTTTGCTACTTAAGCAATGATTCTCTTGCATCGGCAAATATCCCTTCTTGGAATTTTGCATATTGAATATCTTCAATATTTTATCAATGTAAGCACTTTTGCTTAATCCAATCAACCGCTTTGATCTATCTCTATAAATCTTGATTCCTAGAATGTATGCTGCTTCTCTTAAATCCTTCATGGAAAAACATTTCCCAATATAGGCTTTCACCTCTTTCAATCTTGGAATATTTTTACCCATGATTAATATGTCATCTACATATAGGACTAGGAAAATAACATCACTCCCACTAGCTTTGTGATACACACATGGCTCATCCAGATTCTGAGTAAACCCAAACCTTTTGATTTCTTCATCAAATCTCTTATTCCATTGTCGTGATGCTTGCTTCAATCCATAAATGGATCTTTGAAGTTTGCATACTCGATTTGGAAATTCTGGATTCACAAACCCCTCAGGCTGCACCATATATATGTCTCCATCTAGGTGACCATTTAAGAAGGCGATTTTGACATCCATTTACCAAATCTCATAATCATAGTACGCTGCTATGGCTATGAGAATCCTAATAGCCCTTATGTCAGCTACAGGAGAAAAGGTCTCCTCGTAGTCAACACCATATGTTTGGGTAAAGCCTTTAGCTACCAAACGGGCCTTATAGGTGTGTACATTGCCATCCATGTCAGTTTTCTTCTTGAAGAGCCACTTACTTCCAACTACCTTGGCATTGGGAGGAAGGTCTACTTCAATCCAGACTTGATTATCTCTCATGGATTGCATATCCTCATTCATAGCAATCTGCCATTTATCCTTTTCAGGATCATTCATGGCAGATCTATAATTAGCAGGTTCTCCAAGATCCCCTAATATAGTTTTCTCAACTTCTATGTTAAGACATAGACGTTCAAGTGCTTTCACAGTCCTTACAGATTTGCGAATGGGAACTACTTCAGGTGGAGGACCCATACTTTCAGGTTCCACAGGAAGTTCGCTAGTGTTTTCAGAAGGTAATGTATCCTCTTGATCATCTTCCATTTCATAAATCCTCCCACTGAATTCTTGAGATATGAGATCTTTTTCAAGAAAATCTCCATACCTAGCAACAATTACTTTGTTTTCAGGTGGGTAGTAAAAGTAGTAACCTATCGTTTCCTTTGGGTATCCTACAAAGATACACTTTACAGATCTCTGTTGGTGTTTATCTGCTGAGTCACGTTTAACAAACGCCTCGCAACCCCAGACCTTTAAATAATACAAATTAGGCGTTTTAACCATAACTCATAAGGTGTCTTATTAACCTTCTTAGTCGTAACCATATTCAAAATGCGAATCGCAGATTCCAAGGCATAATCCCAAAAGGATAAAGGAAGAGTTGTAAGATTATACATTGATCGCACCATGTCCAACAATGTACGATTTCTCCTCTCAGATACACCATTTTGTTGTGGAGTATAAGGAGATGTGAGATGTTGGACAATTCCATTCTCAGCTAAATAATCTTTAAACTCTTGACTCAGGTATTCACCACCTCTGTCAAATCGAAGAGCTTTAATCTTCTTTCCAAGTTGCAATTCTACTTCTTCTTTGAAAACCTTAAATGTTTCAAACACCTCATGTTTATGTTTAAGTAAATAAACATATCCATAACGGCTGAAATCATCAGTAAAGGTTAAGAAATAGCTAGCACCTCTCTTTGACACATGTCTAAGTGGTCCACATACATCAGTATGTATCAAACCAAGTAGATCAGTAGCCCTTTCCATACGATTATTTAAAGGTTTCTTTGTCATCTTCCCAGATATACAAGATTCTCATTTATCAAATGATTCATCATTGATATCTTGTAAAAGCCCATCGCGTTGTAGCTTTTGCATACGAGTCTTGCCTATATGAGCAAGTCGACAATGCCAAAGGTAAGATGAATCCAAGACATTCTTGATTCTCTTATTATTGATGCTATACATTGAATTATAATTATTGCATTCATTCATATCAATCTCAAATACACCATTCACAGCAATAACATTAAAATAAAAAACATTATTTAACGAAACAGAAATTCCATTGCTTGTAATAGTATGTTGAAAACCAATATCCAATAAACACGAAAAGGAAACCACACCTCTAACAATAGTAGGTGCATAATGACAAGTATTTAAAAACAGTACTAAGCCCAAAGGAAAAACTAATTTAAATACGCCTATAGCTTCAACAGCTGCATGTGCTCCGTTGCCCACGTGCAGATATTATTCCCCATAGGCCAGTCTCCTTTCAACTCTAAATCCCTGCAGTGTATTGCAAATATGAATACCACATCCAGTATCTATACACAGGAATTTATTTTATGAGTTAATGAAAATAATTCAATCATAAAAAAGTTACCTGAAGTGTCGGGTTTACCAGCCTCAACCTTCATCTTTTTCACACGCAACTCCTCGAGATAGAGTGGACAGTTCCGCTTCCAATGTCCTATCTCATGGCAGTGGTGATAAGCCTGATCCTTCTTGTTAGGATTCACCTTGTTCTTCTGAGGGTTGTTCTTCTTGGGCATAGGTTGATAGGCCATAACTTGTTTACCCTTGTCAACCTTACCCTTCCCCTTCTTATTTGCATGCGGTTTTGGCTTTTGGATCCTACCTCCTTGTATAGCTAATACCTGAGGAATATGTGCCTTGTTTGGTAAACCCTTTTCATAGTCCACGAGCATTGCGAGCAATTTCCGTGATTGTCTTCCCCGAGCAATGCATGTTATAGTTTTTAACAAAACCTTTAAAATCCTTGTTCAAGGATCTGTTGATTAGGTTCATACACACATTCTCGGGATAGACGTAGTTGATCAGTTGTAGTTGGTCCATGTACATCTTCATTTCCAACACATGATCACGAACAGGTTTACCTTCCCCCTGCCTGCAGCTGTGTAATGCATCGATCAAATCATACAATTCAACAGCTGGTGGCTTCTCATAAGTCTTTTAGAGTTCTTCCAGCATATCTTTAGGAAAATAGTTCTCAAACTGCTTTTGCAATTTGGGAACCATACTTCCAAGCATCAAGCACGCAAGTTCATTGTACCTTTCATACTCCAATTTCGAGGCTTCTCTAGCCTCTTCAGGTTCAGTAGTAGTTGGTTCTTGAGGGCAAGGCTTATTCAAGTTGTTAATACAAATATCGTCCTAAAAACGTTATTTATATTTTACGATCTTTACTATATTTTGTTAATGAAAAATATAAAGTTTATCTTTAGCAAAGCATAAATATAAGTTAAAGTCTTTTATATTTATAGTAATAAGCTTTTAAAACTCATCATAACATGCTACATTCATCACTAGAATATACATAGGTGATCCGTGCTAAAGTGTATATAAATAATATCAGACGGATACGCGTGAATAAAGACAAATCAACCCTTTAGGAAAAAGGCTAACTTGCAAAAACTCACGTTTGTGTGTGTGATACCAGGTAAGTGATTACCCGGGTCGTGTCCCAACGAGGTGTGAATGGGCAATCGTTGAAAGTTTGGATTAAAGTGACTGATGAGTGGGATAAGGAATTTTTGCTTTTATTTTTTATTCTAATTTAACAAATGAGAAACAAATTCTCACAAGAAAATTAAGGTTTAAACAATTTAAATTAAAAACGCGATACGGGAATTCTAAAACGCGATTAAAAAGTGAAATATTAGGAAATCTAATCTTACAAGTGCAAAATTATTTTTCTTAAATCCTAAATAAAAAAAGAAAATTTTAGAAAAAAGATTTATATTTTTCTGACTTTTATATTTTTATTATGAATTTAAAACTAAACGTAAAAGAAAAATTAATTAAAAATACTAAAACTATTCTAAAAATTCTGAAACTTTTTCTAATATTACTTTAAGTATAAACAGTCCTAGGAAAAATAAAATGAAGATACCAGCTTATTCTAATAAGCTATAATAAGCTAAAAAGATTTGAATAGCTTAAATGGAAAAACAAGGTTAAATAAATTGTCTATGTAATCTAAAACAGAAAAGACCCAAGGGCGCTAGTGGTTAAGTGTTGTGTGTTGTGTGTTGTGAGGTGTTGCTGGGCAGGAGGTCCAGGGTTCGAATCCCAGGCCTTGCCTTTTTGCAATATTATTTATTTTTTGGAATTTTCTTTTTGCTACTTAATAATAAGCTAATAACTAACAACTTTTGTAAAAGAAATACTTTTAAAACTCACTAATAAGCTAGGAATAAGCTGCAATTCTCAACAGTAAGGCTTAAAAGGCTTAAGAACTAAGAATTCAAGCCAATAAGCTATAAGCTGATTAATAAGCTAAATGGAAATGGAAATAAGTTACTTGGGACTATTATAACTATAAATAAGCTAAGGAAACCAAAAAAAGCTAATGCAACAAGCAAATAAGCACTAAAAAGGAAAAAGGGCTGCTGATATAGGAATGGTGCAGGGCAAAAAGAGCACTTTTCAAGCTACTGAAAAGCTGGTTAGAAAAATTCTAAAAACTAAACTAAAAATATGACTAAGTACACAAGCCAACAAACTATATGCGTGCCAAATTTCAGCTTAATTGGACTTAAGATGAAGAAATGAAAAATAAAAGAAATTTGATGCAGATCACAAAATACGAAAATAATGCAGTTTGCTATAACTAGTGGGCTGATTTGAGTGAATATTAGAACAAGGGCATAAGGGGCCTAATCACTACTCTATATAGGACTCTAATGAAGCAATAAATGACACAAGAAAAGCTCAAAATAGCTTATGGCTGCTTATGGCTTATTATGACAGTCCATGGTCTAGTATTGACATAGTCAATCCAAAACCATGAAAACTATCAAATTGACTCTGAAAATGCTTCAAACAGCTTATTTCTACTAAGTTAAGCAGGTTTAAAGTGGGGCAATTGGTCAATGAACAGTAAGACCTGGTTTTAACCCATTATGACCCAATGACCCAAACAGTCCTTAACAAGGGGCTGTTATGACTTTTCAACTGAAACACTTAATCTAAGCTAGGATCTTGGGTAACAGATGAACACCTAAGTTTATTAAGCGCTAAAAAGTGGTTTTGAATAAAAATAAAGCAGTCTAATAAGCTAACTTATATAAAGGCTATTTTTGGCTTTTTATGATGAATTTAAGAAAAATAAAGCATAAGCTATTTAGAACTGATAAAACAGATGAAAAACACTTATGAACTACAGATAAGCATAATCGTACTAAAATAAGCTATAATTAAGCACTAGAACAGTAACTTAGAAAAATAATGCAAAAACTTAAGAAATGCTTACAACTGAGTGGGATATGAAACAAAGGAAACCGAATTAGAGATAAGCCCATCTTGTCAAATCCAAGCTATAACCCCAATTTAAGCTTCCAGAACAGCTTATTCCCATACAACTGCTTATTATGGCTTATTGTTGACTTTTTGACTTTTTCTATTTTCTTGAAATTAAAAAGAACTAAGCAATAATAAACTAACAATAAGTTGTCACTAGCTTGTGTTAGCTTATTAAAACTGAAAAGAGAAGCTTTTAATCTTTAAGTAACAACTAATTCGAATTAAATAACTTAACATTAACTTCTATTAATTCTGAAAACAAGTACAAGGCTTTTTGAAACTGAATTACAAGGAATGAGATTGATTACAACTAAGAGTTTATTCTAAATTTGACTTAAAGAAAAATTACATTACGAAAGGTCTAAAACTGTGACAATTGTATCTTGTGTGTCTTCATCTCTTTAAATAGCTATCCAAAAAGCATCCTCTCACCCTTCTTATCAAATCCCAGCTGTTGGTTAAGCTTGAGGCAATCTCATTCGTCCAATTATAATTTTGGCGGGAAAAGTGGGATGGTGGGTTTTACAGACCTAGTGGGGGTGGAAAGCATTAAATGCTTCCTTGGACTGTTAGGGAGTTGTATTGGGAAGGAGGAGGGTGGTGTGATGGTATTGCAGAGAAACCATGGGTGAGGGTGGTATGGTTTTGGTTTTGGCGGGGTGAGTGGGGGAGAAGAGTTTGACCAGGTCAGACCTGGTATTAACTAATAAGAATACCGGGTTGGGTTTTGGGTTATTTATTTGGGATTGGGCTCTTGGGTTAGTGAGTGGGCTGGGTTAGGATTATGACTGGGTAGGATTTAGTTGTTGGGTATTTAGTTTAGGTTTAGGATTAGATTTAGGTAATGGTTTTAAGTTAAGGGACCAACTCTGCCAATCCAGAAAATCCAGGGTCCAATATTGTCATTTTTGCAAAATTCATCTCCAAGGGTTATTCTTGACAAGTAGAGCAATTTCCCGGACCAAACTCATAAATTTCTTCCCCGTCCTCGGCTTTTCACGATTTTCCAATCTTGTGCTCGGTTTTGTCTGTTTTTGCCCTGTTTTCGATCCTTTTGTACCTGAAACACATAAAAACACAAACCAAGGATATTTGCAGTATAATATGGTCTATTCTGGTGTTTTTGGTATTTTTTTTTTGTGTCTTTTATGGGTATAAAATGATGAGTATTTACACACTCATCAATAGGACATACATATATACATTTACATGTTTACATTTTTATTCTTAAAATAGAAATAAGTACATGACATCATTGCATACATCATTTGGATATCTTTAAGATATCTTGAAGATTTAGAAAATATCATGGAAAGATCTTCAAGCAAAGAATTAGATTTGGTAATATCTTGGCAAGATTTGGAAAGATTTTGAAAGATATGCTGTCAGGCTCTGGCGGAACCAAAGAGCATAATGGACAGAACCCTTAATTTGGTTCCGCCCAATCCGTGAACTATTTGATCAGTTTGCCTATAAATAGCAAGCTGCTCATTCATGTTCTCTCATCACCCATATAGCATAAACTACATTTTACATTCTTTCATACATTACTAACCCATTCATTCATTCATTTATTTCATTTGTAGTGATCTTTCTTTTGTAGCAAAGAGATCAAGCATCACAAGCTTCAATATACTGTTGCAAGACTTGTTAGTTTAGATACTGTGTGATTTTGTAGTTTATCACACATCATTGTTATACCAAACATTCAGTAGTGATCGGTTAGTGTTTTAGTCCTCAAAACACATAGAGTGTCGGGAGTGGTTGTACCCTTGTAAAAGAACCCGGTATCTAGCGTAGTACCGGAAAAAGTGTAAGCGACGTTAGGTTGGTTCTACCTCGAACTAGAACTCGGTATTTAGCTTTGTACCGGATAAAGTGTAAGCGACGTGTATAAAGGTTTTCTCCACCGAGAAGGGAGCTTGTTTCTTAGTGAAGAAAAACTCTCGAGTTAGTGGCTCGAGTTGGAGTGGAGTAGGGCAAGGAAGAGAGTCCTTGTAGACCGAACCACTATAAACATTCGTGTTGTGGTTTGATTGTTTCTTTCTTTACTTACTTTATTTATATTGTTTGATTGTTTACATTAAGTTGAAATCACGTCAAGTATTCAAAGCGAATTAATTTTAAAAACGGTAAAAGCTATTCAACCTCCCCTTCTAGTTTTCCACAATTAGCATCAGAGCTACGTTACTCAATACTTTCAAAATATATTGTATTTTAAAACTTGAAACGATCAATGGATTTTGAAAACTACAAAGAAGGGCAATCTATGCAAAGACCACCACTATTTGAAGCAAATAGTTTTTTATATTGGAAAAACCGCTTTGAAACTTATGTGAAGTCAAAGGATATAGATCTATGGTACATCATTGTAGAAGGTGACCATAAACCCATAATTAAGGATATATCAAGCGGTCGGGATGAGGATATTTCTCTTACTCGTCACAGTGATGAGCAAAAGAAATTAATTGCCAAAAATAATGAAGCTAAAATGATGCTTTATAATGCTTTACCTATGAAAGAATATGAAAGAGTATTTATGTGTAAAACTACTAAAGATATTTGGAAATCCTTAATTATCACTCATCAAGGGAACTCACAAGTAAAGGATAAAAAATTTGATCTTCTTGTTCAACAATATGAACAATTTGTTATCCCTGAAGATGAGACCATTGATAGTGCATTTGCTAGGTTGAATACTATTGTTACTTCTCTTAAAGCACTTGACGATTCTGTTTCTAGTAAGAACTTTGTCAAGAAATTTTTTAGAGCACTTCATCCGAAGTGGAGAGCAAAGGTGACAGCCATTGAAGAATCCAATGATCTTTCAAGCATGCCACTTGACGAGCTCATAGGAAATCTCAAAGTTCATGAGATGGTGATGAAAAAGATTCAGAGATAGTCAAAGGCAAAAAGGAAAAGATCAAGTCCATTGCTATATGTAGATATTGTTTTAGTTTAGACAATAAATGTTAACAACTAATTAAAAGAGAGTTAAAGCATATAAGCACATACAGGAAAGAAGGTATATTTTATAGAACTAATCAAGAAAAACATACCTTTGCTATAATCTTTCTATACGGTTTTATTGAGACCATAGAAGTGAAACTCTGCATGAGTTTTTAGAAGACTTCTTTCCTTTATAAATAGCTTCGTTTAGATTCTTCTTTTGACTTCCTTTTTCATAGTTAGAACAAAGTATTCGAAGAATCCTATTAAGAAGATTTCTCAAATAGAATGTTAGAATAATACTATTAATATCCAAACAAAGAAAGTTTTGTTATTTTTAAAAGAAAATAGTTAAATGTCAATTTTTACAAAAGGTTTTTCCTTCATTGTAGTTCTCAAAACATACACGGATCGTATCAAGTTTTTAAAGTACAATATACTCTAAGAAACTTGGTAACGAAGCTCTGATGCCAATTGTAGAAAACTAGAAGGGGGTTGAATAGTTTTACCAATTAAAATCACTTATAAAAACTTATAGATTGACTTATGTCAATCTAGTTTTGACGTGTTAGATATTGATAGAAATAAAAACATATAAACTAAACTAGGAGATAGAGTTAGAGAGACACAACCACAACACAAGTATTTATAGTGGTTCGGCTACAAGGACACCTTCCTTGCCCTACTCCACTCCCCGAGTCACCTACTCAAGAGTTCGTTATCACTTCACAGCACAAACTCCTTTCACATGACGGAGAAGCCTTCACAACGTCACTTACACTTTATCAGGAACAAAGCTAGATACCGGGTCTTTCACACAAGGTAGACCAAACCTTCCTTGCCTACACTTTATCCGGTACAAGGCTAGATACCGGGTCCTTAGCACGGCGGACCAAACCAACACACCCAATACAACTCGACTAAAGGATCCAATGTCCTTTTACACCTATCGACTCAACACATCTACAACACCCTTTGAGAAGAAAGAAAGAACAAGAATCACTTCTGTGATCTTGGAAGAGAAGAATCAAAGCAACCCATATCATGAGCTTGCACGTCTTCGAGAGGTTGTGATCTCGCCTTATGGAAGGAACCTAGCGAATCACAAAGAGAAACTACATAGAAAGATCCTTGGATCTGAGGTTAGAGAGTTTAGAGTATAGAGAGAAGTAAACTCTAAAAGGGGTGAGAGATAAGAGAGAAATGGCTCACTATTTATAGGCAAAACTGCCTACTGTTCAACCGGTTCCACCGAATCCCTTCCCAGAGGGATCCGGCTAGTGTAAACCAAGGGATCCGGGTAACTGGGCAAACCAGTCCGGATTTTGGGTTACAAACCAGATTATGGGTTATGATCCATGGATAGATGATGTCATGCCTGATGTCAAAGACATCTCAGGTCATGGGTCATGGACTTTGGGTTATGGGTTATAGACTTTGGGTCATGGGTTTTACCCATTATGGATGTCATGCATGATGTCATGCAATGGGTCATGGGTTATGGGTCAAGCTTCATGGTTTATGGTTTATGGACTTGGTTTTGGGCCATGGATAGTCCAAGTGTTTACTAGTATTTTCTTAACATGTATTTTATAAAAATGTAAGTAACAAATGTTACTAAAGTGTTTTTATAAAATAGTTTTGGTTTCATGTAAACTTGTTAACTAGATATGTTTAAGATTTACTTGTTTAATGAAATGAGTTAGTAAACTATTGGCTCAAAGCATTACGTAATTTATTTATCTCGTTAAAATGATTTTACGTTTGTTATCGACAAAACATTGAAAGATCGTAAAATATAAATAAACGTTTTTTAAGGTTTATTTGTGTTAACAAGCTTCAGCAAGAAAAGGAAGAAGAAGAAAGTCTAAGACTTCAAAATGCTCAAGATGAAGAACAAGCTAATCTTGCAGAGATCAACTCATGGGATGACATCCAAGCTAAATGTGAAGCTGATCACATGTTAGCTCAAAGGATGTGGAAAAAAGAGCAAGAGGAGCTATCTTTAGAGGAGAAGTCTAAGTTATTTATGAAGTTTTTAGCTGACCAGAAGAAGTTCTTTTCCAAGAAAAAATCTGAAGTAAAGAGGAATAAACCACCTACCATGGCACAACAAAAGCAGATCATGATAACCTATCTGAAAAATATGGGTGGATGGAAACAAGCTCAATTTAAAGGGATGAGCAATAACAGAATTAAAGAAGAGTTTGATATTGTTTTTAGAAGGGTTAACACTTTTATTGCCATAAATGAAGATGAGGTAGTGGGGGGTTCAAAGAGAGCTGGAAAAGAACTGTATTTGAAAGCAGCAAGAAGCAGAAAACACATTAGCAAAAAGAGCAAACACATGAGCAAACACAAGAGAAAACAGAGAAACTCCAAGAAAGTGATGCAAAAGAAACAGCTAATCTACAATAATTGATAGAAATTGCAAGTGATCATGATGAAAAAATTGTTGATGCTGTTCCTTTGAAGACTAAAGTCCCTATCATAGATAGGAAAATTGGTCATCGTGGAAAGACTGCTTGGTAGGAGATAATCATAGTTGGTAGACAGTCTTAAAGGTTTGTCCCTTTTGCACAAATGCTCAGAAACTTTGACAGAGAATATTTGGAGACCTTATGGGCATTAGTCAAAGAAAAATATGGAAATTCTAGACCATAAGACATTTTAGATAGAGTTCTCTGGGGAGACTTGAAGGTTATGTTTGAAACTTATCATGAAGATAGAGTTTGGCATGATCAATATTCAAATAAAGTTCTGCTTTGGAAGCTTTTTCAGTCATGTGGAGTTCATACTGTGATGATGAGAGGACTTTAAATCTACATGTTAGTGGAAAAAGATTATCCTTTAGCTAAGCATACACTTGACATGATGCTCAATGGTACTATCAAACTTCAAGTTGATTATTGGAGTGAAATGGTATATCAGCTTCTCAAGAAAATAGAGAAACAACTTTATGGGGCTGATTAAAAGAAAATGAGGGAATAGTGTTTGGAAGCCTCCTCCTGGTGAAAGATTATACTTTGAAGGAAACTTGATGATTTTAGATGAAAATATCAAGTTTAGGGGAGGATTGTTGGGAATTAAAGCTAAAATCCCTTTCTATCTTATTAGTAAAGCGCTAACGCGTTCCCTGCAATCAAACTAAAGTTTCGCCTTAATCAATACGACAACCTTACTATTAGAAAGGGTCAAAATGCGCTCAAGCAACCTATCTTACTAATATAATAAGAAGGGCCTATCTAAGCCCTATGGTTGTAAAGCTATAGCTCGAAAGTCGGCCTTACCTTCTATGTTTTTAGTAAAGGGCCTTTTCAATAAGGATCGCGCTAGGCGCTCACATTTTTTGGCTTCCCTAAAATAGCAGATTTTTAAGTTGGTAAAGACCCGCTCCTTGTTTCAGTCAGAATGAGTCCCCGGGACCCCGGGACATTGGCTTCCGCCAACAGTGAACTATTAAGGATCACATCCCGCACATATTCTACATTATAGCCTGCAACTGATTCAGCTTTCGCTTCTGGGAGATCAAACGGAGCTCGATTAGTTTCTGCTAGACAAGAAATAAAGAACATAACCAATACAGGGAACAAGGGAATACCGGACCATATCTGCTTTTGCGCCATGACAATCTCACTCGAATTACGGGGACCTACACATATTAGTACAGTATACCGGGGTCCCCGGCCAGAACCACACGTGTAAGTTTCCCTGCATGTGGCTCGTCCGTGCTTTTCTATTCCGCTCTGCAGCCAATTATATTAAGAGAATAGGTCCCATTCAAGCGGTCCGCCTTTATTCATCTATACCAGCTGCCACGCACCAGCCCATAGAAAGGATTTCAGCGCCCCTCTCTAGATAAGAAGCAAAACGCGCCATCACCTACAGCCCTTTCCTCTGCCGGGGACTCCCACGAAACGAAAACGAGCGGCATCGCCATATGCTCCACTTTTGTTGCAAGAGTTGCTGTTGCTTATATTGTTAAGACTGCTCTAAGGAAATACAACTGCTCAGGTGTTTAAAAGGAAAATACTCTAAGTGTTTTACTACTGCTGGTGAAAGACTTACGACTGGTGGTGTAGATTACTACTGCTGGTAATGCTGCTGAATTTCAAAGAAATACACCAAGTATGTTAGTGCTGCTGGAAAAAAGTTAGTGCTGCTAGTACTAACTTACTACAGCTGAAGAGTTAAAGCTGCCAGAGTTATTATTACTACTGCTAGATTATTTAGTTAATACTACTTAAGAGATATACTTGTATAGTCGGTTAGATAATTATAGAAAAGATTCATTAAAGATTTATCTTGTATAGAAAGTTATTGTAAGCCGACTAGGACTCCTTAGCCTATAAAAAGAGGTCCTAAGGCATAGAGTTCGATACACGTTTTTCATAGAACTTCAAGGTTATAAACCCTAATACTGTTGAGTATTCGTATTATATCAACAATATTGAAGTGTTTTGTTTGATACAATTGTGTTCTATGTTTACTCTTATATTGCTATAAATTTCTTGTTAAGATCAAATACAAGATTCCACATTATGTTTGATAAACTTCAAGACAGTTTCTATACTTAGTTGTTTTAGATTTATCTGAGATAACTAAACCTTACAAGCTAAGGAATTCGATCAAGTGTATTGGTGGGATCAACAGACAACCTCGTCTTTACCGAATACTACACTACACACGACCGGGTACACTGCCCGTTAGTGCATTAGGTAGACCTTAGGTAGATGAGAAAATATAAATATTAAAACCTGGTCAGAAATCTTGCATCAAGTTTTTGGCGCCGCTGCAGGGGTGCTATTATGGGATTTTTATTTAAGTTTTTTTTTTTATTTTTTATTTTTTAGTTTTCTCACATCTTTCTTTAAGTTTCAGGAACAATGGCAGTTTTGGATATCGATACGCTTACCCTCGAGGAGTACCTTGCTATGACTCGAGAAGAGTAAGGGTCAGGGCTTGTTAGGCCAGTTATTGGAGCTGATGTTCAGTTTGAGATCAAGAATCAGTTCATGAGGGAGTTGCGTGAAAAACCCTTTTCCGGAAACAAGACTGAAGATGCTTACGAGCATTTGGAACATGTCTTGTATACTGTGAGCCTTTTCAACATTCCAGGTGTTTTTTACGATGCTATCATGCTCCGAGTGTTTCCGATGACACTCACGGGAGCCGCTAAAAGATGGGTTGATAGGTTGCCCGTTGGAACCATCAACACATGGGATCTCTTTAAAAGAAAATTCATTCAACGTTATTGCCCTCCTTTAAAGATGGCAAAGCAACTTGAGGAGATTCATAACTTCAAGCAAGATAGTGACGAAACATTGTACCAAGATTGGGATAGGTACAATGATCTTCTTTACAAATGCCCGACTCATGACCTCAACAAGCAGCAAGTGGTCAATATATTTTATAAAGGAATCAACATAGCAACAAGGCAAATGCTTGACTCTAAGGGGCCGATCCCTGGGATGACTCCTATTCTAGCACTTGAAGCTATTCAAAACATGGTAGACCATTCGCAGAAGTGGCATGATGGAGGCAGCAGCAGAAGCATGGGAGGAAGTTTGGACGATATTGCGGTTATTACTAACAAACTTGAAAGTCTTGGCAGGGATATGAAAAAGCTAAAGGAAAATGTGCATGCTATTCAAGTAGGATGTGACACTTGTGGAGGAACTCACCTAGCCAAGGACTGCCCCTTGGACGAAGAAGATGGAAAATTCAAAGAGGTCAAGTATGGAGAAGGTAGACCTTTTCCGAGGAACAGTGGGAATGGAGCAAGATACCGTGTAGGACCTCCAGGTTACTACTCTAGGATGGACAACCGACCTCCTTATGGCGAGAGGAAGTCCAGCATTGAGGATTCAATTCACAAATACCTGGAAGAATCTGCTAAAAAGCATGTTGAACGGGAGGATTGGCTAAAGAGTTTTCAGGAAGGAACAAATGCTAACCATAAGACCCATGATGAGACCCTTCGAAATCTTGAAACTAAAATTGGGATATTAATAAATGAGGTGCAGGACCAAAATATGAGGGGAGCTGGAGCATGCAAGGCGATATTCACCAATGATGGACAACCCCTCTATACACCTTTCAGGTACTAAGAAGAAGAACTTATTTATTTTTCTAAATTGATAAAACAGGGTGAATCCGAGTACGAGTATGAAGATGAGAATGAAGACTTCATGGTACTTGTAGAGCCACTTCATGAAGGTGAAAGCTTGCTTAATGGTGAATAGACAACGGTAGGAAAAGAGATAAAGTTGAACGAGCATTGTTTAACCATCATTCAGAACCACTTACCTCTAAAGGAGAAGGACCCGGGAAGTTTTCTTCTCCCTTGCTCTATTGGTAATTTATGTGTCAATAATGCTTTAGCCGACCTTGGGGCTAGTATAAGCATCATGCCATTTTCTATGTGCAAAAGGCTAAAATTGGGATCTATAAAACCTATCTGCATGACTATAGAGATGGCCGACAGAACTGTTAGCATCCCTAAAGGCGTTTTAGAAAACATCCTTGTTAAGATTGACAAGTTCACTTTTCCGGTGGATTTTGTCATTCTTGATATGGAGGAAGACTTAGAGATACCTTTAATTCTAGGAAGACCTCTTCTTGCTACAACACGTGCTATAATCGATGTGTTCTATAAACACATTTCTTTAGAAATCGATAATGATAAACTAGTTTTCAACATGGATGAAAAGGGAAAATGTCATCCAATAGAGTCTATGTGTGTCGTTAACAAGGAAACAAGAAAGGGTAGATTTGGAAATAATGAGAATCACACAGCACACGAGCACCGTCATACTAATCATATCAATAATTTTAATTGTATTTTGTTGGAAGATAAATAAGGAAATCCTGACAGACAGAAGGAGTTACGCCGTAACTCAGAGGACAGGTTACGGCGTAATAGTGATCTTGCAGCGGTGGAAGATAAGTTACCTTTCAAGACCAAATGCGTGTTGGTAGGAGGGGATCCGGAGCTCAAGATGATGGTTGACTCATCCTTGACTTGCAAAGAAACAGAAGCCCTAACAGGAATTGTAGAAAAACATCAAAAGAAAGTCAATGATGCTCTAAGGAAAACGGAATTCAAGTACCATTGGTGTAAAGCTATTCCAGTGGACATGCTAAAGGATACAACTTATGGGCATCATGTGACCCAAGTATCGATCCATGTGATAGGGGAAGTAGCAGGGTAAGGATTGGAGATGATGAGAATTTATGGACCTCCACAAACGATAAAGAAAGAAGTGAACTACCTTGGGTTGATAGGTTAGGTTTCGATGATTGGATTAAAATCAGGTACGGAAAGGTGGATGCGTTAACAAAAGAGAAAATTTAGAGAGGATGCATGAAAGAAGACGCTCCAAGAAATGACGAGAGTCCTAGTGATAAAAAGGATGAGAATGGAACTGAATACAAAACAAATTGGGGTGAAGAGAAAGATCATTGCAAACGAGAGCTTATCGAGGATAAGCTTGACGATGAATGGTTTAAAGGTACAGATTTCAACGATGATGACTTGGATGGGATTATGGATTACCTTGATATACAAGGGCATGATGGGTTCACAGATCAGGATGATGAAGCCTACGAACAACGAAGATGTAAGCTTTTAGGCATACCTTACAAGAGACCCCCCCCCCCCCCGGGATTGTTGAAGAAATGTTTGATATTACTAGGTACCATTAAGGAACTGATGAAAAGTTTGCTAAAGTACGAAAAATTGAAAGGAAGGAATTTCTTCGTACTACAACCAATGCTACATGGGTACGGCATAATTTAATGAGAGAGATGGACGAAGTTGGTCAAGTCATTGGGCGCTTCCATAAGGAAACTTGAACCGTGGCATTGAGTTTAACTTAAAGAGTCGTTAATAAACAAAAGTGCTCTTTCGGGAGACAACCCGAATTACCCTTTTTCTTTTTCATTTTTCATTAGTATAGTTTGGTTTGGTGTGTTTGTTTTTACTTTTTTGCAGGTATTGGAGCAGGAAAGATGGTGTTATACCAACTTTGGATTAATCCTGGTATTTTTCCTCAGTACGCATTACGGCGTAACCTAATGATATGGTTACGCCGTAACCATCATTAGACCTCGGATGACTGTCATGTCTAATTACTTACGGCGTAACTCCTACCACGAGTTTACGCCGTAATCTCCTATATACCTGAACTTTTATTTTAAACTTACAAACCATTTTCGTGTATTAGTAAGTAAATGAACATTGTGGGTGTGTTCTCTGTAAACCCTCACGAGACTTCACTCATCCACTGGGGACACCGAGTGGTTTAAAAGGCTTGTTGCATACGCTAAATGCAACCGTGATTCCTATGAAAGTGAGTTAGGTTTTATTTGTTTTATTTCCTTTTTGTTTTATGCTTATTGGTAGTGTCGTGATTTCAGGGATTTGAATTTTGTTCATGGAGGCGAAGCAAAAGGCACGTCTTTTTAACATGATCCTTTTACCATTTTGGAGCAAATTTCAGGGGAGTTCTTGTTCCAATTATACTTTTCTCCTTTTATTATCACATGTTTTCGTACAAAAGGGACTTTGTACATTTCAAGTGGGGGGACGGGAGTAGAATTATTACTTGAACTTATTTGCCCTCGTTTTTCTAGTATATTTTGAAAAAATTTTGCCATTTTTTAAAATTTTGATATGTTTTTCTTAACCTAACTAGAATAGACTTTAGCCGAGCACACTATAACCCTTGATTTCCTTTGTGAGATTTAGCCTTTTTGTTTCCCCATATTACTCGAATCTACCAAATATTGAGTGTGCCGGTAGTATGTAAACTTTAGAACTTGTCCTTTACATCATTTTGAGACCATAGACGAGTAGTGTGTCGAGTTAGCTTAATGCATTTGGAAAGGATAATTTGAGAAGGCAATGTTTTAGGATTTTTACCCAAATAGCCCATATGTGTATAATTGTGAGTGTTTATCGATTAGTCACCTAGAGCTTTTGAACCCCGTGAAAAACCCATTTTGTTGCACTCACCTTTAGTGCAAGATACCCTTAGATACACCCTTTTGAGCCATTATTTTCGTTTCTTAACCCATATCATGTATTGTTTCATTACACCTGTTCGCCTTATCCTACCGTGTAGTCTTAATTTATGATTGGGAAGTCACCGTTTGCCTAAGTTTGAGGTTTGAGTAGAGAGATTCGGGAATCATGCCTACATTGAAGACATATTTTTGAAGATCATTGAAGACCCCCCATATTACTCGTGTACGGTTCATCTCAAGTGGGGGGATGACTTGTTAGTTTATTTTCATGTATTAGTTATGAAAAAAAAAATAGTAGTTGTTTATTTTTATTTTTATTTTTTTTAGTATAGTGCATAATTATAAGCACTGAGTTATTATAAGCTTAATGGACAAGTATCGAGGAGGCCACCTCGATCACATTTGGAGTTATCAGTTGGTAAAGATTCTACACCAACTAGTTGATGAAGACCAAGTAATGTACACATCGTGACGTCCGCTAAGGGCACACTTACTTGTTGTTTGATGATCCGGTTTTTGTGTCTTAAGGCTTGAACTTTGGATGGACGGCGGGCGGTGATGACTTGGTTATAGGTTAAGACTATTTGTTTGTTTTTATTTTTCACCATTTACGTGTATCCCATGTCTTATCCTACCCTTCAGTCATGAATCATACTTATGTAAGGGAATTGAGCAGTCATTGGTGTCTTGGCCATGGATTTGGTCATGTATCAATGGTCTCTATCGCTTTCGCAATGGTATGTTAGTAATGACAATTCCCCCTAGCCTTATAAATTTGTTCACCCAAAATTGCCGTTAAAGATTTTCATGACCTTAGCTCTAGTGGTGGAGATTTGTGTAACCGCCAAGCCTATGATATAATACATGCTATGATTGTGCAAAGAGTGATCACCTCGAAATTGACACTTAGATTAGGGAGAGTACGAGTGTTTTATTTCCCATTTCGTGAGGTGTTCGGCTTATTATATTCTAGCATAGGATGTTTTTACCTCATATTTTCCAAGATTATTTGGGAAATATCTTTTTGAAAATAATTCTAATAAGGTCTACTTGAGGTCAAGGAGAGTTCAAGTGGGGTGATATTTGATGACATCAAATAGTCCTGATATTTTAGTGTCAATTTCCCCCTAATATGCTCATCATTTGTATCATTTCACTTGGATATATGCTTTTATTTCTTTATATTACATTTCCAGGTCATGAATGAGCATAGGAACGAAAAAAACGCGGAATTGGAAGATTATTATCAAGATATGCACAAGTATGCTGGCTAAGAAGAAGTTACGGCGTAACTCCCACTCTCACTTATGCCGTAACTAGGATTTACACTAAGAAGACCAAAGTCAACGCAACTCAAGGTTACGGCGTAACTTAACCTGTAAGTTACGTCGTAGTAATCCAAGGACTTAGAAGAATTTCATGGTCAAGAAGATTACGCCGTAACCAACTTACAATGTTACGGCGTAAAAGTCACCAGTATAGATTACGCCGTAACCCACTACTAAGGTTACGACGTAAGCATTATTTCGAAGACTACGGTCGTAACCTATTTATAAGGTTACGCCGTAAACATTTATTATCGGATATGATCGTCAGAGTTACGGTAGTTACGGCGTAACCATTTCCTTAGGTTACGCCGTAACTAGATCGAGCCCTATAAATACAAAACCTAAA
Source organism: Artemisia tridentata subsp. tridentata (assembly GCA_021014915.2). Lineage (NCBI taxonomy): Eukaryota > Viridiplantae > Streptophyta > Magnoliopsida > Asterales > Asteraceae > Artemisia > Artemisia tridentata. The sequence goes on from CP139506.1 coordinate 279,628,688, forward strand.
TCCGGTTTTTACATAACTTTTACACCACAAATCACCAGAGAACGAAGGAGGGTTTCCAAGGGACAAGTTCTAGCAGCATATCAAGCATCTTCCAAGGGAGAATTCACGCCATTACTCAATAAGTTTTAGTATTTTCGTATCAAACAATGTCATTTAATCCGTGTCTTTCATTTTCATGTCAAACATTGAATTTGCTGTAATGTTTAATATGATTGGCTAAACACCTTTGGTGTTAGCCTAGTTATGAAATTATTTACGCTTTGATTATGTTTTCTCGCTTTCCTTATCGCTTCTAAGTGCATGTTTTCTAGAACCTCTTGTTTTGGGTAGCATTGATATGTGGTTGTATCTAGGAAGCGAGGAGAATTGACCATAGGACCCTAACTTAATAGGTTAGGAGGATCGGTAAGAATTGACCATAGGACTACCGAACCCCTTGCGTGCAAATTGACCATAGGATCACCTTCCACATAGATTTGCTTAAAAAGTTAGAGCGAACCTAAGTTCCGAGAGGCCGGGTTTCGTTAGAATAAAGTCTAGATTTTAGTGGTACTTAATGACTTAGCATAAATTGCCCATGATCTCTGTCGATATAAAGGTCCTGACCTTTGAGCCGGAGTAGGAGTTTATGTGACATAGGCTAGACGAATTGACCATAGGAGTCTAGTGACTTTTACCCCCACCTGAAGCATTAGAAGGCACCATCAGGAAAACGTAATCATTGCTAAATAAGATTAGTAACTAGGCTAGCACATTTCTCCCTATTGAATTCTTATCATTTTAATTTCGTGTTTTTTTTTTTTTTTTTTTTTTTTTTTTTTTTTTTTTTTTTTTTTAGTTTAAATATAATTCAATCAAAAACCCCTTTAATATTACGACATTAGACTTAAATTAGGATCCGCACTCATAGCTCTTGGGACGACCTCGGCTTTACCGAATACTACACTACACACGACCGGGTACACTGCCCCTTAGTGCATTAGGTAGACCTTAGGTAGACGAGAAAATATAAATACTAAAATCTGGTCAGAAATCCTGCATCAATCGGGTAGTTGTATATGATTTGACAAAAGTAGCCCAAGTAGGATAAATACCGTATATCCTTTGGTGTATGTTTTACCATTCACCGTAAACGGGGCCATGGGAGCGCAATCGTCAATGAAGTCGTCAAACAAATTCGACCGATATAGAAAATTTATGTCGTTGTTACACCCACTATACGAAAAAATACATGCCAAATTCACAAATCTTGGGATGAAACTGCTTCAAGCATTATTGTCGGATGTTTGTGATCCCCCCCCCCCCCCCTTTTGGAATTGCGCTTTGTAAGCATTCGAAAATTCCTCCATTCCCAATGCATACAATCTATACTACAAGCATACCCGAGAACCCATGGTAGTTTTTGAGTTTTTCATATAGCCCGCATAATGTCATTGGGAGAGGGTTTTCTTAACTACTCTTCCAAGTATAAATCACAGATACATTTAGTAAAATTGTCTACATTAGCACGACTACAACGTTTACCAATTTGTAAATATTCATCGAAAACATCGGGTGTTGTCCCGTACGTCATTTGGTGTATAGCGGCAGTGCATTTCATTATAGGTTGGATACTCATTTTACCAAGGGCATTTGGCCGTAATCTAAAGAATTTAAGGTGCCTGGGAATAGGTTCAATGCCAAAGTTAATTAAACCTTCGACTATTTGTAAAAATAGTCTTCGACTCATCCAGAACCGTCCCCTAAAATTCCTTTCGGGATATTTTGGATCATCCCCAAAACAATCACTCAGTAGACGTTGTTCGACGGTTTCATATTCTCAGGGTATATACGTCCGAGTATGTGAACTAGTTGGTCAATCGTCATCAAAGGAAATAAATTCTTCGTGTTAGTCATATAAGCGTATTAATTTTTCGGCTCGAGTTTCATCGTCAAAAAGATTCATGAAAATTAAAAGTATATGAAGTATGGAAGAGTGGATTAAAATGTAAGTGAAAGTGTATATAAATTGTGATTGGTTGGAATGTTTGAAAAATAGCTGTTAAAAGTGGGGTTTTATAGGTGAAAATGATGGTTTAAATTATTTTGTGCCATTTTTTTATTGTTATATAACGTTTATAAAATGAAAAAAAAAAAATAATAATAATAATAATAATAATAATAATTAACGGTGCATGTGAGTAGATTGGCTAAAAGCCGGATGGTGAGCGAATGACGGGATGAACGGTGTACTACAATGCCCCGTTCGTCCGATTTTGCTACCAACATCGAGCTCTCTTATAATATAGTGAGAATGATAAGTAGTACAGTTGAGAACAATGATGTACTTAATAATTCTGTATTTTTTTTTCAAAAATAGTATTTAACATGAAAAGGCAAATAAAAGCATATGCGAAAGTGGATTTATTGTGCAAAAATGGTTTTCCGACATTAAGCCCCCACTGCTCATCCCCATCCTCCGTTTCCGACTCTTTAGGGATGTGTTCTTCATGTAATCATCACACAAATATACATACACATACAAATATATCATTTTCATACATACATGTCTACTGATATACTTGTATGTACGCTACAGTGTTTTGAAATTATACAAGGGTTGGACATAATTGATAACCATAATTCATTTGAAGATATATATTCCCTTAAATGAAATTTTTTTTTTTTTTTTTTTTTTTTTTTAAGAAAGATAACGACAAAAAAATATTTAAAATCTTTTTTTTTTTTTTTTTACAAGCTAGAAAGATAACGACAAAAAAGATTGAAAATCTTTTTTTTTACAAGCTATACATAACATTGTCTATGCCATATTAAACCAAAAGCAAATGAACTCAAGGAGCACAACACTGCAATGAACAGATGGTGGTGTACGAAAAAAAAAAAATGCTTATCCCATTTTACTATATTTATTTTTACCCAAAGCCAAAAAGCATAATGTACAAATAGTCAGAGTAAAACATGTTATTTTGTCACATGTAAAATGAGTCGAGTTGCGACCAATTATTGTACTTAGAAAATGTTTGTCCATCTGTGTCGACTCCGGGCTATTCAAAAAAGCAGTCGCTCTGAAATTAGTTGGCTCACAATATCGAGCCAGAAACACGGGTAATTAAAAAAAAAAATTATGTTACCCTTGTATTACTGGCATGTTACATGGGTAGCAACACGCAAAAGATCTTACAAGTATTAAAGTTAACGGGATTGACCAAACTATAAGATTAAAACGAGTTTCGTAATATAGATTTTTCTAACTTTTGCTTTGGGGGCATAAGTTAAGCAAATCAAAAGAACTCAAAGACTCATGAAAAAAAGACTCAGGGACACGAAGGTACACTTTCGTGTACTTTTGTATGAGTCTTTGAGTCTTTTTTCATAGATCTATCAATTCTTTTGATGTAGTTAACTTATGCCCATAATACACAATTTAGAAAAAAAAAATTGTTAAATATTATGTGAAATAAAAGCCGAAAAGAAAATAAAAAGTGTACCTTTAGTGACATGACTAGTCAAATACTCATCCACGAATACAACCAAAAACACAATCAGAGACGAATTCCATAGGCCATAGTCCAGTACAACGTATAGTAGTGAGGGGCGGAGTCATGTTGAAAGTAGTGGGGGGAATTGCCCCTAACCAAGTTCTTGTAGAAAAGGTAAATCAGTAAGAAAAAAAATATAATTAACAGAAAAAATGGTTGGTGCCCTCGGCTCAGAAATCCGAGTGCCCTCGTCGGTGATTGACTTTCAACAACAAGTGCTCTAAAATTTTATTTCGTCATTTAAGCAGACATGTAAATGGCTTCTCTTTTTTTTTTTTATGGTTTTGTTGTTTAGGTAAAGAGATGGAGAAGATAGATTAATTGGGAAGAGAGATAGTTGAGGGACCCACGTTAGAGTTTAGACCAATGGATTAAGCAATTTTCTATATTCTGTTTAAAAGAAGTTACATTTAACGTTACTTACTTTATTGTTTTATCTTAAAAATGTTTTTAGTTTTCAAAGTAGTAGTAAATTTGCTTATTCAAAGATTTAAATTGTGGTTTTCATATAAAAATTATTTTTTTCAATAATAATGTTTTGAAACTAGCAAGTGGGTATTTAAAAGTAGTTAAGTTTGTCTCATTTTTAGTCAAGTAATTAAGATTTACCAATGAGAATAAAAATCATTTATGTTAACAAGTTCATTCGCTAAATTTAGCATTTATCACGTTTCATTCTATGAATACAGGCACCTTTTACTAGTATTGCTCGCCTTTAAATTAGAGTGTTTTTACTCTTGACCTGACCCGACTCAACTTGTTTCGAGTTACACCAAAAATTGCATTTTTCGTCTTGTTGTCTGTCCCTTTCCATTGCTCACTGCCCCCCATGGTCACATTTTCTGGCTCCGCCACTGATAGTAGTATTTACCAGTTTACCCTATTAAGCAAAAGCTTATGTTATACAAACTCTCCCTATGCTGTCACATCAAAGGGGTTTGGTCAAACCGTACAATCTCCCTATACGTCTTTTTACGTTTTATCCGTTCTTTAACGTTTTTTTTATCTTTTTTTTACGTCTTATCCCTTTTTTTTACGTTTTTTGTACATTTTATCCGTTTTTATCCATTTTTTGTACGTTTTATCAGTTTTTTTACGTTTTTTGTACGTTTTATCCGTTTTAATCCCTTTTTTGTACATTTTATCCGTTATTAACGTTTTTATCCGTACTTTTTTAAGTTTTATCTGTTTTTGTACGTTTTTATCCATTTTTTGTACGTTTTATCATTCTTTTACGTTTTTTGTACGTTTTATCCGTTTTTAACGTTTTTTATCCGTTTTTTTACGTTTAATTCATTTTTTGTGCGTTTTTATCCACTTTTTTAGGTTTTTTGTACGTTTTATTTGTTTACATCCGTTTTTTGTACGTTTTATCCATTTTTTTTTTACGTTTTATCCGCTTTTGAACGTTTTTATCCGTTTTTTGTACGTTTTATCCACTTTTTTACGTTTTTGTATGTTTTATCCGTGTTTTAACGTTTTTGGTCCCTTTTTTTACGTTTTATCCGTTTTGTACGGTTTTTCCATTTTATTTTTTACATTTTTTACGTTTTCATCCGTTTTTTTCCGTTTTATCCGTTTTTTTGTGCGTTTTTTACGTTTTTATCCCTTTTTTAGGTTTTATCCGTTTTTCCCATTTTTATCCGCTTTTTTATGTTTTTATCCGTTTTTTCATTTTTGTACGTTTTATCTATTTTTTTACGTTTTATCTGTTTTTGTACGGATAAAAACGTATAAAAATGGTTAAAACGTAAAAAAAAGGGATAAAACATACAAAACATACAAAAAACGGATAGAAACGTAAAAAACAGACAAAAGCGTACAAAAACCATAAAAAATACGTATAAAACATACAAAAAATGGATAAAACGTACAACAGATAAAGATGAATAAAACGTACAAAAAACGTAAAAATGGATAAAACGTACAAAAAATGAATAAAAACGTAGAAAAACGTAAAAAAAAAACAGATAAAAAACGTATAAAAAAAAAAAAATAAATAAATTAAAAAAAAAGCGGGTAAAACGTACAAAAAACGGATAAAACGTACAAAAAACGGATAAAAACGTAAAAAATGGATAAAAAAAGGTAAAAAAGGGATAAAAACGCACAAAAAACGTAAAAAAGGATAAAAACGCACAAACGTACAAACGTAAAAAAACGGATAAAAAAGGTTAAAAAACGGGTAAAGCGTACAAAAAACAAATAAAAACGTATAAAAAATGGAGAAAACATACAAAAAACCAAGAAACGTACAAAAAACGGAGATAACATAAAAAAAAGGATTAACGGTGCAAATACCGTTAGTACTGAAGGCTAACGGTGTAATATTATCTATCTCGTTAAGAGATAACGGAGAAATAATTTGCACCGTTTGTCCTCATTGTAAACGAGGGATATAGGGTGGCAAACGTTTGGCTAACGAATGATGTAACATGCCAATAGTTTCTGATAGGGATGTAAGGTCTCAAGTGTTCATCTATTTGAGTAATTATATATTCTCATACAATATCATTTATGCCATCCTCTTGCGTAATAGATGATATCGGAGTGGTATCGAAATGAGTCTAATCCTTAGATTTAGGAAGCTACGTTGAGTCGCCTACTTTAGGTCACCTCTTCAAACGCTATTGTTGCAGTTATTCCATTTCTTCAAAAAGAAATGCAAGTTTTCGACCAAAACCTTAATTACATCTTGCTTTGGCTATGAATTTTAAATTGTTTGGAGTTAATTGACGTGCATAGCGTCATTCTCTCCGTTTCTAATTCTACAAAAAAAAAAAAAAAAAAAAAAAAAAAAAAAAAAAAAAAAAAAAAAACAACCAAAATCACTACCGTCAACCACCCGACGCGCCGCCATGCACTGTCGCAACCTGCTGCAAAAAAAGTTTATTTACTTTTTCTTTGTTTGTCTTACTTTCGTTGCTGGAGTTTGAAGATTTGTCTCCGATCTGCTTGTTGTTGGATGTCTTCAACAACCAATTATGTTTGCTTTAATGCTTTTCATTTTGTTGCTTGTTTATGCATTTGTTGTTGCCGTTTGAAGATTAGATTCCGCTTATTGCCAGGTGTCTTCATCAACATTTTATTATAGCTCTAATGTTTACAGTTTTCAAATCCAATCCAAGTTTTCGTGATTTCGCGGATCGAAATGTGGGGGTGGTGGGGGGGGGGGTATTAAATGATATGTTAGTAAGTCTGAACCCGGTTTGTGAGCTTAGGGTTCATTAGGGTTTGGGTTGATAAACAGTCGATCAATAAAGCATAATACTGACGGGGTTTTCTATATTTTACCATGGTATCATGGTCTGATCTTGACACCTAGGTGACTACGTTGAGCCGCCTCCTCTAGGGCACCCCGTCAAACCCTATCCACCACAATTTATCCCTTCTCAATTAAAAAATAAAATGAAAAAGGTAAATTGCAAAAAAATGTCCCTGTGGTATCCTGATTTTTCACTCTAGCCACTCCCAAACTTTATTTCGCAAATTTTGCCATTTTTGTTCACTTTTTGAAACAAGTTATGTCCCTTGCGCTAATAATCGTTAGAAAATCTCGTTAGTTACTGTTCCAAGTCGGGGTATTTTAGTCATTTCATGCTTCCCTTCATTTATCACACCCATCTCATTGGTTACGTTCCCAATGCCACCCTATTCACAAGGACATAACTTCCAACACATAATTAAACTTTTGTTTAATTGCCTGAATCGTAATGCGCGTATTAACCCTTCCAAATTCCTAAAATACCATTCAACTTCGATTCCTCACTTGTATTTAATCCACCCAGTGTTCTTTAACACTACTTATAAACTTTTTCTAACCCTAACAGAAAAAAGAGTTCATCATCATCAATAGCTTGCAAATGGCTACACGCGAGGAAGAGTACAAAATGACAGATCTTGTAACCCGGCTTCTTAGGAGGGAAGTTGTAACACCCCCTAAATTATGCTAAAATAGTGGAATAGTAATTGGGGTATTACGTTGAGGATCGAAGTCATAATCACAGAAAATGGCTCGAAAGAGGCATTTTGAAAGCTATTTGTCATTCACATAATACTTTTGATATAAAGGTGAAATATCTGATTTGTAAATCCCATGAAAGGGTTTGATAATTTAGAACGAATGACATATTTGATTTTTACACCATTTAATTTATCAGAGTATATAATGCCCGCTCCGTGTCTTGTCCTGCTCCGTTAATTACCTAAGATAAACATGCTTAAAGTGTCAACACAAAGGTTGGTGAGTTCATAGAGTTTAATGGAAAACCATTTATTTCAATGAATTCAGAGGTGAGGTGACATAATGACCGTAATAAATGCTAACAGTGATGAAACAGTAATAAGTGATGTTGAGTATAACCACAAGTAAATCATATATGTATTTAGTTAAGTTCAAATATTGGATCTGTAAAACCCGAAAATCTAAAACATGCAAAAATTACCAAAATGCCCCTGAAACTTTAAAATTTAATTAAAGCTTAATTAAAGTTCCGAATTAATCCCGAATCTCTGGAAACGAACTACAAATCAAGCGAGATAATTTTGAGGCAAGCTCTAAATATTTTTACAAAGTACAAAAGAGTATTATTTCACAAAAAGGATACATGGGCCAAAAATTTCATAATATATACATTTAATTATATTTAAAAGCATTTTAAAAACACAAATAAATTATGCAAATCAAACCAAAAATAAAATCCTGATTTTTAGGCCATTAAAGTCGGTTCTTGGCTGTTTTATCTTCCCTAGACTCGGTCCATAACATCAAATAACAATCCATAACATTTTCTCTCCCATTAAACCCTAATTTCTATTAAGCCGCCACTCTCAAAAATCACCCACACCACATCCGAATTTTCTGAAGCAAAGAGACATTTTTCTGGAGTTCCTCATAGTGCCAAGAAGGTGGGAAAAATAGCCACAAAGTCCTGGAGTCGATCGTTTGGCTGTGGTGATTTATTTGGGTCGAAAAAGTGCAACCGAGCAACAATAATCCACAACGTGCGAATCCTTTGATCTATAAATTTTCTGTTATTTTTCTAGCTCTCTCTTAATCATATATAACATGGGAAAAATACTTAAATCGAACCATGCATTGTATTTTGGCCGAATAGAAAATAATGGGTTTATAAACCCTAAAATCGAAATCGAATCCTTATTAATTCATGCGATTTTTCCTGAACATGTAAATAATTTTTATGGGTCCTATATACTTCTTATAACATGAGAAAAATGATATCTTGAATTGTTTGGGTCGAATTCATGGTTTTTGGAATATTTGTTATAATCGGATTTTTGAGAAAAAGATGAAAACGTGGATAAAAAATGTAAAGCGATCGAACTAGGGTTCTTGGGTGATGAAATCTAGAATTAAATGAGTTATAATGATGATACAATGATGGCCTAATGATTTGGATTACTAGGGTTTGATTTTTGATAATTATTTTGCAAACCGATTGGATAAATAATTAGTTAAGGGTGTGTTTTGTAATTATTAAAACTTGTGGGATATTTTTGTAATATTTTATTGACCTGGGAGAATGTGTAAAAATTATAACATGAGGGTCTTATTTGTAATTTTGGCAAGATATGGATTTAATGGTAATATTTGTGTCGAATTAAAAATAAATAAAAATGAGGGACTAAATATGTAATTTCTGGAAACTTGGTGCTGTTTTGAGTAGTAAATTATATTCAGGGGGTTATGTGTAATTTTGGTAATTTAATGGCTTAATATGTAATTGTTAATAATTAAAGGTTGAAATTGTAATTTAAAGGACTAAATATGTAACTTTGATAACTCGAGGGACTTGATGTGTAAATTGTGAATGTTTAAGGGTGTGTTCGTATAACATGTTGAAATAAGTGTTCATTGTGTAAAATTGAGAAATTAAGGGTTTAATGTGTAATTATAAATACCATAAGGTTTAAAATGTAACTTATGTAATTCCAAGGGTATAAAATGTAAATTATGAAATCTAAAGGACTAAAGGTGTAATTCTGGGTAACTTGAGAGTGAGAATGAGTTAATGGTGATATTTTATTTTAAACCTTGAACTTTGGCAAATTTACACTTATAACTCTGAACTATGAAAAACTTGTCATAACTAACCCTGAACTTGTGTAACTTGTTAAAATGAATATTACTTCCATAATAAGCTAATTAAAGACTTGACTTGAATAATATTACTTGAATCTTGCTAAATGTGGTAACTTACTAATTATGGAAACCTGCTAAAAATAGAAAGTTACTAAAAATGGAAGTTACTTATAATGGGAAGATAACTGAACCCCTTTCATATTTCTGTCTTCTACTCCTTTAGGTTCGAGGAGGGAGTGATCTTGATCCCTGTCAGCTACTCTTTTGTTTGTGCTTGCTATTTGAATAAGATACAGATATTCTGCTCTTCTTGTAAAGAGCCTTCGTCTCATTTCTGATTCCTGATTCATTGTTATGTTTCCCTTGTATTGTGAACCATATATTTGGACCTTTGCTTTAACCTTTGTCTTGAACCTTGTCATAAACCTGAACTTGAACCTTGATACACTTGATATGAACCATTTGACTTGAACCTTTGACTTGAACCCTGCTATGACACTTTACATGACTTATTGAACCCTGATAACCTGAATAATTAAGACCTTAGGTACTTGAAGGTTCATAAGATTTTACAACTACTTTTTAGTTATATATGAAGAGGTTTTGAACATTTCTTTAAAGGACTTCTATTATGAAACTGTTCTAACGACCATATTATTAAAACCATGTAAAAAGGATTTCTTATAATAAACTATTATGAACCTTCCAGTATTTGACCTTTCTGATATTGACCTCCTGATAATGAACCCCTGCATTTATCTCCTGTCCTGAACCCTGATATGAACCCTGATATGAACCCTGATATGAACCCTGATATGAAACTTGATATAAAACCTGACATTTGATACCTGAGACTTGACACCCGAGACTTGATACCTGACCTTGACCCACAGTTTGAGACTACGAGCCACCCACTAGGAATGAGGGTTTCATGTCCATGTCATTGATGCACCGGTGGCATGACTCTAGGGCAGGAGAGTGATGTCCTGTCCCGTCCCCGACCTGATTTGATTTGTTATGTAGAGGAAGACCCTGTGGCCTGCGGGGGCGCATGGATGCATCCTAGACATGTCCTGATTTGTTATATTTCCTGTTATATCCTGGTGACTGACGAGTGTGTGCGATACACGTCTTTCACACCCCTGGGAGCTTGCAACTCCAACCCCTGGAGGTATCCCCTCACCCTGTTTCCTGGTATGCTGAGGTCACCCCTCCATACACCCTGATATATGAGATGTGATTTGATATGTTTTGGGCTCGTAGTGGATTTCTGTTTACCTGAAACCTTGTAACCTTATGACCTGTTACTTGACCTGATACTTGACCTGACATTTGACCTGACTTGATTTGACTTGGGTTTGTGGTGGATTACTGGTTATGTTACCCTATGACTTGATACTGGACTTGACTTGATTCGACTTGGGATTTTGGTGGGTTCTGGTTTCATTCACTTTCACCATTGTAACCATTCTAAATTTCCTGGTATGTCTGCATAACTCTTGTATTCCTTTTTCCTGACTCTTGTTACTCCTGGTATTATTTCATTTACTTTATTATCCGTTACTACTGCTTTGTTTCCGTTATATCTGTTCACTGAGCTCTCGTAGCTCAGCCGCATTTCTTTTCCTGCGGCAGGTACATTTAAGCTAGGAGCTGGGTTTTAGCTTTGGATGAGAGCAACTTGTGTGAAGTTAGACCTTGTCATTCTAGTGTGACCATTTGGAGATTATTTCTGTTATGCCATTGTTTGGGCAGTTTGGATTCTGTTTTGTACTTCGTTATTTCTATCTTGCACTTGATATAAGTCGTATTGACTTATTTTTCTTTGAATTTTAATGTTAAAGCTTCCGCTATTTTTATTTCTTGAATGCTTGTATCTGATATGAAGCCATGTATTTGTGACACCTTTACCCTTGTCGGGTTGGGGTGTTACAGGATCATAATCCTAACATGAGGTGGAACCCATGATATTAAACGTGAGATCTATAATGTGGTGAGGTGAAATACTAATACAGCTGTATCTAGATATATGTGATGACACATAATCTCTTATCGATATTGCCCCAAGCCTCATGACACGCAAACGTTAACAATGAACCGTAAAACGGAGGTAATCAACATCAAATCAATGATGGAAAATAATGCCCTCGAGTAATAGGTGATTGCCATTCCTATTTTTCTCAAATATAGTGCATCGCGACTAATACGACTAGCCACAAAGGCATTCCGTCAAGTAATTAGTGGGATAGGATGTCAAGCCTTTTAACAGGTTTCGAAGCTATCCACTATATTCGCGTTCACAACAAGTGATTAATGGCTCATGATAAAGGGACTTTCTAGCAGTAGGGGTACTTAGGCAATATCAAGGTAATGATGTAACTTAAAGTACTTATGCTCTTTTCTAGCAAGTATTCCCATTGAAGTTTTGAAATGATATATAACAATGATCTGTACATTCACGATGTTACTTGAATGTGTATCTTAAAAACCAATATCATGCTACAACTAGCATATAATTCTCCCAAGGAGTAATTCAAAACATTTAAGCAGTAGTTATATTTCCAAGTAAATCATGATAGTTTTCAATGTACTTATACAAATAAAAGTATGTAATTTAGCATGTATCTCCCCCAAAGAGTATTTATAATACAAATATAAAAATGGGGCTATGACTCACCTTGAGCGTATCTGACAAGGTGGAATTACGAAATCGAGTAAGATTATGGAAAAGATTACGGAAATGTCTTCAACACTTGACCTGAATATAAAGGAAGTCTAAGAATCTGACCAAATACGAACGGTGGAATTGATAACGAGAACGAATAACGATTTGATCGTTAGAGTGAGAATGTGATATGCTTAAAATGCCTAAAGTTTAAAAATAATATTACATATAATGTTATCTTGTTTTTATGTCAAATATTCCAAAATATCATTTCCTCGAAACGTATAATTAAATTGTTTAAAATCTCGTTATATATATAATTAACGTAAAGTTAAATTATAAATAAATGAAATATACAAAAATGCAAATGACGTGAAGGGAAATTGTAAAATGAAAAATAGAAATAAGAATTTCAAATATAATATGTTGGTCCTTTTCCTTTTCCAGTTTTTACACTTTTTACCCTAATGGCGTCAGCGTTGCACCGTTAGTCCTTTATTAAATATAATTTACATTTATAGTCCACTACTTGTCCAATATAGCATTCTGAGTTTGGAATATGATAATATATCAATTTATACCCTAAGGATTCTGTTTTTACGTTTTCAGTCCATGTTTTACTCGGTTGACAGTTTTAGTCCCTCTAAGTGAATTTGAATTACATTTTTAGTCCAAGTGTACAAAAATTATGGGGAAAATTTATATTAAATTTTCCGAGGCTTATTTAAGTTTAGTTAAGCTTATTTCAACAGCTTATATGGCCTATAGCTTATTTTTTTCGTCTAATGGGCTTTTAACGAGCCACTTAATAGGCCCAATAACGTTTTAAAAACCGTACACCTTGAGACGAGTTGAGCTCATCAAAATCTCATTTTTCATGTTCTATTTTCATATCAAAAGACCTAGATAAGCTAGCTTATCTCAAGTGCTTAAAAACTGCTTAATGGGCTAACAGCCCACATCGTCATTTTAGTTAACAGTTTTAGTATATGGTTTTAGCGATTACTTTGGACGATTTAGAGGATCTAGACGTGAGTATTTTTACTAGTTATATATACGAAAGTGGTAGCTAGTTAGGTGGTCTACTAGTTCATGTAAAAATATCGTATGTTCGTTAAGTCCATTTTTAAGATACGAGGCTGTTTTTAGGATGACATGGAACGTATGTTATAGAGAAAAGACTTAGCAAATATTTCCAAGTGTTTTATTAGATTTTAACGAGTTGAACATGTTTCAAAATAGATTCATATAATGCATGAAACATGAAAATAAAGGTGATAGGAGTGTGCATGGTGACTCCTAGGCCTTCCAAGATAGAGGCTCGCCACTTTTTGTGTACTATATGATTATGCGTACGTAAATAAATATGAGAAACTATATACGTTCGAGTGGTTAATAAAACGATGCATGGTTGCTAAAGTAAATTACGTACGAATTGAAATGGTATTGAAAAGTGGTTTGAGACGACTTACAACACTTCTAAGAGTGGTAGAGACTGAGTGAGACGATAGGAACACAAAGAAAATACCCACGTTCGATATAACCCAAGCACACGATATATATGTTAAACCCGTTTTCCTCGATAGCTTCCAAACGAACGAATGGAGTATTTCTGGTCTTTCAGAGATTGTTTTGAGAGTGTAAGAGAGTTATTATGAGTGTATTTAATGAGTGAGGAAAGGTGGTGAAGCTAGGGTAGATATATGAGTTGTTTTGAGCACACGTATGCTCCAATAATTCAAGAGACACACTCTACTACTTACTACAGTGTAATGGCAGAGAATGAAGGGTTTCTAAGCTAGATTTCTGACATGTTATAACTTTGAGAATACATGAGAGTGAGTAGGAAAGTTGGATTTTGTTTTGTGCAAGTAATATATGTCGACTAGTATTAAACTAGGTGCACAAATTGATTTTAACGTGTGAGACTTAGATAATGATGTTAAAACTGATCCAACAACATGTCAATAAGCTAGAAATATTATTAGGATTGCATAGAAACAAGTTCGAGTCGAAATGGTTAAGTTTTGGATTTTTGGTATTTATCGGGTTGGGTGAATTTTTGGCCAAACGCTTTGCCTTTCAAAAACACATCAAAACTTGACATCAAATTCTGAGATTCGACATACATATAGCTGGGTAGGAGGGGAATGAGATGATATAAAAATATTCATATGTTGTGTTTAGAAATGGAGCGAACGAGAGGTGTTTTGGAGATGGATTCTATGCGTATTTCACATAAAATCATAAAAATGAAATTGGGCTTTGAGTTGGGCTGATGAACAGTACGCGTTATATTAAGTTGGGCAGAGATGAATAGTACACGTTTAAGTGTTAATTATAAATAATTAACTTTCATAATATTCGTTGAATTCGTTCCGTCATTTGATGATTTATGGGATGACGTGATTTCGTTAATATAGTATAATAAGAAAATTTCAAATTTCCCCGCAAAAATGGTGATTAGAAATAATGACGGAGATTAATATATAATTAACCGTTGTTAATTATAGAAAATTTTGCAGTTTGCTACAGAAGTTAAGAAAGAAAAACAACGTAGGGAAAAGTTGAAACAACTTTAGTTCAAAGTGTCTAAACCTTAAAAGTTAGGGAACATGTGATTGGTGAACTTGAAAAGGCACGTGGTCTGTGGCGTGTGAAACCGTTCGTTTGATGATAGCAATGCAAAAACGTGATCTGGATCAAACCAGGCGCTCCAGATTCAGGTGTTAGAATCCGACCTCAGCGCTGGTGAATAGAACTTCTTCCTGAGTAAGATGGATTTAGGTATCATAGGTTAGGTTTTGGTTAGGGTATCTTGTATATTTTGGTGTTTTGTGTCGTTTTTTTATCCTCTGTAAGCTACCCATTAATGAATATTAATAAAGTTTGTTCTATTTTTGGCAAGGATTATTGATTTTTGTTTTTTTAATTTTGCCAATGATTATTGATGGTTGTTTATTTGATCATTCATATATATAATTTCCATATCAAAACCAACTTTGCATATAAAATTTGCATACACAGGTGGATATTTGGTCAATGCAAGTGTGTACATACAAATAGACAATGTTTGACTTTTAAAAGTCAAAAGTTTGTCCAAAAATATGGTTATTTTGGTCCACACCAGTGTGTATCCAGGTCTATTTATGTTAGATAATGTTGTAAGGGGTGTTTGGGAGAAGTTGTTAGTATAGTTTAAACAATATGGAAGTGTCTGAAGTGTGGGAAATTGAAAAGCAGATGATGTGTTAGTCAAGAAGGTGTGTGTTTGGTGTTTAGTAATTGGTTTAAAACATATGCCATATTTTACTTATGCATATTTGTTGACTTATAAAAGTCAAACAGGGTAAGATTTGAATTCTTACAAACATCCTATTAAACTACAAATGCATACAAAAAGCAACATTGACTGTTGCATACACATGTGGTAAATTGATAAATACAAGTGTGTACATGATGAAGCGAAAAGTGTACCGCTTTTAGGGGGTCATTTAAGCCCTAAATCGTATTTATTTGATCAAATATTGCCCTAAATCGTTCCTTTTGTCATTTTAGGTACTTTGGAGAAGAAATCTGGAAAAGGAAGCATTTTGGACGTTTTTGGAGCATAAAAGTGAAGAAAATGGCAAAGTCTCAAAATTATGCTGGAAAGTACCTTTGACGGCGTCAGGGATTGGCCCAGACGGCGTCATGGCTTGGCAAAAGAGGTGGATATGAAAATTACTCATGATAAGCCAGAGAATTTTGCATGAAAAATCTGACGGCGTCACCCTTTGAAATGATCAAGGCCATCACGGTTTAACATAAAGAGGGATGGCGTCAAGCTCAATTCTGACGGCGTCACCCCTTGATAGGCCAGAGCGGATTTTGGAGCACTAAAGAGGGACGGCGTCAGGAAGGCCATCCGGGAACCCTAAAAGCGGCGAGGTGACGGCTTCAGGATCTATAACGTGACGCCGTCAGCCCTTAAACTCTATATATAGTTTTGCAATTTTTTGTCATTAGTGTGGAACTTATTGTGTGTAACTTTGGAGGAGAAACCCTAAGACGAATTTCTGCCATTTTTAAGGGTTTTCATACCCTTGAATCTCCCATGTTTAATTGAAGATAAGTGATTATTTAATCATTCAATATGTCTATGTGTTGTTTGATTATATCCTGTTCTTGTCTTTTGATTAACATGCTAGGCTAGATTTATCTTGTGTTTGCTTAGATCTAATGAAACCTAGCTATTGATTATTGGTTATTAGTGTGTTATTAATTGTATTGGATGATTGTTCATCGATGTTAGGCTTAAGAAAACTGGCTAACTTCCTATTCGGTAACTTGCTTGAACGTCTTAAGAAACATGAACCAATGCGTACTAAGGTTTTTATGGTTGTATTTAATGCATGAGCGAATTCTAGTGATCCCATGTTAGGAGCTTCTTAGCCGGCTCGACATAGGAGTGAAGTAGGAGCTCATAGAGTTGGGGAAGTACGTACGCCACCCCACGATTGGTATTAAGGAATACACCCGTCATCCACGCGATTAATACACACTAATCAACCGGTAAAAGATAGTTAGGGAGTAAAGAAATCTAAGTAAACACATTTCTCTCCACATAAGTTTCACAACTATTTTCATTTTCAGTTATTTTATTTTATTTGCATTCGTAGTAACTTAGGTTAGTTGACTAGCAACTAATTCCGCCCACTCCTTCAAACCCGAGATTTTACTTGCTTTCATAAAAATATAAAAACATAAAAAGAATCTTCTCTCACCCTTAGACCTATTAGAGTAGTTTTTCAATCCTAACGACACTATTCCTTGTGGAGAACGATCAATCCCCCGTACTTACCACTACACTATACTACATCAGTCAGGTACACTGCCTGGTGGGGTTGTAAGCCTCTTGAGATCCCTCGAGAGGTAAAACCTGTTGTAAGGTTGCAAAACCACGCATCAAGTTTTTGGCGCCGTTGCCGGGGAATAGTTATTGTTTAGGTTGAATTTTTATTTTTATAGGTCTACTCACTAGATTCCTTTCTAGTGAGATTTTTATTTTATTTTTCTAGGTTTTCTTTAGTCTATCTTTTTTCTTCGTTTCTTTGTTCGTAACCATTACCATTCGACATCATGGAAGATGGTAATATCCTTGATCCCAACAACCAACCACCACAACCTCCTAGAGCCCGTACCTTAGGAGACTACTCCCGTCCTAGCCACCATGGCTATCGAAACACCATTGAGCTCACTCAAGGAGCCAATGTCACTCCCTTGCGATCCGACACCATCCGGTTGGTGCAAAGCGGATGCGCATTCTATGGACTTCGTTCTGAAGATCCTAATCAACATCTCAAGGACTTTCTCAAAATCGTTGATTCCATAGACCTTGATGTTGCCACTCGAGAGACGACCCGACTGCGTCTCTTTCAATTCTCTCTGCGGGACCAAGCTAGTCAATGGCTAGAGCGTCTACCCGCAGGATCCATCACCTCTTGGGATGATCTCACCACTCGTTTCCTTGCTCAGTTTTTCCCACCAGGAAGAACTACCAAGTTAAGGAAGGATATCTTGATGTTCGAACAACGTCGAGGCGAAACCCTCTACGGGGCATGGATTCGATTCAAGGAATTACTCCAAAAAGTCCCTCATCATGGCATAAATCTTTGGCTTCAAATCCAAATCTTCTATGACCATGTTGATTACCACACCAAGCGTGCCATCGATCGAGCCGCCGGGGGCAGATTGCGCGACAAAAGCGCCGAGGAATCATGGGAAATCATTGATGAGCTTGCATCCGACGATGATGAATTGTGGCAAGTTTCCCACGACGTACGCTCGGCGGTCAAGACATATTCATCGCCCGATATAGCCAATCAAATCACTGAGGAAAGCGTTAGTGAACTTGAGAAAAGGGTTGCATATCTTATGGAAAAGCAAAAGAGACCCTTAAGTCCACAAAAAGCAACAATTAACTCGGTCTCAAGCGTTAATCAAATACCATTGTCCGAATCACCCCTTAGGGAAAATACTAAACCCTTCCATAAGCACGCTCAACCCAACTCACCACCTCAGGAGCTTAGTCCAACATTCGAAGCTCGAATGAGAGAATACATGTCAAAACACTCCGAACGGTTGGCAAAATTTGAGGAAGCCGTCTACAAACAGAAGGAGGAAATGGAAGAGAAGATGGCGGAGATGATGAACCTTTTGAAAGAATACACAAATACAAAAGCTCCTGAAAAAGTGTTGGTGAGGAATGACGTTGAAGTTCCCAACACTAGATTTGTCAAGGCCATCTCCGTCATCCAAGAGGGCAAAAATGATGGAAGAGGGAAATCCATAACTATGGAAGTTAACAAAATTGACCTTGTCCCACTTAATGATGGAAACACCAATGCCTGCAACTGCGATTCAGACAAAGGCAAGGAGGCGCCCTCTAAGGAGCGCCAATTGGTAGAACCGCCAAAGTCACAACAAGTGAGGCATTACTTGAAGCACGATATAAACAAGGAGACCATAAACGATTGGGTGAGAAACTATCGACGTACTCATCTACCCAACAAGGAGTCCAAGAGTATGGAACCGGATGATGAATCCGACACATTACCCGGAGGGCAATTATATGAGTGCCTCATAAGACAAAAGTTAGTGGAAAAGCAGGAATTCTACGGGGTCTTCGAAATACCATGCAGCATTGGAAAACTCAAGTATCTGGATGCGGTAGCCGACCAAGGTTCCGACGTAAATTTGATGCCTTTATCCGTTTATGTCCAGTTAACCGACGAACTGCCATCCATCACCCGTACTAAACTCTCCTTTGCAAAACATTCTTATGAGTACCCGTTAGGAATTGCAGAAGATGTGTTGGTCAACATTGCCAGATTCCTGTATCCGGTCGACTTCATGATTATTGAGAGGAATGATATGAATATGCCAATAATCCTTGGGGCACCCTTTCTCGCTACCACTAGGGCACAAATCGATTACGGAAATAGTGCCATCCTAATGAAGAAGGGGAAGAAAACAATAAACTTCCCAACGGTCCCACGACATATACGAGATATTGCTCTACAAAAGAAGATGGAGGCGAACTCCAATATAATCCGTGGTAATGTTCGAGAGAAAATCCGTGCATGGGAGGCAAGGATTAAGAGTTACGATGAAAATGAGATTAGAGAATGTAAGGTTGGAAATAACGATTATATTGAGGCTGATGAGATGACCAATAACCCCGTTGAATTTACAAAAGGAGACTCAGTGCCCCTAAGGCATTCAGAAACAAAAGCACCTACCAATGAACCAAGTCCCTGGTGGTACGGACCATTCACAATTAAAAGTTTATACCAAGATGGGGTAATAAGCTTGACCAGCAAGGGAGGAGGTGAAGTGACTGCGAATGTCGAGCGATTGAGACACCACCACCCTGATAACAAGGATTATATCTATCAGGGATACGTCATTATGAATGATGGAATCACGTAATGTACGGTGACTTTGAGTCTAGCTACAAGACTCGTTAATAAAGAAAAGCGCTTCTTGGGAGGCAACCCAAGCTTTATTTGCTTTGTGTGTTTATTTGTTTGTTTGTTTGATTTTATTTGTTTCCGTATGTATGTTTAATTTTTATTATTATTGATTCATGTTCAAAACTAATTTGTGAAAATGCTTTATCTTGTTTTTAACTTCGTCTTAACTACATATAAAGGTATTTTGCAAAAGTTAAGTGTAAGAGAAATCTAAATCGGTTTATTAGAACAAATGAACATGAATCATAATAATAATAAATTAACATACATATTAGTATTTGTTTGAGTCAAATGCTTGTATCGAGTCATAATGATGTTTTGCAGGAATTCCAGGAAGTAAGGTATAGGTTTTTCCAAAAATTTTCCGGAAACTTAACATGAGAATTCTGTCAGATCATTTCTGACGGCGTCAGGCTTTACAACCTGACGGCGTCAGGTTTTAATTTTCTAAAAATTTTGAAAGTTTTGTTTTCATAAAAAGTTTTTATTAAATCTCTAACTTATAATCTCCAGGAATCTGCAAAATTATCATTCCACAAGCATTATATCCTTATATAGAGTTTATCCCGCCGATGTTATGCAGGTTTTCGTGTTTGTTTTCTCAGGTTTAACAGGTTATTTTGGACAAGGAAATGTTTGTTGGATCAAGCTTTTGGCGATGCATTAGTCGTAAAGCTTCTACATTCTCTTGGAAGAAGCTCTAACCGTGTTACCACATTATCCACCGAGCGAATCAGGGGAGTATTTGATTTCATTCTTTTACCTTATTACTTTTACATCTTTGTATTTGAACATTGGGGACAATGTTCATCTTAAGTGTAAGGGGGGGTAAAAATACGATACTTTAGAGAATGCTATTGCGCTTGATTTTTGTTTGTTTAATAGTAGATGTGTAATAAAACTGAGATAAATACCTGTTAGGGCAATTTTAGTGCCAAATTTAAAATTTTTTACAACATTTAGGAGTGAAACTTTGATCTTAATGAGCGTCTCATGGATAGGGAATTGTATGACTAGCACAAAAACCGTACCACTAAAAAATTTTCCACCCCCAAATATGTGAGGTTCGCCCCTAGAATTGGTAGGAAAAGCATTTATGCTATGATGTGTGTACCGGTAGCACTTAGATTCTAGAACTTGCGTTAGGACCATTCCGAGGCCACAAGTGAGACTACATTCGTGTAGTTAGATTTACTACATGATAAGAGGCATTAGGATTAACCCATTGTTTTACACCTGTGTTTTTGTTATAATTACTTTGGCTACATTGGTCAAGTAATTCTCCCACACCCTTTGCGTTGTACTCATTTTTAGTACACGATACCCCTAGTACACCCCTCAGAGCCTATCTTTTCGTTTCGACCTTTAAGCATTTTACTTAAAGGAAGAATTTGTTACACCCCACTAAAATGTACACCCAAATCGCCTTAGCCTACCTTGTATGCACTCATTTTTAGTGCATTATTGTGACAACATTTGTTTAAACCCAAGTTAATTATCTAATTGATTACATGGTTGCTAAGTCAAGTCATATCCTTGTACATATTGTTTTGGGACGATTGGGACTCATGGGTAAAGTACTAGTGTAATGGAGTAATGGGGAAGAACATCATTTATTACCCCCATATGTGCTAAATATTTTAAAAGTACTCCAAGTTTTTCAATTATCTTAATTCGAGTCATTAGAATAGTTATTTGTAAAGTTATGTAAAAGTTCAAGTGTAAGGGGAATGCAACGCCCCTATGATGTATTATTTTGGATGGTAGGGCAAGAGTGTATGAAAAAAAAAAATGAGAAAAAGAAAAATAGAAAAAATCATACGGACTACCATCCCGTTTCATTTTATGTTTATTTTATGTTTTTGTTATTTTGTTTTTAGCTTAAGATTGAGTCGAGTCTTGGCTTAGCAACATTGTATAGTACATGTAATTAATCAAGATCTTTAACTCGCCACCAGTAAAATATCCCTTATCCAACAAAACCGTGTTTATCATATCCCTACACCTCACGTTATAACCCGTTTAAAAGCCCTCTTTGATAGTTTATCTTAGGTGCTTACGCCTAGTGGAGGAGGTTTTCGATCCTTGCCCAAGCCTATGGTAATCTATTTGCTATGACAGGTAGTGAGAGATATTACCCGTTTTCATTTATGAGATTTATTTTGATGACACTTGAGAGATGTGAGTATCTAAACACTACTTGTGAGGTGCTAGTATGTAATCTCCGTGCTTATTATGATTAAAGTGGAACGACTATTTGTTGTAATTACTTTTATATTAGCGTTAAATGACCCCTAACTTGTATTTTGATTAGAATAAAAGCGCATTTGCTTGAGGACAAGCAAATCTCAAGTGTAAGGGTATTTGATGAAGCGAAAAGTGTACCGCTTTTAGGGGGTCATTTAAGCCCTAAATCGTATTTATTTGATCAAATATTGCCCTAAATCGTTCCTTTTGTCATTTTAGGTACTTTGGAGAAGAAATCTGGAAAAGGAAGCATTTTGGACATTTTTGGAGCATAAAAGTGAAGAAAACGGCAAAGTCTCAAAATTATGCTAGAAAGTACCTTTGACGGCGTCAGGGATTGGCCCAGACGGCGTCATGGCTTGGCAAAAGAGGTGGATATGAAAATTACTCATGATAAGCCAGAGAATTTTGCATGAAAAATCTGACGGCGTCACCCTTTGAAGTGATCAAGGCCATCACGGTTTAACTTAAAGAGGGATGGCGTCAAGCTCAATTCTGACGGCATCACCCCTTGATAGGCCAGAGCGGATTTTGGAGCACTAAAGAGGGACGGCGTCAGGAAGGCCATCCGGGAACCCTAAAAGCGGCGAGGTGACGGCGTCAGGATCTATAACGTGACGCCGTCAGCCCTTAAACTCTATATATAGTTTTGCAATTTTTTGTCATTAGTGTGGAACTTATTGTGTGTAACTTTGGAGGAGAAACCCTAAGACGAATTTCTGCCATTTTTAAGGGTTTTCATACCCTTGAATCTCCCATGTTTAATTGAAGATAAGTGATTATTTAATCATTCAATATGTCTATGTGTTGTTTGATTATATCCTGTTCTTGTCTTTTGATTAACATGCTAGGCTAGATTTATCTTGTGTTTGCTTAGATCTAATGAAACCTAGCTATTGATTATTGGTTATTAGTGTGTTATTAATTGTATTGGATGATTGTTCATCGATGTTAGGCTTAAGAAAACTGGCTAACTTCCTATTCGGTAACTTGCTTGAACGTCTTAAGAAACATGAACCAATGCGTACTAAGGTTTTTATGGTTGTATTTAATGCATGAGCGAATTCTAGTGATCCCATGTTAGGAGCTTCTTAGCCGGCTCGACATAGGAGTGAAGTAGGAGCTCATAGAGTTGGGGAAGTTCGTACGCCACCCCACGATTGGTATTAAGGAATACACCCGTCATCCACGCGATTAATACACACTAATCAACCGGTAAAAGATAGTTAGGGAGTAAAGAAATCTAAGTAAACACATTTCTCTCCACATAAGTTTCAGAACTCTTTTCATTTTCAGTTATTTTATTTTATTTGCATTCGTAGTAACTTAGGTTAGTTGACTAGCAACTAATTCCGCCCACTCCTTCAAACCCGAGATTTTACTTGCTTTCATAAAAATATAAAAACATAAAAAGAATCTTCTCTCACCCTTAGACCTATTAGAGTAGTTTTTCAATCCTAACGACACTATTCCCTGTGAAGAACGATCAATCCCCCGTACTTACCACTACACTATACTACATCGGTCAGGTACACTGCCTGGTGGGGTTGTAAGCCCCTTGAGATCCCTCGAGAGGTAAAACCTGTTGTAAGGTTGCAAAACCACGCATCAGTACATCAGATCCATATGAAGTGGAAAGGCATTAAACATCAGACTTCGTGTGTTGATAGACTTTGTGTGCTTTTATGCAATGAACATTAGACCCATATGAAGTATTACTTGAAAAGAAGCCTGCTTATCACCATTTTAGGGTGTTTGGCTGCTTTGTAGTGGTTATTTGGTCAATACAAGTGTAAACCCAAAATTTCAAAACATGCAAAATTACCAAAATACCCTTGTAACTTAAAATTTTCACTTAATGATTAAATAAAACACCAAATAAATCACAAACTCTTGGAAATTAGCAACATATGAAGTAGGATAATTTTTGCTTGAACATTTTAACATTTTACATGTCCTAAAAATACTTTTCACTTCATAAAATATATATATAAGCCAAAATACATATACATTTATATGTGATTTACTGATTTATTTGTTAAATAATTAAAATCAATTAACTAAGAGATAAACATCACAAGATGAGAGAAGATCTTCACAAATTAGTAATTGATCTTATCACAATTCCTTGGGCCGAAATCCATGCCCCCTCCTCACTCATTCACACGGTTTTATATTTGTTCCCTTTTATAATTCTTTAAACGCCCTAAAACAAACCAAAAAAACTCTCAATACCCCATACGATTTTTTGGAGGCTGTGGTATATTTTTCCTGGGTTCTTTCAAGTGCAAAGAAGGTGTTAAAAATAGTTCCAAGGCTGTTAGGTCGTTCGTGTTGATCGTGGGAGTTTTGCTGGGTCGATTTGTTCTAGCCGACAACACAAAAATTCTTTCTTGTTCATCCTTGGTTTGAATATTGTAAGAGGGTATTTTTATAATCCCTTTTACTCATTTTTTTCATGTTTATACGTATGAAACATCACCATTCATGCTAGATTAATTATGATAAAACTATATATCAAATCGTATAACAAAACCACAAAACCGGTCATGCGAATTTTTAAGGCTTTGTACATATTTTATCTTGATTCTATACTCGTCATATAACACTAGAAAAATTCTACTTGTATTTTTCGAAGCCTAGATCACGCTTGGGGAATTATTATTGAAACCGGATTTAAAAAAATAAAAAAATATATAGGTTTTAAAATGAAAAGGTGGATCGAATGAACTAGGGTTTTGATTCTTGATGATCAAATTGGTGTAATAAATGTGTTTTAAGGTTATAATGATGATTGGTAATGATTGGGGAATTTTAGGGTTAGGGTTTATACATTTTATGTAATACCGATTTGATAATTAAAAGTCTAGGGTGTGTTTTGTAAATTTATAAACTTGTGGGTTATTTTTGTAACATGTTTTGGACCAGGGGTAAATCATATAAAATATAATATGGGGGTATTATGTGTAAATTTTGTAACAAAAAGGTTTAAATGGTAAATTACTTAATTATTAAAACCGAATTGAATATTTAATAAATGGAGGGACTTGTTTTGTAAATTATGTAAGTAAAGGGTAATTCGTATAAATGTTTATGTAAGGGGTGTAATATGTAATTTTGGATAATTCAAGGCTTAATGTGTAAATATGAATATTATAAGGATTAAATTGTAATTTAATTAACTATAAGGATTGATTTGTAAATTTAATTAATAAAAGGGTTTAACTTGTAAAATTGTTAAAATTAAAGGATTGGAATTGTAATTATGGAAAACTTATGGATTAAAATGAATAAATTGTAATATTTGCACTTTAGACCTTATCTTTGACATAATTGCAATTAAAACCCTAAAATATAGAAAGTTGTCATATTTAGCCCTAAAATATTATTACTTGCTAAAATGAACCCTATTTTCATAATAATATTTATTTAATGACTTAACTTAAATTATAATATTTAAATCTTTCTAATTAAGGAAACTTTCTAAAAATGGAAACTTACTAATTTTGGAAACCTGCTAAAAAAAGAAGTTACTTAAAATGAGTAAACTTACTTAAAGTGAAAACTTACTATAAATGGAAAGTTACTTAAAATGGAAAGATAACTAAAATCAGTAATTAGAACCATTTGTAATTTTGTCTTCTACTCCTTTAGGTGTGAAGAAGGAGTGACTTGATTCCTGTCAGTGTTTGCTACTTTTGTGTTTTGCTTGCTTTCTAATAAGGTACAGATATTCTGACCTTCTCACAGGTTTCTCATGAACTCTCTATCTTATCTATCTTGCATACTTGAACCTTGCTATGCTCCTCTTGATAAATTGAACCTTGCTATGCTCCCTTTGATTTGTGAACCTTGCTTTGTTTCCCTTGAATTGTGAACCTTTGATATGATTCACTTGATTTGAACCTTTTGCTATGAACCCTTGCTATGACTATCTTGTTTTGAACCTTGACTTGAACCTTGATATAAACCTTGCTATGATATACTTGAAATGAAACTTGACTTGAACCACTTGATATGAAACTTGAACTTGGACACTTGACACTTGATACTTGATACTTGAACCTTGACCCACAGTTTGAGACTACGAGCCACCACTTGTATACTAGGCATGAGGGTTTCATGTCCATGCCATTGATGCACCGATGGCATGACTCTAGGGTAGGAGAGTGATGTCCTATCCCGTCCCTGACTTGACTTGACTTGTTACGTAGAGGAAGACCTTGGCCTACTGGGGCGTAGGGATGCATCCTAGATTTGACTTGACTTGACTTGTTTCGATGGATTTATCATGATATTACTTGTTATATACTTGGTGACTGATGGTGTGTGCGATACACGTCTTTCACATCTTGGGAGTTAGCTACTCCAACCCCTTGGAGGTATCCCCTCATATTGTACTTGTTATCCCGAGGTCTCCCCTCCGGATGTGGCTACTTGATTACTTGACTTGACTTGGGCTCGTAGTGGATTACTGTTTTCCTTTACCTTATAATCTTTTATTTTTTTATTTACTCTTACCTTTTACTTATGCCTTAACTCTTAATGATCTTTACTTCATTTACTCTTCACTATTCTCTATTACTGCTTTGTTATCGTTATATCTGTTCACTGAGCTCTCGTAGCTCAGCCACATTTCCTTTTCCTGCGGCAGGTATTTAAGCTAGGAGCTGGGTTTTGCTTTGGGATGAGAGCACTTGTGTGAAGCTTTGACCTTAGTCATCTTAGTTTGCCATTTTGGATTTAGACTTGTTTATGCCATTGTTTGGGCACTTGGATTTTTATGTACTTCATTTATTTTCGTTTCATTGACTTTGTGCACTTGATATAAGTCTTGTTGACTTATTTTCCCTTGATTATTGATGTTAAGACTTCCGCTGTTTTGTTATTGATTGTTCTGATATGAAGCCATTATTGTGACATCTTTGCCCTTGTCGGGTCATGGTGTTACAATTTATGGTATCAGAGCCAGGTTCCCGAAACCCTTAGGGCTTAGGCCATTGACCTGTGAGGATTGGGTAGACATTTGGTTTCCTTTCGCATACTTTCTTTCTTTGTCCTACTCTATCGTATTTTGTTTAATCTTGCTAATAGTTTTGATAATCGTTTAGATGGTAAACACTCGCCGTAATGAGCATCCTGAAGGTAACCCTGAAGGTAACCCTGAAGGGGATGGTGCGATCCCTAATTTGGAGGCTTTGGTTGCTACTGCTATAGCCAACATGTTACTGGGTCTTAACGCGAATGAGGTGATTACTCGGATCATCAATGATGTCTGTAATGGAGCAGGTTCTTCTGGAGGTTCTGGTGGTGGGGGTCGACCCACTACTATTCATGGTTGGCTTGAGAGCTTCAACAAGCTCAAGCCCTTGTCATTCAGTTCGGCTGCCTCTCCTCAAGCGGCCGAGGATTGGATTACGCATCTGGAGAAAAACTTCGAAGTGTTGGGATGTGAGGACGAGTTTAAGACTCGTTTGGCTACTTTTAAGTTAGAAGGGGATGCGCTGAACTGGTGGAAAGCGCACAAGCAGGCTAAAGGGGGTGAACCATATGTGCTTACTTGTACTTGGACCGAGTTTCGCACCACTTTTTATAAGAGGTATTTTCCTGATTCTGAGCAGCAGAGGTTTGAACGGGAATACAATTCGATTTCCCAGCTAGAGAGTAAGAATGCAGGGGAATATATGCAGAGATTCCTGAGGTTGGCCAGTTTTGTAGGACCTATTGCTGGAGATGCTAGCCGCCAGGCTAAGCATTTCAAATGGGGACTTAAAAAGTGGGTACTTGATCGTTTGCTAAATGCTGAGTTTGCGGATGTGT
This sequence comes from Artemisia tridentata subsp. tridentata, assembly GCA_021014915.2. NCBI lineage: Eukaryota > Viridiplantae > Streptophyta > Magnoliopsida > Asterales > Asteraceae > Artemisia > Artemisia tridentata. The sequence goes on from CP139506.1 coordinate 279,656,579, forward strand.
TGGCAGCTTGCGACGCAGCCCGCAACATTGAGATCTTCCATGAGGGTGTTGGGTATAAGCGGAACCGTGACGGGGATAGGATTCAGCCACGGGGTCAGAATGGGGATAATAAGGGGCAGACTGGTAGGAGTTTTGAGTCACGAGGACAGGTGGATCAGGGACATGATCATCGGGGACAGTCGGGTAGGAGTTTTGATCAGAGGAGACAGGATTCGAGGGGTCAGGATTCTAGGGCTGCTACTAGACAGGGTAATGATCGTCAGGGGCGCAACGACAACCAAAGGCAGTGGAAGGATCAGTCTCCTAGAGGTTATCAGCAGAATCGGGCTACTGGATCAAACACTCAGAGGGGACCATCTGAGAACTTACCTCCCTCACCTATTTGTGCTTCTTGTGGGAAGAATCATACTGGAGTTTGTCATAGGATTTCTGGTGCTTGCTTTGGGTGTGGTTCTACTGAGCATAGGGTGAAGGATTGTCATAAGCAGACTCCGGCAGCAATTGTGAACTACCTTAAACCTCCTCCTCTTCCTCCTCCTAGTTCAGGTCGTGTTTATTCGACTACTCGTGATCAGGCAGCTAAGGCGTCAGGTACCATTACTGGCATTCTTTATATTGGTGACTGTACTGTCTTCGCATTATTTGATACTGGTGCCGCACACTCTTTTATATCCTTGAAACTTGCTAAGAAACTTAATATGTCTCCAACACCATTAATAAACCAAATATCCATCTCCACACCAATGAAGAGTTGTGTACTCATCGATCATGAATTTGTAAATTGTCCTTTACGCTTTGATGATCGGATTCGTTCGGCTAACTTACTTCCTCTTGATATGATTGATTTTGACATAATCTTGGGTATGGATTGGTTGGCTTCCCATAAAGCTACCATTGATTGCCATGCCAGAAAGGTGATTTTTGGTGATTTGAATCGGCCCGAATTTGTTTATCATGAATCACGTCCTCTTAAATCTGCTAAAATCATCTCTGTTATGAAAGCACGAACCTTGATATCTCATGGTTGCCAAGGTTATCTGGCTTCCGTTAAAGACACATCTTTAGAGAGTCCTGATATTGTTAGCGTTCCCATTGTTCGAGATTTTGCTGATGTCTTTCCTGAAGAACTTCCTGGTCTTCCTCCGGCTAGAGAAGTTGAATTTGGTATTGAATTGGTTCCCGGTGCCGAACCTATCTCTAAGGCTCCGTACCGTATGGCACCTGTTGAATTGAAGGAGTTAAAGGAACAGTTGGAAGAGTTGTTGGCAAATGGTCTTATCCGGCCTAGTGTTTCTCCTTGGGGCGCTCCTGTTCTGTTTGTGAATAAGAAGGACGGGAGTATGCATTTGTGCATTGACTATCGTGAGCTAAATCGTATTACCATCCGAAATCGTTATCCTCTTCCGCGTATTGATGATTTATTTGATCAACTGCAAGGGGCTAAAGTCTTTTCCAAGATTGACTTGAGATCTGGTTATCACCAACTACGAGTAAAGGAGCAGGATGTTCCTAAAACTGCTTTCCGTACCAGATATGGCCATTACGAGTTTCTGGTTATGCCCTTTGGATTAACTAATGCTCTTGCGGTGTTTATGGACTTGATGAACCGGGTTTTCCATAAATATCTTGATAAATTCGTTATCATTTTCATCGACGACATCTTGGTGTACTCTAAATCGGAAGACGAGCATGAGTAGCATCTACGTATTGTTTTGGGGATTTTGAGACAGCTGAAATTGTTCGCCAAATTTTCAAAGTGTGAGTTTTGGCTGAACCAAGTTGCTTTCCTTGGTCATATTGTGTCTACAGATGGAATCACCATGGATCCATCTAAGGTTGAGGCTATCACTAAGTGGCCAAGACCTACCACTGTGACTGAGGTTAGAAGTTTTTTGGGATTGGCTGGATATTACAGGCGTTTTGTTGAGGGATTCTCGAAGTTGGCCTTACCTTTAACTCAGTTGATGCGAAAGGGTGAAAAATATGTATGGACGGATGAACGTGAGGAGAGTTTCGAAGAGTTGAAACGGAGATTGGTGTCCGCTCCCATTTTGACTTTGCCATCTGGTTCTAGAGGTTTTCAGATATACAGTGATGCTTCAAAGAAGGGTTTAGGTTGTGTGCTTATGCAACACGGTAAGGTAATTGCCTATGCTTCCAGGCAATTGAAACCCTACGAAGAGAACTATCCTACCCATGATCTTGAATTGGCGGCTGTGGTGTTTGCTTTGAAAATCTGGAGACATTACTTGTTCGGTGAATCATGTGATATCTTCACAGATCACAAGAGTCTCAAGTACATCTTTACCCAAAAGGAGCTTAACATGAGGCAGAGGAGATGGTTAGAGCTTCTTAAAGATTACGACACGAATATCCAATATCATCCAGGCAAGGCAAATGTTGTTGCAGATGCCCTTAGTCGGAAATCGGGCATGATTGCTAGTTTGGAGATTGAACCCCGTGTTCTCAGGGACTTAGAGCGATTGGATGTTGAATTGTGTATACGAGGCGTTGATGGATACTGGGCCAGTTTGAAGGTGGAATCAAACCTTATGTTACGAATTAAGGAAGCCCAGAAAGACGATGGTGAACTTTGGGCTATAGTGCAAAATGTTGAAGAGGGTAAACAGACTGAGTTCAGAGTCGATGATAACGGAGTTGTATGGTATGAGGATCGCCTATGTGTGTCTCATGATCCTGATTTGCGTGAAGCCGTGTTGACTGAGGCTCATAGTTCCCCTTTCACTATTCATCCTGGTTCTACCAAGATGTATCGGGATCTTAAGCAGCACTTTTGGTGGAATGGTATGAAACAAGACGTGGCTTCGTTCGTGGCTAGATGTATGGCTTGTCAGCAGATCAAGATTGAGCACCAGCGGGCTAGTGGATTGTTACAGCCTTTGGAGATTCCTGTTTGGAAATGGGATGAGATCTCCATGGATTTTGTTTCTGGTTTGCCTTTGACTCGTAAAAGACATGATGCGATTTGGGTGGTTGTTGATCGGCTAACTAAATCTGCTCATTTCTTACCTATTCGTATGAACTATAGTATTAGTAAGTTGGCAGAGATTTTTCAGCAGGAGATTATTAGATTACATGGTACTCCTTCGGCTATTGTTTCTGATAGAGATCCTCGTTTCACTTTGCGTTTTTGGAAAGGGCTACATAAAGCTTGGGGCGCTCGTCTTAAGTTCAGTACTGCTTTTCATCCTCAAACTGATGGTCAATCGGAGAGGACCATTCAGACTTTGGAAGATATGTTAAGGGCTTGTGCCTTGGAATGGACCGGAAGTTGGGATGAGTATTTGTGTCTAGTGGAGTTTGCTTATAATAATAGTTGGCATGCGAGTATCAGAATGGCTCCATTTGAGATGTTTTATGGGTGTAAGTGTAGAGCGCCGATTTGTTGGAATGAAGTGGGTGAACGTCTAATTGAGGGTCCTGAGATGATTGAGATCACTAATGAAAAGGTGACCGTTGCTAGGGAGAAATTGAAAGAGGCACATGCTCGTCAGAAGAGTTATGCTGACAAGCATCGTCATGATCTAGAGTTTAATGTTGGTGATCGGGTATTTCTTAAAGTATCGCCGTTTCGTGGAGTTAAGCGTTTTGGGATCAAGGGCAAGCTCAGTCCTCGATTTATTGGTCCGTTTGAGATTTTGGAACGTATCAGAGAAGTTTCTTATCGTTTAGCTTTGCCTCCTCAGCTGTCACATGTGCATTACGTCTTCCATGTATCTCTTTTGAGGGGATACAACTATCATCCCTTGCATGTGGTATCATATCCTCTTGATCAGATCTGGCCTGATATGTCTTTGTCTGAAGAACCGGAAGCTGTTTTAGATCCACAGGAAAGAGTCATGAGAAACAAGGTCATTCCGTTTGTAAAGATTCTTTGGAAGAATCACCCAGAGCGTGAGGCTACCTGGGAAACCAAGGAATCGATACGAACCAGTTATCCGCATTTCTTGTTATAGTCTGGTATGTCATTGTTTCGTTTCCGTCCTACTTTATTTCTGTTTTCCTTGCAAATTTCGAGGAAGAAATTTTCCTTTTAGAGGGGAAGAAGTTGTAAAACCCAAAATTTCAAAACATGCAAAATTACCAAAATACCCTTGTAACTTAAAATTTTCACTTAATGATTAAATAAAACACAAAATAAATCACAAACTCTTGGAAATTAGCAACATATGAAGTAGGATAATTTTTTCTTGAACATTTTAACATTTTACATGTCCTAAAAATACTTGTCACTTCATAAAATATATATATATAAGCCGAAATACATATACATATATATGTGATTTATTTGTTAAATAATTAAAATCAATTAACTAAGAGATAAACATCACAAGATGAGAGAAGATCTTCACAAATTAGTAATTGATCTTATCACAATTCCTTGGGCCGAAATCCATGCCCCCTCCTCACCCATTCACACGGTTTTATATTTGTTCCCTTTTATAATTCCTTTAAACGCCCTAAAATAAACCAAAAAAACTCTCAATACCCCATACGATTTTCTGGAGGCTGTGGTATATTTTTCCTGGGTTCTTTCAAGTGCAAAGAAGGTGTTAAAAATAGTTCCAAGGCTGTTGGGTCATTCGTTTTGATCGCGGGAGTTTTACTCGGTCGATTTGTTCTAGCCGACAACACAAAAATTCTTTCTTGTTCATCCTTTCTTCGAATCTTGCAAGAGGGTATTTGTATCATCCCTTTTACTCATTTTTTTCATGTTTATACGTATGAAACATCACCATGCATGCTAGATTAATTATGATAAAACTATATATCAAATCGAATAACAAAACCACAAAACCGGTCATGCGAATTTTTAAGGCTTTGTACATATTTTATCTTGATTCTAGACTCATCATATAACACTAGAAAAATGCTACTTGTATTTTTCGAAGCCTAGATCACGCTTGGGGAATTATTATTGAAACCGGATTTAAAAAAAAAAAAAAAAAATTTTAAAAAAAAAAAAAAAAAAAAAAAAAAAAGTTTTAAAATGAAAAGGTGGATCGAATGAACTATTTATTTGACTTGTTTTATTATATTATATATGAGAATTGGTACGTTAATGTTTACTTTTGTAATTCTCAGGTAAAAACAAGTATTATGTGAAACTTGGCGATTTTGGACTAATTATGGAGCAAAACAAGCAAGATGTTAAGAGTCTACTGAAATGTACAAGATAAAGATCATTCTGCTCCAGATACGCCGCAACATACTTCTTACATACGGCGCATCACTATCAAGATTTCACAAGTGACAATCCAAGACAACAAAGGACATGCGCCGCCTAGAGAAATGGAGTTACGCCGCATTTTAAGGCGGTGTACGAATATTCCTAAATATATTAATCTTGGACCCCACGCGAAGTTAAGTCAATGCGCCGCATCTACTTATCCTATGCGCCGCATCTAACCCTCAGACAGAAACTATAAATACCCCAAGGCCAGACGAATTTCGTGACACGAAGCTTAACTCAGAAGTCGAAGACAGGAACCCTAAAAGCCGAATTCAGACGTGTTAGCAGCACAAGACACACCCCAAACGAAGATACAAGAGCTGTAAGAAGGTCCTGCATGTATTCAATTCATTAAGTAGTTTTGTTTTATTGTATTAGTACACTTTAATTCATCAGGATTGATGGGCCGATTCCATGTGACTACGGAAAATCATGGGCACCCCTTAAGATTGCTTTGGTGACTTTTATTAGTGCATTGATAACCTTTGTGTCTAGCTGAGCATTGCTTGGGTCGCCATGCCCCTTCCTCGCCTATCTATTCTAGCGTATACGAAACGTGGGCATCACAAATGCTCAATATTCTAGGATAGTGGGATAGACATAAGTGATCATTAAGGGTTTACTCGCCGATAAGATTAGAGCCAATGAGAAAGGGTTAATTATATACACTTCATATAAAACTAGCAATAAAACAAGTGACAAGCTACTTAATTATCAGGACAGGTCTTCTTATTGTCTCAAGTATCTATCTGTGTACGTGTGTGCTAATCGCTGATTCGTGCTCATTAGTTTAATTTTCTATTTAATCATAACCAAACCGTGCCAGTCTCTCAGGCTGAACCCCCCTTGCGTTAGATTAGGTTGTACAGCTAACTTAAGATATTAAATACTGATTAGAATAACTAGATAATACGTTCCACTCTTAGTGATCGACACTCTACTTACCATTATATTCATACTGACGGGGTACACTGCTCGTTAAAGTGTGTGTTTTATTGATAAGTCGGCTAAATATAAATTTAAAACTTGAGTAGGCATTAACTCTGCTAAACCACAATGACACATCACGCGCGCACCAAGTCTTTGGCGCCGCTACCGTGGATATAAAAGAATTAGAGCAATACACACGCACATCAAGTTTTTGGCGCCGCTACCGGGGAGTGAATTGTTATTATCTGTTAATTTGATTAGTATTTTAATTAGGTTTTTCTTTTTAATTTTTAGAATCTAACCACTAACCCTGTTATATATTAGATAAATTGCATTCATTGTATTATTTGCATATTTTCTGTTTTTGTGTGTTATTTGTTTTCTTTAATTTTTGTTTCTTTTCGTTTGTTTTTATTTTTTTGTTTTTGTTTTTCTATTTTTCTGCATTCTGCTATCGTTGTACTGAGCTAATACAAACGATACGGCGCATCTTTTTTCACAGATACGGCGTATTGCGTTTAATTTTTATTAAATACAACGCGTTTAATAAATTCGAGTACGACGCATTTTTCCCCAAGATACGGCGTATTCTGTTTTTAAAAAGAAATTTTTCTAAACCCTAACGCCATACGACGCATCTGTTTTAACAGATACGGCGTATTGTCTATTTAAATTAAAAACAGTTTTCGAATTATTAAACAGATACGACGCATCGATTTCTATCGATACGGCGCATCTTCTGAATCAAAAATCTTGTATTTTGAAACGTAACGAAAATACGGCGCATTAGCTTTTGTTAATACGACGCATTTAATTTTAATAAGTATAATCGATTTTTGATAATTTAAAATTGGATACGGTGCATTCTAAAATTATAAGCGGCGTATCTATTTTCTGAATAAAAGTCTGATTAAATTTTAACGATTATAAGATACGGCGTATCCAACTTTCTGGATACGGCGCATCATCTGCAGATATCAGTTATTTTTATATCCGTTTCTAAATTCATTAATTTCTCTTCTAGCGAACAAATCCTACTTACGATTTTACCTACGATGACAGGTTTTGCTATGGAAGACATGTCAGTGAACGGATATCTTGCTAAGGAACTTATGGATGATAAGCACAATGAAAAGTCCCGCACCAAAAAGCCGTTAATTCTAGAAAGTGATGTGGAGTGTGATAACTTTAATATGCTCATGATTGATGCCGATTTATTCTCTTGGGAGACCCCTCTTGAAGCTACTTATAAGGAATTCAAATGCTTATGCAATGTTGAAGATGGGATATTCTTTTATGATTTACTAATGAGCTACACTGAAGATGAATTGTTACTCTTATGGCCCATCATTGAATCTAAAGGATTAACTTGGACTACTATTGAAGAAAAAGATGGGAAATTCCAAATTGAATACATGAACTCAGCAAATGCAGTCAACAAATTGAGCAACAAAAGCTATGAAGTCCAGCCTATACAAACTTCTTATATGCCTTATTCCGAACAGTATAGGGGATTAGATAAAAGCTATCTGGATAACGAAAGAATGTATGATGAATCAGAGATAATATTTCATGGAAAGTTGGTAAGGTTGATGGATATCTCTTTAGAAGAGTGGCTTGAACTTAAATACGGCAATTCCAAATTTGCTCCTACGAATGAAGTCAAACGGATTGTGACCTCATGGTTGAAACGAAGTTTTAAAGGACAATTTAATGAGTTCATGGAGATAAGAAGGAACATGATTGGTAACACTAGCTTTGACGTTAACCACGATCCTAACAATGTTGATTTTTCAAATTGGTTAGCTAGTAAGTTCAATAACCATAAGAGCATGGACCGTGCTACTAAAGATGTGTTATGGGTATATTGGATGAGAGGGGAAGATGAGGAAGTAGAGAGCAACAATGGATCGTCAGATGACAATTCAACAATCAAGGAAGGCATTGAAGAATTATTCAGCATAGACATTGATGTGTTCAATTATGATACACCTTTGTGCATACAATTCAAAGAATTTAATTACCTTCTTCAAATCGACGCTGATGTGCTTACTGGAGATCGACCAGGATTCAAAACTTATGATGAGTTCAAAAACACCTGGTACTACGAATGGAATGACCAAATACCATGGGTTTGGGATAAACCATGGGAATTTGAGCATATTTATCACACTTATAAACCTTTCCATTTCAAGAATGGATTTAGTGAATGGCCAACCAGTGATTATAAGAATGATGGAACCTATAATGGGGGAAGTATAATTGGAATGAAACGGGTTGGAAACGATGTATACTTTGAAGACGACGATTGGTATGAAAAAGTTGAAGACTGCCCACGTAAAGCAGAGGCTTTGCAAGAAAAAGGTAGAATCAACTACTTAAAAGAACTTAAGGGAGCATCGGACACTACTTTCTGCGAATGGGTGCATGGACAATTTGATGATTACACAAAGCTTAGTCGACGCATACAATGGGAATTGAAAAGAGAGTGGGATGAAATTCAAGATTATTATCAATCCTTTAACGTGGTTAATTATGATCCCTATGATAATAACTATGAGTCACAAGGAGAATTGATTGATGAACTTGATGACTATTTGAATAAGGATCCTTATTTCAAGTTTGTTGATAAAGACGAAGAAGAATTCATCAAGAGAAAATGTGGAATACTTGGAATCACTTATAATAACTGATGAAGCGAAAAGTGTACCGCTTTTAAGGGGTCATTTAAGCCTTAAATCGTATTTATTTGATCAAATATTGCCCTAAATCGTTCCTTTTGTCATTTTAGGTACTTTTGAGGAGAAATCTGGAAAAGGAGGCATTTTGGACGTTTTTGGAGCATTAAAGTGAAGAAAACGGCAAAGTCTCAAAAATCGGCTAAAAGTTACTCTTGACGGCGTCAAAATTTACTCTAGACGGCGTCATGCTTTGGCAAGAAAAGTTGGACGTGAAATTTACTCATGATGGGCCAGTGAAAATAGCATGTGAATTCTGACGGCGTCACGCTTTAACTTGATCAAGGGCGTCACGGCTTAAATCATAAGGGGACGGCGTCACGTTCATGGTTCGACGGCGTCAAGAAGGTCATCCGGGAACCCTAAAAGCGGCGAGGTGACGGCGTCACACTCCATAAGGTGACGCCGTCAGATCCAAAAATCTATATATAGTTTTCTAATTTTTTGTCATTAGGGAGAGCTTAGTGTGTGGAATTTTGGGATAAAACCCTAAGACGATTTTAGCTACTTTTTCAGGGCTTTTTGCCTTGAGATCTTCCATGTTTCATTGAAAGATAAGTTATCAATTAATCATTCAATATGTCTATGTGTTGTTTGATTCTATCTTATTCTTGTCTTTTGTTTAACATGTTAGGCTAAATTTATCTTGTGTTTGCTTAGATCTAATGAAACCTAGCTATTGATTATTGGTTGTTAATGTGTTATTAGTTGTATTGGATGATTGTTTATCTATGTTAGGCTTAAGAAAACTGGCTAACTTCCTATTCGGTAACTTGCTTGAACGTCTTAAGAAACATGAACCAAATGCGTACTAAAGGTTTTTATGGTTGTATTTAATGCACAAGCGAATTCTAGTGATCCCATGTTAGGAGCTTCCTAGCCGGCTCGACATAGGAGTGAAGTAGGAGCTTGTAGAGTTGGGGAAGTAAGTACGCCACCCCACGAATGGTATTAAGGAATACACCCGTCATCCACGCAACTAATACACACTAATTAACTGGTAAAAGATAGTTAGGGAGTAAGGAAATCTAAGTAAACACATTTCTCTACACATAAGTTTCTCACCACATTTTATTTTCAGTTATTTATTTTATTTGCATCCGTAGTAATTTTGGGTTAGTTGACTAGCAACTAATTCCGCCCACTCTATCAAAACCGAGATTTTACTTGCTTTCATAAAAATATAAAAACATAAAAAGAATCTTCCTCAACCCTTAGACCTAATTAGAGTAGTCTTTCATACCTAACGAACACTATTCCCTGTGGAGAACGATCAATCCCCCGTACTTACCACTACACTATACTACATCGGTCAGGTACACTGCCTGGTGGGGTTGTAAGCCTCTTGAGATCCCTCGAGAGGTAAAACCTGTTGTAAGGTTACAAAACCACGCAATCATGTTTTTGGCGCCGCTGCCGGGGAGTAGTTATTGCTTAGGTTGAAATTTTATTTTATTAGGTCTACTCACTAGATTCCTTTCTAGTGAGATTTTTATTTTATTTTTCTAGGTTTTCTTTAGTCTATCTTATTTCTTTGTGTGTTTGTTCGTAATTTCCATTGACTCTTCCGTTCACCATTATGGAGAACGCGAATCCACCATACTACCAGCCACGTAATTCACCCACTCCATATGACATCTTGATGTTTAAACAACATAAAGATGAACCTCTCTATGATGCATGGACTCGTTTTAAATATTTACTCCAAAAAGTCCCTCATCATAACTTCGATTTTTGGTCCCTAACTCAAATCTTTTACAATCATGTCGACCGACATGCCCAAAGGGACATTTACCATATTGCCGGCAGGGATATTAGGGAATTAAGTGCTGAGAAAGCATGGGAAGCTATTGAAGAGTGTGCCCAATATTATTATATAGTAGACAACCCAACAAACGTTAGTACAAGTCAATTGACCACAAATTTCGAGGATCATGAAACAAGTTTGTTTGGGGATGAATATGTTAGTGTTGAGATACCTAAGTGGATGTCATGTAATGCCATATTACAAAACAAACACATAGGTGACCTTGATATGACGGAGGATTTAGCCGAACATGATCACATTGATCAAAAAGACCTAGGTTTTGTGATTGATGACGTCGAATCTCAAGAAACACATGATGAATCTTTTAGGCAGTTTGAATATAGCAGTCAGAATATTGAGGATGATCCGTATGATTTGGACATAGAAGTTGAAATGCCTAGAGAAGCACTTGAGATACTTGGGAAAATGTTAGGGTTAGATCCTACTAAAACGCATGATGAGGATATAGGTGAGCTTGACGTAAGGAATGATGAGGTAAGTAACATAAGCCCACCAAGTGCCCCACAAGTCCTACCATCATTTGAGGCACACACACCGCCCGTGACTTACCCGGAAGAAGTGGAAGAGACTATAGGAACCCCAATAGAGGTAGAACCCTTGAACCAAACACAACTAGAGGATATAGGTTTGAATGCTTATAGTGATCACAACCTTACTCTTAGTTCTAGGGGATTTCCTATTTTTGATGAACCGGAGCCTCAACCAAAACCGTTACCTAATCTTCCATCCTTAGATGTGAATTTAGGAATTGAAAAAGGTCCCGATCCACCCATTAAACCATGTATTCTGGGCAATGTTAAGATTAAGGTAGTAGACTCTAAGCCTTGTAGAGAGAAAGCTGACATAGGAGTGAACCATAACCTTTCATACTTACATCACCCATTTATGATTGATCACAAGAAACATTATGGGTTTAAACCGGGTTTATTAGGTCAAGATGGATTCCCAACTAGGAATCTCTCGAAGTTGATAGAAGATGATCCCTTTTTAGGAGAAAACTTTAATTCACCCATTGACCAAAGTGAACTAGGTAAGGTTATGATGAAAGGAGCACACCCCTTTGAGTATATAATTCATCCGTCACTCTTTCCTCACGTGGCATACTTCCACCCAGATGGTGTGTATCGCTACTATCACCCGCACTTAATCCTAAGTGTAGAAAAAACCTCTCCTTTATCCGTTAAATAAGGGTAGAGTCAGGCTCAAGACTCGTTAATAAAGAAAAGCGCTTCTTGGGAGGCAACCCAAGCTTTATTTGTTTTATTTGCTTTGTGTGTTTATTTATTTGTTTGTTTGATTTTATTTGCCATATGTGTGTTTAATTTTTATTATTATTGATTCATGTTAAAAACTAATTTGTGAAAATGCTTTATGTTGTTTTTAACTTCGTCTTAACTACATATAAAGGTATTTTGCAAAAGATAAGTGTAAGGGAAATCTAAATCGGTTTATTAGAACACAAATTAACATGAATCGTAATAATAATAAATTAGCATACATATCCGTATTTGTTTGAGTCAAATGCTTGTATCGAGTCATAATGATGTTTTGCAGGATTTCCAGGAAGTAAGGTAAAAGTTTTTTCAGAAATTTTCCGGAAACTTAAAACGAAAATTTTTGTCAGGTCATTTCTGACGGCGTCAGGGGTTATAACCTGACGGCGTCAGATTTAATTTCCAGAAATTTTTGAAAGTTTTGTTTTCATAAAAAGTTTTTATTAAATCTCCAACTTATAATCTCCAGGAATCTGCAAAATTATCATTCCACAAGCATTATATCCTTATATATAGATTTTATCCCACCGATGTTATGCAGGTTTTCGTGTTTGTTTTCTCAGGTTTAACAGGTTATTTTGGACAAGGAAATGTTTTGAATCAAGCTTTTGGCGATGCATTAGTCATGGAGCTTCAACATTCTCTTTGGAGGAAGATTTAACCGTGTAATTTCATTATCCACCGAGCGAATCAGGGGAGTATTTGATTTCATTCTTTTACTTTTTGCTTTTACATCTTATTATTTGAACATTGGGGACAATGTTCATCTTAAGTGTAAGGGGAGGGTAAAAGTACGATTTTAGAGAATGCCATTGCGCTTGATTTTTGTTTGTTTAATAGTAGATGTGTAATAAAACTGAGAGAAATACTTGTTAAAGTAATTTTAGTGCCAAATTTAAAATTTTTTTACAACATTTAGGAGTGAAACTTTGATCTTAATGAGCGTCTCACGGATAGGAGTTATATAACTAGCACAAAAACCGTACTACTAAAAAATTTTCCACCCCAAATATGTGAGGTTCGCCCCTAGAATTGGTAGGAAAAGCATTTATGCTATGATGTGTGTACCGGTAGCACTTAGATTCTAGAACTTGCGTTAGGACCATTCCAAGGCCACAAGTGAGACTACATTCGTGTATTTAGATTTACTACATGATAAGAGGCATTAGGATTAACCCATTGTTTTACACCTGTGTTTTTGTTATAATTATTTTGGCTACATTGGTCAAGTAATTCTCCCACACCCTTTGCGTTGTACTCATTTTTAGTACACGATACCCCTAGTACACCCCTCAGAGCCTATCTTTTCGTTTCGACCTTTAAGCATTTTACTTAAAGGAAGAATTTGTTACACCCCACTAAAATGTACACCCAAATCGCCTTAGCCTACCTTGTATGCACTCATTTTTAGTGCATTATTGTGACAACATTTGTTTAAACCCAAGTTAATTATCTAGTTGATTACATGGTTGCTAAGTCGAGTCATATCCTTGTACATATTGTTTTGGGACGATTGGGACTCATGGGTAAAGTACTAGTATAATGGAGTAATGGGGAAGAACATCATTTATTACCCCCATATGTGCTAAATATTTTAAAAGTACTCCAAGTTTTTCGATTATCTTAATTCGAGTCATTAGATTAGTATTTGTAAAGTTATGTAAAAATTCAAGTGTAAGGGGGATGCAATGCCCCTATGATGTATTATTTTGGATGGTAGGGTAAAAGTGTATGAAAAAAAAAAAAAAAAAAAAAAAAAATATATATATATATATATATCAAGAAAAATACAAAAAAATGAGAAAAAGAAAAGTAGAAAAAACATACGGACTACCATCCCGTTTTATTTTATGTTTATTTTATATTTTTGTTATTTTGTTATTTTGTTTCTAGCTTAAGATCGAGTCTAGTCTTGGCTTAGCAACATTGTATAGTACATGTAATTGATCAAGATCTTTAACTAGCCACCAGTAAAATATCCTTTATCCAACAAAACCGTGTTTTCCTTTTCCCTACACCTAACGTTATAACCCATTTAAAAGCCCTCTTTGATAGTTTATCTTAGGTGCTTACGCCTAGTGGAGGAGGTTTTCGATCCTTTCCCAAGCCTATGGTAATCTATTTGCTATGACAGGTAGTGAGAGATATTTTCCGTTTTCATTTATGAGATTTATTTTGATGACACTTGAGAGATGTGAGTATCTAAACACTACTTGTGAGGTGCTAGTTTATAATCTCCGTGCTTATTATGATTGAAGTGGAACGAATATTTGTTGTAATTACTTTTATGTTAGCATTAAATGACCCCTAACTTGTATTTTGATTAGAATAAAAGCGCATTTGCTTGAGGACAAGCAAATCTCAAGTGTAAGGGTATTTGATGAAGCGAAAAGTGTACCGCTTTTAAGGGGTCATTTAAGCCTTAAATCGTATTTATTTGATCAAATATTGCCCTAAATCGTTCCTTTTGTCATTTTAGGTACTTTTGAGGAGAAATCTGGAAAAGTAGGCATTTTGGACGTTTTTGGAGCATAAAAGTGAAGAAAACGGCAAAGTCTCAAAAATCGGCTAAAAGTTACTCTTGACGGCGTCAAGATTTACTCTAGACGGCGTCATGCCTTGGCAAGAAAAGTTGGATGTGAAATTTACTCATGACGGGCCAGTGAAAATAGCATGTGAATTCTGACGGCGTCACGCTTTAACTTGATCGAGGGCGTCACGGCTTAAATCATAAGGGGACGGCGTCACGTTCATGGTTAGACGGCGTCAAGCCTTGATAAGCCAGAATGGATTTTTGAAGAGCTAAAGAGGGACGGCGTCAAGAAGGTCATCCGGGAACCCTAAAAGCGGCGAGGTGACGGCGTCACACTCCATAAGGTGACGCCGTCAGATCCAAAAATCTATATATAGTTTTCTAATTTTTTGTCATTAAGGAGAGCTTAGAGTGTGGAATTTTGGGAGAAAACCCTAGGACGAATTCAACTACTTTTTCAGGGCTTTTTGCCTTGAGATCTTCCATGTTTCATTGAAAGATAAGTTATCAATTAATCATTCAATATGTCTATGTGTTGTTTGATTCTATCTTATTCTTGTCTTTTGTTTAACATGTTAGGCTAAATTTATCTTGTGTTTGCTTAGATCTAATGAAACCTAGCTATTGATTATTGGTTGTTAATGTGTTATTAGTTGTATTGGATGATTGTTTATCTATGTTAGGCTTAAGAAAACTGGCTAACTTCCTATTCGGTAACTTGCTTGAACGTCTTAAGAAACATGAACCAAATGCGTACTAAAGGTTTTTATGGTTGTATTTAATGCACAAGCGAATTCTAGTGATCCCATGTTAGGAGCTTCCTAGCCGGCTCGACATAGGAGTGAAGTAGGAGCTTGTAGAGTTGGGGAAGTAAGTACGCCACCCCACGAATGGTATTAAGGAATACACCCGTCATCCACGCAACTAATACACACTAATTAACCGGTAAAAGATAGTTAGGGAGTAAGGAAATCTAAGTAAACACATTTCTCTACACATAAGTTTCTCACCACATTTTATTTTCAGTTATTTATTTTATTTGCATCCGTAGTAATTTTGGGTTAGTTGACTAGCAACTAATTCCGCCCACTCTATCAAAACCGAGATTTTACTTGCTTTCATAAAAATATAAAAACATAAAAAGAATCTTCCTCAACCCTTAGACCTAATTAGAGTAGTCTTTCATACCTAACGAACACTATTCCCTGTGGAGAACGATCAATCCCCCGTACTTACCACTACACTATACTACATCGGTCAGGTACACTGCCTGGTGGGGTTGTAAGCCTCTTGAGATCCCTCGAGAGGTAAAACCTGTTGTAAGGTTACAAAACCACGCAATCAATAACCCACCCATGATAATTTTTGAAAAAATTAAAGTCATCAAATACTCTTTGGGACCTGATGAGGAATATGTTGCGACGAAGACCAAAAAATATATTAGATTAAGTCGTACAGAAGAAAATGTTGCGGAGCTATACGGGAACATCTTTCGGATGAAAGAAGAAGGATGGCACGTAACAAGAACAAATTGAGGAGCTGAACGTGAGTCTAACTTGAAGACTCTGGAATAAAGACAAGTGCTGACAGAGAGACAACCCGGAAAATTTTTACATTCTGTTCTGTGTCGAGTCTGTCAGACCTGCAGAAGATATGACGCATCTCAACCCTAAGATGCGACGCATCGCCTGCAATGGTCATATCTTATTTTATTTTCTGCATTTTTATTTTTGACTTTAAAACTTTCTGTCAGTTTATTTTAATGCGGCGCATCCCTGGTTAAGGATGCGACGCATCTTTTATTCTGATTCGTATTTTATTCCAGGCTCGATACGGCGTATCTTCTTCCATAAGATACGGCGTATCGACTGGCCTGATGATTTTCATTTTATTTTTTATGTTTTATTTTTACTAACTACTAATGTATTATGCAAGTTTGAACCTTCTTAACTCAGGTGTGTTAAAGTCTGAATGGTATTATAGATTCCTGCATTTCTGTGGATACATCATTTTTGAAGCTTAAACGTTCTCATCCACAAGAAAGTTGATTTTTGCTCTTATACAAATGGAGGATCATACCGAGCAAATCTCAGGGGAGTTTTTCTGTTCTAATTCTTTTATTTTCCATTTTTTAACCTTTGACACAAACAACGAGGACGTTGTTTAACTTAAGTGGGGGGATTGGAGAATTAGAACACTTACTTGTCCTAAACTTTTTCAAAATATGCTTAAAATGCGCTTAATATATCAAAATTTAAAATTTTTTAGCATGTTTTTGTTTAAAGTCTAAATTACATAGCTGCACACATAACATTATTTCCAAAAATTGTGAACTTTTCAAAATTCACAAATCTATGAGTGTGCCGGTGACTTGTAAACTTTAGAACTTGGCTTATATACTATTCGAGACCACCATAATAAGTATTATCTATATAATTGGAATGACTTGTCTAAATTGGTAAATTTCTAGGAATACACCCAAATAGCCTTTATATGTTATGTGATATTAACTAACTACACTGGTTAGTTAACCCCCGTATAAACCTTTTGTTACTCTCACTTTTAGAGTAAGATACCCCTAGAAAAACACTCAGAGCCATTCCTTTCGTTTCTTACACCTTTGTTATAATGTTTCGTTACACCCTTACACCTTAGCCTACCATTTAGATTAAAATCCGTGGTTAATTGCTTTAGGCAAAGTGTGTTTACTTACATTACCTGTGTTCGCGTGCGGAATTCATTATCTTTGGTTGAGTCAGGAAATTGCACAATGCAATTGGTATGAAAGTAAATACTGTATAACTTTGAGTTTATTTTTCGTGTGTTTACTAATTTCACTATTACAGTTATTTCTGAAAGTATGAAGAGTATGGAAAAATTATCCGGAAAAATAGTGATAGAAAAGTTGTGAAATTTTACACATATATGTTGATGTCAAAAAAAAAAAAAAAAAAAAAAAAAAAAAAAAAAAAAAAAAAAAGTTGGAAGTTTGTTTTAACCAACTTATGTAAAGTTTTGTATTAAGTGGTCGATATCACCACTAATTGTTGTATATTATATTTATGGATTGAATGGGAGTTGGCCGTTATGGGAACGCCAACTAGGATTATTATTTGATTGAGATCTTGTTGAGTATAATTCGTATCTACCTAAAGCGTGTGTTTCAAGTGTTAAAGCGTGAGTTATTCAATGATATGAGTCTTATTCATGGGATGGTTGGGAAAGTAATTTACCAGACTTAGGATTTTAATTTATCTGTTTTGTTTATTTTTCATTTTACACCAATTTGTATCCCAAATATTATCCATACCCTACATCATTCTTTATCCAAACCTTTGATTTATTGAGATTAGGGATTTGAGCAATCTTAAGTATCGTAGTCGTGGATTCGGCTATGTATTTATGATTTTGTCGCCCTTTTTGATATAATATTATTGGTGAAGATTACTTGGTCCTATCTTTAGCCTATTCGAGTTAAGGATTTGAGCAATTGAAAGTATCGTGGTCGTGGATTCGATCATGTATTTGTGATTTTGTCGCCTTTTCTGGAATACGAGATCGATAGAGATTAAAAAGGATGATCAACCCTTAACCAACAAACCCTTTTTACCGCTTTAGACTTGTTATTCCTTGGCTTTAGTAGGGGAGATGCGTATACTTGCCAAGGTTATGATAGAATATTCGTCACGACTGGACAGTTAAACGATTAGATTTGATTTTATCAAAATATTTTATTTTATTTCCAATTCGTTAAGTGTTTGGTTGTGCAATTATGACAAAACGAATACATGCTTAAATATCAAAATAAATCCTAATATCTTTTAGGATACATTTTCATAAGATTTATTCTAAGGTTTACTTGGGGACAAGTAAAGTTCAAGTGGGAGTATATTTGATGAACTCAAATAAGTACATTTTATTATCATCATTTATCCTATTTATTTGACTTGTTTTATTATATTATATATGAGAATTGGTACGTTAATGTTTACTTTTGTAATTCTCAGGTAAAAACAAGTATTATGTGAAACTTGGCGATTTTGGACTAATTATGGAGCAAAACAAGCAAGATGTTAAGAGTCTACTGAAATGTACAAGATCAAGATCATTCTGCTCCAGATACGCCGCAACATACTTATTACATACGGCGCATCACTATCAAGATTTCACAAGTGACAATCCAAGACAGCAAAGGACATGCGCCGCATAGAGAAATGGAGTTACGCCGCATCTTAAGGCGGTGTACGAATATTTCTGAATATATTAATCTTGGACCCCACGCGAAGTTAAGTCAATGCGCCGCATCTACTTATCCTATGCGCCGTATCTAACCCTCAGACAGAAACTATAAATACCCCAAGGCCAGACGAATTTCGTGACACGTAGCTTAACTCAGAAGTCGAAGACAGGAACCCTAAAAGCCGAATTCAGACGTGTTAGCAGCACAAGACACACCCCAAACGAATATACAAGAGCTGTAAGAAGGTCCTGCATGTATTCAATTCATTAAGTAGTTTTGTTTTTATTGTATTAGTACATTTTAATTCATCAGGATTGATGGGCCGATTCCATGTGACTACGGAAAATCATGGGCACCCCTTAAAATTGCTTTCCCATTAATTAAAGTTTATATGTTGATGTCTTTGGTGACTTTTATTAGTGCATTGATAACCTCTGTGTCTAGCTGAGCATTGCTTGGGTCGCCATGCCCCTTCCTCGCCTATCTATTCTAGCGTATACGAAACGTGGGCATCACAAATGCTCAATATTCTACGATAGTGGGATAGACATAAGTGATCATTAAGGGTTTACTCGCCGATAAGATTAGAGCCAACGAGAAAGGGTTAATTATATACACTTCATATAAAACTAGCAATAAAACAAGTGACAAGCTACTTAATTATCAGGACAGGTCTTCTTATTGTCTCAAGTATCTATCTGTGTACGTGTGTGCTAATCGCTGATTCGTGCTCATTAGTTTAATTTTCTATTTAATCATAACCAAACCGTGCCAGTCTCTCAGGCTGAACCCCCTTGCGTTAGATTAGGTTGTACAACTAACTTAAGATATTAAAATACTGATTAGAATAACTAGATAATACGTTCCACTCTTAGTGATCGACACTCTACTTACCATTATATTCATACTGACCGGGTACACTGCTCGTTAAAGTGTGTATTTTATTGATAATTCGGCTAAATATAGATTTAAAACTTGAGTATGCATTAACTCTGCTAAACCACAACGACACATCACGCGCGCACCAAGTCTTTGGCGCCGCTACCGTGGATATAAAAGAATTAGAGCAATACACACGCACATCAAGTTTTTGGCGCCGCTGCCGGGGAGTGAATTGTTATTATCTGTTAATTTGATTAGTATTTTAATTAGGTTTTTCTTTTTAATTTTTAGAATCTAACAACTAACCCTGTTATATATTAGATAAATTGCATTCATTGTATTATTTGCATATTTTCTGTTTTTGTGTGTTATTTGTTTTCTTTAATTTTTGTTTCTTTTCGTTTGTTTTTATTTTTTTGTTTTTCTTTTTCTATTTTTCTGCATTCTGCTATTGTTGTACTGAGCTAATACAAACGATACGACGCATCTGTTTTCACAGATACAGCGTATTGCGTTTAATTTTTATAAAATACAACGCGTTTAATAAATTCGAGTACGACGCATCTTTTCCCAAGATACGGCGTATTCTGTTTTTAATAAGAAATTTTTCTAAACCCTAACGCCATACGACGCATCTGTTTTAACAGATACGGCGTATTGTCTATTTAAATTAAAAACAGTTTTCGAATTATTAAACAGATACGACGCATCGATTTCTATCGATACGGCTCATCTTCTGAATCAAAAATCTTGTATATTGAAACGTAACGAAAATACGGCGCATTAGCTTTTGTTAATACGACGCATTTAATTTTAATAAGTATAATCGATTTTTGATAATTTAAAATTGGATACGGCGCATTCTAAAATTATAAGCGGCGTATCTATTTTCTGAATAAAAGTCTGATTAAATTTTAACGATTATAAGATACGGCGTATCCAACTTTCTGGATACGGCGCATCATCTGCAGATATCAGTTATTTTTCTATCCGTTTCTAAATTCATTAATTTCTCTTCTAACGAACAAATCCTACTGACGATTTTACCTATGATGACAGGTTTTGCTATGGAAGACATGTCAGTGAACGGATATCTTGCTAAGGAACTTATGGATGATAAGCACAATGAAAAGTCCCGCACCAAAAAGCCGTTAATTCTGGAAAGTGATGCGGAGTGTGATAACTTCAATGTGCTCATGATTGATGCCGATTTATTCTCTTGGGAGACCCCTCTTGAAGCTACTTATAAGGAATTCAAACGCTTATGCAATGTTGAAGATGAGATATTCTTTTATGATTTACTAATGAGATACACTGAAGATGAATTGTTACTCTTATGGCCCATCATTGAATCTAAAGGATTAACTTGGACTACTATCGAAGAAAAAGATGGGAAATTCCAAATTGAATACATGAACTCAGCAAATGCAGTCAACAAATCGAGCAACAAAAGCTATGAAGTCCAGCCTATACAAACTTCTTATATGCCTTATTCCGAACAGTATTGGGGATTAGATTAAAACTATCTGGATAACGAAAGAATGTATGCTGAATCGGAGATACTATTTCATGGAAAGTTGGTAAGGTTGATGGATATCTCTTTAGAAGAGTGGCTTGAACTTAAATACGGCAATTCCAAATTTGCTCCTATGAATGAAGTCAAACGGATTGTGACCTCATGGTTGACACGAAGTTTTAAAGGACAATTTAATGAGTTCATGGAGATAAGAAGGAACATGATTGGTAACACTAGCTTTAACGTTAACCACGATCCTAACAATGTTGATTTTTCAAATTGGTTAGCTAGTAAGTTCAATAACCATAAGAGCATGGACCGTGCTATTAAAGATGTGTTATGGGTATATTGGATGAGAGGGGAAGATGAGGAAGTAGAGAGCAACAATGGATCGTCAGATGACAATTCAACAATCAAGGAAGGCATTGAAGAATTATTCAGCATAGACATTGATGTGTTCAATTATGATACACCTTTGTGCAAACAATTCAAAGAATTTAATTACCTTCTTCAAATCGACGCTGATGTGCATACTAGAGATCTACCAGGATTCGAAACTTATGATGAGTTCAAAAACACCTGGTACTACGAATGGAATGACCAAATACCATGGGTTTGGGATAAACCATGGGAATTTGAGCATATTTATCACACTTGTAAACCTTTCCATTTCAAGAATGGATTTAGTGAATGGCCAACCAGTGATTATAAGAATGATGGAACCTGTAATGGGGGAAGTATAATTGGAATGAAACGGGTTGGAAACGATGTATACTTTGAAGACGACGATTGGTATGAAAAAGTTGAAGACTGCCCACGTAAAGCAGAGGCTTTGCAAGAAAAAGGTAGAATCAACTACTTAAAAGAACTTAAGGGAGCATCGGACACTACTTTCTGGGAATGGGTGCATGGACAATTTGATGATTATACAAAGCTTAGTCGACGCTTACAATGGGAATTGAAAAGAGAGTGGGATGAAATTCAAGATTATTATCAATCCTTTAACGTGGTTAATTATGATCCCTATGATAATAACTATGAGTCACAAGGAGAATTGATTGATGAACTTGATGACTATTTGAATAAGGATCCTTATTTCAAGTTTGTTGATAAAGACGAAGAAGAATTCATCAAGAGAAAATGTCGACTACTTGGAATCACTTATAATAACCCACCCATGATAATTTCTGAAAAAATTAAAGTCATCAAATACTCTTTGGGACCTGATGAGGAATATGTTGCGACGAAGACCAAAACATATATTAGATTAAGTCGTACAGAAGAAAATGTTGCGGAGCTATACGGGAACATCTTTCGGATGAAAGAAGAAGGATGGCACGTAACAAGAACAAATTGAGGAGCTGAACGTGAGTCTAACTTGAAGACACTGGAATAAAGACAAGTGCTGACAGGGTGACAACCCAGAAAATTTTTACATTCTGTTCTGTGTCGAGTCTGTCAGACCCGCAGAAGATACGGTGCATCTCAACCCTAAGATGAGACGCATCGCCTGCAATGGTCATATCTTATTTTATTTTCTGCATTTTTATTTTTGACTTTAAAAATTTTTGTCAGTTTATTTTAATGCGGCGCATCCCTGGTTAAGGATGCGACGCATCTTTTATTCTGATTCGTATTTTATTCCAGGCTCGATACGGCGTATCTTCTTCCATAAGATACGGCGTATCGACTGGCCTGATGATTTTCATTTTATTTTTTAAGTTTTATTTTTACTAACTACTAATGTATTATGCAAGTTTGAACCTTCTTAACTCAGGTGTGTTAAAGTCGGAATGGTATTATAGATTCCTGCATTTCTGTGGATACATCATTTTTGAAGCTTAAACGTTCTCATCCACAAGAAAGTTGATTTTTGCTCTTATACAAATGGAGGATCATACCGAGCAAATCTCAGGGGAGTTTTTCTGTTCTAATTCTTTTATTTTCCAGTTTTTAACCTTTGACACAAACAACGAGGACGTTGTTTAACTTAAGTGGGGGGATTGGAGAATTAGAACACTTACTTGTCCTAAACTTTTTCAAAATATGCTTAAAATGCGCTTAATATATCAAAATTTAAAATTTTTTAGCATGTTTTTGTTTAAAGTCTAAATTACATAGCTGCACACATAACATTATTTCCAAAAATTGTGAACTTTTCAAAATTCACAAATCTATGAGTGTGCCGGTGACTTGTAAACTTTAGAAGTTGGCTTATATACTATTCGAGACCACCATAATAAGTATTATCTATATAATTGGAATGACTTGTCTAAATTGGTAAATTTCTAGGAATACACCCAAATAGCCTTTATATGTTATGTGATATTAACTAACTACACTGGTTAGTTAACCCCCGTATAAACCTTTTCTTACTCTCACTTTTAGAGTAAGATACCCCTAGAAAAACACTCAGAGCCATTCCTTTCGTTTCTTACACCTTTGTTATAATGTTTCGTTACACCCTTACACCTTAGCCTACCCTGTAGATTAAAATCTGTGGTTAATTGCTTTAGGCAAAGTGTGTTTCTTTACATTACCTGTGTTCGCGTGCGTAATTCATTATCTTTGGTTGAGTCAGGAAATTGCACAATGCAATTGGTATGAAAGTAAATATTGTATAACTTTGAGTGTATTTTTCGTGTGTTTACTACTTTCACTATTACAGTTATTTCTGAAAGTATGAAGAGTATGGAAAAATTATCCGGAAAAATAGTGATAGAAAAGTTGTGAAATTTTACACATATATGTTGATGTTAAAAAAAAAGAAGTTGGAAGTTTGTTTTAACCAACTTATGTAAAGTTTTGTATTAAGTGGTCGATATCACCACTATTTGTTGTATATTATATTTATGGATTGAATGGGAGTTGGCCGTTATGGGAACGCCAACTAGGATTATTCTTTGATTGAGATCTTGTTGAGTATAATTCGTGTCTACCTAAAGCGTGTGTTTCAAGTGTTAAAGCGTGAGTTATTCAATGATATGAGTCTTATTCATGGGATGGTTGGGAAAGTAATTTACCACACTTAGGATTTTAATTTATCTGTTTTGTTTATTTTTCATTTTACACCAATTTGTATCCCAAATATTATCCATACCCTACATCATTCTTTATCCAAACCTTTGATTTATTGAGATTAGGGATTTGAGCAATCTTAAGTATCGTAGTCGTGGATTCGGCTATGTATTTATGATTTTGTCGCCCTTTTTGATATAATATTATTGGTGAAGATTACTTGGTCCTATCTTTAGCCTATTCGAGTTAAGGATTTGAGCAATTGGAAGTATCGTGGTCGTGGATTCGATCATGTATTTGTGATTTTGTCGCCTTTTCTGAAATATGAGATCGATAGAGATTAAAAAGGATGATCAACCCTTAACCAACAAACCCTTTTTACCGCTTTAGACTTGTTATTCCTTGGCTTTAGTGGGGGAGATGCGTATACTTGCCAAGGTTATGATAGAATATTCGTCACGACTGGACAGTTAAACGATTAGATTTGCTTTTATCAAAATATTTTATTTTATTTCCAATTCGTTAAGTGTTTGGTTGTGCAATTATGACAAAACGAATACATGCTTAATATAAAAAATAAATCCTAATATCTTTTAGGATATATTTTCATAAGATTTATTCTAAGGTTTACTTGGGGACAAGTAAAGTTCAAGTGGGAGGATATTTGATGAACTAAAATAAGTACATTTTATTATCATCATTTATCCTATTTATTTGACTTGTTTTATTATATTATATATGAGAATTGGTACGTTAATGTTTACTTTTGTAATTCTCAGGTAAAAACAAGTATTATGTGAAACTTGGCGATTTTGGTCTAATTATGGAGCAAAACAAGCAAGATGTTAAGAGTCTACTGAAATGTACAAGATCAAGATCATTCTGCTCCAGATACGCCGCAACATACTTATTACATACGGCGCATCACTATCAAGATTTCACAAGTGACAATCCAAGACAGCAAAGGACATGCGCCGCATAGAGAAATGGAGTTACGCCGCATCTTAAGGCGGTGTACGAATATTTCTGAATATATTAATCTTGGACCCCACGCGAAGTTAAGTCAATGCGCCGCATCTACTTATCCTATGCGCCGCATCTAACCCTCAGACAGAAACTATAAATACCCCAAGGCCAGACGAATTTCGTGACACGTAGCTTAACTCAGAAGTCGAAGACAGGAACCCTAAAAGCCGAATTCAGACGTGTTAGCAGCACAAGACACACCCCAAACGAATATACAAGAGCTGTAAGAAGGTCCTGCATGTATTCAATTCATTAAGTAGTTTTGTTTTATTGTATTAGTACACTTTAATTCATCAGGATTGATGGGCCGATTCCATGTGACTATGGAAAATCATGGGCACCCCTTAAAATTGCTTTCCCATTAATTAAAGTTTATATGTTGATGTCTTTGGTGACTTTTATTAGTGCATTGATAACCTCTGTGTCTAGCTGAGCATTGCTTGGGTCGCCATGCCCCTTCCTCGCCTATCTATTCTAGCGTATACGAAACGTGGGCATCACAAATGCTCAATATTCTAGGATAGTGGGATAGACATAAGTGATCATTAAAGGTTTACTCGCCGATAAGATTAGAGCCAACGAGAAAGGGTTAATTATATACACTTCATATAAAACTAGCAATAAAACAAGTTACAAGCTACTTAATTATCAGGACAGGTCTTCTTATTGTCTCAAGTATCTATCTGTGTACGTGTGTGCTAATCGCTGATTCGTGCTCATTAGTTTAATTTTCTATTTAATCATAACCAAACCGTGCCAGTCTCTCAGGCTGAACCCCCCTTGCGTTAGATTAGGTTGTACAGCTAACTTAAGATATTAAAATACTGATTAGAATAACTAGATAATACGTTCCACTCTTAGTGATCGACACTCTACTTACCATTATATTCATACTGACCGGGTACACTGCTCGTTAAAGTGTGTGTTTTATTGATAAGTTGGCTAAATATAAATTTAAAACTTGAGTAGGCATTAACTCTGCTAAACCACAACGACACATCACGCGCGCACCAAGTCTTTGGCACCGCTACCGTGGATATAAAAGAATTAGAGCAATGCACACGCACATCAAGTTTTTGGCGCCGCTGCTGAGGTGTGAATTGTTATTATCTGTTAATTTGATTAGTAATTTAATTAGGTTTTTCTTTTTAATTTTTAGAATCTAACCACTAACCCTATTATATATTAGATAAATTGCATTCATTGTATTATTTGCATATTTTCTGTTTTTTTGTGTTATTTGTTTTCTTTAATTTTTGTTTCTTTTCGTTTGTTTTTATTTTTTTGTTTTTGTTTTTCTATTTTTCTGCATTCTGCTATCGTTGTACTGAGCTAATACAAACGATACGGCGCATCTGTTTTCACAGATACGGCGTATTGCGTTTAATGTTTATAAAATACAATGCGTTTAATAAATTCGAGTACGACTCATCTTTCCCCAAGATACGGCGTATTCTGTTTTTAATAAGAAATTTTTCTAAACCCTAACGCCATACGACGCATCTGTTTTAACATATACGGCGTATTGTCTATTTAAATTAAAAATAGTTTTCGAATTATTAAACAGATACGACGCATCGATTTCTATCGATACGGCGCATCTTCTGAATCAAAAATCTTGTATTTTGAAACGTAACGAAAATACGGCGCATTAGCTTTTGTTAATACGACGCATTTAATTTTAATAAGTATAATCGATTTTTGATAATTTAAAATTGGATACGGCGCATTCTAAAATTATAAGCGGCGTATCTATTTTCTGAATAAAAGTCTGATTAAATTTTAACGATTATAAGATACGGCGTATCCAACTTTCTGGATACAGCGCATCATCTGCAGATATCAGTTATTTTTATATCCGTTTCTAAATTCATTAATTTCTCTTCTAGCGAACAAATCCTACTGACGATTTTACCTATGATGACAGGTTTTGCTATGGAAGACATGTCAGTGAACGGATATCTTGCTAAGGAACTTATGGATGATAAGCACAATGAAAAGTCCCGCACCAAAAAGCCGTTAATTCTGGAAAGTGATGTGGAGTGTGATAACTTCAATGTGCTCATGATTGATGCCGATTTATTCTCTTGGGAGACCCCTCTTGAAGCTACTTATACGGAATTCAAACGCTTATGCAATATTGAAGATGGGATATTCTCTTATGATTTACTAATGAGCTACACTGAAGATGAATTGTTACTCTTATAGCCCATCATTGAATCTAAAGGATTAACTTGGACTACTATCGAAGAAAAAGATGGGAAATTCCAAATTGAATACATGAACTCAGCAAATGCAGTCAACAAATTGAGCAACAAAAGCTATGAAGTCCAGCCTATACAAACTTCTTATATGCCTTATTCCGAACAGTATTGAGGATTAGATAAAAGCTATCTGGATAAGGAAAGAATGTATGCTGAATCAGAGATACTATTTCATGGAAAGTTGGTAAGGTTGATGGATATCTCTTTAGAAGAGTGGCTTGAACTTAAATACGGCAATTCCAAATTTGCTCCTATGAATGAAGTCAAACGGATTGTGACCTCATGGTTGACACGAAGTTTTAAAGGACAATTTAATGAGTTCATGGTGATAAGAAGGAACATGATTGGTAACACTAGCTTTGACATTAACCACGATCCTAACACTGTTGATTTTTCAAATTGGTTAGCTAGTAAGTTCAATAACCATAAGAGCATGGACCGTGCTACTAAAGATGTGTTATGGGTATATTGGATGAGAGGGGAAGATGAGGAAGTAGAGAGCAACAATGGATCGTCAGATGACAATTCAACAATCAAGGAAGGCATTGAAGAATTATTCAGCATAGACATTGATGTGTTCAATTATGACACACCTTTGTGCAAACAATTCAAAGAATTTAATTACCTTCTTCAAATCGACGCTGATGTGCTTACTGGAGATCTACCAGGATTCAAAACTTATGATGAGTTCAAAAACACATGGTACTACGAATGGAATGACCAAATACCATGGGTTTGGGATAAACCATGGGAATTTGATCATATTTATCACACTTGTAAACCTTTCCATTTCAAGAATGGATTTAGTGAATGGCCAACCTGTGATTATAAGAATGATGGAACCTGTAATGGGGGAAGTATAATTGGAATGAAACGGGTTGGAAACGATGTATACTTTGAAGACGACGATTGGTATGAAAAAGTTGAAGACTGCCCACGTAAAGTAGAGGCTTTGCAAGAAAAAGGTAGAATCAACTACTTAAAAGAACTTAAGGGAGCATCGGACACTACTTTCTGGGAATGGGTGCATGGACAATTTGATGATTACACAAAGCTTAGTCGACGCTTACAATGGGAATTGAAAAGAGAGTGGGATGAAATTCAAGATTATTATCAATCCTTTAACGTGGTTAATTATGATCCCTATGATAATAACTATGAGTCACAAGGAGCGTTGATTGATGAACTTGATGACTATTTGAATAAGGATCCTTATTTCAAGTTTGTTGGTAAAGACGAAGAAGAATTCATCAAGAGAAAATGTCGACTACTTGGAATCACTTATAATAACCCACCCAAGATAATTTCTGAAAAAATTAAAGTCATCAAATACTCTTTGGGACCTGATGAGGAATATGTTGCGACGAAGACCAAAAAATATATTAGATTAACTCGTACAGAAGAAAATGTTGCGGAGCTATACGGGAACATCTTTCGGATGAAAGAAGAAGGATGGCACGTAACAAGAACAAATTGAGGAGCTGAACGTGAGTCTAACTTGAAGACTCTGGAATAAAGACAAGTGCTGACAGGGAGACAACCCGGAAAATTTTTACATTCTGTTTTGTGTCGAGTCTGTCAGACCCGCAGAAGATACGGCGCATCTCAACCCTAAGATGCGACGCATCGCCTGCAATGGTCATATCTTATTTTATTTTCTGCATTTTTATTTTTGACTTTAAAACTTTCTGTCAGTTTATTTTAATGCGGCGCATCCCTGGTTAAGGTTGCGACGCATCTTTTATTCCGATTCGTATTTTATTCCATGCTCGATACAGCGTATCTTCTTCCATAAGATACGGCGTATCGACTGGCCTGATGATTTTCATTTTATTTTTTATGTTTTATTTTTACTAACTACTAATGTATTATGCAAGTTTGAACCTTCTTAACTTAGGTGTGTTAAAGTCTGAATGGTATTATAGATTCCTGCATTTCTGTGGATACATCATTTCTGAAGCTTAAACGTTCTCATCCACAAGAAAGTTGATTTTTGCTCTTATACAAATGGAGGATCATACCGAGCAAATCTCAGGGGAGTTTTTCTGTTCTAATTCTTTTATTTTCCAGTTTTTAACCTTTGACACAAACAATGAGGACGTTGTTTAACTTAAGTGGGGGGATTGGAGAATTAGAACACTTACTTGTCCTAAACTTTTTCAAAATATGCTTAAAATGCGCTTAATATATCAAAATTTAAAATTTTTTAGCATGTTTTTGTTTAAAGTCTAAATTACATAGCTGCACACATAACATTATTTCCAAAAATTGTGAACTTTTCAAAATTCACAAATCTATGAGTGTGCCGGTGACTTGTAAACTTTAGAACTTGGCTTATATACTATTCGAGACCACCATAATAAGTATTATCTTTATAATTGGAATGACTTGTCTAAATTGGTAAATTTCTAGGATTACACCCAAATAGCCTTTATATGTTATGTGATATTAACTAACTACACTGGTTAGTTAACCCCCGTATAAACCTTTTGTTACTCTCACTTTTAGAGTAAGATACCCCTAGAAAAACACTCAGAGCCATTTCTTTCGTTTCTTACACCTTTGTTATAATGTTTCGTTACACCCTTACACCTTAGCCTACCCTGTAGATTAAAATCCGTGGTTAATTGCTTTAGGCAAAGTGTGTTTCCTTACATTACCTGTGTTCGCGTGCGTAATTCATTATCTTTGGTTGAGTCAGGAAATTGCACAATGCAATTGGTATGAAAGTAAATATTGTATAACTTTGAGTTTATTTTTCGTGTGTTTACTACTTTCACTATTACAGTTATTTCTGAAAGTATGAAGAGTATGGAAAAATTATCCGGAAAAATAGTGATAGAAAAGTTGTGAAATTTTACACATATATGTTGATGTCAAAAAAATAAAAATAAAAAAAAAAAAATGGAAGTTTGTTTTAACCAACTTATGTAAAGTTTTGTATTAAGTGGTCGATATCACCACTAATTGTTGTATATTATATTTATGGATTGAATGGGAGTTGGCCGTTATGGGAACGCCAACTAGGATTATTCTTTGATTGAGATCTTGTTGAGTATAATTCGTGTCTACCTAAAGCGTGTGTTTCAAGTGTTAAAGCGTGAGTTATTCAATGATATGAGTCTTATTCATGGGATGGTTGGGAAAGTAATTTACCACACATAGGATTTTAATTTATCTATTTTGTTTATTTTTCATTTTACACCAATTTGTATCCCAAATATTATCCATACCCTACATCATTCTTTATCCAAACCTTTGGTTTATTGAGATTAGGGATTTGAGCAATCTTAAATATCGTAGTCGTGGATTCGGCTATGTATTTATGATTTCGTCGCCCTTTTTGATATAATATTATTGGTGAAGATTACTTGGTCCTATCTTTAGCCTATTTGAGTTAAGGATTTGAGCAATTGGAAGTATCGTGGTCGTGGATTCGATCATGTATTTTTGATTTTTTCGCCTTTTCTGGAATATGAGATCGATAGAGATTAAAAAGGATGATCAACCCTTAACCAACAAACCCTTTTTACCGCTTTAGATTTGTTATTCCTTGGCTTTAGTGGGGGAGATGCGTATACTTGCCAAGGTTATGATAGAATATTCGTCATGACTGGACAGTTAAACGATTAGATTTGCTTTTATCAAAATATTTTATTTTATTTCCAATTCGTTAAGTGTTTGGTTGTGCAATTATGACAAAACGAATACATGCTTAAATATAAAAATAAATCCTAATATCTTTTAGGATACATTTTCATAAGATTTATTCTAAGGTTTACTTAGGGACAAGTAAAGTTCAAGTGGGGGGATATTTGATGAACTCAAATAAGTACATTTTATTATCATCATTTATCCTATTTATTTGACTTGTTTTATTATATTATATATGAGAATTGGTACGTTAATGTTTACTTTTGTAATTCTCAGGTAAGAACAAGTATTATGTGAAACTTGGCGATTTTGGACTAATTATGGAGCAAAACAAGCAAGATGTTAAGAGTCTACTGAAATGTACAAGATCAAGATCATTCTGCTCCAGATACGCCGCAACATACTTCTTACATACGGCGCATCACTATCAAGATTTCACAAGTGACAATCCAAGACAGCAAAGGACATGCGCCGCATAGAGAAATGGAGTTACGCCGCATCTTAAGGCGCTGTACGAATATTCCTGAATATATTAATCTTGGACCCCACGCGAAGTTAAGTCAATGCGCCGCATCTACTTATCCTATGCGCCGCATCTAACCCTCAGACAGAAACTATAAATACCCCAAGGCCAGACGAATTTCGTGACACGTAGCTTAACTCAGAATTCGAAGACAGGAACCCTAAAAGCCGAATTCATACGTGTTAGCAGCACAAGACACACCCCAAACGAAGATACAAGAGCTGTAAGAAGGTCCTGCATGTATTCAATTCATTAAGTAGTTTTGTTTTATTGTATTAGTACATTTTAATTCATCAGGATTGATGGGCCGATTCCATGTGACTACGGAAAATCATGGGCACCCCTTAAAATTGCTTTCCCATTAATTAAAGTTTATATGTTGATGTCTTTGGTGACTTTTATTAGTGCATTGATAACCTCTGTGTCTAGCTGAGCATTGCTTGGGTCGCCATGCCCCTTCCTCGCCTATCTATTCTAGCGTATACGAAACGTGGGCATCACAAATGCTCAATATTCTAGGATAGTGGGATAGACATAAGTGATCATTAAGGGTTTACTCGCCGATAAGATTAGAGCCAACGAGAAAGGGTTAATTATATACACTTCATATAAAACTAGCAATAAAACAAGTGACAAGCTACTTAATTATCAGGACAGGTCTTCTTATTGTCTCAAGTATCTATCTATGTACGTGTGTGCTAATCGCTGATTCGTGCTCATTAGTTTAATTTTCTATTTAATAATAACCAAACCGTGCCAGTCTCTCAGGCTGAACCCCCCTTGCATTAGATTAGGTTGTACAGCTAACTTAAGATATTAAAATACTGATTAGAATAACTAGATAATACGTTCCACTCTTAGTGATCGACACTCTACTTACCATTATATTCATACTGACTGGGTACACTGCTCGTTAAAGTGTGTGTTTTATTGATAAGTCGGCTAAATATAAATTTAAAACTTGAGTAGGCATTAACTCTGCTAAACCACGACGACACATCACGCGCGCACCAAGTCTTTGGCGCCGCTAGCGTGGATATAAAAGAATTAGAGCAATACACACGCACATCAATTCTTGATGATGAAATTGATGTAATAAATGTGTTTTAAGGTTATAATGATGATTGGTAATGATTGGGGAATTTTAGGGTTAGGGTTTATACATTTTATGTAATACCGATTTGATAATTAAAAGTCTAGGGTGTGTTTTGTAAATTTATAAACTTGTGGGTTTTTTTTTTGTAACATGTTTTGGACCAGGGGTAAATCGTATAAAATATAATATGGGGTTATTATGTGTAAATTTTGTAACAAAAAGGTTTAAAAGGTAAATTACTTAATTATTAAAACCGAATTGAATATTTAATAAATGGAGGGACTTGTTTTGTAAATTATGTAAGTAAAGGGAAATTCATATAAATGTTTATGTAAGGGGTGTAATATGTAATTTTGAATAATTGAAGGCTTAATGTGTAAATATGAATATTATAAGGATTAAATTGTAATTTAATTAACTATAAGGATTGATTTGTAAATTTAATTAATAAAAGGGTTTAACTTGTAAAATTGTTAAAATTAAAGGATTGGAATTGTAATTATGGGAAACTTATGGATTAAAATGAATAAATTGTAATATTTGCACTTTAGACCTTATCTTTGACATAATTGCAATTAAAACCCTAAAATATAGAAAGTTGTCATATTTAGCCCTAAAATATTATTACTTGCTAAAATGAACCCTATTTCCATAATAATATTTATTTAATGACTTAACTTAAATTATAATATTTAAATCTTTCTAATTAAGGAAACTTTCTAAAAATGGAAACTTACTAATTTTGGAAACCTGCTAAAAATAGAAGTTACTTAAAATGAGTAAACTTACTTAAAGTGAAAACTTACTATAAATGGAAAGTTACTTAAAATGGAAAGATAACTAAAATCAGTAATTAGAACCATTTGTAATTTTGTCTTCTACTCCTTTAGGTGTGTAGAAGGAGTGACTTGATTCCTGTCAGTGTTTGCTACTTTTGTGTTTTGCTTGCTTTCTAATAAGGTACAGATATTCTGACCTTCTCACAGGTTTCTCATGAACTCTCTATCTTATCTATCTTGCATACTTGAACCTTGCTATGCTCCTCTTGATAAATTAAACCTTGCTATGCTCCCTTTGATTTGTGAACCTTGCTTTGTTTCCCTTGAATTGTGAACCTTTGATAT
Source organism: Artemisia tridentata subsp. tridentata (assembly GCA_021014915.2). Taxonomy (NCBI): domain Eukaryota; kingdom Viridiplantae; phylum Streptophyta; class Magnoliopsida; order Asterales; family Asteraceae; genus Artemisia; species Artemisia tridentata. The sequence continues at coordinate 279,690,479 of CP139506.1, forward strand.
GATTCACTTGATTTGAACCTTTTGCTATGAACCCTTGCTATGACTATCTTGTTTTGAACCTTGACTTGAACCTTGATATAAACCTTGCTATGATATACTTGAAATGAAACTTGACTTGAACCACTTGATATGAAACTTGAACTTGGACACTTGACACTTGATACTTGATACTTGAACCTTGACCCACAGTTTGAGACTACGAGCCACCACTTGTATACTAGGCATGAGGGTTTCATGTCCATGTCATTGATGCACCGATGGCATGACTCTAGGGTAGGAGAGTGATGTCCTATCCCGTCCCTGACTTGACTTGACTTGTTACGTAGAGGAAGACTTTGGCCTACTGGGGCATAGGGATGCATCCTAGATTTGACTTGACTTGACTTGTTTCGATGGATTTATCATGATATTACTTGTTATATACTTGGTGACTGATGGTGTGTGCGATACACGTCTTTCACATCTTGGGAGTTAGCTACTCCAACCCCTTGGAGGTATCCCCTCATATTGTACTTGTTATCCCGAGGTCTCCCCTCCGGATGTGGCTACTTGATTACTTGACTTGACTTGGGCTCGTAGTGGATTACTGTTTTCCTTTACCTTATAATCTTTTATTTTTTCATTTACTCTTACCTTTTACTTATGCCTTAACTCTTAATGATCTTTACTTCATTTACTCTTCACTATTCTCTATTACTGCTTTGTTATCGTTATATCTGTTCACTGAGCTCTCGTAGCTCAACCGCATTTCCTTTTCCTGCGGCAGGTATTTAAGCTAGGAGCTGGGTTTTGCTTTGGGATGAGAGCACTTGTGTGAAGCTTTGACCTTAGTCATCTTAGTTTGCCATTTTGTATTTAGACTTGTTTATGCCATTGTTTGGGCACTTGGATTTTTATGTACTTCATTTATTTTTGTTTCATTAACTTTGTGCACTTGATATAAGTCTTGTTGACTTATTTTCCCTTGATTATTGATGTTAAGACTTCCGCTGTTTTGTTATTGATTGTTCTGATATGAAGCCATTATTGTGACATCTTTGCCCTTGTCGAGTCGGGGTGTTACAACAAGTGTGTACATACCAAAAACTATGTTTGACTTTTAAAAGTCAAAAATTAGTCCAAATGCATACCAAAACCATAAAGGGAAAGTACTTATCCAAAATAAAAAAAGACAATACAACATCTTTACAAGACACTACTTTAAACCAAAACAAACACAAAGAAAACACAAAATATAGGCATCAAACCCAAACAAATATTAGAAATTGTTTAGATTTCTGCATCCATAAAGCTACTAGTTATTGTTTTGAATTTCTACACATTTCCCAAAAGATTGTACTTCAAATTACATTTTAAACATCCTACTGATGAGCAACTTCTTGATGAACCAAGAACTCCAAAAGCTGGATGAACCAAAAACTCCACAACCTACTGGACCTTCAAAACATATGAACAACCTAATCTATATTAGTACAAATTGTTGGTCCGTGATAAACTTGTGTAACATCATGAGTTGAATAAAAAAGCGTTTGAGCAAATAAAAGAAACTAATGTTCATTATAAATAAGGGCATGGTTACACGATCTTGACCAAGATCAACTAATAATACCCATTTGTACATTACGACTGTAATAGTCACACACTAGGGGTTGAAGGTGAAGGCTTTTATGAGGGATAGTTGTGGAATACTAACCCTAGTAATGGCAAATGCAACTTTTCAAGTTATGAAGAGGTAGATTCCACTTAGAAGAGGAAGTGTATTCTGGAGGTGGAATCGTTACCTATCACTACTACTAACCTCCCTTTTTATAGACAACGGGAGATACACTGTTAGTAATTACAAGAATAGTAATAACTAAACTAGAAGCAAAATGATAGTTAAGGTACACGTGCACTTTGTGTGGCTAGGGTTGCTTTACTGTGTTGACATCTGTAAATGCAAGTAGCTTTCCCTGCTATTGATGTGTCCTTATCTTCCCAAGGGTTTTCTCGCTTTGCTTTAGCTTTGAATTACTCCCGCCTAAACGTGGCTGAGTACTCCAGTCATCTTCAAGGATACACTTTAGAGTATGTGGCTAAATACTCTGAGTGTATTTGTTAGGTGCAACCGGTACATCTACATGGCTTAAGATGATAAGTCAATGTCAGAGACTCAAGGGCATTTTTCAGTCCTTGAGGTCTCAGAGGTTGTTGTCACTTCTCTGCTCTTTGTTATAGCTCACTCCATTATTAGTTTACAAAGTATTTAGGTTCAAACTTTGTATCTGCAAAGTACTCTTGTTGTGGCTGAGAAGGTACAAGGCATATCTGATGTGTTTATCATCAGATATGTGAACACTCTGTAAGTCCCTTTAGACCGTTGTACTTCCATTCAATTGTCTTTTACTCTGACTTCTCTGAGGTTCGCTCATGGTATTTTACCAATGAGTCTGTTGGATAGCTGATGATGTTCAGTTGTGTTGTTCATTCAGTCAAGGGTAAACTTTGCTCTGTAATTTACCATGTAGACTCTGTTAGAGAGAGAGAGAGAGTTTGGATCTCTGATGAGATCAGCTATCCTGAACTTAGGCTGATTTAATGTTTCAAATACCTGTGAGGGATAATTTGGTCAAATTAGACTCAACACAAATATATATAAACAAGCCAATGTGTGATTAGCTTCACAAACACATACTCAAAGACTAGGAAAAGTTATCATGTTCACAAATACACCAAAAATGATATACAAATCAGTAACAAAATGGGAAAATAATGAATTATATGTAACCTCACCATTAAACACTTGCCCACAACATAATTTCTTGCTCCTTTTTTATTGTTGAACTTTGTCTTCAATGGATCTTAATCTAAGCAAAATAAACCTGCTTCTGACACCTTTTTTTTTTATTCCACATTTATCACTTCACTGTTTTTAATCACTACATCACAACATGTTGCTACTGATTTCCTTTTCCCCTTTTCCAACACACACATCTTGAATCATTTTCCCCTTTCCCTTATCAACACACATCTTTGTGTTTGTTACAACACACTAGTTTTTCTTCCCCTTACCCTTTTCAACACCTTTTTTTCTTTCTTTTTTTTTTTTTTTTTTTTTTTTTTTTTTTTTTTTTTTTTTTTGTGCTTACAACACAACCTTACTTTTAAACGTAGTCCTAAGAGGCGTTGAACTTAAACAACGTAAGCTAGCATCCTCCTCAATCCACTACATAACCTCATGATCAGATCCATCTAAACCTGTTGGGAATGCTTAAAGTGACGATCATTATCAAGTCAATGGGTCTTGTAATATGGTCATGTAATAGCTCATTAGAATTGTAAAAATATAGTCTACATGATAGTAGAAGTGTGCCATCTAGTTTAGCATTAGTATTTACGTTAAAGTTGAATTAGTGAAATATGTAAAGACGGCACACTTCCCTATGTTTATGTTATGTGAGACTATATATATGTAAACCTCTCATTTGAGAGGTGTGGATTGGTGAATGGAAAGAGAAATTCTCTCTTATTTTCTCTCTAGCTCTTTCTCTCTCTAACATATTATATTGGTGTGAATTGATCTAAAAAGGGTGACCTACAAGTGGTATCAAGAGCCAAACAACGATTTAGGAGTGAGTTTTTTTGTGATTCAATACTGTTCATCAGCGTTTCCTTCGAGTTAGAAGGATTATCTTCGAGTTTGGCTTCGAGTTTGGGACAATAACTTCGAGTTAGATGTTAAGTGTTCAAATCTTTCGAGTTTGGGACAATAACTTCGAGTTAGAAGTTAAGTGTTCAAATCCTTCAAGTTAGTTTAAAGTCTCCGAGTAAGGATTTGATTCAAAGTAAGGTTTAAAAATCTTCCGAGTTAGGAAGTATTTTGTGAAACCTCCGAGTTAGGTTTCTCCGAGTAAGGTGTCTCCGAGTAACTCTCCAAGTTAGATTTCTTCGAGTTAGGATTCTCCGAGTAAGTATCCGAGTTTGGATTCTCCGAGTTAGTCTCCGACTTAGGATCCTCCGAGTAACTTTCAGAGCAAGGAATTTCTTATTTCCTCCGAGTTAGGAACCGAGTAAGGAAATTCTTATATCCTTCGAGTTAGGAACCAAGCAAGGAATATTTAAAATCCTTGGAGTTAGATTCAAAAAAAAAAAAAAAAAGTTTTTTGGCGGGAAAATTTGAGTAAAATTTAATTTTTAGGAGTGACTAAACGTTCAATTTTTACGCAAAATTCAAATTTTGGTATAACGGTGAAAATTTTGGCCCAAAATTCAAATTTTTAAGTCAAAATTCGAATTTTTACGGTGAAATTTGGCGTCAAAATCTTTAAAACTCAAATTTTTCTAGTAACCTTAGAATTGCGTTGTATAGTGTATTTCAAATTCTGTGAGAGAAATTTTTCAAATTCAATTTTTGGAGGGAAATAAGAAATCACTATTTCGACCTTGTGTGTGACATATCAACTTTACACATTTAGTTTGATTCTTCCGATTCCATCGCAACAATCACGGGGGAGAGAAAATGTATCAATCAAGGTCGCAAATGAATGAACAGATGTCACAAATTTCCAAACCTTAACCAACAACAAACATAACTCCTATATCATTGAAACGATCCAAGATCAACTTTATCACACATCGGAACGAAATTAAATGGAATCAAGTTCAAAAGAGAGAGATACGCAAGAGCTATTAATGCAAGAAAAAGAGAGAGAATCGAAAAAGAAATGCATGGCATGTTTTAGATTACTTCATTCACACCTTAAGATCCTCTCAAACAAAGACTTAGCAGGAACTCGTACCGAGAATGGATTTAAACGGGCATTTCCATCACTCTTTGGAGAAGACGTTGAGATGTTCACAGAAACTATGTTCCTCAACGTGGATCAACTGAGGAAGCAACTTGAAAACGAAGAATTTCACGAGAATGGATCCACAGTCATCTTTAGAGTGCTCAAGGAACAATTTCAGCAGTTCATCGATTCGTGGTTCTCGTCGGATTATGACAGTGTAATGGCACGCAAGTATTTTTTAGAATACACTCGAATCGAGGTTCAAACTTTCAAAGACATATTGATCCAACAAATGGACTCTATTGAGAAGTCAATTGCTGAAAGAGTACTTCACAGAAGAGAGTATGACAGAATGATGAATGAAAGGAAGTTGCAGACTCAAGAGGAACAGGTTAATGAGGTTAAAGAAATGGATGCTAGTTTGGTTGTTACGAAAAGCAGTGGGACAGAATCAGAACAACAAGAAGAAAAACGCATATCAAGGAATGATACTGATGCTGAAAGTGCATATATCAGACCCATTTATGACACAGAGCCTATGGCTGAGGTACCAAATTATAACATTTTTTATGTCAATGATATGATTTCTTCATCTTCTGAAATACAGCATTCTGAGCAACCTCAATTCACTAATGAAGGAGAGGATGACCAGAATGTTGAACAATTTCACGACAAATGTCCTTCACTTGTTTCATTAATTGAAAACAAAACAACTGAACTATCAAAACAAACTCTCGAGTCTGAAAAATCTTTGACATCGGTGCTTGAAGGAAAAGAAAAAGTTTTTGAGAAAAACTATGATAATGCCAAAATCAAGTTTGATTTTGAAAAACTTGAAACAAAAAATATATAATTTGGAACATACTATGGCATCATTACAAAATGAAAATGAGCATTTGAAACAGATTTACAAAAACCTGTTTGATTCAATCAAACGTTCACGAGTTCAGACACAAAACTCAAACATGAAACAAAAAGAGACTGAAGATTTGAAGTCTCAATTGTCTGAATTTGCTGATAAAAAGTTTGAAAATGTTTTGCAAAAAATTGAATCAATGAAAATGAAAAAGGTTGAGTCTCAAATCACAAAAGTTTCCTTTCCAAATACCCTATTCAATTCTAATAATCCAGATTTTGAAAAGGAAACGGGGGAGAAAATGTATCTTTTTGAAAATAAAATTGAAAATGAAAATCATGTGCTTCAAACAAAAGTGGTTGAGCTTGAAACGCTTTTAGCTCAACAAACAAACGATTTTGAGGATGCCAAAACTGACTTTTTCTACAAAACGACAAAATTCGAAAATTATTTTGAAAGACTTAAAAAAGAAAATGTTGAGTTCGAACGGAAATTGGCTCGTAAAACGGATGATTCTACAGCCGAAAAAGATCAACTTTTAAAACAAATTGCCTCTTTAGAATCAAAATTGGCATCCCAAGATCATCTTTCTCTTCAAAAAGAATACAGTGATTTGAGAACTTCATACAATGCTTTAAAAGTGAAGTTTGATTCTCTTAACCGATTAAAGGGAAAAGCTCCAACTTCATATTTTTCAACACCAGAAGTGAGTGTTTCAAAGAAGGTTTACACGGGTGAATCTTCAAAACCATTTTCGAAAAAGGTTTCCCAGTTTACAACTTATTCTTTGCAAAAAGGAAGGAAGTTTTCGAAGAAACCAAGTTTTTCTGAAACACTTACTTCTTAAAAGTTTTCAAATCCCAATGCTTCAAAAGAAAAGACTCAAGTTTTTGAAACTCCACACTCTCGTTTTACGCCGGTAAAGCAAGTGTGGAGACAAAAACAAAGTTTTTTAAAACCCTCAAATGCTTCAAATGGAAAGAATCAAGTTTTTCAAACACCACACTCTCGTTTTAAATCTGTAAAGCAAGTGTGGAGACCGAAGCAAAGTTGTTCAAAACCTTTCAAATATTCAATATCGGAATTACTTTCGCTGCAACATAAGAATGACTCTGTTTTGAACATTCCAAATACCGGAAGGTTTCCATTTGTCACAAAAAAAATCTTCAAAGAGAACCCATGAGGTTCAACTCTAGATGGAAATCTTCTTCATCAGATTTTAAAACTCCAAGAGAAACACCGGGTTTCTCAAACAAATTTCAACGGAAAAAGAGTTTTAAATCTCCATTGATTCCATGAGTCTTATTTCAAAATGAAACACCGGTTTCAGTCCTCGTTGGAATTCAACATCTTTAAATCAGATTGACACAACTTACAAATGGATTTCAAAATTTAGTAAACCCGTTAGCACCGTTCTTAAATGGGTTCCCAAGGTTGTTATCTAATCTAAACATTATGACTTCTTAGTACTTCAGCTAAGGACTCAGACTTCAACATGACTACTTGTACACACATTACAGTGGACAACTCGGGTTTCAAAGAAAGAAAAGTGCCTTGCTAAACCATTCTTTAAAATCAAGCGTGCACTTATCCTAAAAACAAAAAGGCTAATTCTTCTCTGGCTTGAGCTATTGTAAAAACTTTCAACAATCTTTAAGCTCAAGTCAACGGTTATTGATCTAATGTTAGATAACACCGCGATGTTTTCAAAGAAAGGACCCTATTGTACATTTTGGTGCGACAATCCTAACAGAAAAGAAATTCTTGTGCAAAATTTATTCAAAAAATTTCAAAAGATTTTTCATAACTTTTCAAAATTTTGCTCAAGATTTTCAAATCTTTACTCCCCAATTCGCTCCAAAGTTTAAAAATGTCAAAAGATATGCTAGTTGTGAGGGGGAGTATTTCAGTGTATAACTTTTTAGTTACCTTGAAGCAAAATTTATTCAAGAATTTTTCAAACTGAAATTTCTAAATCTTTCAGAATTTTGCTTCAAGAAGACTCCTTCCCTCAAACTTTAAAAGGTTTAAAATTCTCAAAACAAATGTGAGTTTTGAGGGGGAGTATTTCCAAAACAAAAAATGTTCCATCAAAATCATGCGTAATGGCTTGTGCACACATCACAGTGCACAACCCATTCTTGTAAAGAAAGGACCCTTAGGTACGCTTCAGTGCCACAATCCTAGTATAAGGAGCGAAAGCTTCTTACTTTTGAGTAGAATTAACCAAAATTTTCTAAGTTTTTCAAAATTCTGCTCATAAGGACAAGTATTCCCTTGTTAAGGGGGAGCACTTGAAAACAAAATCTTTGTTCTAAACAAAAAAAGGTTCTTGAAATTCTTCCCGTAAACCTCAAAAAGCATATTTTATCAAAAGTTTAACAAAAACAACATGAATATGCTATTTTTTAGGGGGAGAATGAATATGTGATTAAAATATGGTAATTCAAAGTTGAAATCTTGTATGAGCTCGACTCAGAATTGAACCCTCGAATTGATGATATCAAAAGTCAGTAATCGAAAAGACATGTCCTGGATGGGTAATAATTTCAAGCCGGTTTATCAGGTGATGTAAACGTGTCTCGCAAAGGACTTGTCTGAGTAGAATGTACCGATTTCAAGAGATTTTCTTTGAATATGATCTGGACGGGTAATAATTTCAAGCTAGTTTAACTAGTGATGTAAACGTGTCTCGCAACGATCATGTTCATTGGAAATCAATCACTTCTAAAAGTGCTGACTCTACCCGACATGTGCAAATTTAATTTAAACACTTATGAGCACATGTTAAGGGGGAGTATTTCTGAAAAATGCAAAACTCTCAAAGTGTAAACAATATAAGTTTTACACTCATAAGCACTTTGAGAGATTTTCAAAGATTAGTTTTAATGGCAAACAATAGGATTAGTTATGGAGTTATAAGGTGACTAAGGTTAGGAAACCGTCCTATGATCCGCCAGAGCGGGAGGGATCTACCCAAGGACAATAGCAATAGTTTAGTACTAGAAAAGTCCTAGGTATGATGAAAAAAGGAGTAAAGAAATGAAAGGAGAAAGAAAGGGTTGAAGAATGAAAAAGAAAAGTAAAGAAAAGGGTGAAAAGAAATAGCCCTCCATTTGATCAACCTTAGGGCAGACACCGGGTTCAATACATATGCTATTGGTTGTTACTACGGTAACACCGGTATTGAAGATTAAGCTGTCATGGACCCAGTGACGCACTGCACTAAACCTTCTAGCCACTCAGGTGTCTCTCAAAAGACACTTGTTTCATTTCTCACGGAGAACCCTTCATTATCTATCGACCTCTCACTCCGAGATGTGTTGATATTGAAAAGGAGGCAATCTGCTCCATGCCTCCGATGACTAAAAACCAATAAGCACTTTATCGAGTCTAGAGCCACGAGATACATAAAATATCTCATAGGTACACTTAGCATTTCTACACTGGTTGTTCAACTAAAAGAACACTAGTTGTAAATTATAAGAGTGTCCTACGCAGGTCTTAGTAATCTGCCAAGAACATTCATGAGAGAATTCATATATTGTGATTCTCAGTGACTGAATGGAAATCCCCTGTGGATTACGCTTCGGTAATCCCCTGTGGATTACGCTTAGTGTTATTGGTGGTTCCAAACGGTCTACAGTCATGGAGTGATACTTCGGTATACTTCATCGGCTTACTGAATCGTTGATATACTTCGGTGTATCTGTGTCAACTCTTTCGGGGGCATTCGGTTCAGAACAGCCTTGGCTAGGATTAGAGAAAGTCTTCACACTATGCTGTTGACGATCTCGAAGTCCGAATCTGTAAGTGCCGTATGATTTATTGCTAACTGTTTACATTGAAGGTAATCATGGAGACCAGGAGTTCTACCACCACCATTTCCATCATGCTCATATCCCGAAGAAAAGTTCTCACAAAGACTAAGAGATAACAAAAGTATAAAGAAGTCAAAGAAAAGTCTAAGATCAAGCATAACAAACATTCACAAGTCAAAGATTGAAGCTTATGAAGTGATAACTACTTGATATATGAAGAATAAAAGTCAAAAGACATATGAGCATGGTGGAAAAGACGTAAAGACAAAGTGATTAGACAACGTCGGTGGAGGGCAGATCAAGACATTACCATATCACTCCCAACAAGAACAAAGAACAAAGATATAAAGACGTCGAAGCCGAAGAAGCAAAGAAGACGTCAAATGATCACAAAAACAAAGACGAATAACACATATCACAAAGCATGATTGGAACAAATGATCTAGCAAAGCTATTACACAAAGACTCAAAGTTCAAGACAACAAGCATCAAAGAAGATAAATGATCATCCATTTCTATTGATGGACCCATAACCCACATGTCACAGAATGAGATCTCAATGATCACCCCTTAGGGGGAGATTGTTGGAAACGTAAAAGTGATGATCATAAATGTAATCAAAGAGAGATCTCAATGATCGTCCCTTAGGGGGAGATTATTGGGAATACTTAAAGTGATGATCATTATCGAATCAATGAGTCTTGTAATATGGTCATGTAATAGCTCGTTAGAATTGTTAACATATAGTCTACATGATAGTAGAAGTGTACCATCTAGTTTAGTCTTAGTATTTACGTTAATGTTGAATTAGTGAAATATGTAAAGATGGCACACTTCCCTATGTTTATGTTATGTGAGACTATATATATGTAAACCTCTCATTTGAGAGGCGTGGATTGGTGAATGGAAAGAGAAATTCTCTCTTATTTTCTCTCTAGCTCTTTCTCTCTCTAACATATTATATTGGTGTGAATTGATCTAAAAAGGGTGACCTACAAAACCAATGTTTTTTAAACAGTAATGTGAAAACTGTTGCGGCTTATGTGCAACAAACAAATCTATTGAACCATGTCTTTCTGCCATCTCAAAAATGGCATGAACATCATTGTCGTTATGAATTAACTTCAACCCGTTTTCTAAATATTTTATAGGTATACAGAAAAACAATGCCCAAATTGTTTGCTTAAAACTTGCCAAGATATAATCTAGGGTAGGACTAAACATACCCCTATCACAGGTAAAAGCGTAAACATTAGTAACAGACCATTCTACACACCTTAGCGGACCGAATGCAAATAAACCATGTTTGTGTAATATGAAAAACACTTCATCTTCGCAATCCATTACACATGCCACAATTATGGCGTGTAGATATTTGAGCAGGTGTATTTATGGTGTGGTAGATACACCTTTGGGTAAATTGCAAAAAATGTCCCTTTCGTATATTTTCAAAGTCAGTTTATACCAAGTGACAATGTTTGACTTGTAACACCCCAACCCGACAAGGGTAGAAGCATCACATTATGGTGACAAATCAAAGCATACATAAACACACAGCGGAAGTCTTAATAAATAATTCAAAGGAAAAGTCAAGTCAACACGACTTGAATAATACATAAGTTCAAGGGAAAGGAAATAATCCAAAGGTACGAATACAAATGAAATCCATGATCAAAACAAAGTCATAAGATAAAGGTGGTCATCTAAGGTCAAAGCTTCATCTAACTCTCATCCCATCCAAAGCATAATCCAAAAGCTCCTAGCTTAGATACCTGCCGTACATGAAAGAAACGTACGGCTGAGCTTAAAAAGCCCAGTGAACAGATATATATAATAAACGGAAACGAATAAACGAAACACAATGAAAGAGATATAGATAAGGTACAAGAGTAAAGGTTAGGACAGTCATCCACCACGAGCCCAAAACAAATCAAATATCCAAATCCTGTAGTAGTCCAGAGGGGATGCCTCTATAGTAACCAGATAATATGAGGGGTGTCCTCATGTATCAAAGTGGAGTGATCAGCTCCCAAATATGTGAAAGACGTGGATTGCACCCATCATCAGTCACCAAATACAAATATACAAATCACATACAAATCAAATCTAGGATGCATCCATACGCCCCCCAAACAAATCATATTGGCCATAACAAATCATAGTGAGCTCATATCAAATCAAAATGGGGACGGTGTACAACATCACTCGAGTACACTAGAGTCATGTCAGTGGTGCATCACAGACACGGCCATGTTACCTTCATGGCTAGGAAACAAATTTGGCTCGTAGTATCAAACTGGGGTCAAAGGTCAAAGGTTCAAATATCAAAGGTGCATAGCAAAGGGTTCATATCAAGCAAAGGTTCATATAGTCATAGTCCGAATCTCAAAGTTCATATCAAAGGTTCATGTCAAAAGTTTCATATGCCAAAGGTTCAAATGTCAAAGGTTCATAGCAAAGGTCAAGGTCAAATCAAATCAGTGTTCAAGAGACTGAAGGCACCTTATTAAAAAGGGCAGAATATCTGTACCTTATTTCGAAGCAAAGCAAATCACCAACCAAACAGAAAATAGATGGAATAGGAATCAGCTCCTCTCCTTCTTCACACCTAGAGGGGTAGAAAAGAATTACAAACCTTTCCATTTTAAGTAACTTTCCATTTTAAGTAGGTTTCCATTTTAAGTAGGTTTCCATATTTGGTAAGTTTCTATTTTTAGAAAGTTCCCATAATTAGAAAGATTCCCATATTCTCATTTAGGTTAAGTCATTATCACAACATATTATGGTCTTAGGGTAGATTTTAACAAGTCACAAAAGTTTAGGGTTACTAATGACAACTTTACATAAATTAGGGTTTTAAGTGTAATTACATCAAAGATAAGGTTCAATTATGAAAATATCCCAATTAATCTGTTTTGAATCCATATTTATCAAGTTACCAAATTCAGCCCCTCAAGTTTCTCAATTTACACTTTACACCCTTAAGTTATATAATTTACATTTTAAATCTTATAATATCCATAATTACACATTAGACCCTTAGTTTATCAAAATTACACAATGATTACTTATTTTATCATTTTATACGAATCTACTCTTAAGTATTCAAAATTTACACAATAGGTCCCTCAAGTTATCAAAGTTACATATTTAACCCTTAATTTACATTTTCAACCTTTAATTACTAATAATTACATATTAAGCCATTAAATTACCAAAATGACACATAACTCCCCAAATATACTTTATTACTCAATTCAACCCTAAGTTTCCAGAAATTACATATTTAGTCCCTCAATTTCAAATATTTACAAATCGAATTACAAATTAATAATAAAGACATTTTAACCCTTTAAATTACAAAAATGACACTAAACCCCCTCCACTTATATTTTATTCGAATTTTACTCAGTCCAAATTAAGTTCTAAAAATAACCCATTAGTTTTAAAAGTTACAAAACACCCCCTCATAATTTAATTACAATCCGATTACCCCTTTTTATATATAAAACCCTAACTCTAAAATTACCAACAATCATCAAATCATTACATCATCATTAATCATTATTTTATCAATCAAGAACAAGCCCTAGATCACCAAACCCTAATCGACATGTTTTATTTTCTTTTCCTTCTTTATTTAACTTAAATCCGATTAAACCATTAAATCAAAAATAATTAGATTAGGCCTTAACAAATCGAAATAGCATTTTTCCCAGGCTAATATGATTATGTTGAGTCCAAATAAAATAATTATGAAGCCTCTAAAATTCGGATTGAATTATTTAGTTATTATGCATGTTTTAAAGATTTAATTCGTAAATCATTCATGGGGTGTGCATGGATCAAATTTCTTATTTTATATGAGTTATATGAGATTATAGGATCATAGGAAAAATACCAATTCAGAGGTTTAACGTGCGAAAAGGCTGAACGAATTATTCCTATGCGTATAAGAAAAATCGAACCAATAATCCAATATGACTCCAAAAGCTTCACCGCGACCTTGTCATTATTTTTCACAGAGTATACGTGATGTAAGGATCACAAGAAAAATGATAGACGAATTTTACAAGGCTCGTATGAATTGATTTAGAACTTACCTTAGAATGTAGTGCGACTAGGAGATTAATTCTCTATGATCGAATCCAACCCAGAACAGCTCCAAGGCTATTTTTAATAGGTCGAATAGGGTGTGAGGATCATGAGAAAATTATCAAAACAAGTGTATAATGATCGGTTCAAAGGATTTGGAAATTACCTATCGAATTGCAAATAAACCTCTAGCGATCGAAATAGCAAAGACCACGACCAACACCAATTTTTCTACACTCCCTTGGACCTCGACTAACACCAGAAAATTATGCTTGCACCTCCAGAATTTCGAATGAAAGTTTTAGGGATTTTTGGATGGTTTTTGTTCTAGTCGGCAATATTAAAATAGGGTTGAAGGGAATGAATCAATTTAGGGAGATTTGTACCGAAATTAAAGGGATTATGGGCTGGAAAAACGAGTGGGATTAAGACCCATTCAATGTTGATAATCTTTCCCTACTTAACTATGTATTTTAAATGTATTTTAAATATATATTATAAGTTAAATATTATTATTATTACTACAAAAGTATTTTCGAACTATATGTTGTGTATAACAAAATTTTGGAGCTTCACAAATGTCAAATGTTGCAAAGGAACTTTATTTTACTTCATGCTTGATCATTTCTCAAAGTTGGGAATTCATTTGGTACCTTAATAAGCTTTAAATATACATTTTAAGTTATAGGGGCATTTTGGTCTTTTTGCACATTTTAGATTTTCGGGTTTTACAACTCTTCCCCTCTAAACGAAAAAAATTTCGTCCTCGAAATTTGCAAAGAAGTGGGAATGAAACGAAACGGAAACAAAACAGAGACATACCAGATCAGAATACAAAATGAGGATAACTAGCACGAATAGACTCCTCGGTCTCCCAGGTAGCTTCCCGCTCTGGGTGGTTCCGCCAAAGAATCTTAACGAACGGAATTACTTTTCGTCTCATAACTCGCTCTTGGCGATCCAGAACCGCTTCCGGCTCCTCCGGAAGAGACATATCCGGCTGAATCTGATCGAGAGGATAAGATACTACATGAAGAGGATGATAGTTGTATCCCCGTAGAAGAGATACATGGAATACATCATGCACATGCGAAAGCTGGGGAGGTAAAGCTAGACGGTAGGAAACCTCTCCAATACGTTCCAAAATCTCGAATGGCCCGATGAATCGAGGACTCAGCTTGCCCTTGATTCCAAAACGCTTGACTCCCCGAAACGGTGAAACCTTAAGGAAAACCCGATCGCCAACCTGAAACTCCAAATCACGACGGTGCTTATCCGCATAACTTTTCTGACGAGCCCTAGCTTCCTTCAACTTCTCCCTAGCAACATCTACCTTCTCATTCGTAATTTGAACCAATTCCGGACCCTCAATAGCACGCTCTCCCACTTCGTTCCAACAGACGGGTGCTCTACATTTCCGCCCATACAACATCTCGAAAGGAGCCATCCGAATACTAGCATGCCAGCTGTTGTTATAAGCGAACTCTACCAAACAAAGATACTCGTCCCAATTACCCGTCCACTCTAACGCACATGCCCTCAGCATATCCTCCAATGTCTGAATGGTCCGCTCTGACTGACCATCTGTCTGAGGGTGGAAAGCCGTACTGAACTTGAGTCGTGCACCCCAAGCCTTATGTAACCCTTTCCAAAACCGTGAAGTAAACCGTGGATCCCTATCTGAAATAATCGCCGTAGGCATACCGTGAAGTCTAACGATTTCCCGCTCAAAGATCTCTGCCAATCTAGGAACCCGATAATCCATACGAATCGGTAGAAAATGAGCCGACTTGGTTAGTCGATCGACGACCACCCAAATCGCATCATGTTTCTTTCTGGTGAGTGGCAAACCCGATACGAAATCCATAGAAATTTCCTCCCACTTCCAGGTCGGAATATCTAACGGCTGCAACAATCCACTAGCTCTCTGATGTTCGATCTTGACCTGTTGACAAGTCAAGCACCTAGCTACATATGATGCCACATCATGTTTCATGCCGCCCCACCAAAAGTGCTGCTTCAGGTCTCGGTACATTTTGGTGGAACCCGGATGTATAGAAAAAGGAGAACTATGCGCCTCTGACAAAACAGCCTCTCGCAAATCAGGATCGTTGGGAACACAAAGACGATCCTCGAACCATACCACACCAAACTCATCAACCCGAAACTCCGATTGCTTTCCATCTTCCACATTCTGCACAATGGCCCAGAGTTCACCGTCATCTTTCTGGGCTTCTTTAATTCGCAGGATGAGATTGGACTCAACCTTTAGACTAGCCCAGTAACCTTCACAACCCCGAACACAAAACTCAACATCTAGAATCTCCAAATCATTTAGAATCCGAGGTTCAAAATTTAGACTAGCGACCATACCCGACTTTCGGCTCAGAGCGTCGGCAACAACATTTGCCTTGCCGGGGTGATACTGGATGTTGGTGTCGTAATCTTTCAGAAGCTCCAACCATCGCCTCTGTCTCATATTTAGCTCCTTCTGCGTGAAAATATATTTGAGGCTTTTGTGGTCGGTGAAAATGTCACAAGACTCGCCGTAGAGATAATGCCGCCATATCTTAAGAGCGAAAACCACTGCAGCCAATTCCAAATCGTGTGTCGGATAATTTTCTTCATACGGTTTCAGTTGCCTCGAAGCATAGGCGATGACTTTTCCGTGCTGCATTAAAACGCAACCCAAACCCTTTTTAGATGCATCACTATAAATCTGGTAACCACCCGAACCAGACGGAAGAGTCAGAATAGGTGCCGACACTAATCTCTACTTAAGTTCCTCAAAACTGTTCTCCCTCTCCTCAGTCCATACAAATTTCTCCCCTTTTCTCATCAACTGGGTCAATGGTAAGGCTAGCCGCGAGAAACCCTCAACGAAACGACGATAATAACCCGCGAGTCCCAGAAAACTTCTCACCTCAGTCACATTTGTAGGTCTAGGCCACTTAGTGATAGCCTCGACCTTCGCTGGGTCCATAGTGATACCCTCCGCAGAAACAACGTGACCCAGAAAAGCGACCTGACTCAACCAGAATTCACACTTAGAAAACTTCGCGTACAACTTCTTCTGTCTAAGAATCTCCAACACAGTCCGAAGATGCTGTTCGTGCTCCTCCTTAGATTTTGAATAGACTAGAATATCATCGATGAAAACAATGACAAATTTATCGAGGAACTCATGAAAAACCCGGTTCATAAGGTCCATAAAAACGGCCGGAGCATTGGTCAAGCCGAAAGGCATAACCAGGAATTCGTAATGACCATAGCGGGTGCGAAAGGCAGTCTTGGGAACATCTTGTTCCCTCACACGAAGCTGATGGTAACCCGATCTCAAATCAATCTTAGAGAAGTGCTTTGCCCCTTGCAATTGGTCAAACAAATCGTCGATGCGCGGAAGGGGATAGCGGTTACGGATAGTAATGCGGTTGAGCTCCCGGTAATCAATACAAAGGCGCATACTACCATCCTTCTTTTTCACAAATAGCACAGGAGCGCCCCAGGGAGAAACACTCGGACGAATAAAACCGTTCTCCAATAACTCCTCTAACTGTACTTTCAATTCTTTGAGTTCAATGGGAGCCATTCGGTACGGAGCCTTAGAAATCGGCTCAGCACCGGGAACTAGATCAATACTGAATTCAACTTCTCTGGTGGGAGGAATACCGGGAAGTTCTTCGGGAAAGACATCAGCGAACTCCCGAACAATGGGAACACTACTAATATCAGGTCCCTGAGAAGACGCATCTTTAACAGAGGCCAAAAATCCTTGGCAACCATGAGAGATTAGTGTCCGCGCTTTCATAGCAGAAATAAGTTTAACAGATTTCAAAGGCTGAGAACCGTGATACACAAAATCCGGATGATGAATATTGCCAAAACTTACACTTCTGGCATGACAGTCGATGGTGGCCTTATGAGAAGACAACCAGTCCATACCCAAAATTATATCAAAATCAATCATGTCGAGGGGAAGCAAATTAGCCGGACGAACACAATCATCAAATTTTAGCGGACAATTTACATATTCACAATCGATGGTGACTTGGGTTTTCATAGGAGTAGAGATAGATATAAGATTATTCAATGGTGTTGGAGTTACTTTTATTTTCTTGGCAAGCGTATTAGATATTATAGAGTGTGTGGCACCGGTGTCAAATAAAACAAAAACAATATGATCTCCAACATAAAGATAACCGGTAATGGTACCTGACGTGCCTGCCACCTGATCACGTGTGAGAGAATAAACCCGACCAGAAGTAGGAGCTGGCCTACCCGAACCTGATGGAACAACCTGCTTTCCCTGTGGGCAGTCCTTCACTCGATGAGAAAGAGACCCGCATGTGAAGCAACCACCAGTAACCCTGTGACATGGCCCCGGATGGGGCTTTCCACATGTGGAACAAAGCGGTGGAGGAGGTAACACTTCATTAGTCCTCTTTTGCCCAGAAGAACCTGACTGATAACCCGACTGAGCACCCCGAGTAGTCTGATCCCGATACTGACGTGGGTTATTGTTGTTGTAACCACTCCTCCCAGAAACCTGCCTATCATAACCCCGAGAATCCTGTCGCCTCTGACTGTAGTCCCGGTCCTGGCGACCACGCTGATCGTACCTATGGTCCTGTCGACCCCTCTGCTCGGATGCCTGATCCTGTCTACCTCTGAAATCCTGACCCTGCTGACTCTGTCCCCTGGAATGCACTCGGTTGCCATCCCTATCACGCTTATTATAACCACTACTATCACTATGCAACATCTCGATGTTGCGAGCGTCGTTCGCAACTGCCGCCACATCATCATACTGCGTATTCACTATCTGGTTCAGTATCCATTTCTTTAACGCCCACTTAAACGTCTTAGCCTGACGGAAAGCATCTCCCGTAATATCTGGCCCAACGAAACTGGCCAGCCTCATAAATCGCTGCATAAATTCCCCAGTAGTCTCTTGGTCCCCCTGACGGATGTTCCCATACTCCCGCTCATATCGCTGCTGTTCAGCCACTGGAATGTACTGCTTATAAAAGATACCCATGAAATCCTCCCAAGTACAAGTCTCCTCAAAACCCTGCTCCTGAGCCTGGACATAAGCTGTCCACCAGCTCTGTGCATCGCCTTCAAACTTAAAGGCAGCCAATCTAGTCTTAAACTCATCTGGACAACCCAAAACCTTAAATAGCTTTTCCATGTGGATAATCCAATCTTCCGCCTCAGTGGGGACGGCAGCTTTACGGAAAGAGAGGGGTTTCAGCTTGTTAAACTTCTCAATCCAGACATGGATACCCATTGGTGGAGCACCTCCACCACCATTACCTGGACCTGAACCTGCACCACCACCTCCGGAAGAACCTGCCCCATTCTGAATATTGTTGGTAACCTGAGTCACCAAGGTAGGAAGAGCGTTGGCCAAAGCTTCTGCTATCATGGCCTTAAGGTCTTCCTGATGTCGAGTGTTCACCATCTGAATGATTTCGAAAACGATTAGCAACAATATAAAGGAATAAGCACGAAATGGAAGACGAAACAGAACCTATGACTACCCAAAACCTCACCAGTCAAAACTCAAGCCTTAAGGGTCAAATCCTAGGGTCCATAAGACTCACAGGCCATGACTTATGTACTGCAGGTCGAAACCTGTCTCTGATACCATAATTGTAACACCCCAACCCGACAAGGGTAGAAGCATCACATTATGGTGACAAATCAAAGCATACATAAACACACAGCGGAAGTCTTAATAAATAATTCAAAGGAAAAGTCAAGTCAACACGACTTGAATAATACATAAGTTCAAGGGAAAGGAAATAATCCAAAGGTACGAATACAAATGAAATCCATGATCAAAACAAAGTCATAAGATAAAGGTGGTCATCTAAGGTCAAAGCTTCATCTAACTCTCATCCCATCCAAAGCATAATCCAAAAGCTCCTAGCTTAGATACCTGCCGTACATGAAAGAAACGTACGGCTGAGCTTAAAAAGCCCAGTGAACAGATATATATAATAAACGGAAACGAATAAACGAAACACAATGAAAGAGATATAGATAAGGTACAAGAGTAAAGGTTAGGACAGTCATCCACCACGAGCCCAAAACAAATCAAATATCCAAATCCTGTAGTAGTCCAGAGGGGATGCCTCTATAGTAACCAGATAATATGAGGGGTGTCCTCATGTATCAAAGTGGAGTGATCAGCTCCCAAATATGTGAAAGACGTGGATTGCACCCATCATCAGTCACCAAATACAAATATACAAATCACATACAAATCAAATCTAGGATGCATCCATACGCCCCCCAAACAAATCATATTGGCCATAACAAATCATAGTGAGCTCATATCAAATCAAAATGGGGACGGTGTACAACATCACTCGAGTACACTAGAGTCATGTCAGTGGTGCATCACAGACACGGCCATGTTACCTTCATGGCTAGGAAACAAATTTGGCTCGTAGTATCAAACTGGGGTCAAAGGTCAAAGGTTCAAATATCAAAGGTTCATAGCAAAGGGTTCATATCAAGCAAAGGTTCATATAGTCATAGTCCGAATCTCAAAGTTCATATCAAAGGTTCATGTCAAAAGGTTCATATGCCAAAGGTTCAAATGTCAAAGGTTCATAGCAAAGGTCAAGGTCAAATCAAATCAGTGTTCAAGAGACTGAAGGCACCTTATTAAAAAGGGCAGAATATCTGTACCTTATTTCGAAGCAAAGCAAATCACCAACCAAACAGGAAATAGATGGAATAGGAATCAGCTCCTCTCCTTCTTCACACCTAGAGGGGTAGAAAAGAATTACAAACCTTTCCATTTTAAGTAACTTTCCATTTTAAGTAGGTTTCCATATTTGGTAAGTTTCTATTTTTAGAAAGTTCCCATAATTAGAAAGATTCCCATATTCTCATTTAGGTTAAGTCATTATCACAACATATTATGGTCTTAGGGTAGATTTTAACAAGTCACAAAAGTTTAGGGTTACTAATGACAACTTTACATAAATTAGGGTTTTAAGTGTAATTACATCAAAGATAAGGTTCAATTATGAAAATATCCCAATTAATCTGTTTTGAATCCATATTTATCAAGTTACCAAATTCAGCCCCTCAAGTTTCTCAATTTACACTTTACACCCTTAAGTTATATAATTTACATTTTAAATCTTATAATATCCATAATTACACATTAGACCCTTAGTTTATCAAAATTACACAATGATTACTTATTTTATCATTTTATACGAATCTACTCTTAAGTATTCAAAATTTACACAATAGGTCCCTCAAGTTATCAAAGTTACATATTTAACCCTTAATTTACATTTTCAACCTTTAATTACTAATAATTACATATTAAGCCATTAAATTACCAAAATGACACATAACTCCCCAAATATACTTTATTACTCAATTCAACCCTAAGTTTCCAGAAATTACATATTTAGTCCCTCAATTTCAAATATTTACAAATCGAATTACAAATTAATAATAAAGACATTTTAACCCTTTAAATTACAAAAATGACACTAAACCCCCTCCACTTATATTTTATTCGAATTTTACTCAGTCCAAATTAAGTTCTAAAAATAACCCATTAGTTTTAAAAGTTACAAAACACCCCCTCATAATTTAATTACAATCCGATTACCCCTTTTTATATATAAAACCCTAACTCTAAAATTACCAACAATCATCAAATCATTACATCATCATTAATCATTATTTTATCAATCAAGAACAAGCCCTAGATCACCAAACCCTAATCGACATGTTTTATTTTCTTTTCCTTCTTTATTTAACTTAAAACCGATTAAACCATTAAATCAAAAATAATTAGATTAGGCCTTAACAAATCGAAATAGCATTTTTCCCAGGCTAATATGATTATGTTGAGTCCAAATAAAATAATTATGAAGCCTCTAAAATTCGGATTGAATTATTTAGTTATTATGCATGTTTTAAAGATTTAATTCGTAAATCATTCATGGGGTGTGCATGGATCAAATTTCTTATTTTATATGAGTTATATGAGATTATAGGATCATAGGAAAAATACCAATTCAGAGGTTTAACGTGCGAAAAGGCTGAACGAATTATTCCTATGCGTATAAGAAAAATCGAACCAATAATCCAATATGACTCCAAAAGCTTCACCGCGACCTTGTCATTATTTTTCACAGAGTATACGTGATGTAAGGATCACAAGAAAAATGATAGACGAATTTTACAAGGCTCGTATGAATTGATTTAGAACTTACCTTAGAATGTAGTGCGACTAGGAGATTAATTCTCTATGATCGAATCCAACCCAGAACAGCTCCAAGGCTATTTTTAATAGGTCGAATAGGGTGTGAGGATCATGAGAAAATTATCAAAACAAGTGTATAATGATCGGTTCAAAGGATTTGGAAATTACCTATCGAATTGCAAATAAACCTCTAGCGATCGAAATAGCAAAGACCACGACCAACACCAATTTTTCTACACTCCCTTGGACCTCGACTAACACCAGAAAATTATGCTTGCACCTCCAGAATTTCGAATGAAAGTTTTAGGGATTTTTGGATGGTTTTTGTTCTAGTCGGCAATATTAAAATAGGGTTGAAGGGAATGAATCAATTTAGGGAGATTTGTACCGAAATTAAAGGGATTATGGGCTGGAAAAACGAGTGGGATTAAGACCCATTCAATGTTGATAATCTTTCCCTACTTAACTATGTATTTTAAATGTATTTTAAATATATATTATAAGTTAAATATTATTATTATTACTACAAAAGTATTTTCGAACTATATGTTGTGTATAACAAAATTTTGGAGCTTCACAAATGTCAAATGTTGCAAAGGAACTTTATTTTACTTCATGCTTGATCATTTCTCAAAGTTGGGAATTCATTTGGTACCTTAATAAGCTTTAAATATACATTTTAAGTTATAGGGGCATTTTGGTCTTTTTGCACATTTTAGATTTTCAGTTTATACCAAGTGACAATGTTTGACTTGTGAAAGTCAAATGTTTGTCCAAAAAATCTGGTCATATACTGTTCCACACCTGTTTGATTTCAAACATAACATCAACTGATTGTTTAACACCCATGAAAAATAATGCGTACACATTACATGACTTGGGTGTAAATGGACACATTTTAGTAGTCTTTGACTTTTCCAAGTCAACTAAACAATAAGCACAAACAACTAAACTTTGTTGATTCAACTTTAACAACAGGAACCATAAACATAAACAACTAAACTTTCCACGTCATATTAGAGAACCAAACTATAACAGAAGATAACAACATGCAATCATTCAAACCATAGCCTCTTTACCATCCTTTCTTTGCCTTACTTCTCTTTACCCTTGACTGCAACAACTTGTAAACCAAATATGCAATTGCTGATAGGAGATGACCTTTTGGCTTTGTTACATTTGTCAACAACTAAATGTTTTGCAACTGTCCTCTTAGTTTGCTTACCTTTTGCTTCCACTCAGTTTGTTCACTTGGTAATAGTGCTACAAGTAAGTCTTCTAACTCTTCATAAGTCAACTTAGAGAGGTAGATTTTCTTACCATCATGAATGACTACATCATCTACAAAGACTGTATCTGGAATTAAAAAAAAAAAAAAATATATATATATATATATATATATATATATATATATATATATATATATATATATATATATATATATATATATATATATATATAACAACAATAATGAACACTACCATGTATGAAATTAACCTTTAACCATTTTGAAATCAAACTGAAGGCAATGTAACTATTGAGATAAGGATGAAATGGAAGGTGTATTAAAGCACTCTATTGTGATAGTTTTTGGGCGGGTGTATTTATGGTGGGGTAACACAAGACACTACTAAACTGTTACTATTGTGTAAGACATAATGCATACATAAACCAAAAATTGCATACCATATAGGCTTTCATAAGTTAGTTAAACTAATTGTTTTACACACATAATACAAATTAACACAAACCATAATCCATAAAAGCCATAACAAATGATAAACTGTCTTACACATTACATCACAAACCATAACAAAAAAAAAAAAAAAAAAAAAAAAAAAAAAAAAAAAAAAAAAAAAAAAAACTAAATAACCATCACCATTGGCTTCTCAGTTTGATTGAACGTCCTCCTCCTCCTCCTATTCCTTATCAGTTGGTGACAATCTTCTCCTCTTAGACTTTCTTCCCAAACTCTCATCTGCACACTCTCTTTTCCTCTTCTTACCTCTTGCTATCTCCTCACCACCTTCATGATCCACCCTTTCTAAACATTCTGCAACAGCTGGAGCTTCATCATCAAGAATTGGAGAAACATTAGCTAGAAATGTTCCAACTATAACTAGAGCTTTATTAGCAAGTGCTAGAGCAACATCAACTGGTTCTACTACATCTTCTCTTAGTTCAGTGTTTAGAAAATCCACTTGATGAATTAGTTGTTCTAACTCAGCATACAATTGTGCAACCTCTTCTTGTTCGTTAACTTGATGGTATGGATCTTCCTGCCAATCAACACCAATTTATTGTTCAACTACATCATCCTATGACATCCAAGTATGCAAATTCCCTTCCAAACAACTTATACTGAGACCTTCATCTATATCATGGATAAGACCATCCAACTTCTCAAACTCAGGTTCATCCCTAGCATGTTCAACATAATCTTGACTAAGTTTGTCTAGAATGTTGTCAAATGTTGAATTCATAGCTCCCACGGCCTCTACAGCCTTTCTATGGCTAACACTTTCTTGGCTTAGGTTTTCCTTCATTTTCTCATAGCCATCATCTAGTACAAAATCAATCTCTGCCAATATTGTTCTGAACTCAAACTGATCAGAAAGCTTTATTCCCCTTTCTTGGTTCTTACTTTCATTAGACCATGGTGTTGGAACAACAAGCTCATCATCAAAATCTCGGAAAATGTCATTCTCATCATTACAACATTCAACCTTACTAAATAAAGCATGATCAGTAGCAGTATGCAACTCTAACAAAAACACCTTTCCATCTTTCCCATCTTCCTTAACAACATCCTTTCCATCTTTCCTGGCTTCCTTAAGAACTTCATCTTCCTCCTCTATCTCTTCAATGACTACACCCTAACCACGGCTACTCCTCATGTCTAACAAATGTTGCTCAACCAATGAAACATTAGTTTCAATGTAAACCCCTATTTCCCTAAGCCGAGATACATATTTCAACAACGTCACCACATCTTCCTTACTCATCAATGGGACCAACCCATCATCCAAAGACTCCATAGAGATCCTAAAATGTGCAAACAGAATCTAATCATCCCCTAATTCTAGCTCCTTTAACATCCCAACAAACTGATGAATCGAGAATAAGTCACAATCAATGGGGTCAACATAGTCTATATGTGTAAACCAATATCTTCGATCTCGTTGGTTTGATGCGTGGTTTTGCAACCTTACAACAGGTTTTACCTCTCGAGGGATCTCAAGAGGCTTACAACCCCACCAGGCAGTGTACCTGACCGATGTAGTATAGTGTAGTGGTAAGTACGGGGGATTGATCGTTCTCCACAGGGAATAGTGTTCGTTAGGTATGAAAGACTACTCTAATAGGTCTAAGGGTGAGAGAAGATTCTTTTTTTGTTTTTATATTTTTTTATGAAAGCAAGTAAAATCTCGGGTTTGAAGGAGTGGGCGGAATTAGTTGCTAGTCAACTAACCCAAATTACTACGAATGCAAAAAAAATAAATAACTGAAAATAAAAAGTTGGTGAAAACTTAAGTGTAGAGAAATGTGTTCACTTAGATTTCCTTACTCCCTAACTATCTTTTACCGGTTGATTAGTGTGTATTAGTTGCGTGGATGACGGGTGTATTCCTTAATACCAATCGTGGGGTGGCGTACGTACTTCCCCAACTCTACAAGCTCCTACTTCACTCCTATGTCGAGCCGGCTAGGAAGCTCCTAACATGGGATCACTAGAATTCGCTTGTGCATTAAATACAACCATAAAAACCTTTAGTACGCATTTGGTTCATGTTTCTTAAGACGTTCAAGCAAGTTACCGAATAGGAAGTTAGCCAGTTTTCTTAAGCCTAACATAGATAAAAAATCATCCAATACAACTAATAACACACTAATAACCAATAATCAATAGCTAGGTTTCATTAGATCTAAGCAAACACAAGATAAATCTAGCCTAACATGTTAAACAAAAGACAAGAACAAGATAAAATCAAACAACACATAGACATATTGAATGATTAATTGATAACTTATCTTTCAATGTAACATGGAAGATCTCAAGGCAAAAAGCCTTGAAAAAGAAGCTAAATTCGTCTTAGGGTTTTCTCCCAAAAATTCCACACTAAGTTCTCCACTAATGACAAAGAATTGCAAAACTATATATAGATTTTTACATCTGACGGCGTCACCTTATGGAGTGTGACGCCGTCACCTCGCCGCTTCTAGGGTTCCCGGATGGCCTTCTTGACGCCGTCCCTCTTTAGCTCTCCAAAATCCGTTCTGGCTTATCAAGGCTTGACGCCGTCAGACCTTGAACGTGACGCCGTCCCTCTTTGAATTAAGCCGTGACGCCCTTGATCAGGTTAAAGCGTGACGCCGTCAGAATTTACATGCAATTTTCACTGGCTTATCATGAGTAAATTTCACATCCACCTTTTCTTGCCAAGCCATGACGCCGTCCAGAGTAAAATCTGACGCTGTCAAAGGTAACTTTTAGCCGATTTTTGAGACTTTGTCGTTTTCTTCACTTTTATGCTCCAAAAACGTCCAAAATGCCTCCTTTTCCAGATTTCTCCTCAAAAGTACCTAAAATGACAAAAGGAACGATTTAGGGCAATATTTGATCAAATAAATACGATTTAGGGCTTAAATGACCCCTTAAAAGCGGTACACTTTTCGCTTCATCAAATACCCTTACACTTGAGATTTGCTTGTCCTCAAGCAAATGCGCTTTTATTCTAATCAAAATACAAGTTAGGGGTCATTTAATGCAAACATAAAAGTAATTACAACAAATAATCGTTCTACTTCAATCAAAATAAGCACGGAGATTATAAACTAGCACCTCACAAGTAGTGTTTAGATACTCACATCTCTCAAGTGTCATCAAAATAAATCTCATAAATGAAAACGGATAATATCTCTCACTACCTGTCATAGCAAATAGATTACCATAGGCTTGGGAAAGGATCGAAAACCTCCTCCACTAGGCGTAAGCACCAAAGATAAACTATCAAAGAGGGCTTTTACATGGGTTATAACGTTAGGTGTAGGGAAAAGGAAAACACGGTTTTGTTGGATAAAGGATATTTTACTGGTGGCGAGTTAAAGATCTTGATCAATTACATGTACTATACAATGTTGCTAAGCCAAGACTCGACTCAATCTTAAGCTAGAAACAAAATAACAAAAACATAAAAATAAACATAAAATGAAACGGGATGGTAGTCCGTATGTTTTTTCTATTTTTCTTTTTCTCATTTTTTTGTATTTTTCTTGATTTTTTCGATTTTTTTTTTTTTTTTTTTTTTTTTTTTTTTTTTTTGCATACACTCTTTCCCTACCATCCAAAATAATACATCATAGGGGCATTGCATTCCCTTACACTTGAACTTTTACATAACTTTACAATTAACTATTCTAATGACTCGAATTAAGATAATTGAAAAACTTGGAGTACTTTTAAAATATTTAGCACATATGGGGGTAATAAATGATGTTCTTCCCCATTACTCCATTACACTAGTACTTTACCCATGAGTCCCAATCGTCCCAAAACAATATGTACAAGGATATGACTCGACTTAGCAACCATGTAATCAACTAGATAATTAACTTGGGTTTAAACAAATGTTGTAACAATAATGCACTAAAAATGAGTGCATACAAGGTAGGCTAAGGCGATTTGGGTGCACATTTAAGTGGGGTGTAACAAATTCTTCCTTTAAGTAAAATGCTTAAAGGTCGAAACGAAAAGATAGGCTCTGAGGGGTGTACTAGGGGTATCGTGTACTAAAAATGAGTACAACGCAAAGGGTGTGGGGGAATTACTTGACCAATGTAGCCAAAGTAATTATAACAAAAACACAGGTGTAAAACAATGGGTTAATCCTAATGCCTCTTATCATGTAGTAAATCTAACTACACGAATGTAGTCTCACTTGTGGCCTTGGAATGGTCCTAACGCAAGTTCTAGAATCTAAGTGCTACCGGTACACACATCATAGCATAAATGCTTTTCCTACCAATTCTAGGGGCGAACCTCACATATTTGGGGGTGGAAAATTTTTTAGTGGTACGGTTTTTGTGCTAGTCATATAACTCCTATCCGTGAGACGCTCATTAAGATCAAAGTTTCACTCCTATACGTTGTAAAAAATTTTAAATTTGGCACTAAAATTGCCTTAACAGGTATTTATCTCAGTTTTATTACACATCTACTATTAAACAAAACAAAAATCAAGCGCAATTGTATTCTCAAAAATCGTACTTTTACCCTCCCCTTACACTTAAGATGAACATTGTCCCCAATGTTCAAATAACAAGATGTAAAAGCATAAAGTAAAAGAATGAAATCAAATACTCCCCTGATTCGCTCGGTGGATAATGAAGTAACACGGTTAGATCTTCTTCCAAAGTAATGTTGAAGCTCCATGACTAATGCATCGCCATAAGCTTGATTCAAAACATTTCCTTGTCCGAAATAACCTGTTAAACCTGAGAAAACAAACACGAAAACCTGCATAACATCGGCGGGATAAATCTATATATAAGGATATAATGCTTGTGGAATGATAATTTTGCAGATTCCTGGAGATTATAAGTTGGAGATTTAATAAAAACTTTTTAAAAACAAAACTTTCAAAAATTTCTGAAAATTAAATCTGACGCCGTCAGGTTATAAACCCTGACGCCGTCAGAAATGACCTGACAAAAATTTTCATTTTAAGTTTCCGGAAAATTTCTGGAAAAACCTTTATCTTACTTCCTGGAAATCCTGCAAAACATCATTATGACTCGATACAAGCATTTGACTCAAACAAATACGAATATGTATGTTAATTTATTATTATTACGATTCATGTTAATTTGTGTTCTAATAAACCGATTTAGATTTCCCTTACACTTATCTTTTGCAAAATGCCTTTATATGTAGTTAAGACGAAGTTAAAAACAAAATAAAGCATTTTCACAAATTAATTTTGAACATGAATCAATAAGAATAAAAATTAAACACACATACGGAAACAAATAAAAACAAACAAACAAACAAATAAACACACAAAGCAAATAAATAAACAATCAAATGAGGCTAGCATGCGATAAATAAAATCAATGTAACAAATGTTTTAAGGCAAACAGATGCCTTCCCTAAATTATTACAGACCATATTGTTTCAACACATACAACCAAATATCAAATTGTTCAAACATCAAAACATCAAATCACATCATCACTGGGGTGGGGGACCTTGACGATAGTCGTAGCCTGGAGGGAGGTGCCCGTAGTACCCATAAGGTGGGTAATCCTGCTCACGACCCGGGAAAGGATCAATCTGCAGATGTGGGTCCAACTGATCACGTGTAGATAGATGCTGCATCTGACGAACCGTGTGATCATACATCCAGTCGAACCTCTCGTCCACCCTGGTCCTCCAAGTATCAACCTGGCCCATCCAGGTCCCCTGGTGAGCCTGCCAGTCCCCCCTGCTCATGTGCCGGTAGTAATCAGCTGTACCGGCCTCATAACCCTCATGCTGCTGCTGCTGGGGCTCCTCCTCCTCCTCATCATCCTCATCATCATCATCCTCAGCTCCGGCTGGATGATACCACATAAAGGACCCATCATGCATCTCCATAATCACCTCCATCTGTTTCAGGGACCTCTCCTTCACCGTCCTGCATGCATCACCACTCAAATACCTCATGACCTCGGGCCTGAGGACTCCATAAGACTGGGCCAGCCGGGTGATAAACATCCCACCATAAATCCTGTCTCCTTCCCTCTCCCCAACTCCACCATGCATAAAGCTAGCAACCCAAAACGGGATGTTGCAGTAAACATCATTAGAGTAGATGGTGTACAGGTAGAAGAGATCAGAAGCAGTGACACGGTGGTGAGAGCTGTGACGCCCCGTCCCCAACTCCACCATGCATAAAGCTAGCAACCCAAAACGGGATGTTGCAGTAAACATCATTAGAGTAGATGGTGTACAGGTAGAAGAGATCAGAAGCAGTGACACGGTGGTGAGAGCTGTGACGCCCCGTCAAGCTGTAGGTGAGGCATCGATGAGTCAACCGAACCCTAGGATCCCTGATTTGGGATGCCACAGTGGTCGAGGTATACACCCCATCCCCAATAGTCTGCCAGAACATGGAACACCTAAAATCATTCTTCATCGACTCCCCATGCAACAACCTCTGCATGAACCCTGCCTGAATGGTATCATGCTGATCGTACAACCCAAGTCTCCACCCAAACTCAGTAACCGAACACGTCCTTAGCTCACCCCCAGCCTGAAATAGATCGTGGTACTGCCTACATCGGTCCTTGCCTCAGCCATGTCAAAATGAAAGGTGGCAAAGAATTCACGTACCAATTCCTCATATACCGGCTCCTGAATTTTAAACAGTCTTTCCCACTGAGGGCCGGTAAACCCATCCGTCTGAAAACTTTGGAGAAAGGTCTGCTCAAGACCTTCTCTCCTCAGAAAGTTCCAATCAACTACGGCCCCATTTTCGACCTTGTGTAGTAGCAGTTGTGCGTATTTGCTTGTAGCAGCATCGTTGTCAAAGACACCCCAACTGAGGACCGTATCCCCAAAGTTCTCTTGTTGAGATCGGGAAGAACTTCCTCGGCTGGGTCTTTGACGCTTACTCATTATCTGGAACAAAGGAGGAGGAACAAAAGTGTTAATATGTGAATTAAAGACTTGGTGGCGTATCAGACAGGTCTGACGCCGTCACCCTTTGATAGGTGACGCCGTCAGGTTCAACCAAATTTAAATCCGAAATTACGAGGGAAAAATCAATATTCAAACTTTAAGCTTATAAACCAAACGCCCTTTTTTACAGCAAAATGGGTGATTGGGTCATAGGTTATGGTTCAAATTCGTGGCCTCCCCATTGGTGAATAGACCCAATTGATTGCCAATCATTAAATGCTTTAATTATTGTTAAACAACACTAATTAAAACACATTATGAGTTCTAAGCATGAATCAATCCTAGGGTTTCACGAGTTGGGGATTTTCGAAATTTACAAATCCTATGAGTAATTGAAGCGAAAAGAATGAGTAAAAATTACTTACCACGTGAAGATTGGTGACGAAAGTCGGAGAATTAGATCCTGGAAATTCGAAGGTGGGGTTGGAGTGGATATGGTTTGTGGGGTTTGTGATGAAAGTGATGGAATTAAAGTTATTATTGCTGTGCAGACGGGGTGACGGCGTCACGTTCAAATTCTGACGCCGTCAGATTAGCGTATTTTACTACTTTGTGCAAGTTTACAAATGAGCCCCTCGTACTTTAAGAGAGCAGCTAGTCAGGGTCAATAATCCTGATAGCTAGTCTCGTTA
The DNA here is from genome assembly GCA_021014915.2 of Artemisia tridentata subsp. tridentata. NCBI lineage: Eukaryota > Viridiplantae > Streptophyta > Magnoliopsida > Asterales > Asteraceae > Artemisia > Artemisia tridentata. Next base: position 279,721,622 of record CP139506.1, read on the forward strand.
ACAAGTTCCTCCTGGGTCAAATGTTTTGTTACTGTCACGGGATGTGGTAAAATGTTGAAAAGGTCCGGTTGACGTCACATTCAGGTTCCAATCTCCGTCACGGCAGGTATTCAGGGAGTGTGAGGAGCTTTTACAGGGGGTTTTCGAAATGAGGATGTGCTTTAATTGAGTTCTTCTCACACCTGGCTTAAAGCCAAAAGATCGTTTCCTAGCCTCATGAAAGTTAGGGAGCGTGAAAACCATGCTTCCCACGAAAATGCTACGATCTTGAGAATTCTTTTTCTCGCGAGAGGATCCAAATAGATAAGAGGGTTTTAAAAGTGAAGGCTCGGGGAGAGGGGTTTCATCATCCCATTCGTTGTATGGTTCATTAGGGACCGGGAGTTCAAAGATCTTCTCGATCTTTTTATGTGAGGCTTCTTCCCTAATTTTCTCCTTTATTCTCACAATAAATTTCTCTGCTAGTTCCATGAACATATCTTGGGTGTTTTTCAAGTGTGTTTCTAATTCCTTGATACGTCTCTCTTGGTTGTTCACGAAAGTTAGCATTATCCCTTCATATTCATCTTGTCGTGAGAATTGATGAAACATATGTTTACCAATTGTGTTCACGCACTCATCGGGATTTTCATCAGCCGTAGGTGTCTCAGCTTTCATTAAGCTCTCAACCTGCCTTTTTATGTTTTCGAACAGCTGTTCTTGGGTTGCACTCATGCAATTTAAAATCCCTTCTCCCGAGAACGTTGAGTCATTCCATTCTTCCTCTTCGTATTGTGCTAAGTCCTCAATGACTTCCCAGCACTTATCGACACTGAGCCTGCTCAATCTCCCATTGGCGGCGTAATCTATGGCTCTTCTAGTTTGATGATTGACACCATCATAGAAGATTTGGATTTGTAGCCAAGGATCCATGCCATGGTGAGGGACCTTTCGGAGTAAGTCCTTGAATCGAGTCCATGCCTCGTAGAGAGTTTCGCCTTGACGTTGTTGGAACATCAAGATATCATTCCTTAGCTTGTTAGTTCTTCCCGGTGGGAAAAACTGAGCAAGGAAACGAGTGGTGAGATCATCCCAAGAGGTGATGGATCCTGCGGGTTGACGTTCTAGCCACTGGCTAGCTTGATCCCGCAGAGAGAATTGAAAGAGACGCAATCGGGTCGTCTCTCGAGTGGCAACATCAAGGTCTATAGAATCAACGATTTTAAGAAAGTCCTTGAGGTGTTGATTAGGATCTTCAGAACGAAGTCCATGGAATGCGCATCCGCTTTGCACCAACCGGATGGTGTCGGATCGCAAGGGTGTGATATTGGCTCCTTGAGTGAGCTCAATGGTGTTTCGATAGCCATGGTGGCTAGGACGGGAATACTCTCCTAAAGTACGGGCTCTAGGAGGTGGTGGTGGTTGTTGTGGTGGTGGGTTGTGGGGGTTGTTGGGATTAAGGATATTACCATCTTCCATGATGTCGAATGGTAATGGTTACGAACAAAGAAACGAAGAAAATAGATAGACTAAAGAAAACCTAGAAAAATAAAATAAAAATCTCACTAGAAAGGAATCTAGTGAGTAGACCTATAAAATAAAAATTCAACCTAAACAATAACTATTCCCCGGCAGCGGCGCCAAAAACTTGATGCGTGGTTTTGCAACCTTACAACAGGTTTTACCTCTCGAGGGATCTCAAGAGGCTTACAACCCCACCAGGCAGTGTACCTGACCGATGTAGTATAGTGTAGTGGTAAGTACGGGGGATTGATCGTTCTCCACAGGGAATAGTGTTCGTTAGGTATGAAAGACTACTCTAATAGGTCTAAGGGTGAGAGAAGATTCTTTTTTTGTTTTTATATTTTTTTATGAAAGCAAGTAAAATCTCGGGTTTGAAGGAGTGGGCGGAATTAGTTGCTAGTCAACTAACCCAAATTACTACGAATGCAAATAAAATAAATAACTGAAAATAAAAAGTTGGTGAAAACTTAAGTGTAGAGAAATGTGTTCACTTAGATTTCCTTACTCCCTAACTATCTTTTACCGGTTGATTAGTGTGTATTAGTTGCGTGGATGATGGGTGTATTCCTTAATACCAATCGTGGGGTGGCGTACGTACTTCCCCAACTCTACAAGCTCCTACTTCACTCCTATGTCGAGCCGGCTAGGAAGCTCCTAACATGGGATCACTAGAATTCGCTTGTGCATTAAATACAACCATAAAAACCTTTAGTACGCATTTGGTTCATGTTTCTTAAGACGTTCAAGCAAGTTACCGAATAGGAAGTTAGCCAGTTTTCTTAAGCCTAACATAGATAAACAATCATCCAATACAACTAATAACACACTAATAACCAATAATCAATAGCTAGGTTTCATTAGATCTAAGCAAACACAAGATAAATCTAGCCTAACATGTTAAACAAAAGACAAGAACAAGATAAAATCAAACAACACATAGACATATTGAATGATTAATTGATAACTTATCTTTCAATGTAACATGGAAGATCTCAAGGCAAAAAGCCTTGAAAAAGAAGCTAAATTCGTCTTAGGGTTTTCTCCAAAAATTCCACACTAAGTTCTCCACTAATGACAAAGAATTGCAAAACTATATATAGATTTTTACATCTGACGGCGTCACCTTATGGAGTGTGACGCCGTCACCTCGCCGCTTCTAGGGTTCCCGGATGGCCTTCTTGACGCCGTCCCTCTTTAGCTCTCCAAAATCCGTTCTGGCTTATCAAGGCTTGACGCCGTCAGACCTTGAACGTGACGCCGTCCCTCTTTGAATTAAGCCGTGACGCCCTTGATCAGGTTAAAGCGTGACGCCGTCAGAATTTACATGCAATTTTCACTGGCTTATCATGAGTAAATTTCACATCCACCTTTTCTTGCCAAGCCATGACGCCGTCCAGAGTAAAATCTGACGCCGTCAAAGGTAACTTTTAGCCGATTTTTGAGACTTTGTCGTTTTCTTCACTTTTATGCTCCAAAAACGTCCAAAATGCCTCCTTTTCCAGATTTCTCCTCAAAAGTACCTAAAATGACAAAAAGAACGATTTAGGGCAATATTTGATCAAATAAATACGATTTAGGGCTTAAATGACCCCTTAAAAGCGGTACACTTTTCGCTATGTGTAAACCAATATCTTCGATATCTTCGGTCTCGTTGGTTTGTAAAGTCACCATCCTGGTGGATTTTGATCGTGAACATAGTTTCATTAGAATCTGGTGAAAAAACAAATAACAAATAACAACTTTGAATTTAACAAAACCTAAAATTTACATATGCATGGCAACGTAACCAAGGAGGTGGGTGTGATAAATGGGGGGAAACACGAAATGACTAAAATACCCCGACTTGGAACAGTAACTAACGAGATTTTCTAACGGTCGTTAGCACAAGGGACATAACTTGTTATAAAAAGTGAACACCAATGGCATAATTTGCAAAAAAAAGTTTGTGAGTGATAGGGTGAAAAGTCAAGATACCACACAAACTTTGGAAATTTACATTAAAAAAAATTAAATTTTCGGCCAAAACCCTACTTGCATATTGTTTTGGCCTCAACTTTTTAACCGTACGTAGTTAACTAACGTAGTTAGTGCCATTCTCTTCGTTTTTCAATTCTACACATTGCCCTACTGAGAACACCTCCGTTGGCCACGCCATCACGCGCCGCCGAAAGCCGACTATCGCAAAAAAAAATGCTTTACTTTTGCTTTTGCTGCATGATGAACATTAATCTCCGCTTGTTTTCGGATGTCTTCGTCAATAAATTTGTTATTTACTTTTGCTACTGTTTATGATTTGCTTTTGCTGATACTTGAAGAATTGCTTCCTCTTGCTGTCAGATTTCTTCATCTACAAATTGTTGGTTTTAATGACACCATCATTTTTTTTTAATGTTTATTTAATCTTTTAATTCAATCCGAGCTTTCGTGATTTCGCCGCTCGGATTGCGGGAGAGTATTAGACGACAAATATGGCCCAAGCTCAATTGTAGATTTGTGCCAATTAAGGTTTCCTGATGTGTACTCTCTACATATATCTTGTCTAATAATAAAACATATCTACGAGGTTTTATCAATTTAACATTGCGATCATCTTACTTTTTTTAAATCAAGGGACATAATGAGAATAGAGAAATCGTACCTCACGTCCATCATGTAAGAGGGAAATCAAGTTTACTCAACAGCTCGTTGTGATACAAACATCGTAATGATGCATTATCCTAACCCAATAATTATTCTAATAGAATGATGTTTCGTCAAGGATTAAACACGGTATACTTTCAAATCCACAATCTTTGGAAACAACTAGATTACCCTCGTGGATCTTTGTAAGAACTTGTACATACAAATTTTCTGGCAAAGTTTGTTCTTAGGAGTTGGTTGTGTTAAGGCCACTATTGTACGTATTAATTTACCAAACTTGACAAATCAAATGTAGCATGATTGATGAAAGTTGATAATCAAATACGTAGTATTAGTTTAAGGGGAAATGATGGCTACATTACAATGTAGGCAATTGCCTACATTTCCTTTGAGAAAAAGAGGAGAAACAGGGGGAAAACATGTACTGGAGACTTACTGTAGGGACTGAACTGTAATTTTTTTTAAATTTTTACAAAGTAAATGTAGGCATCATTTTCACATAAATTCGTAGCGTTTTCTTTTTGCAAGTTATTCTTCAATAAAAGAGAAGTGCGACCAATGTTGGTAACTCATAACAGGTACAAACCCAATGTCACAGAGGTGATTGAAGTATTGAACAGTACAATGTACCCATTTTTTTTATTTTTGATTTAAAACGGTAATTTTTAATTATTTAACAATATTTATACCAAAGATCTATCTTAAATATCTTAAGCAGGACTTGAACCCACAACAGTTTGCAGAGACGGGACCAAATATGACCTAGCGCACAATTTTTTTGGAACCGAAATATAGAAACATATTTTGATGAACCGGGTGCATTTAAGATGCATTTAGGGAGAAAAAAAAAATTTTCAAAAATTAACACTACAACGAAAAAATCCATAAGAGTTCCGAGACCCCGCGGGAAGCCACCTAGTTACATCCCTGACCATTTGGTTAAAGGGCTTCCCACACTACATAAGGTACCATTATTGGGACACAAGCCGTTAATTTGGTAATGTACCCATGTATGTTAATGCATGACGGACATTCATACATATATGATGGTACCGGGGACCCATATGGAAGTTGGATGGTGGCATTTGTATATCCAAAACACATGAATACAAATCCAAGGTCTGAACGTTTACTTGACCACTAGCTTTTTAGTATGGGGTAAAGCCTCCAGTAACTATTGTAGTATATTCAGCTTTGACCATTATTGTGGGTAGGACTAGTTGGAATGAACTGAACTGAATCCAACACTTGTTGAACCAAGTCTTAATTAAATGGGATCATGGTGTGAATCAAGTTCAACTGATCCCGGTTATAACTAAGCTGTGGTCAAGAATTCATAAATGTCATGATTAAGTGGGCTCGGAACCTTAACGAGGTTATAATTTTAACTAGACCTAACTGGTTCCATTCTTACTTGAATATTGAACTAGCATCAATGGGTCTTTTGCATAGCGGTATTTGGTTGAGGTTTATGTCTACAAACAAGTGGTTGTGCGAAACCAGTGTGTGATTCTTCCAGGTGAGTAAGAATATATTGTGTCGAACTGTAGATGTGATTACGAGTTTGGCTTATAGAAAAAGTAAAAATTAGTATTAAACTCCCATTCTTGAGATGAATTGTGGTTGTTCATAAATCATAAAAGGGCCATGACTTTATGGACCCAACCATATAGCTAGAACCAGTCTGAGCAAGGCCCAGAAACCTTCTTAAACAACTTTTGGGCTTTGGTCATTTTGAGAATATCTCTAACTTAGAAGGTTACCTCAAACTTTCTATGCTATTAGTCTATTAGACTTTACCGATAGTCCTAAAATGAGGTTTATATGCCCGGGCTATGCTCTGGGATGAATTTAAAAAATATTTTAGTCGTTATATTTATGTATGATTGTGCTTTTGCACTCAAACAAGTTTACATGTTACAATTTCATCTGTGATATACAATGGCAGACGCAAGAATTTGTCAAAAGGTATACACTTTTAAATAAAATTTGAAGAAGGTATGCAATTAGTATTAAATTCAGAAATATGTAAGGAAAAATTTATGGTTTTACACTAGTGATGGCTTTTTTACGGTATGCACGTTCATACCCTCTGCCTTAAGGTTGTCCAACCCTAGTGACATATCACAATTTTAACACACCACTTCGAACCTCAATACACTAGTGATGCCTTTTTTACGGTATGCACGTTCATAGCCTCTGCCTTAAGGTTGTCCAACCCTAGTGACATATCACAATTTTAACACACCACTTCGAACCCTGAATTGAATCTCATTAAACATGTTAGCTACAACTTAGGTGTTTTGTTAAATTGTTTTATGTAAAGAGGTGTTTAGCAACAAAAAGTATATTCAATATACAATGTAATTTCAAAAGCCAAACCTAATAAAGATGCAAATTTTAATCACGCAAAAACACGATATATTCTTATAGTTGAATTGAATGCCGTTTTGTAATATTATACACTTTTGATTGTATTTTTCAATTGGTTTTGACAAATAAAAATTCAATATATATTATAATAAATCGTGTGGATACCAAAAGTATTGCAATATTAAGCTGATATCAATCAAATTTCAAAGACGATTAAAAAAAAAAAAAAAAAAAAAAAAAAAAAAAAAAAAACACAACTAGCTAGCTAGCTTAATATTTATTAAATATTTAATAAATAAAATTGTTAATAACAAAAGGCACCGCGTTGCGGCGGGTCTTTTTGTGCTATTATGTCAATTAAGTGGAGTATGTTAATAATATATCAATATTTTGTATTGTGTCATTTTCTTTATGATAGAAAAATGAGTACAAACCCATTGAATAAAACTTCTTAGCTTCAATATCCATGTATGTGACTATATCGTTGTAACTTCGCAGTGCTGCTATTTATCTTTTGACTGTGTGTCTCCTTCATCGTCAGCCTAAAAGAATGTCTTTCTTTTTTACGTTATTTTACCTCAGGTGAATATTGGACGAAACTGGTCGAACACTTGTTCCTGTTGGTTATTCTCCTTTTGAAGCATTTTCCCTTCCTCAGCATAAAAAATTTCAGCTTTAGCAGTCCCCGCTCTTTCGTTTTTTGTGCTTCAACTTGATCTGATCACCTGTTTTATCTCGGCCACAATGCTTTAGACCTGCTTTTCCTGTACAACTGATCCACCCACCTGAAACCATGTTCAGCAGTTAACAGTTGTAGTTAAAACATGTGAAAACCATCATTACTATGACTATTACTTAATATACCTAATGAAGTATAAACTACAAACCTGTATGCATCCGTTTATTGTATCCAGTATAGTTGCACAGATTATTCCCGAGGCGGTTATATATGTTTGTGAAACACCAATAAATGAACCTGTATGAATGTCATGAAATATTTTATAAACATATATTATCCAATATATTTAAAAGTGGGAATTGCAATTAGCACAAAAAGATCATTAACATAGTCATTATCAGACCAATGTTTAAAAGCCAGTTTTTACTTTTGTTAATGAAAGTCATTAACAAAGTGATTAGTGCATGAATGTGTGGTTTGTATGGCAGTTTTGTGGTGTTGCTACAGTGATTGGTACTGTTCAAAGCACTGTATTTCACTATTCACGACTGTAGCATCATCATTTGGGAAAAAAATGATTAACAAAGTAATTAGTAACTATATATGTGTGGCTGCCATTCTGTTTTAGAACTTCTGGAACTGTACATGCTATTATCCAAAGCACAAAAATCTCTCCATCTTTCCAGATTCATTATCCATTCTAAAAAAAATGCTCACAATTTTCCCTCACAATCAAACACCTTTTTTCTCATGACTTTTCATCATTCATATCCCCAAATTCATAACCAAATCTCAATAAAATCTTCCAAAATTTTAAACCCACGTTCGAAACAAAAAACCCACAAAAACCCTTGAACCAATTTCAATACCATCCCATAAATCAAAAACCCACAATTTCTAGGGTTTCAAAACCGTAACGCACCATGTTTACAACTCAACAAAGAGCAACAAAGTCCCCATTGTCAATTACTCCAAGAAACGATGGAAATACGACTACACACGTGTCAGGGAAGGGTAAGGCGGTGGCGTTTTACGACGGCCCACCACCACCACCGTTAGGGTTGTTGAATGACGATGGAGAGAAGGTGGGTGAAGATGGAGCTTATTTAAATGATTGGGTTAGGTTTAGAGAAGCTGGATACAAAACCAATAAATTTCCCAGATTCAATAGCCAAGCATGAATCTACCTACTTTCATGAATCAATAATTTTTTTTAAAGGTAATAAAAAACCTTTTTTTAATCCTTGCTTAATTTATGTTTCATTTTACTAAAGTTCTACCGGTGGGTCAGGTTGCATTCAAGGATAATGAGGCTATTATCAAGGACCTGCTGAGACAATTTTATGTTATGGTATGTTATAGTATACATGTCTGATATCAAATTTCCCTCACTTTATTTGTTGTAAGTATGATTATTACAACTCGAAAAAGAGTAACAAGGTCCCCTATTGTTACATTTATAACCATTAGGTCGCCTATTTCTTGACAAAAAATTGATTATTTTTTGTTGATTGGTTAGTATACACCATCGTTAATTGTTGGGTTACGTAATCCTGGGAATAAATATCATTGAACAAGACATAATGTAAGATATTGTGTTTTCTTTTTTGGATGTTTTGTTAAGTTGTTTGTTGATGTGGGTTTTGTTAATTTCAGGTTGGTTTTCAAATGATTGATCAAATTTCGCAAGAGGAGAAGATTGTGATGAATACGATACAGTCTAAGGTTTTGGTTGGGATAGGTATATGAATTTGTTTATGTGTTCATTGTTTTTTGATAGTTTTAAAAGAATTTGGGATTCTTATTTAATCATTTCTCAGTGAAATGAGTTGTATGGAATAACCAGATGGAAGCTGTTAGTTGAAATCAGGTCAATTTTAAAAAGAGATAAGCAGTTTAGAGGGTGTTTGGGATTGCTTATTCAAGTGAAAATCTACTCAGGTATGGAGAACTACTGTTGTTTCGTGTTTATTTGTTAATTATGTTTGATAAGGATATCTGTTTATTATATACGTGATTGTGTTTACCTGTTGATTAATGATGGTACGAGTAGTATCACATTTAGTAAGAGCGTAAGACAGAAAACGTAAAATGTTGTTGAGTGTATTTTTTTTTTCTACAGGAGTGGGTGGTCCCTAGGAACGGTAGAATTTATGATGCATAACAGGCTCAGGTTGAACTGGATTAATTATATCAATTACTTTTACTAAATGATTTACGATGTCTGATGGCCAATCGTCAGCCCATAATCCATAATCGCTTTCAAAATTCAATGCTTTTTGTTTTGGGATTTTGGTTAAATTAATAAGCTATGAATATATCTGCAGGTTACTGAAGGTCTTTCACGTGCAGGGCTCGAGTCTTCCAACCTTATTGTTGGTATCGACTTTACTAATAGCAATGAGTGGTTAGTTTTTTTCTATCCTTCCATTCTTGATAAATTATATCGTGCAACTTATTGGAGTTAACGGTTTACATGTACGTAATTTTGTTGTTGGTTTCCTTATTGTTCAAATACTTTAATACAAATTATTGTTTAGTCTTCATGTTCACAATTCTAATCAGGAAGGACTGAATTCTGTTTTCTTTGTAATGATTATGTTGATCCATTTAATTGAAGCCCAAATTACAAAGTATGATTTGTAGTCAACATCACGTGTTACCATTAATATGTCATAATTTACCTGACTTCCCTCAACTGCTCTCTTTTAGGCTCAATTATACATCAGTTTCAAACTTTGACATGCATTTCACAGAATATTTCAGTAACATCTATATAGGGGGTAAGCGTCGTCCCTTTTTTCGTTTCGAGTGGGAGTGCAAATGGGTCATTTTGGATTATAGTTAGTTCATATAGTGCAAATTGCGTATATCATTGGTATGTGAATTTATTCTCCTGGTAAAAATTGCCCGTAACCAGTTAAGCATAAATCAGCTATTTTACACTCTTAGTGGTAAAAGTTTCATAATTGATGCTATGGATGAGAATTACATGAAAAAGACTATAGGAAAACAATGACGGGTATGCTGTTTTTGCTTAACTGAAGTTGTAATGTTTCATTGTATTGATATAATATGTTTTATCACTGGAAAAAGGAAACGTAGTTGTGATTTCGCATCTACTGTTTTTTGTTGTATAATATTTTTTACAAGTTTGCTAGTTTTTATTAATGATTGTTTGATTGGTGCTTTCTTGCAGAAAAAAAAAGAAAAAAAAAAAGAAGCGAAAATAGTGAATGAATGGGACTTGAGGTTTGAGTACATTAAGGGATGACATACTGCAGCTTCATTAATGGCTGAATCTGAATTCAGCCCTACAGCAACTTGATGGTATATACATGTGACGAATCCTCAGTATTTTCACTTGAATGGAAACAGCCAAATGGGTCTAAAATTTCAATAGTGTACATTTAAGTAAAGAAAGGCATATGCATCTGGGATTGTGAACACAATATAATCAAACCATGGAGAGGAGGAAAGATCCCTAAAGTGACGGATATTCCTGTTACACCAAATGGAAAAAAGTTAATCAGTATTTTCTAAGATAGGGATATTCGGATACTGAATGGGGACACAAATACTGAGCGAGTCATATCTGAAAAGCAGCCAATCACCTCTCTTTCTGTTTCGGATGATAACAACTATTTGATTGTTAATCTCAACAACCAAGAGATCCATATGTGAGATGTTGAACGGTCTTGGGAAAAACCGTCGAGGTACAAGGGCCATAGACAAGAGCAGTATATGATACGTTCTTGCTTTGGTGGGGTCAATGGCACATTTATTGCCAGTGGCAGCGAGAATTTTCAGGTATATACTGCATTCGTACTTAAGTTTGATTTGAAGGGGTGTTTGGCTTATTGTTCATTTGTTTGGGTAAATTCATTCTGATCATCATTATTTACTCGGTTTAACTCTATCCGACTTGACCAGTACTAAAAATGACCCATATCCATTTTGACCTTTTATTTACCCGCCCATCTTGCCATCTTTAACATTCTCGAATGAAATCACATAAGACACCTTCTAGAGGTCCTCTCTGGCCATAAAAAGACTGCTGACATTCGTCAAGCAGGCCACATGGATTCCCATCTATTTCACTGTATGAATTCCAAGCTGTTATTTTCATATAACAAACCGTGTGAATCATTTACGCCTTTAAATTTTAAATGCAAATTTTTATAGTATAGCTTAACAGCAACAAATAGAGCAAAAAGTTGGCTACTTTCCAAGTTCCAACAGAATTAATGTATCTGCTTAATGAGTTCTGATTTTTGGTATATAGGGGATAAACAGCCTTTGCCAAGGGAAATATGTGTTAGCGTTGCTTACCATATTGCACAAGCACTCGAGCATTGCAATGCGGAGAATCGTAAAATATATCAACGATGTGGTCACTCCCTCCGCTAATTCAACTTCTTTATTTTACATTTTTTTAACTAATATTATCGTTTTGCTCAATTTTCTTATGTTGCCGCCAATACTTGGATCTATTATGTGCTTTAGAATTGATTCTTTCAATATTTATTCAGATACATATGAATTTCATTTTTTCTTAAATATGTTTGCTTTTTTTAGTAGATTATCAACTGCAGCTGCAACTGCAACAAATACATCCGGTAATAAGGAGCTTTTACACACGTTTCATGTCAATATTGAGGCTTTGTTGTGACTGTAGCATCTGTTGCAGAATCCCGATGAACACCTCTTGAATGGGATACTCATAAATGTGCCGCGATCTTAACCTTGACGTGCAACATTTGTAACAGTTAGAATTGTTTGGATGATACATTGCAATTTAGGTAGGATACATTCCAACTTTGTACATTGACACATTGTTAATTGAAAGTACATTTCATGATTAATACAAATTCCCCATTTACAACATGTCTACAAAAAACTAATGTCAATTCACCCTGCCGCAGCTCGTTAATACTAAAGCTGGGAAGCACTAAAAAAATATTTTGGTCTTTTAGTGGGTGATTACTGGTTACCTTTCAATCAGTCGAAAATGACCTAACATTTGCTTCAGCATTTCTCTGATTCCTTACATCAGCTTAGAAACAATTGTCTGTAAAACGAAATAACATCAGTGTTGTTCCCATTTTACTTTCGCTGCAAATCATTGATTGAAGTGACCAATGGTAAAATATTGCAGTGCTTTAAACGGGTGTTTGGAACTGGTTATTTCAATACTTGTCTGTTGTCTAAATACAAAGCTACTTACAGATAATTCTTCATATGTTACTGCTGCTGTGTCGATTGCAGACTATAGCATAAGCCCTCTGATATATCTGGCGACAAATAATTTATATGTTATGAATTACACCTTCTGAGCCACAACCCTCGACTATGGCCTCTGATATACTTGGCCACCTAGATGGCCCAACTAATGGTTCGTGTACTACTGGTAATGTCTGTCATTGCCTGACCTTCCTGCAGCTGTAGTCACACAATGGCCAGAATTTCCATAGCGTATGTTGCAACAGCATGATGTATGGACATAAACAACAGCAGTTTTCCCCTGGCCACACGCTATCTTTGTTTCTCTAATGTCACGTTTAAGGTTCCTGTTGAATGAAGTATTGATATTAAAATGAAAGTCACAATATGAGCAGACGATGTAAGCGTGAATCAGTATTAAGGACACGGATTTTCATCTGAAACATAGCAGGCACAGTCTGCAGCTACAGGGATGTTTTGGAAAATTGACTGTCATTGCTCATGTGCAAAATTCTGGAAATATTGTTTTCATAGATAGGCGTACAAAAGATGATGCACAGCCTATAGCTGTCGGGGCCTGTAAGACAGGTCACTGTAACAACCTATGTGGTCAATTCTGTGAATACTTTTTTGTTGAGTAAGCGTGGAAAAAATGATGGATTTTGCACACTCGTAGTTTCTAGAAATGTATTAAATCGTTTGATTAGCAAAAAGGTAATCGCTGAAAAATGACGGTATACTTACCCCAACGGAAGTGACTGCGCAAGAATCGATATACCTGCACACGTATAAGCATGCAAGCGTAAAATTGATCAAAGTGAGTATAAAGGTAAGTTTTTTAAGTGTTAGTTCAGGTCTTTCTATACCTGCAAAAGAAGGAGCAGAACTGTAACTCTTCCGTTTGTGGCAACTACAAAGAACCTGAATATGCAAATTGGATTAACTAACTTTAAGACTAAATTGAATTGTAACAATGCAATACATTAAACAAAAACTTAAACAGACAGCGTTACCCAATATGTAAGCAACTTTAAAGAAACTGGCAAACTGCTCAGGAGGTGAACACCCTATGCTGTGTTGTTTTATAACCCAAGTCAGCACGGTTTTAGCATTGAGTTGACCCGACGTAACCGGTGCTGCAGTAAAAGTGAAAGTAATCCCTAACGGCAGATTGCCTTCTTCGACTCATCTCCTTTGTGTATGAAGCAACTATAATAAATCAACGACAGTCAAAAAGTGAGTTATAAAAGCACCATATACTGAAGATTTAAAATTTACATGAGCTTTAAGTAGAACCGACATTTACAACAAATACCTGAGTTTTAAATAGAAGCAGCATTATCAACAGATCGTTACCTCCATAAAACACATAGACCAATAACTTACGCTTATGCTGCCACTCTTGTGGAAGTGCCGACGTTTTATTCGGGTGATAAAAAGCAAGGGTGTACACGGAATGTACCTGCAAGACATGTTTCATTTGGTATGGTTTATGTTCATATCCGGAACAATGCATTGGAACCAAACCGGAAGACATCTAACAAAAATTTGAACTCAGAGATGGCTGTAAACACACGTGATATTTTTTAATGTTCGCGTACTTCTGATTTCAGTCAGGCTCAGATGTGTACATATATAATCGACATTAAATGCACGCCGTGGCTGCAACTACAGCTCTGGTTGCCCCGCCAACGAACGGCCGTCGAGAAAATGTAAATGTACAAAGTTATCATCATCGCCACCAAACGAAACGCTGTTAACTCCGCATTCTACAACTTTCCAGTACCTTCAAGTAATTCAATAAAATTACTATATATGTTAACACACTGCAGATGACAGGAAAAATAAAGATATAAACAAACGAAAGCAATTACCGGAGATAAGAACTGACTAAATCAGGCGTGTATTTCATCCAATCTGTTACCATAAACCCCCAAGAAACAAAGATAAAAATTCCAAAGAAGGCGAGGATGTTTGGAACAGGCGACGTCAAAAAGCTCTGCCTTTATCTCTATAATACATTTCTGATCAGCCCGGTTTTCTAATAAAAAAAATTATTGACCCACCACGCTAGCCCAACAGGCCCGTCGCTGTGACCCAGAGTCGCAAATTAGTCCATGTTGTAGCCTATTGCTTGTCCAATTAACGCTACGTATTCTCATACTCACGTGTTGCTTCCGGAATCTAACAACTGACTGTTGTTATAGGTATTCCAGATTTCATGACTGCCATAATCATATGACACACGACCTTGTATATGGTGAATGAATATAGCAGACCAGTAAAAAATGAGGCTCAGATATGTACATATATAATTGACATTAAACGCACGGCGTGGCTGCAACGACAATTCCAGTTGCCTTGCCAACGAACGCGCGTCGAAAAAATGTAACTGTACAAAGTTGTCATCATCGCCTTAATAACATGGCTGCAAATTTTATATCTATATATATATATATATATATATATATATATATATATATATATATATATATATATATATATATATATATATATATATATATATATATATAATAGAGCATCAAGAACATGTGTTCACCATGGGTATACAATTGCGTGATCTAAAGCACAACTTTCTGAGGCAAGGTGGCCCAAACATCAATTTCAGAAAGTCAACAAACCTAAGATTTGCGGTAAGGAAAAGGCAAATGATGTGGCATCATGAAGATGAGTCAAAATGGCGCCGGCTTGAACGGTTTATAACGATATATAGTGATAGTCTCATTCAGAAAACAATTAGGCTCAGAGCTGCAGATGGGGACCTGGCCACATAAACATCTGAAGTTCACCGTGGCTGCAAAACAGACCCGGTTGCTTAGTTACCATTTATACTATGCCGTTCGGTCATTGGCCCGCTAGTATCTTCAGATTTTCAAAGACCCATTTAGTTTCCCGACCAATTACAGCAATCATCATAGCCCATTATCTTTGGTAATCACTATATATATAATGCATCGTCTGAACCGACGCGCACCCTGTCATTTGTGCCACCATAGAACACATACAGTAAGAAGTGATGCTCATGCGACCACGTTCCTGCAAGTACCGATAGTTTATTCAGATGATAAAAAACACGTGTTTAGATAGAATGCAACTGCAACACGTGTTTTATTTCATAAGGAAACCTGATGTCTTCCTTCCACCAACTAAAAAAAACCTAAATACGCAAATTTACAAAGCTCAATACACAAACGACTTCTAGGATTAACTAAGTTTAAGCCTAAATTCAATTGCAACAATGCAATACATAGAGCAATTATACCTTTTCCCATCCTCGATAATAAGATTGTTGCAGAAAAAAAAAGACCTGTTCATCTCATTTCCAAATTCGAAGGTGAACCCTGCGACACAATAAAGCTTCAAAGGTTAGCTCTTTTACAAAACCTGTTAAAAAAGACATTTCAACGTTCAAATCTTTAAACCAAAGTTTTGAAATTTCAATTTTTTTTTTACTTAAAGGTTTGAATCTCAATGAATACTAACAGCAATAACAATAAAAGAACTAAAACTTTATAATCTCGAATACAATTCTTTACAATTAGAATATATTAAAAAGAAATTAAATCTTGTCATCATAGAATTTTTTTTTTAACCTTCTTATGAAACAAAGGTTAGAAGCTTAAAAGATTGAGCCTCTAATTAAACCAATAAGCCATATCCCAAAATACAAACAGAAACCGAAAAATAAAGATATAAACAAAGGAAAGAACCGCCTAAATTAGCCGTGCGTTCGATCATCCGTTACCCTAAACCCCCAAAAAACAAAGGTAAAAATTCCGGTATAATCAAAACCAAAGACCTACCTACCTATACCTAAAGAGTGACATGTAGTAACATTATAGTCAAACCCGGTGCCGGAAATAACAGGTACTGACCAAAGTAAAGACGAAAATGACATGCAAGGTAGCTAACAACAGCAAACAACTCGAGAATTAACCACGAACCAAAAAAAAGGGAAAGAAACACAGATCTAGAATACCTATAGCAATAGTCGGTTGTTAGATTGTGGAAGCAAAGCGTGAGTATGAGAATACGTGGCGTTCACCAGAGATGCAATAGCCTACAACATGAGCTAATTTGCGAGTTTGGGCTAGACGGACCATAAAAAATTATATTTTATTACACCTCGGGACTCGAGTTCGCCTAGAAATGTATAATAGAGAGAATGTTTTATAGCATAAGGGGCCTTTTCAAAAATAACTTTTTTATGTACAAAACATTACTGTTGGCCACCATTAGAGCATTCGGTGTTTTAACTCAACTCCTATGTTAAACTTTCACATTTTTGTGTTAAAGGTGCGTCAACCACACCGTGGAGTTGCGTTAACCATCCACATTAAACCTTTAACGCTGCGTTAAAGGGTGTTTTTAATTAATATATATATATATATATATATATATATATATATATATATATATATATATATATATATATATATATATATATATATATATATATATAAACCCCTTGGTTCTTAAACAGTACAGTTCGACCAGGATAACCAAATTCAAAATTCAAATACGAGCGGGATTATTTAATTTCAAATTGGAGTGGGATTTATTCAAATTCAAATTCAAAGCTGTCTATATGTACAACTCCACCAGAGTTGTTTATCACACACACAACTCATACCCACAACTCACACAACAGATTCTCAACAATGTCTCGCAAAGACTTCTCCCAACAATTCCCCAGTCCATAACAAGTGCCAGAAGATATCTTTCCACCAGAAGATGAAGTTTATCACACTCCACCAGAAGATATCTTTCCAGTATTCCAACTAGAAAATGAACCGGATAACACTCCATCGGTGGGCCACCAAAACAACCCGTTTAACTTTACTAAGGAATATCTCTAAGAACATGAGCAGGATGAGGCAATACTGAGAGAGCTACGAGAAAACAAGGCACGATAGGAAGCTGCTCGTATGGAGCAGGAAGCCAGGGATGCAGAACATCTTAGGAAGAACTGGTTTGACATTATGGAAGTAAAGTATTATGCTGGCGAGTTTAGGTCCGCTTCAAGTGAGGAGGGTCATAACTCAGATGATTCCTTTCCTTAATTTGTAGTTTTATTTTCATTACCGTATCGTAGTTTGTATTAATCATACTATGTATTTCGTGTTTTCACTTGAATGTTTAATGTAATTCGTGTTTTAACTTTAATGTTTAATGTAATTCGTCTTTTAAATGTTATGTTTTTTATTAAATGAAGTATTAGTTTTAGTTTAGGGGTTGATTTTGAAAATAGTTGAGTTAAAGTTGAGTGATGATAAGGGGTGTTTTTTTTTAGTTAATGTGAAAAGGTTAAAGATGATGTGGCGCTGATGTGACACTGAGTGAAAGTTTCACCCAGGGTGAACACACCTTATGCTCTTACGGTATATCTTTACTACTTATAAATAGTGTATCTCTTTTTTTGAAACTTAAATCTTGAAATTTTGAAACTTATATTAATGTTGTTTGCCTAAATTACTTTTAAGTACCCATTAAACTTTGTAACTTTTCAAAAACTTGAAAACTTAAATTATGTCTTCTCTTGATCAACTCAAAACTTGGCAACTTTACAAAAATACAAACTATCTTAATTTTAAAAAACACACGCCTTGTATTTGAAAAAACACACGCTTTGTATCAAGGGTCGAACCAGACTCACGATTTCGCAAGTATAATTATTTGCCTCTATACACCGTCGTTTTGTGCGGTTATATGTCTAATATAGATAATTCACACTTTCTATTCAAAGTTTAGAATTTCGGTAGGGGTGAGCATGGGGCGGTTTTTGGCTAAAACCAAACCCCGAACCGAAAATTTGGTTTTAAGTTTTTTAAAACCAAACCCCACACCAAAAGTTCGGTTTGGTTTTTGGTTTTTTGCGGTTTGGTTTTCGGGTTTTTCGGTTTTTGGATATCCGAAATTTGAGTTGATGGTTTTATGTTAGACCCATTATTTTAGCTAAGTTCTTTAAATTCGGATATCCGAAATTTTGCATAACAGTTTTATATATCCGAATATCCAAATGTCTATAATTTTCGGAGAACTTTTATATGAGTTCCAAAACTTACATTTCATAAAACCTGACATTTTAATAAAGTTTAATCAATTTTTCGGATATTCGAATACGGATATTTTTTGGATATCCAAAACCTAAATCAGGAAATCCTAGAATATAAGTTGAATATTTTTTTTGTAAAATAATAAGATTACAAAACATGTATATAAATATGAGATGTGCGAACATATATGAAATAAAGAAAACTAAATTTATGAATTTATTATAGTGTTAGCTGAATAAACACCTGTTACGAGTATCAGACATGCATTAACATACATCATGTATCAACCCTATTACCATTTTGTCACTTATAAACCGCAAAAGCAAACACACCCTTTGATCTTTTGCATGTGTGCGGACTTTCCTCGTATAGAGAGTTTTGGAAGTACCAGTTAACACAAGCAAGAGATAAGTTATTACTACTGTGTCGATATAACAAGGAAAGAATAAAATATTTTTCACTAGCATGATATACGTTAAAAAAAATCAGTAGTGCAACACATCCCACAACGCAAATCAACCATGAAAATAAATTCCTCCTAGCACTTTGGAAAGCTACGCTAACATATGCTCGGCGCCAACAGAAAAGAAATGGTACATTCTTAAGAGAATGCCAAGCAAGATCCGGAAAGAAAAATGAGAATCCTAGCACATTTTACCCTTTAAGTGATTCAACAAGGCAACTTAACAACACCTAAACAAAGTGAAAAAAGATTAATCCAATCAGAGGCTACTACAACTGCTTGCACTTGGAGGTCTCTCGTCTTTACCACCAGCAACTGTATTACCACCCTTCTGCAGTTCACAGCAACAACTTGTAAGATAAATTCTTTGAAATAAACATCAATGACTTTAATATACACAGATTTAAGTTAAATTACCTTGGATCCGGATGCCTGCGAGATTGAATGAAACAAATTATAAACAATGTTAGCATGTTCCCAAAAGCGAAGCATAAAATAATATTAGAGGTGGCAAAATAGACGGGTTGGGTATTTAGTTTCGTCAAAACACTTTATGATCTAAAATAACCTTTGGGCGACTTCTTAACCTTTTTTCCATGTTTCAGAACTAGCTACTTTTTCTCCCCGTAAGACCCGTTGAATGTAAAACATGACCTAAATCGACCCACTCATAACTAAATGGTTAAAAATTTCCACCTCTAAGTGATAAAAACTATCAAGAAAATGTCACCTTCTTTTTGGTCTTGGTCTCTTCTTCGTCCTCATCGTCTTCATTATCCTCGTCATCATCCTCCTCAATCTCATCATCATCCTTATCATCTTCACCGTCTTCATCATCCTCATCATCAAACCACCAAAGTTCTCTTGATTAGCCTCACCCATAATCCATGAAACATCATGTGGGACTATCTTGTCTCTTATGGTTGAACTGCAACATAAGTAGAACAGACACGCTGTCACATTGATTTAGTTAATCACCTGATTTCTTGATTTAGGTTTTAGATGTCCAAAAAATATCCGTATTCGAATATCCAAAAAATTTATCAAAATTTATCACAATGTTGAGTTTTATGAAATGTCAGTTTTGGAGCTCATATAAAAGTTTTCTGAAAATTATAGATATTTGGGTATTCGGATATATAAAACTGTTATCTGAAATTTCGGATATCCGAATTTAAAGAACTTATCTAAAATAATTGGTCTAACATAAAACAATCAACTCAAATTTTGGATATTCGAAAACCGAAAATAACAAAAACCGAACAAAAAGCAAACCGAACTTTTGGTGCGGGGTGTTGGGAATTAAACCAACAGTTAGTACAATCAGGCTTAGAGTTTCAACTAATGCAAGTTAACACTAACAGTACTAAGTCAGTTAGTACTACCAGTACAAATACTTTGTACTGCTTATGTTCTGAATATGTGTAATGTGATAAGTATAGAAAAGATTTAGTGAATATCTTCTAGTTATAGATTGATACGAATATTGTAGTTTACTTGTACAGGACTCCTTGTGCTATAAAATGAGGTCCTAGGTTAGGTTTTGATATAAGAATAGACGAATAGATTCAAGGTTTTGTAACCCTAGTGATAAGTTAAGATCACTTGTATTATTATCAATAATATTGAATCTTTTGGTGTTAATCATTGTCTCTTGTTCATATTCATACATTACTGTTCCATCACTCAAACAAATATTTTTCTAAGTATAATCAAGTAGATTCTGCATATTTGGTTATATCATCTCATAGTATCATATACATGTTAACAGGACTAACATCCTAAGTGTATTACAATCCTCTCAAGTGGTATCAGAGCCAGGTTGATACTATTGAACTTTAGAAGAAGCAATGGACATGGAGACTTCTACAACTAATGTTGCTGCAAAGTTACCAATGCTTAAGCAGAATGAGTTCGACATGTGGAGGTTAAGAATAGAGCAATACTTCCAGGTGCAAGACTATGCACTTTGGGAAATTATTGAAGAAGGGAATTCATTCAAGCCTACAACCACAACATCAACTGTTGAGGGTAAAGTTGTGACAACTGTGCAGACAAAGCCAGTGACTGCAGAAGAAAAGGTTCTTATGAAGAATGACCTCAAGGCCTGGAGTATGCTTATGATGACAATACCTAATGATCAACTCTTGAACTTTAGCAAGTTCAAGGATGCCAAGTCATTATTTGAAGCCATTGTTGCTAGATATGGTGGGAATGAAGCCACCAAAAAGACTCAGAAGACACTCCTCAAGCAAAATTTTAAGAACTTTTCTGCAACAAGCAATGAATCATTGGATCACATGTTCAACAGACTTCAGAAGCTTGTGAGTCAACTTGCAGTTCTTGGAATTGAAATACCACAAGAAGATTTAAATTCCAAATTCCTGAGAAGTTTACCATCAGAGTAGGCTATGCATGTTGTTGTCTGGAAAAACAAGCCAGACATTGATTCTATGAGCTTGATGGATTTGTATAGCAACTTCAAGATTGTGGAGCAAGATGTGAAGAAGGTTGCTGGAACAAGCTCAAGCACTGGGAATATGGAATTTGTGTCATCTCCTAGTAACTTAAGTTCTGAAGAAGTGAAGGTTGGTGCAGCAGTTGGTACTGCTAGTTCAAATATTGGTACTGCTAGCACATCAAGCAGTACTAAATGCATTATAGATGAGACAACTTGCTGTGCATTCTTGACAACCCAGCATAATGGATCTATGTTGACATATGAAGACCTCCAAGAGATCAATGATGATAATCTGGAGGAGATGGACATCAAATGGAAAATTTCTCTTCTTAGCATGAGGGCTAGGAAATTCCATCTGAGGACAAGAAAGAAGATTACCATAAACAGCAATGATACTGCTGGTTATGATAAGTCAAAGATTGAATGCTATAATTGCCATAAGATGGGGCACTTTTCAAGGGAGTACAGAAGGCCAAGACAACAAGATAGTAAGAGCAGAGGCTATGGAAGAAAGACCAAGGAAGTGGAGATTACTGACTCAAGCTCAAAGGCTATGGTAGCCATTGATGGTTTAGGATTTGATTGTAGCTTTATGGAAGAGGAGGAAGCAACACCTACTGAGATGGCACTCATGGCTTTCTCTGATTCTGAGGTACAAGTTGCTAAATGTTCTAAATCATGTGTTGCTTTAAAAGAACTAGAAACTCTAAGAAAACAATATGATGAACAAAGAATAGAGCTAAACAAGACTAGTTTTAATTTGGAAAATCATAAGAGAGGTTTAGCTATCTTAGAGGAACAGATAGTTCATTATAAGAAAAATGAGTCTAGTTTTGCTGACGACATAGTTGTGCTTAAAAGGGACTTATTTTTTAGAGATGCTGAAATTAATTTTTTAAGAGCTGAGTTTGATAAGATTAAACAGGATAAAGAGAACATTCAATTAAGTGTAGAGACACTAGAATATGCATCTAAAGGTGTCAATAAAATAATTGAGTGTCAAATAATCAACAAGGCTAAATCTGGTCTAGGGTATAACAATGTTTCACCTCCTCATAGAGGAATACCTGCACCTCCAGGTGTAGACCTAGAACACACAGGTTTGCCTGAATTTCAACTACCTAAGCTAGAATATGGTCCTAAGCCAAAAGATAATGTAGTAGTTGACAAGCCTGTAGAAGTAAGTAAACCCTTTGAGAGTGTGTAACACCCCCATTTTCGTGATACGCAGCGGAACATAAGTTTGGGGTGCTACTTCATGGTTCACAGTCATGGAGATAGAAAACGACTCGAAAAGAGACGTTTTGAATAAAATTGTTATCATTCATTTATAAATATCAGAGTACAAAGGATAGGTCCTAGAGGGAAGTTTCAAAATATGTTATAAAATACATTATTCCTTGAATGATAACAAAGTGGACACTCTTGTTATAAAAAGAAAGTCCACAGCCACTCCGTGCCGAATCGTACTTCTAGTTACCTGAGATAAACATGCTAAAAAGTCAACACAAAGGTTGAGTGAATCCATAGTGTTTTCAGTTGTAATCAATTTGAACACAAGCTCAGTAAAGAGTAAATCAGTAATATCATAGTTCATTATATATTGCATTAAGTCTCATGGCACGCAAAACGTTAACATGTTATCTTCATAGTTATAAGCTATGAGATATAAATTACCCCATAATTAAATGTAGGTAACCTTGCCCCCGAGTAGGAGATTGTCAGTCTCTTTATTAAACTCAAATAAAATGCATTTGGTTACGTTACGGTAACACAAAGGGGCTGTCAAACCCAATAGATCTATCCATTATATTCGCGCTCACCCGCAAGTGATTAGAGGTCCATGATTAGGGGTCTTTTTGACAAAAGCAAACTTATGCAATATAATTCAGGAAAACATTCAGTAAATACTTGTGTTCGGTTTAATAGCATGTATCTCCCCCACAAGTTTGGAAAACATAGTAAAAAGTGGGACTATGAACTCACCTGGGCAATCTGGATGGAAAAAAAAGTTAACTAGAGTTGATAAACGTCTCCGGATCGCAACCTGGGTTGGTATATCAAGTTCTCAGTAATTGTTTCTGATTATTATAAGTTTCCAATGTTCGTTTCGTATTGCTTTGGTTAATGGTTAAATACTTTATTTGACCCAATATGTAGTTGCAAAATAAGATTTTATCTTATTTTCTTATCTGTAAGTTTTGGTTCTGTCTGTTTGTTAAATGGATACTTCGTTCGTTAGTTACTGTACAAAACGTATATTAGGTTTAAAAATCCTAATATTAATAATAATAATAATAATAATATTAATAATATTAATAATAATTTAATAATATTATATTATGAATTAGGGTTTTATAACATATTTTCACTTTAGACCTTTAAGTTTCTAGGGTTGGCAACTTTTACCCTCAAACTATATGGAAATGACAATTTTTACCCTTGGACTTTAGTTAAATGACACTTTCTACCCTTAAGTTTCAAAATAGACAATTTTTATCACTAGGGTTTTACTCGACTGCAAATAACGTCCTTTTTATCAAATCTATTAGAGTTTTGACACTTTAACCCCTTGAGTTTTATAGTTGATTACATCCGAGGTCCTTTTTGACAAAAACGATTTTATTTCTTATGATTCGTGGCGAAACTTTTACGACTCTTTTTCCAAAACAATTATCAGTGTTTTAAGATTATTTGCATCAAAAATTAGACCTTGGTTCAATCCCTAGATGTCGCAAATAATTTTTAAGAGAGGCGAATTCAGTTCACTCGACACAGAAAAACATCCCGACCAAAAACAGTTAGAACTCACTCATTTCTTAACGAAATTTGTTGATTCTTTTTCCTACTATTAGCTATCTCAGTGATCTTTATTAATGCAAAAATCTAGAATTTTAGAGGTACGTTTAGTGGTCGAAACTTAGGTTCAAAGCACTGGATCTGCTGCTACCCTTTTTAAAAGTCTGTTCAGAAATTAAATAAAAACACTCCTTTTATGCGTTTTCATGACTCGAGGTCTAAATACTTTTTGAATAAAACGACGTTCCGGACAACTTTCGTGTTTTGAGTTTTCGACGAAACGGACCAGAAATGCCTCGTTTCGCTCAACCTCGTCTGCTGTTACAGAAAGTTTTTATATTTTATATCTATCTTCAAATCGACATAACTTTTGACTCGTTTATCCGTTTTTGATTATTCAAATTGCTACGTTTTCCTAAAAATATTCTCTATAATAATATGTAAGTTTCCTAGTGCCTAGTGTTTTGGAAAATATCGAAAGGAAAAGCAAATAGAGGGTATTTGTTTGGTTCGAACAGAAAAAGAAAAGAAAAGTTTTATGGTTTTTGATCTTGTTTGTTATTTTATAGATTACTAAATGATGTTCTTAATGATATTTAAAGTAAATAAAAGGAATAAAAATAGAATTCAAGTAACTTACTTAGGGTTTGGTTCGACTAGGGTTTATGTGAACTTAGGTTCGACTCTTGATCACTAGTTGCTCAACTCCTCCTCTAAGCTTTCTACCTTCTTCCTGGACATCCTATGGGGCTCTAGAACTTGTATAGGGGCTGTGATATCAGTAGTGTGGGTGTGGGATGGCTGTGATGGTGGATTCGATGGGTGGTGATGGTGGTGTAGGGTTTTTGAGGTGGTTTCTATTTATAGAGATGGATTAGGGTTTCCTAAGTGTTCTAGTAGAGGTATTAAGGAGTATGTGGTGAGGTGTATGGCCATTGTAGGCGCCACATAGGTTTAGGAGGGGGGAGGTGATGTGTAAGGCTACTAACCATACAAGTATACACCTTCTAGAGGAGGGGGGATGTGGAGGTATGCTATTCTTTCATTTTAAAGTCTTAAAGGTTAAGTGTAACTAAGGTTTGGTGAGTTTGTAGTTGGATTCGAACTAGATGAAAAGGATTGGAATGAGTTTGGTTCGAATTATGCTTAAAGGGTTTGTACCTTGGGCTTTGTTGGATAGTACTCTAGGGTTAGGGTTCTAGTTAGGGTTTCTAAGTCTAAGGTTTCCTTAAAAATGATTTTTAGAATTATATGAAACAATTTAGTATATATCGAATTTCATATATAGATAGGAAAATGATTTTGTGCTTAGGAAGGTTGTACTCTAGGCTTGAAGGATTGTACTAGGGTTAGGAAAATATGAAAAATATAATTTTACTTATTTCTTAATTTTATATAATTTTTATTAAGCTTTAGATACATATAAATGAGTTTTTAAGATTTTGTGCATTGGAGGGTTGTACCTTGAGTTTAAGGACTTGTACTTTAATTTAGGATGTAGGAAAAATATAGTTTTAATTAGTTATTAAGTTATAAAAATTATTTGTTAATTTTTATTAAGTTTAAAAGTACATAAATAGAATTTTTGGGTTTTGTGCATTAGGCACTTGTACTTTAGGTTTAAAGACTTGTAAAAATATTTAGTGAGTTTAGGAAAAATAATTTATAAAAATTATGCATGTATGGTTTGTAAATCACGCTTTTAAAATAATTATCATTAGGGTTTTATCAAAGATTTTGTGAATAAGTGATTTCATGCATAAGGGACTTGTACTCTAGCTTATATGACTTGTAAAATTAATATTTTGTAAAAATATTGTATAAATAATTTAAGGTTTATGAAATGAATACATAAAATCACAGTTATGTGAAATTAGGGCTTTATCGGGAACTAAAATAGAATTAGGGTTTCTGTGCTTTAGTGACTTGTACATTAGTTTAGATGAGTTGTATTTTAGTATTTCTAGGGTTTTGTTGTTATAATTATTATTATGGTAGTTTAGGGTTTCATAAATACTCTATATAGATAATGAATGTTTTGTTTGTGCGTTCGTTAAGGAATTATGGTATATTGTATATTTTAAAGTGTTATACTTGACATAAGAAAATGTTTATATGAATAAACATTAAATAGGTTGCGTGCGAGCACGTTTATCATGGATGTGAGTCACGTCACATAAGATAGTGGTTATGCCCAGATAAGTAAATAAATTAAATAAAATAAAAAATTACACGTAGAAAAGGATAATTATTCTAAGAGATAGTGTAATCTAGTGTGGGATTTTCGCAGTGGTTACAGTCTTCCCCCGTTAAGGGAATCTCGTTCCGAGATTCGGTCTTTGTTGGTCAAGGATTTGGGGAAAGGATGTAGGAATATCATACGTACTTGATTTTCTTACCTAGGGTTTTTAACTAACCTTAATAAGAAATTTAACACATGATTGGAATAGAATCGAAGATTCTGTCTCCTTCAGTCAGTGGGGATGATAATAGGAGGTAATACCAAGGCTGGAGTGAGGATGTGAGTTTGAAATATTTAAAATGCCTCAAGTTAAAAATATTATTACATCTAATATTATCTCAACTTTAGGTCATTTAAACCTAATAATTTAGTCCCGCTGTCAGTCATATGTTAAATGCTTAGGCTAGAAAGGGTTGTCTAGGGATTTCCGTTTGGTATTTCTAGGAAATGAGATTTCATCAGTTTTATTCCTACTAGGTAAAATAAATTTGAGTGTTTTGTCACCTAATAAATCATAAGGCTGTGAATAGTGTTCCAACGGTCAGATTCTAATGTTTGATGAATAGTAAATTAACGGTCAGGAACAGTGTTTTCTAACGGTAATATAACGGTTATATTTCTCCTATAATACCTCATTTTCAATCCTCATTCTTTCACTACCAAATTCTTTCACTAAAATCTCAAAATGCCGAGCCTAATAACAATCTTAGCGGTCATTCACGTGGTTCTTGGAATTATCCTCTTGTCGTATGTTCCTAAGGAAGACTATGCTTTCATGGTCTATGTTGTGGCGGCTCTAATGCCATTTGGATTCCTAGCGATCGGGTTTGACAAGTTATGGAGGTAATGATCTTTTCTTAATTCTCTATAATCCTCAATAAATTTGTTATTCGCCTATGTATTTACGACCTAGGTTTGGTCTTTTGCCTATTGTTCTTGTTGGTTCCCATTACGCAGGGTAATCAAAATGATCCATCCAGTGATTACTCTTGCTATCGTGATATTGGTGGGGGTCCTAGTAGTGATGGATGATCAACCTTTCAGTGATTCTCTACCTTACTTAGGGGTTATTGTAACACTAGTACTTCCGATGCTTGTTATTTGCCTATGTATGAATTTTCATGATTCCTAAATAAATTTGTAATGTCTAAGTCTTCCATAAAGTCTTTGTGTGTTTCCTAGGTAGTCCTTAGTGTAACAAAACTTATGTAGTCCTTGTAATATTAGCACTTCCGATGTTTCTAATAAAATTTGTACTATAAGTTATTGTGAATTTCTTAGGGTCTTTCTATCCATAATTTTGTCGAATTCCTATCTTAGAGATATTGGGTAGTCATCTACTGTGGTAGGTTAAAAGGAATTATGAACAGTTTATTTTGTTTCAAAATTTTGTTTTGAAAGAAAATTGTTATTAGAAATTCTGAAAAGATAACCGTTCCAATTATGACATGATTCTTCCTAGTTAGACATAGTTGGCCAGGCTATGTATAACTGAGAACCGAATGATGTGATATTTGGTCAAGTCGTCTTAACATTTTATATATTTCAGATTGCTTTAGATGGTGTTCAACGTGTTGTTTTTATAAAATAACAACATGGTTTAGTTTTAAAGAATAGGGAAAATTTTCTAGATCATTCTATGATGCTAGGTCGGGAATTTCTAGGGTGATACTAGGATATCCTCAAAATATATCTTAGGGTTTTGGGTGAAAATCCTACAGGATAGTGATAGTCTAAAGTCTAAGTCCCAATAATAGTGTTCAACTACGAGGTACCTATGAGCAGAGTAGGTGGAATAGAAGCTGAGTTTATGATTATTACGGAGTTTATTACAAAAACGAGGATTCGTATAAGAGAAAGGTAGTTGTTTCACTTAGGTCACATCCATTGTAACCAAAGTAGAGTACAGAGGGAGATATAACTTAGAGAGTTCTAAAACCTCAATTTATTATTTCCTACAGAAATTCATCCTTTGCTTAAATGCTTAAAGCTAACCTTTGATTTTGTTGGGTTCTTAAGAATTTCTTATCTCTTGGTACTAGGTTTGGTTTTTCCTATTGGTATTAGGGTTTTCCCATGATCAAGTTAAAGTCTTTTTCTTAGGCGTAGTACCTTGCTTAATTTCTAAGTCGAGAATCCTTAAGTTAAGGTGATGGTTTTTCTATCATCAAGTTTTCGCTTTTGGTTGTTTTGCCTAGTTTCTAGGGCACGGGTAATGGTAAGTTTGACTACTCTTCCGAGGAACTCATTACTACCATAAAATATACGTTAGATCATCAGGGTAGAACTCATAAGGTTACAACATGTCCGAATACGCTTGAGTAAAATGATCATCACTGGCCCACATCAACCGATACCATATACAACAAAATACAACAAAATCGAAACCACATATAGTCATAAATAACTTGCTAATTTGTTATATATAACAAAATTACAAGCGTCATATTTATGCTATATATCTCGTGGCCAAGATATAGTACTAAAGCTGATAGGTATAAATCTGATTTTTAGTGGGTACCAGAAACTCTTTTTGAGTCAACTTTTCATTTTGACGATCATACTGATGGAATTATGTTTTGATTTTTGGAACCAAATGGCTTAAGGAACTCACAAGGGTTTCTACCAAAAACTGAGGTTCTACATTCATCAATTTTTATTTCGAAATTTTCTTCTTAAGGTTTTCCTATCTTTGGTATAGAGAGGTTGGGTTCCTAATAGTGGTTCTAATTTCTGTTACTTGCTAGGTTACTAGTGGGTGGGTTTTCTATGTTTGGAGGTTGTGGGAAGGAACTGTTATCTAGAGTGAGGTTTGGGGTAGTTTTGTTGACTTTAGGTGTTTCAGGGGACATGATACTGTAATAATTTACAAATAATAATTATAAATAATTATTATAAGAAATTAATAACAGTAACGAGAGAGAAATGAATAATAATTTAGAGAGTTAGAGCATTTAGAAAAACGCGGAGACTAATATAAAATTAACACTAATAGGTAAGGTACTAAGAATGGTATTATCTTGATGTCCTAGTCTGGACATGAGAGGAAATGGAATGGATAGGGAAAGTCAGGATTCTGTAACCATCTGGCGATTATAAATATTTCACTAGGTACACTACTCAAAAATAAACAAATATAAATAGTGTTTCAGCAGCGTTGTGGCACGGAGGACTTTTAGGTTAAGTTTGTGAAAATCGGTTATAGTCCAATGTTTGAAAACACTTGGTTCTCTATAACCACAAGCTCTGATACCAATCTGTAACACCCCTATTTTTGTGATACGCAGCGGAACATAAGTTTGGGGTGCTACTTCATGGTTCACAGTCATGGAGATAGAAAACGACTCGAAAATAGACGTTTTGAATAAAATTGTTATCATTCATTTATAAATATCAGAGTACAAAGGATAGGTCCCAGAGGGAAGTTTCAAAATATGTTATAAAATACATTATTCCTTGAATGATAACAAAGTGGACACTCTTGTTATAAAAAGAAAGTCCACAGCCACTCCGTGCCGAATCGTACTTCTAGTTACCTGAGATAAACATGCTAAAAAGTCAACACAAAGGTTGAGTGAATCCATAGTGTTTTCAGTAGTAATCAATTTGAACACAAGCTCAGTAAAGAGTAAATCAGTAATATCATAGTTCATTATATATTGCATTAAGTCTCATGGCATGCAAAACGTTAACAGGTTATCTTCATAGTTATAAGCTATGAGATATAAATTACCCCATAATTAAATGTAGGTAACCTTGCCCCCGAGTAGGAGATTGTCAGTCTCTTTATTAAACTCAAATAAAATGCATTTAGTTACGTTACGGTAACACAAAGGGGCTGTCAAACCCAATAGATCTATCCATTATATTCGCGCTCACCCGCAAGTGATTAGAGGTCCATGATTAGGGGTCTTTTTGACAAAAGCAAACTTATGCAATATAATTCAGGAAAACATTCAGTAAATACTTGTGTTCGGTTTAATAGAATGTATCTCCCCACAAGTTTGGGAAACATAGTAAAAAGTGGGACTATGAACTCACCTGGGCAATTTGGATGGAAAATAAAGTTAACTAGAGTTGATAAACGTCTCCGGATCGCAACCTGGGTTGGTATATCAAGTTCTCAGTAATTGTTTCTGATTATTATAAGTTTCCAATGTTCGTTTCGTATTGCTTTGGTTAATGGTTAAATACTTTATTTGAGCCAATATGTAGTTGCAAAATAAGATTTTATCTTATTTTCTTATCTGTAAGTTTTGGTTCTGTCTGTTTGTTAAATGGATACTTCATTCGTTAGTTACTGTACAAAACGTATATTAGGTTTAAAAATCCTAATATTAATAATAATAATAATAATAATAATAATAATAATAATAATAATAATAATAATAATAATAATAATAATAATATTAATAATATTAATAATAATTTAATAATATTATATTATGAATTAGGGTTTTATAACATATTTTCACTTTAGACCTTTAAGTTTCTAGGGTTGGCAACTTTTACCCTCAAACTATATGGAAATGACAATTTTTACCCTTGGACTTTAGTTAAATGACACTTTCTACCCTTAAGTTTCAAAATGGACAATTTTTATCCCTAGGGTTTTACTCGACTGCAAATATGGTCCTTTTTATCAAATCTTGTTAGCTTTAAAGTTTTATCATATGTGGGAATTGCAATAGCATTCAAAGTACAAGGACTAGTTTAGTCATATTGCTAAGTTAGAACTTGTAGCTTGTAATAAATACCCTCCTATGTCAATACTAGGAGGGTTGGAGATTCATTAATACAAAAGAGGTGTGTGTGTTTTCTCTAGCTTCTCTCTAGAAAAACATACACACCTCGACAGTTAATAAACCGAATATCATGTTTAATCTTTAGTTCGTGTTTATTGTGTTTCTCCCACCTCCCGTATGTGAATCTTGGCCTCTACAATTGGTATCAAGAGCTAACCGGGTG
Organism: Artemisia tridentata subsp. tridentata; assembly: GCA_021014915.2. NCBI lineage: Eukaryota > Viridiplantae > Streptophyta > Magnoliopsida > Asterales > Asteraceae > Artemisia > Artemisia tridentata. The sequence goes on from CP139506.1 coordinate 279,753,050, forward strand.
GCCATTCGTGGTGTTTTCTTCATCTTCTTCAACAGCCGAGTTTATTGCTATATTTAGGTTCGTTTTTGTGTTTGAATGAACCCATCAGTTGCGTTTTTATCATAAAAACGTGAGCTTTTTGTGGTTTTCTGGATTCAGACGCAAGAACATGGCAGAAAATGGGTATGTTCTAAGCTACTTTGATCCAAAATCACAAAAAATCTTGTATAAGATTTGTTTGTGAATATTATAATTGGAATGATTATTGATTTGTGAGAAAGGTTGGTCAAAGTTAGCTAGTGGGTGAAAGTTGTCAGGTAGCATGTGCAAGTCAGTGGAAAGCGTGGGATTGTAAGGAGAAAAGTCAAAAAGTGGGTGAAAAAGCGAGTTCTATCGCATTTGGCTGAAATTCAGCGTTTTATCGCAATTCACCTGCTCTATCGCAATTGGAGACTGCCAAAGTTATCGCAGTTGAGGTTATCTCAGTTGAGGTTATCGCAGTTGACCTATCGCTATTGACTTATCGCAATTGAGCTGGACAGTTTTATCGCAATTCAAAGTGCGACAATTCTATCGCATTTGACACTTTTCATCGCAATTGAGGGTCACAAGGTTTATCGCATTTGGAAGCTGGAAGGTTATCGCATTTCAACTTTGTTCGATATCTGTCACCAAATGCGATATCAGACGATACTCAAATCAGATATCGGACAACACTACATTTTGGCGGGAAAACTTGAGTAAAATTTAATTTTCACAAGAGACTTAACGGTCCATTTTTACGCGAGATTCAAATTCTGGTACATGTGTGAAAATTTTGGCCCAAAATTCAAATTTTTTGGCCAAAATTCGAATTTTTCGGGGAATTTTCGACGTAAAAATTTCTTAAACTCAAATTTTTCCGGCATCATTAGAATTGCATTTTATGGCAATTTTCACAACAATATCACAAATGCCCTTATCGGACTGTACCTTCAAAATTAACACGTATAGCCAAAAAGATCCTGATCAAGATTCACAATCAGATGACAATGGTCAAATTATCAGCTGTGGCTACAAGGATGATGATTCATTATTACTTATTTGAAGTTGAAGTGGAATATCTCGGGTACGTGTACTTAGTATCTTGAAGATATCGGGGTTGGTTGGATGCATGATTCTTCGAGATCCTTGTTTGGGCACTCATAGGAATAGTGATTAAGTCTTGGGTTATCTAGTTTTCATAGGTCAAGGGGAGGATGGACGAAGACCTAGTTAACTATCACTTAAAGGAGATACGTTGTAGTACTCAGTGGCACACAAAGATGTGGATAATTCAAGAGATGTTCATATACCATTAAGGAAGGATGGATGGGTATATGAAACGACCAATGCTTTAAGGAGTTACATTGTAGTGCTCAGTATAGGTTCTTAGTCACACTATCGTGCAAGTTTAAGTCACAAGTTTGGGTTATTCTACTTCAGTCTCAAGTTCGTAATAGTGGGTTTTCTCCGTCAGTAGTCACTACATGAAGCCGTTGTTTTTGATACAGGAGGTTAGATTGGGTATATCGACATCTTCTCACGGGCTGATATGATTCCTTATAAAGGGCTTCCAGTTTGTATTTCACGTACACATCAGTATGCTGATTCCGATAAATCGCAACCAGCAGGGGAGAGAAATGTACGGGTTGATCTCTCATGGGAAAAATAACTGGGATGCATTTGGTGAGATAAAGATGTTGATACTATATTCCCCCGAACTGCAGGGCACTCAGGGCATCCAAATTATGAGGTTGTTAGTTTGGGGGAGAGCAAATCTAATTAGGGTTTAATTCAGAGTGCCAACCAGCAGGGGAGAGAAATGTACGGGTTGATCTCTCATGGGAAAAATAACTGGGATGCATTTGGTGAGATAAAGATGTTGATACTATATTCCCCCGAACTACAGGGCACTCAGGGCATCCAAATTATGAGGTTGTTAGTTTGGGGGAGAGCACTAATTTGGGGAGAGCACTCAGGGCACTCTGAATTAAACCCTAATTAGATTTGCTCACTTAGTTCGTCTGCAAGTAAAGAAATGGCGGCTGAGAAGATTATGCAAGCTGAACGAAGTAATGAAGTTTGAAGATCTTTCTCATGTTTTTGTATTGAATTTTACTTGTAGGGAACATTGTAAGCAATTCCCATATGACTTCACTTTGGGGAGAAATTGTTAGCTTTAAAGTTTTATCATATGTGGGAATTGCAATAGCATTCAAAGTACAAGGACTAGTTTAGTCATATTGCTAAGTTAGAACTTGTAGCTTGTAATAAATACCCTCCTATGTCAATACTAGGAGGGTTGGAGATTCATTAATACAAAAGAGGTGTGTGTGTTTTCTCTAGCTTCTCTCCAGAAAAACATACACACCTCGACAGTTAATAAACCGAATATCATGTTTAATCTTTAGTTCGTGTTTATTGTGTTTCTCCCACCTCCCGTATGTGAATCTTGGCCTCTACAAATCTATTAGAGTTTTGACACTTTAACCCCTTGAGTTTTATAGTTGATTACATCCGAGGTCCTTTTTGACAAAAACGATTTTATTTATTATGATTCGTGGCGAAACTTTAACGACTCTTTTACCAAAACAATTATCAGTGTTTTAAGATTATTTGTATCAAAAATTAGACCTTGGTTCAATCCCTAGATGTCGTAAATAATTTTTAACAGAGGCGAATTCAGTTCACTCGACACAGAAAAACATCCCGACCAAAAACAGTTAGAACTCACTCATTTCTTAACGAAATTTGTTGATTCTTTTTCCTACTATTAGCTATCTCAGTGATCTTTATTCATGCAAAAATATAGAATTTTAGAGGTACGTTTAGTGGTCGAAACTTACGTTCAAAGCACTGGATCTGCTGTTATCCTTTTTAAAAGTCTGTTCTGAAATTAAATAAAAACACTCCTTTTTATGCGTTTTCATGACTCGAGGTCTAAAGACTTTTTGAATAAAACGACGTTCCGGACAACTTTCGTTTTTTGAGTTTTCGACGAAACGGACCAGAAATGCCTCGTTTCGCTCAACCTCGTCTGCTGTTACAGAAAGTTTTTATATTTTATATATATCTTCAAATCGACATAACTTTTGACTCGTTTATCCGTTTTTGATTATTCAAATTGCTACGTTTTCCTAAAAATATTCTCTGTAATAATATGTAAGTTTCCTAGTGCCTAGTGTTTTGGAAAATATCGAAAGGAAAAGCAAATAGAGGGTGTTTGTTTGGTTCGAACAGAAAAAGAAAAGAAAAGTTTTATGGTTTTTGATCTTGTTTGTTATTTTATAGATTACTAAATGATGTTCTTAATGATATTTAAAGTAAATAAAAGGAATAAAAATAGAATTCAAGTAACTTACTTAGGGTTTGGTTCGACTAGGGTTTATGTGAACTTAGGTTCGACTCTTGATCACTAGTTGCTCAACTCCTCCTCTAAGCTTTCTACCTTCTTCCTGGACATCCTATGGGGCTCTAGAACTTGTATAGGGGCTGTGATATCAGTAGTGTGGGTGTGGGATGGCTGTGATGGTGGATTCGATGGGTGGTGATGGTGGTGTAGGGTTTTTGATGTGGTTTCTATTTATAGAGATGGATTAGGGTTTCCTAAGTGTTCTAGTAGAGGTATTAAGGAGTATGTGGTGAGGTGTATGGCCATTGTAGGTGCCACATAGGTTTAGGAGGGGGGAGGTGATGTGTAAGGCTACTAACCATACAAGTATACACCTTCTAGAGGAGGGGGGATGTGGAGGTATGCTATTCTTTCATTTTAAAGTCTTAAAGGTTAAGTGTAACTAAGGTTTGGTGAGTTTGTAGTTGGATTCGAACTAGATGAAAAGGATTGGAATGAGTTTGGTTCGAATTATGCTTAAAGGGTTTGTACCTTGGGCTTTGTTGGGTAGTACTCTAAGGTTAGGGTTTCTAAGTTTAAGGTTTCCTTAAAAATGATTTTTAGAATTATATGAAACAATTTAGTATATATCGAATTTCATATATAGATAGGAAAATGATTTTGTGCTTAGGAAGGTTTTACTCTAGGCTTGAAGGATTGTACTAGGGTTAGGAAAATATGAAAAATATAATTTTACTTATTTCTTAATTTTATATAATTTTTATATAATTTTTATTAAGCTTTAGATACATATAAATGAGTTTTTAAGATTTTGTGCATTGGAGGGTTGTACCTTGAGTTTAAGGACTTGTACTTTAATTTAGGATGTAGGAAAAATATAGTTTTAATAAGTTATTAAGTTATAAAAATTATTTGTTAATTTTTATTAAGTTTAAAAGTACATAAATAGAATTTTTGGGTTTTGTGCATTAGGCACTTGTACTTTAGGTTTAAAGACTTGTAAAAATATTTAGTGAGTTTAGGAAAAATAATTTATAAAAATTATGCATGTATGGTTTGTAAATCACGCTTTTAAAATAATTATCATTAGGGTTTTATCAAAGATTTTGTGAATAAGTGATTTCATGCATAAGGGACTTGTACTCTAGCTTAAATGACTTGTAAAATTAATATTTTGTAAAAATATTGTATAAATAATTTAAGGTTTATGAAATGAATACATAAAATCACAGTTATGTGAAATTAGGGCTTTATCGGGAACTAAAATAGAATTAGGGTTTCTGTGCTTTAGTGACTTGTACATTAGTTTAGATGAGTTGTATTTTAGTATTTCTAGGGTTTTGTTGTTATAATTATTATTATGGTAGTTTAGGGTTTCATAAATACTCTATATAGATAATGAATGTTTTGTTTGTGCGTTCGTTAAGGAATTATGGTATATTGTATTTTTTAAAGTGTTATACTTGACATAAGAAAATGTTTATATGAATAAACATTAAATAGGTTGCGTGCGAGCACGTTTATCATGGATGTGAGTCACGTCACATAAGATAGTGGTTATGCCCAGATAAGTAAATAAATAAAATAAAATAAAAAAATTACACGTAGAAATGGATAATTATTCTATGAGATAGTGTAATCTAGTGTGGGATTTTCGCAGTGGTTACAGAGTGCAAGTGATGCTTCACTCACTGAGGACAAGGTGTCCTCTACTAGGTCCAACCATTGAGGATTGGACTTCTGATGATGATGAAGAAGATCTGGTTAAGGTTAAACCTGTTACTGTTAAGGTAGAAGGAACAAGTGTTCCTAAGGTGGTCAATAATGATACTGTTAGGCGTAAAACCAATGTGAGACAAGTTAGGCAACCAGTAAGATATTGTGAAATGTATAGAACCATACACAAGCCCAGAGGTAACCAAAGTAATTGGAACAACCTCAAGTCTCACCAACTAGGTGATGAATTTATCCTATACAAGAAAGCTTGTTTTAATTGTGGAAGCTTTGACCATCTTGCAGCTTACTGCAACAAAAGGGTAACTGGGTAGTCAAACCATAGGGTGAACTTAGAAAGACCTCAAAATCACTCTAACCTTGCTAGAATGACACCCAGAGCAGTTCTATTGAAGTCTGGACCAAAACAACTTAGTACTGCTAGACCAGCAGTTTATACTGCCAGACCCAATAAGACATTTTACCCAAGACCAGTAGTTCAAAGTGCAAAAACATCTTTCAAATCTGCACCAACAACTGCTCAAAAGGTTACAACTGCAAAGCCAGCAGTTAATACTGCTAGGCAAACAGTTAGTACTGGTAATTTTAAAAACACTGCTAAGGGAAAGATGGGCAATGGTATTAAAGCCTCAGCATGTTGGATATGGAGACCAATCCAGTCCAATGATGCATCACATATTTTGAAAAGATTTAATTATATTGATGCAAGAGGCAAACCTAAGTCAGTAATGGCTTGGGTACCCCAAGGAAATTAATTTCCTTTTGCTAGAATTGTTAGTCATATGCTTATAATGTTATGAGACAAGTGCTTTGCACTTTGTTTTCTATTTTTGGACTAACAATTGCAGGTTGATTGGAGTTTGTGAATTGAATGCTTTATGCTTTGGAATGTATGGTGCTTTGGAAATTCGAGTGTGTGATCTGTGCACACAACAAATGGTAATTGGTTCACCATGTCTAACCCACATCAAGAACCAACTAGTCCAGAGCAAACGGTTTCTGGTAAAGACTTCTCAAATCCGTTTATGGTTGATAGTTTACCAAAAACTATATGGTTATCAACTCACCATACTTCACAGCAAAGAGTTGGCTAGTCCAAAGCAAACGGCTATTGGTAAAGACACATCAAATCCGTTGATAGCTGATAGTTTGCTAAAAACTATGAGTGGGCAGTATTGTTTTTAAATCAATATTGAGTTTATACTGCTCCTTAAAATTTTTCTTAAAAATTAGTACTGCTAGTGCAAAGTTTGTACTGCTGAACTAGCCGTTGGAACTGTTGTGTCAGTAACTATCTTTTAATCTAGCCGTTGGGTAAAAACCGTTAGTTACCATATATATAGGGTTTTTCTTAGGATAATTATCTTCTTTCTAAATATTTACTTCTATTCTTTTAAAGATAATTCTTATCCTTTACGCAAAAATGTTAAACCTTAATTGTTCATCTATATAATCTCAATTGGCTTTTCACATCATCAATTAAACCACAAATGATCAGTTTTCTTGTATAACTTGCATAATTTATCATGGCTAATTTGGAATTTGTCAAGATACACAATCAAGTGGCCTTCTTGGAGAAAACAGAGCAGGGTGATGGACCTATTTTTCATGAGATTGTGGACTTCTTGAACACAACTCACATAAGGTATGCTCTTACAATTAACCCTACTCTATTTGTTTCTCAAATCACAGAGTTTTGGCAGACTGCTACTATCATAACTAGTGAAGATGGAGACATAGAATTACATTCTAATGTGGATGGCATATCATTTATTGTTACTGAAAATTCTATTAGGAGACATCTTAAGTTAGAAGATTCAGATGGTATCAATGATTTGCCAAACACTGAAATTTGGCAAGAAATTGCTAAAATGGGGTATGACACATCCAACCATAAACTGACTTTTCAAAAAGGATGTTTCTCCCCACAATGGAGGTTTTTAATCCATACTCTTTTACACTGTTTAAGCCCAAAGAGAACATCATGGGAGCAATTCAGTAGCAATATTTCTATTGCTCTCATCTGTTTATCAACAAACAAAGTTTTTAACTTTTCTAAATTCATATTTGAGAGTATGGTAAACAATGTGAAAAGTAAAACCAAGTTTTTTATGTATCCAAGGTTTGTGCAAGCATTTTTGAACAAGAAAAAGAATCAATTAAAGAAACATAAGCAAACTGTTGGGAATTAAATATTCTGAAGTTCAAGAATCGGGAAATACTCTAAGTGTGTTCCTGCTGGTAGTACATTTCGGTTGCTGCTGGTAATACATTGTTCCTGCTGGTAGTGTATTGTTTCTACTGATGATAATGCTGCTGATTGATGCTGCTGCTAGTGCATCTGTTCATGCTGTTATCATTATCTCATTCCTGCTGATAGCGTTATCTCATTACTGCTGCTAATGCTCATTGCTGCTGCTAAGTGGATAAGATTGAAAAGATATTATTTGTATTTTGGTCAACAATATACGGTAGATAATATCTTACCCCATGTACTTAGTTAACAAGTTGTGTACACAGATACATGTTGTATCTTATGTACTGACACTCAAGATAAGTTAACTAAGTAAGTCGGCTAAGACGTTAAGCAATATGTAAAAGATCTCTTGGACTATAAAAGAGATCTTAGACTTGTGTTTTAGTGTAGTTGTCAAGTGTGTCCATGCATATGTGTTATTGTAAGAACATATAACTGTTAGATAAGAACAAACACAAATATATCACAAGTTGTAGAAAGACTTAAGATTCAAGGTTGTAACCCTAGTGATATTTCAAGATCACTCGTATTATTATCTTTAATAATATTGAATCGTTTGGTGATAATCTTTATGTGTTCATTGCTAACTAACAAACATAACAACTCCATTTCCATAACATACACAACCTTCTAAGTTTGGTTGAGTGAATTCCGCGCACTTAATCATTTTAACACAACATATCATACACACAAAGTCACAAGGTTTAACCACCTTAATCGTGTGTCCAGGAGTCCTAGCAAGTGGTATCAGAGACAGGCTGATATAGTTGTTTTTAGAAGAAACAGAAATGGATGTACAAGATGTTCAAACCAATGTTGCTGCAAAGTTGCCCATGATCAAACCGAATGAGTTTGAGTTATGGAGGATGAGAGTTGAGCAATATTTTATGGTTCAAGATTATGCTCTTTGGGATATAATTCAGTATGGTGATTCCTTCACTCTAGGCTATTCAGATGTTCTTGTTGAAGGGAAAACAGTTAGAAAAAGAAATACTGTACCAGTTTCCAATGATGAAAAGATACAAAATAGAAATGATCAGAAAGCAAGAAACGTGTTGCTTATGACCATTCCTGGTGAGCAGATGCTATCTTTTAGCAAATATCTTGATGCAAAAACTCTTTTTGAAGAGATTTGTGCATGGTTTAGTGGTAATGAAACTACCAAAAAGACACAGAAGACATTGCTAAAGCAACAATTTGAAAACTTTACTACTTTTAGTAATGAGTCTCTTGATAAGCTATTTTCAAGACTACACAAACTTGTCAGTCAGTTAGCTGTGTTGGGTGTTGAGACAGAGAAGGAAGATCTCGACATGAAGTTCTTGAAAAGTCTACCTGATGAATTCCATACTCATGTTATTATCTGGATGAACAAACCAGAAATTGAAACAATGAAACTTAATGATTTGTTCAATAACTTTAAAATTGTTGAACAAAGTCTAAAGAGGGGTGGAAATTATGGTACTAGTTCTGGGAATGCTGCACTCTTATCAGTTCCTAGTGTTAGTCATTCAAAAGAGGTAGATGAAGTTGAAGGTGTTTCTAATGTTACTTATGGTGGTCCTTCTACTAGTTTACAAAAGGATATTGCTGGACTTGGAGATCCAACATTTTATGCCTTTATAACCAGTCAATCTAGTGGTTCTCCTCTAAATCATGAAGATCTTGAGCAGGTAGATGGTGATGATTTGGAAGAGATGGATATTAAGTGGCAAGTTGCTTTACTTAGCATGAGGGCTAAGAAGTTTTGGCAAAAAATTGGAAAGCAAATTACCATAAATGGTAATGATACTGCTGGGTTTGATAAGAAGAAAGTGGAATGTTTTAACTGTCATAGGTTGAGACACTTTGCTAAAGAATGTAGAAGCCTAAGGAAGCAGGATAATAGGAACACATGGTATAAGCAAGAGAGGAATAAGGAAGTACTGGTGGAAGAGCCAAAGGCTATGCTGGCTATTGATGGTATTGGATATGATTAGAGCTCTATGGCTAATGAAGAGGATGCACCACCAAATGCTGCTCTTGTTGTCAATGAATTTGCTCTAATGGCCTCTTCTGATTCAGAGGTAGATACCATTCCTACTTGTACTAATTCATTTCCTAATCTTAAAAATTATGAAGACATTAAAAAAAGATTTGATGCTTTTAGAGAAGAGTTAATTGATGCCCTTCATAATTTAGCTAATCATAAGAGGTGTGTAGGAGTTCTAGAAAAACTAATACAACATTTTAAAAAGAATGAATCTACGTTTACTGATGACTTAAATGCTTTAAAGAGAGGAGTAGCATTTAGAGATGAATTACTTAATGATTAAAGTAGACGTTTATCTGAAGCCAATAATAAGAAAGAAAATGTTACTTTAACTATAGATGCTCTAGCACATGCCTCAGAAGGAATGAATAAGATTTGGGAAGCTCAGGTAATTGATAAAGCTAATTCAGGTGTAGGTTACAAAACTGTCCCTCCACCATATAGAGGTGTTTCTTTACCTCCAGGTGTTGACCTAGCACATACAGGTTTAGCTGAGTTTCAAGAACCAATCATGGAATATGGTTCTAAGGCTAGTAAGAGTCTTAAGGTAGAAAAGATAAGTAAAAGTTTAGATAAAACTTTACTTTATCAGGACAAGGTGTCCTTTGTTAAGAAAGGAGAAACTATAGTTGTTGAGGATTGCACAACTGATAGTGATGATGAAGAAGAACAGGTTATGTCTAAACCTGAAGTGGTTAAGAAAGTAGGAACAAGTGTTCCTAAGATAGTCAAACACAATACTGATAGGCCTAAATCAAACATTAAGCATGTTAGGCAACCAGTTAGATATTGTGAGCAATATAGAACCACCAACAAGCCCAGAGGTAACCAAAAGAATTGGAACAACCTCAAGTCTAACCAATTAGGTGATGACTTTGCTTTTTATAATAAAGCTTGTTACACATGTGGTAGTTTTGACCATCTTGCAGCTTTCTGCAACCAATGGGTAACTGGGTATGAAAACCATAGAGTGAACCACAAAAGGCAAACACCTAAATCTCACTTTCACTCTAGTTCTAAGAGATCCAACCCCAGAGTAGTAAAAAACAAGTCTATCTCAAAATCTGATCCTGCTGGTAGACCAAATGATCCTGCTGCTAGACAATTTTTTCCAGCTGCTCGACCATTTATGACTATTAACCCAAAATCAACAGCTAAGGGTGCAAAAACAACTTTCAACTATGCACCAACAACTGTTCTAAGGCCCATTCAAAGAAAAGCAGTGGTCCAAAAACAAGTTTGGAAACCAAAGGGTAGAATTGAAAAGTTAGCAGTTCCTGCTACTTAGAAATCAGTTCCTGCTGCTAAGGGAATCAGGGCAAATGCTGTTAAGGCCTCAGCATGTTGGATTCTTAAATCCAATGTTGCATCAACTGTCCTTAAAAGATTGAATTATATTGATGCAAGAGGCAGATCTAAGTCAGTAATGGCTTGGATCCCCAAAAGAAACTAACACTCTTATTTGTGTGCAGGAACATTCAAGTGATAAACAAGAAGATCAAGGATTTTCATATAGTGGATGTTCAAGGCACATGACAGGCAACATGTTTTATCTTTCAGATTTTCAATCATTCAATGGAGGATATGTTACCTTTGGAGGGGGTGTTCGTGGCAAAATTTCTGGTAAAGGTACAATCAAAACCGGAAATTTAGATTTTGAAGATGTGTTCTATGTAAAAGAGCTAAATTATAATCTTTTTAGTGTTTCACAAATGTGTGACAAAAAGAACAATGTTCTTTTCTGTGAGACTGAATGTCTTGTACTCTCTCCTGATTTTAAGATGCCTGATGAAAGTCAAGTACTTCTTAGAATTCCTAGAAAAGGCAATATGTACAGTGTAGACATGAAGAACATTATTCCTAAAAAGAATTTAACTTGTCTTGTTGCAAAGGCCACATTGGATGAATCAATGAAATGGCATAGAAGGCTTGGTCATATTAACTTTAAAACCATAAATAAAATTGTTAAGAATGGTTTGGTAAGAGGTTTACCTCACAAAAGATTTGAAAATGATCAAACATGCATTGCTTGTCTAAAAGGCAAACAACACAAAGCCACTTGTAAGCCCAAGATTTTTAACTCTATCAATCAGTCTTTGTTTATGCTACATATGGACTTATTTGGACCTATTTCAGTAATGAGCATAATGCATAAGAGATATTGTCTAGTTATTACTGATGACTATAGTCGATTTACATGGGTTTTCTTTTTAGCCACTAAGGATGAGACATCAAGCATCCTTAAGGACTTCATTACACAGATAGAAAACCAAGTAAGCAAGAAAGTAAAAGTCATTAGATGTGATAATGGGACAGAGTTTAAGAATAGAGTTATGGAAGATTTATGCAAACAAAAAGGTATTAGGAGAGAATTTAGTGTTGCTAGAACTCTACAACAGAATGGAGTAGCTGAAAGAAAGAATAGAACACTAATTGAAGCTGCTAGAATAATGTTAGCTGATTCTAAGCTACCAATAAATTTTTGGGCTGAGGCAGTCAACACTGCTTGTTATGTTCAAAATAGAGTTTTAGTTGTGCAGCCTCACAATAAGACATCATATGAACTTTTTAATGGTAGAACTCCTGCAATAGGATTTCTTAGACCTTTTGGATGTCATGTGACAATTCTCAATACCTTAGACCATTTAGGAAAAATTCTATGGTAAAGCAAATGAAGGATTCTTTGTTGGTTATTCTCTTAATAGCAAAGCATTTAGAGTTTACAACACAAGAAAAGAAATAGTAGAGGAAAACCTACATGTGGAGTTTTTGGAAAACAAATCCAATGTAGAAGGTCAAGGACCAAAATGGCTATTTGATCTAGAGTATCTAACCAATTCAATGAATTATGTGCCTTTTGTTGCAGAAACTAATGATTTTGCAGGTTCTAATACAACAAATGAGGCAGAGTTAGAAAAAGATCAAAATGATGTGATCATGCCAATAAGGTCAAGTACAATTGTGGAATCAACTTCGACAACTGATGAATCTTCTTCTAGCAAAGCTACAGAAGGTGTTGAAGATGAAAGCAAAAAATATGGAACTCAGGAACAACAAAGTGTTTCTGCTGGTAGTATTTCTGTTGCTGCTGGTAGTGTCTCTGTTTCTGCTGGTGATTCTGCTGCTAAGCTTACTGATTTTGCTGTTCGGCCAAATGACTCTGCTGCTGGCCCTTCAGAAACAAAAGAAGCAGAATTCTTAGATAATGAGGTGGATTTCAACAATCTTCCATCAAATTATCAAGTTCCTACTACTCCACAAACAAGAATTCACAAAGTCCACTCCCTGGAACATGTGATTGGAGATATACAGTTAGGTGTGAAGACAAGACATCAATTGATGACTTCAGACCAACAAGGGCTTCTTGATGCCCTTTATGCTTCAAAACAGCATGAGCTTTTAAACTCTTGCTTGTTTGTATGTTTTCTCTCACAAGCTGAACCAAAGACAATTCTGACAGCCCTAGATGATTCAAGCTGGTTAGAGGCTATGCAAGAAGAGCTTCTTCAGTTCAAGATTCAAAAGGTTTGGGTGCTAGTTGATTTACCTACAGGTGTGAAGGTAATTGGCACTAGATGGGTTTTCAAGAACAAAAGGGATGAAAGAGGAATTATGATCAAGAATAAGGCTAGATTAGTAGCCCAAGGGTACACACAAGAAGAAGGAATAGACTATGATGAGGTTTATGCTCCTGTAGCAAGGATTGAGGCAATTAGGCTTTTCTTAGCATATGCTTCATTTTTAGGCTTCACAGTCTACCAAATGGATGTCAAGAGTGCATTTTTATATGGTAAAATTGAAGAAGAGGTGTATGTTTCACAACCTCCAGGCTTCATTGACCCATTACATCCAAATAAAGTGTACAGAGTAGTGAAAGCTCTATATGGCCTTCATCAGGCACCAAGAGCTTGGTATGCAACACTAGCTTCCTACTTATTAGAAAATGGATTTCAAAGAGGAAAGATTGATCAGACACTTTTCATCAAACAGCACAAGAAGGATCTTCTATTAGTGCAGGTGTATGTGGATGACATTATCTTTGGATCTACTAGGAAGGAGATGTGTTTAGAATTTGAGAAGCTTATGAAAGATAAGTTTCAGATGAGTTCCATGGGGGAACTTACATTCTTTTTGGGTTTGCAAGTTAAGCAATCATCTGAAGGCATATTTATTAGTCAAGACAAATATGTTGCAGAGATACTTAGAAAATTTCAATTTGCTGATTCAAAAATAGCAAGCACACCAATGGACTCTGAGAAGCACCTTCTGAAAGATGAAGATGGAGAAAATGTAGATGTACACAATTACAGATCTATGATAGGCTCTTTGATGTACCTTACATCATCTAGACCTGATATCATGTTCCCTATTTGTGTTTGTGCAAGATTTCAAGTTACTCCAAAGGTTTCTCATTTAACTGCAGTCAAGAGAATTTTTAGATATCTCAAAGGTCAACCAAGGTTGTGTATATGGTATTCTAGGGAATCTCCTTTTGATTTGGTAGCATATTCGGATAGTGATTATGCTGGTGCTAGCTTGGACAGAAAGTCAACAACTGGAGGATGTCAATTCCTTGGGTGTAGACTTGTCTCATGGCAGTGTAAGAAGCAAACAAGTGTGGCAAATTCAACAACTGAAGCTGAATATATAGCTGCTGCAAGTTGCTCCAGTCAAGTTCTATGGCTTCAAAACCAACTTCTTGATTATGGGTACAATTTCTTAAACACTGTTATTCATATTGATAATAGTAGTACAATTTGTATTATTAAAAACCCAGTGCAACATTCTAAAACAAAACACATTGAAATTAGACATCACTTTATAAGAGACTGCAATGAGAAAAGGTTAATTCAAGTTCTTAAAGTTGCTTCAGAACACAACTTTGCAGATCTGCTAACAAAAGCTTTTGATGTTTCAAGGTTTCAGTACTTGGTAGCAAGTATTGGAATGCTTAATCTTTAAATTTTCAATATAATGGGTTTTTGTAAATAAATTTTTGTTGTTACTGCTGATTTATCCAATACTGCTGTTATTACAAAAGTTTGTGCTGCTAGTACAAATTTAAGATGTGTTATTCATACAGTTGGTCTTATGATTATTCTAATGCAAGACAAGTACTTTGTACTTTGTTCTTTTGGTTTTAGACTAACAATTTCAGGTATGAATATGTAAACACAAAGGATGTTTCAAGTGAAATGGAAGCAGCAGAATTGAGAATTTTAGTTGCTACATAATAGGTTTATGATGGACTGAGTTTGGGAATTTAAAACTCCTTAAAACTACTTTCTTGAAATCTAGTTATGATATTTCACATTGAATTGATGACTTAGTTGATCAGATAGTAACTGATGCAACTCACTTTCTATCATTTTATACTTTTAAGTATAATGTGCAAGTCTGAGGACATCTGATAGAAAGAACAGCTAGTAAAAGTGAATCTAACACTTGTGTTAGAGGCAACAATTACTATGAGCTGGAAACCCTGTCAGGAAAACTCTTTGAATGAGTTTATCTGCACACAGGCAGTTATTTATAACTGAAAAACATTGGTTCTCACACAACCAGAGGTTGCTTTAAACCGAAATTTTGATTAAGTGTCTGTTATACACTTGATCCCTTCAAAATGGTTGAAAGTAGTATGATTTTTCAATTCTAAAATCATGAACATACTACTAAGTCAAATAATTTCTTAAAAGGATTTTCAAGAGATTCAGAAAAACCATCCATTGATGGATTATGAATCAAATGTCCACTGATTCACCTCTCATAGGAGTTAACACACCTAGAAGTGATGAGGGCAGTAATTTAAACTCTTAAGGAATTGATGGCTTCATGTACAATATTGTCTGACAACAAGTTCTATATGATGGATCAGATGATAAGAAAAGATATATTTTGGTACATAGTGAGATCTTCCAAACAAGGGGAGGATAAAATTTTATTTGCTTCAGGGGAGGAAACATCTCAGGGGAGGAAATAAAAGCCAAAGAATGGAAGAAAAACCAATATATGGAAGGAGAAGACAAGAGCATACAAGATGATGAGGAGGTTGAAAATGACAAGAATATTCCAAAGGAGAAAGTTCTATCTAGGTCAAACGAAGAAAAGTTTTGATTTCACTTCAAAGACATGCTGGTTAGATGATTTCACTTGTTGAAACAAGCATCCAAGATACACAGCATCATTGCCTCTTATAATTCCTCCATCCAAGGAAATTGCACCATCTTTTAGTCCAAGATTGGTTCAATGTGTTGATATTGTTAAAGTCAAAGAAAGCAGATGAGTTCAGAATTGAAGAAAGTTCAGATCAAGGGTCTGACTATGAAGTGTTTGAAAGATCTTCACAAGTCCTCATTTAATTTAGAAACATGTTGAAATGGATTAACATGTTTAGGGGAGGATTGTTGGGAATTAAATATTCTGAAGTTCAAGAATCGGGAAATACTCTAAGTGTGTTCCTGCTGGTAGTACATTTCTGTTGCTGCTGGTAATACATTGTTCCTGCTGGTAGTGTATTGTTTCTACTGATGATAATGCTGCTGATTGATGCTGCTGCTAGTGCATCTGTTCATGCTGTTATCATTATCTCATTCCTGCTGATAGCGTTATCTCATTACTGCTGCTAATGCTCATTGCTGCTGCTAAGTGGATAAGATTGAAAAGATATTATTTGTATTTTGGTCAACAATATACGGTAGATAATATCTTACCCCATGTACTTAGTTAACAAGTTGTGTACACAGATACATGTTGTATCTTATGTACTGACACTCAAGATAAGTTAACCAAGTAAGTCGGCTAAGACGTTAAGCAATATGTAAAAGATCTCTTGGACTATAAAAGAGATCTTAGACTTGTGTTTTAGTGTAGTTGTCAAGTGTGTCCATGCATATATGTTATTGTAAGAACATATAACTGTTAGATAAGAACAAACACAAATATATCACAAGTTGTAGAAAGACTTAAGATTCAAGGTTGTAACCCTAGTGATATTTCAAGATCACTCGTATTATTATCTTTAATAATATTGAATCGTTTGGTGATAATCTTTATGTGTTCATTGCTAACTAACAAACATAACAACTCCATTTCCATAACATACACAACCTTCTAAGTTTGGTTGAGTGAATTCCGTGCACTAAATCATTTTAACACAACATATCATACACACAAAGTCACAAGGTTTAACCACCTTAATCCTGTGTCCAGGAGTCCTAGCACAAACCTTTCCAACACCTTGCTTGCAACAAAAGCTTTTTCAAAATATGGCTATGGCAAGTAGACTTTTCAATGGGGTAGTAATACCTCTATTTCCGGAAATGTTGAAAAGAATACAAAATTTTTAGGGTGAAGGGTCAGTAATCCCAACTGAGCCCCAACACACACCCATTGTGGTTCCAGATGTTACTCATACACCCCCTATCACCAACACCTATAGTAGAAGAACCAGAAAGGAAACTATGGTCCCTCAACCTAGTTCTCCTCCTCAACCCTTTGTAGCAGATGAGGCTATCAATTTTGATAGTATTGATGGGGCTTACACTACTGCTTCAGGCTTAGTAGCTAGGCAGGAAAGTGTAAACATCATTAAGACCCCTACCATGGCAACATCTAATGTGCCAAGTCCTCAAAGACTTGCCACAGGTGATGTAACCCCAAGCCAAATGGAACATATGGGTGGTTCAGGAGTACCTCCTAGTCCAACTAGGGCAGAAACTGAATCTATGCCCCTTGATTCACCTCTCCTAGCAGGTCACACAGCTAGAAGTGATGAGGGCAGCTCTAAACTCAATGAATTGATGGAATTATGTACCAATCTCAAAAACAAAGTGGTTAGTTTGGAGGCTGAATTAAAGAGTCACAAAAGGAATTTTGCTCTGGTGTACACAAAGTTGGTGACTAGAGTGAAGACATTGGAGGATCAAGTCAAGAGATCCAAGGGCAAAAGATCAAGGATGGTTCTTTCTACAAGTTATTCAAGTCCTTCTGACTCAGATGATGGTGATAATTCTCCCAAACAGGGGAGGAAAACAGGGAAAGATACTCAGAAGAAAACAGGGTCAGAAACTCAGGGGAGGCAATTGGATTTTGATGAACAAGAGGGTACTGGTGGTGGAAATGGTAATGATGTTGATATGGATAAAGATCAGGCTACAGAGCCTGTGGATCTTGAAGAGAAAACTGAATTGGTTGATCTTGATGAAGATGTTGCTGATACTGCTCAAAGTTCTCAAAAAGGTACTGCTGGAGTAGAAGTAGCAGTACAAACTGCTGGAATGATAGAAGGTACTGCTGAGCAAGAGGAGTATGAAAGAAAGAGGGCAGATAAAGGAAAGGCTTCAATGATAGCAGAAGAAGCTGAGCAAGAAGCTGAGAAACAAAGGAAAATCAAGCCAAGGACACAAGCTCAGATAGATTTTGAAGCAGAAATAGCAAGAAAATTTCATGAAGATGAAGTAGCAAGTTTTATGGAAACTCAAAGATTGGAGAAGGAAAGAATTGCTTCAGATGTCATTGTGGCACAAGAATCACTTGATGAGCAGATACAACATTTGATTGATATTGATCCAGTTGTGAAGCAAAAGGCCTTAGAACTACTTGCAAATGAAAGTCTAAGTGTTAAAGAAAGGTCAGCTCAACTTGCAGATTTTATTAATTCAAGGAGTGATGAAGGAGCTTTGGATGAGATAATGCAGAATATTAGAAAGAATCAAAGTCAGAAGAGAAAAAGAAAACCAACAAAGGCTCAGATCATAAGTGGAATGAAGATGTATCTTAGGAATCAAGTTGGTTGGAAAGCATTTCAGTTGAAGGGAAAATTACATTAAGAAATTGAATATCTGTACTACAATGCATACAGGAGAGCTCAAATAAAGTTTCCTATGGACACAGTGAAAAGATCTTCAAAAAGACTTAAGATTGCTGATAAAGAACCAACTGAGAAAGAAGAAGCTCAAGCAGAAAGAGTAGAATTATCACAAGAGTAGATGAGTAATATGTTAGTTACTGTGCCAGAGGTTCTACATGTTGATCCAATTCAAGCTAGACATCCAATTATGGATTGGGAGATTTACAAAGACAAATTTGGAAAAGCTTGGAAAGTTACCAGAGTTGGTGGAGAGACAACAGTTTTCAAGAATTTTGAAAACCTGCTAAGAGTTTGTGATAGAGAAGATCTGGATACTTTATGGAGATTAGTTCAAGACAAGCTCAAAACAAAGAAGAGGACTAATGTGAAAGAACAAGAGCTTTGGGTTGAATTCAAAAGGTTATATGAACCAAATCCTACAGATGTGTATTGGAATTTTCATATTTATGATTTATCTACTTCATGGGAGTTCTATAGTTCCTGCAATGTGCATCATTTATCAACACAAGGTGGATCTGATATCTTTATGTTAGCAGAATTGGAGTATCCATTGAGTTATGAAGTAAATGCAGTGATGATTTCTTCAAAGCTCAGATGTAAAGAAGAAAATGAAGTGGTTCAAAATCTGATTCAGAAAATCTATGATAAGTTTGAAAGAAAAAGAAGATAAAGTGTTTGGCAGAATCCCCCCATCATCAGAGTTGAAGTTTAATTCAAGTAACTTAGTGATTTGGAGAGAAATCATAAGTTTAGGGGAGGATTTTTGAGAATTAAACCAACAGTTAGTACTGTCAGGCTTAGAGTTTCAACGGATGCAAGTTAAAACTAACAGTACTAAGTCAGTTAGTACTGCCAGTACAAATACTTTGTACTGCTTATGTTCTGAATACGTGTAATGTGATAAGTATAGAAAAGATTTAGTGAATATCTTTGATGCGCGTGATGTGTCGTTGCGGTTTAGCAGTATTAATGCCTACTCAAGTTTTAAATTTATATTTAGCCGACTTATCAATAACACACACACTTAACGAGCAGTGTACTCGGTCAGTATGAATATAATGGTAAGCAGAGTGTCGATCACTAAGAGTGGAACGTATTATCTAGTTATTCTAATCAGTATTTTAATATCCTAAGTTAGTTATGCAACCTAATCTAACGTAAGGGGGTTCAGCCTGAGAGACTGGCATAGTTTGGTTATAATTAAATAGAAAACTAAACTAATGAGCACGAATCAGCGATTAGCACACACGTACACAGATAGATACTCGAGACAATAAGAAGACCTGTCCTGATAATTAAATAGCTTGTCACTTGTTTTATTGCTAGTTTTATATGAAGTGTATATAATTAAACCTTTCTCGTTGGCTCTAATCTTATCGGCGAGTAAACCCTTAATGATTACTTATGTCTATCCTACTTTTCTAGAGACGCTAGAATAAATAGGCGAGGAAGGGGCATGGCGACCCAAGCAAGACTCAGCTAGACACAGAGGTTATCAATGCACTAATAAAAGTCACCAAAGACATCAACATATAAATTTTAATTAATGGGAAAGCAATATTAAGGGGAGTGCATGATCTTCCGTAGTCACATGACACAAGCCCATCAATCCTGATGAATTAAAGCGTACTAAAACAATAAAACAAAACTACTTAATGAATTGAATACATGCAGGACCTTCTTACAGCTCTTGTATCTTTGTTTGAGGTGTGTCTTGTGCTGCTTGGTAGTCTGAATTCGGCTCTAGGGTTATACAAAAGGTCTCTCAAATTTGTCTGACCTTGGGGTATTTATAGTTTCTGTCTGAGGGATCGATGCGGCGCATTGAGTTGATAGATGCGGCGCATTGACTTAACTTCGCGTGGGGTCCAAGATTAATATATTCTGGAATATTCGTACACCGTCTTCAGATGCGGCGTAACTTGATCTTTGTATGCGGCGCATGTACTTTAGCTGTCTTGGATTGTAACTGGTGAAATCTTGATAGTGATACGCCGTATGTTAGAAGTATATTGCGGCGTATCTGGAGTAGAACGAGCTTGATCTTCTTCTTTGACCAAAGTTTCATATGCGGCGCATGACAGAATTGCATGCGGCGCATTCTTCAAAGTCAGGCAATGGTCTTCGAATTCATCTAAGTATGATATTGCGTCGTATCTGTTGAGTGAGATACAGCGCATCTTCTGGATTTCAGTAGACTTTTTGACATCTCGCTTGTTTTGCTCCATAATTAGTCCAAAATCGCCAAGTTTCACATAATGCTTGTTTTTACCTGAGAATTACTAAAGTAAACATTAATGTATCGATTCTCATATATAATATAATAAAACAAGTCAAATAAATAGGATAAATGATGATAATAAAATGTACTTATTTGAGTTCATCAAATATCCCCCCACTTGAACTTTACTTGTCCCCAAGTAAACCTTAGAATTAATCATATGAAAATGTATCCTAAAAGATATTAGGATTTATTTTTATATTTAAGCACGTATTCGTTTTGTCATAATCACACAACCAAACACTTAACGAAGTAGAATCCACGACTACGATACTTAAGATTGCTCAAATCCCTAATCTCAATAAATCAAAGGTTTGGATGAAGAATGATATAGGGTATGGATAATATTTGGGATACAAATTGGTGTAAAATGAAAAATAAACAAAACAGATAAATTAAAATCCTAAGTGTGGTTAATCACTTTCCCAACCATCCCATGAATAAGACTCATATCATTGAATAACTCACGCTTTAACACTTGAAACACACGCTTTAGGTAGACACGAATTATACTCAACAAAATCTCAATCAAAGAATAACCTTAATTGGCGTTCCCATAACGGCCAACTCCCATTCAATCCATAAATATAGTATACAACAACAAATAGTGGTGATATCTCCCACTTAATACAAAACTTTACATAAGTTGGTTAAAACAAACTTCCAACTTTTCCTTTTTCTTTTTCTTTTCTATATATATATATATATATATTTTTTTGACATATATGTGTAAAATTTCACAACTTTTCTATCACTATTTTTCCGGATAATTTTTCCATACTCTTCATACTTTCAGAAATAACTGTAATAGTGAAAGTAGCAAACACATGAAAAATAAACTAAAAGTTATACAATATTTACTTTCATACCAATTGCATTGTGCAATTTCCCAACCTAACCAAAGATAATGAATTACGCACGCGAACACAGGTAATGTAAGGAAACACACTTTGCCTAAATCAATTAACCACGGATTTTAATCTACAGGGTAGGCTAAGGTGTAAGGGTGTATCGAAACATTATAACAAAGGTGTAAGAAACGAAAGGAATGGCTCTGAGGGTTTTTCTAGGGGTATCTTACTCTAAAAGTGAGAGTAAACAAAAGGTTTATACGGGGGTTAACTAACCAGTGTAGTTAGTTAATATCACATAACATATAAAGGCTATTTGGGTGTAATACTAGAAATTTACCAATTTAGACAAGTCACTCCAATTATATAGATAATACTCATTATGGTGGTCTCGAATAGTATACAAGCCAAGTTCTAAAGTTTACAAGTCACCGGCACACTAAGGTTTTAATATTTTTGAAAGAATAGAGTTATGTGTGCGGTTATGTAATTTAGACTTTAAACAAAAACATGCTAAAAAAAATTTTAAATTTTGATATATTAAGCCCATTTTAAGCATATTTTGAAAAAGTTTAGGACAAGTAAGTGTTCTAATTCTCCATCCCCCCACTTAAGTTAAACAACGTCCTCGTTGTTTGTGTCAAAGGTTAAAAACTGGAAAATAAAAGAATTAGAACAGAAAAACTCCCCTGAGATTTGCTCGGTATGATCCTCCATTATTCGTATAAGAGCAAAAATTAACTTTCTTGTGGATGAGAACGTTTAAGCTTCATAAATGATGTATCCACAAAAATGCAGGAATCTATAATACCATTTAGACTTTAACACACTTGAGTTAAGAAGGTTCAAACTTGCATAATACATTAGTAGTTAGTAAAAATAAAACCTAAAAAATTTAACTGTAAATCATCAGGTCAGTCGATACGCCGTATCTTATGGAAGAAGATACGCCGTATTGAGCCTGGAATAAATACGAATCAGAATAAAAGAGGCGTCGCATCCTTAACCAGGGATGCGCCGCATTAAATAAACTGACAGAAAGTTTTAAAGTCAAAAATAAAAATGCAGAAAATGAAATAAGATATGACCAGTGCAGGGGATGCGTCGCGTCCTATGATGGAGATGCGCCGCATCTTCTGCAGGTCTGACAGACTCGATACAGAACAGAAAAGTAAAAAAAAAAAAAAAAAATTCTTCGGGTTGTCTCCCGGTCAGCACTTGTCTTTATTCCAGAGTCTTCAAGTTAGACTCACGTTCAGCTCCTTAATACCGATCACTGAAAGAGTCGGAAGCATCGCGCTCCCTCATCGCCAGTCCAGTAATATTGCACACTCCTTGCTCGTCCTTAATATCCACGCCATTCTTCTTTAATATCTGTATAAACAAAGTTCTGTCCCTTTCGGGCAGAGATGACAAAATGATAGACGGGAAATTCTTATTATTATATAGGCATAAATATGCAAGGTGGGGTGGTAGTTCAATAAACATATCATTATTCAAATTTTTATTCTCAACTATTCTCCTACGTTTGTTAATCACTTCACAATCATACTACTCATCATCAGAATCATTAACAATATCGCGCCTAAGTTCGGTAGGTACATTAAGGTCAATAAATTCCTCAAGGTTCTTATGATTAGGATTAGTTGAGTTGTTTTGAATCAATGTTTCTCCCATAAGCCTAGCTTCTAGATCGAGGTCCATACGTTCTCTTAACCCTAGCACATAGACGCCTCTAATTATGCTCTTAGCAGGATTTTGGCACTTATAGACTAGTTTATTGTTCCCTACCTTTAATGAGATTTTTCTTTTAAACACATTAATCTTAGCATGGGCGGTAGACAAGAAAGGTCTTCCAAGGATTAAAGGAATCTTAACATCCTCGGGCATATCTAATATAACAAAGTCTACGGGGAAAACAAACTTCTCAATCTTAACTAGCACATTTTCAGCAACCCCTTCAGGTCGTTTTACCGTTTTATCAGCCAATTCAATAAGCAGCTTAGTTGGTGCTAATTTTCCTAGTCCTAGGATAGTGAATGTCTTAAGGGGCATAACACTAACGCTAGCTCCTAAGTCAGCTAATGCATTATTGAAAGATATGTCATTAATTGAACAAGGTAAAGTAAAACTTCCTGGGTCCTTTTCTTTATGAGGCAAGGCACGTAAGTCGGTTGCAGAGCTCTCTTCTTTCATTGTAGCCTTGATCTCCTCTTCAATCTCTGCCTTCTCTTTGAGTAACCTCCTTAAACTGATTGAAGAATTAAAGAAAAATTCGGGCTTTGCAGCATCATTACCATTCATCAATCTTCAAGGAAAAGGTATGTTAGGCGTGACTTCTTCAGTAGTGCATATGGCCTTGACATGATCTCTTGGGTTAGTTTCAGTTGAGCTAGGTAAACTTCCGTATCCCCTTTCTTGAAGAACCTTGCTCATTTGTCCGATTTTTTGTTCCAATGCTTTGATCGAAGCTCCTTGATTTCTTGTTATAGTATCCGTTGAGGCTCGGATTTCTTTGATCATAGCGGTGTTTTCTTCATGTCTTTTAGCAGCATCGGCCATAATTTTCTTTAGAGTGTCATCCAAAGTCTGCCTCCTTTCTTGATAAGTGGGATTATAGTTGTTCTTTTGATAGTATCCCGGAGCAGCTTCCCTAAATCTTCCTGAAGGTTGGAATGGTTGTCCAAATTGTGTGTAGTATCCTTCTTCAAAAGTCTCACTTTCATTCATTTTAGGGCAATCTTTAGTGTAGTGAGGTCCTTCGCATTTTTCACATCCAACTTGGGCAGCATAAACTTTCTCATCACGCTTCTTCATCTCTCTACTAATTTTATCCAATTGAGCTTGAATTGCAGCAAACCCGTCAAAATTAGTGCTGCTCTTAGATCTAGTAGAGGTTCCGTCGTGCCATTTTTGAGAGTGATCAGCAGCTTCTTGGATAGCTTTTCTAGCATCGGCTGCACTCATTTGAGGCACAGCTCCCTTAGCATCCAAGATTTGTCTAGTAGGCACGTCCAATCCTTGATAGAACAATATTATCTCCTGCATTGGATTTAGATAATGTTGAGGGCATTTCATTAATAAGTCTTTAAATCGTTCCCAAGCTTGATAAAGAGTTTCATCAGGCTCTTGCTTGAAATTGTTGATAGCCTCCATCTTTTTAGCAGTTTTAGCAGGTGGACAATATCTTTTCAGGAATTTGCTCTTCAAATCTTCCCATGTTGTGATTGAACTAGCAGGTTCATTCCTTAGCCACGTATTAGCAGCTCCTTTAAGCGAAATTGGAAAGATTCTTAGCATTAGTTGATCGTCAGAGATTCCTACTGCAGTAAACAAATCTGCAATCTCGAGGACTTTTTCAACATGTTCATTAGCATCTTCATGTTCTGTTCCACTGAAAGCATTTTCTCTTAGCTCCTTGAGAAACTGGCCCTTCAACTCAAACTTTGACTTTTCATAAAACTTCGATCTAGCAACTCCTGAACTGTAATCAACACGGGTTTTGTTCATGTATTCCTCCATAGTAGTGTTTTCCGTCATTGTTTCTGTTTCTTCTTTCTCCTTCTCTTCAGAAAAGTAATCAAGCTCGAACGAACTTGAAATTTCAAAGCTTTTTGTGTTGAAAAGCCTTTTAAGCGAATGTAAGGCTCGTTCAGGATCTTCGAAAGGTTTAATCAAGTTCTTAGTTGAATTCCTGGTCATGCACTTCCTGAAATCATTACAAAAGCATCAGTAGGGTATGTTCAAGAAAGTATGATATCAGAAAATTAACAACGAAAACGGAATACAAAAAATAAAAGTTGCTGATATCTGCAAACGATGCGCCGTATCCAGAAAGTTGGATACGCCGTATCTTATTACGTTAAAATTTAATCAGACTTTTATTTAGAAAACAGATACACCGCTTATGAATTAGAATGCGCCGTATCAAATTTAAATTATCAAAAATCGATTATATTTATTAAAATTAAATGCGTCGTATTAACAAAAGCTAATGCGCCGTATTTTTGTTACGTTTCAAAATACAAGATTTTTGATTTAGTAGATGCGTCGTATCGATAAAGATCGATGCGTCGCTTCTGTTTAATAATTTGAAAAACTGTTTTTAATTTAAATAGAAAATACGTCGTATCTGTTAAAACAGATGCGTTGTATAGCGTTAGCGTTTAGAAAAATTTCTTATTAAAAACAAAATACGCCGTATCTTGGGAAAAGATGTGTCCTACTCGAATTTATTAAACGCGTTTTATTTTATAAAAATTAAACGCAATACGCCGTATCTGTGAAAACAGATGCGCCGTATCGTTTGTATCAGCACAATACAACGACAGCAGAATGCAGAAAAATACAGAAAAAAGAAAAACAAAAATAAAAACAAACAAAAAGAAGCAAAAATTACAGAAAACAAAAACACACAAAAACAGTAAATATGCAAATTATACAATGAATGCAATCTATCTAATATACAACAGGATTAGTGGTTAGAATCTAAAAAAACTAAAAAGAAAAACCTAATTAAAATACTTAATCAAATTAGCAGATAATAACAATTCACTCCCCGGCAGCGGCGCCAAAAACTTGATGCGCGTGATGTGTCGTTGCGGTTTAGCAGTATTAATGCCTACTCAAGTTTTAAATTTATATTTAGCCGACTTATCAATAACATACACACTTAACGAGCAGTGTACCCGGTCAGTATGAATATAATGGTAAGCAGAGTGTCGATCACTAAGAGTGGAACGTATTATCTAGTTATTCTAATCAGTATTTTAATATCCTAAGTTAGTTATACAACCTAATCTAACGCAAGGGGGTTCAGCCTGAGAGACTGGCACAGTTTGGTTATAATTAAATAGAAAACTAAACTAATGAGCACGAATCAGCGATTAGCACACACGTACATAGATAGATACTCGAGACAATAAGAAGACCTGTCCGGATAATTAAATAGCTTGTCACTTGTTTTATTGCTAGTTTTATATGAAGTGTATATAATTAAAACTTTCTCGTTGGCTCTAATCTTATCGGCGAGTAAACCCTTAATGATTACTTATGTCTATCCTACTTTTCTAGAGACGTTAGAATAAATAGGCGAGGAAGGGGCATGGCGACCCAAGCAAGACTCAGCTAGACACAGAGGTTATCAATGCACTAATAAAAGTCACCAAAGACATCAACATATAAACTTTAATTAACGGGAAAGAAATATTAAGGGGAGTGCATGATCTTCCGTAGTCACATGACACAAGCCCATCAATCCTGATGAATTAAAGCGTACTAAAACAATAAAACAAAAGTACTTAATGAATTGAATACATGCAGGACCTTCTTATAGCTCTTGTATCTTTGTTTGAGGTGTGTCTTGTGCTGCTTGGTCGTCTGAATTCGGCTCTAGAGTTATACAAAAGGTCTCTCAAATTCGTCTGACCTTGGGGTATTTATAGTTTCTGTCTGAGGGATCGATGCGGCGCATTGAGTTGATAGATGCGGCGCATTGACTTAACTTCGCGTGGGGTCCAAGATTAATATATTCTGGAATATTCGTACACCGTCTTCAGATGCAGCGTAACTTGATCTTTGTATGCGGCGCATGTACTTTAGCTGTCTTGGATTGTAACTGGTGAAATCTTGATAGTGATACGCCGTATGTTAGAAGTATATTGCGGCGTATCTGGAGTAGAACGAGCTTGATCTTCTTCTTTGACCAAAGTTTCATATGCGGCGCATGACAGAATTGCATGCGGCGCATTCTTCAAAGTCAGGCAATGATCTTCGAATTCATCTAAGTATGATATTGCGTCATATTTGTTGAGTGAGATACGGCGCATCTTCTGGATTTCAGTAGACTTTTTGACATCTCGCTTGTTTTGCTCCATAATTAGTCCAAAATCGCCAAGTTTCACATAATGCTTGTTTTTACCTGAGAATTACTAAAGTAAACATTAATGTATCGATTCTCATATATAATATAATAAAACAAGTCAAATAAATATGATAAATGATGATAATAAAATGTACTTATTTGAGTTCATAAAATGTCCCCCCACTTGAACTTTACTTGTCCCCAAGTAAACCTTAGAATTAATCATATGAAAATGTATCCTAAAAGATATTAGGATTTATTTTTATATTTAAGCACGTATTCGTTTTGTCATAATCACACAACCAAACACTTAACGAAGTAGAAACCAAAATAACTTTTAATGTAAAACAATTCTAAATCGTTTAGTTGCTTAGTCGTGACGAATATTCTATCATAGGCTTGGCAAGTATAGGCATCTCCCCCACTAAAGCCAAAGAGTAACAAGTCTAAAGCGGTAAAAAGGGTTTGTTGGTTAAGGGTTGATCATCCTTTTTAATCTCTATCGATCTCATATTCTAGAAAAGGCGACAAAATTACAAATACATGATCGAATCCACGACCACGATACTTGCAATTGCTCAATTCCTTAACTCGAATGGGCTAAAGATTGGACCAAGTAATCTTCACCAATAATATTATATCAAAAAGGGCGACAAAATCATAAATACATAGCCGAATCCACGACTACGATACTTAAGATTGCTCAAATCCCTAATCTCAATAAATCAAAGGTTTGGATGAAGAATGATATAGGGTATGGATAATATTTGGGATACAAATTGGTGTAAAATGAAAAATAAACAAAACAGATAAATTAAAATCCTAAGTGTGGTTAACCACTTTCCCAACCATCCCATGAATAAGACTCATATCATTGAATAACTCACGCTTTAACACTTGAAACACACGCTTTAGGTAGACACGAATTATACTCAACAAAATCTCAATCAAAGAATAACCTTAGTTGGCGTTCCCATAACGGCAAACTCCCATTCAATCCATAAATATAATATACAACAACAAATAGTGGTGATATCTCCCACTTAATACAAAACTTTACATAAGTTGGTTAAAACAAAATTCCAACTTTTCCTTTTTCTTTTTCTTTTCTATATATATATATATATATATTTTCTATATATATATATATATATATATATATATATATATATATATATATATATATATATATATTGACATATATGTGTAAAATTTCACAACTTTTCTATCACTATTTTTCCGGATAATTTTTCCATACTCTTCATACATTCAGAAATAACTGTAATAGTGAAAGTAGCAAACACACGAAAAATAAACTAAAAGTTATACAATATTTACTTTCATACTAATTGCATTGTGAAATTTCCCGACCTAACCAAAGATAATGAATTACGCACGCGAACACAGGTAATGTAAGGAAACACACTTTGCCTAAAGCAATTAACCACGGATTTTAATCAACAAGGTAGGCTAAGGTGTAAGGGTGTATCGAAACATTATAACAAAGGTGTAAGAAACGAAAGGAATGGCTCTGAGGGTTTTTCTAGGGGTATCTTACTCTAAAAGTAAGAGTAAACAAAGGGTTTATAAGGGGGTTAACTAACCAGTGTAGTTAGTTAATATCACATAACGTATAAAGGCTATTTGGGTGTAATCCTAGAAATTTACCAATTTAGACAAGTCACTCCAATTATATAGATAATACTCATTATGGTGGTCTCAAATAGTATACAAGCCAAGTTCTAAAGTTTACAAGTCACCGGCACACTAAAGTTTTAATATTTTTGAAAGAATAAAGTTATGTGTGAAGTTATGTAATTTAGACTTTAAACAAAAACATGCTAAAAAAAATTTAAATTTTGATATATTAAGCGCATTTTAAGCATATTTTGAAAAAGTTTAGGACAAGTAAGTGTTCTAATTCTCCATCCCCCCACTTAAGTTAAACAATGTCCTCGTTGTTTGTGTCAATGGTTAAAAACTGGAAAATAAAAGAATTAGAATAGAAAAACTCCCCTGAGATTTGCTCGGTATGATCCTCCATTATTCGTATAAGAGCAAAAATCAACTTTCTTGTGGATGAGAACGTTTAAGCTTCATAAATGATGTATCCACAAAAATGCAGGAATCTATAATATCATTTAGACTTTAACACACCTGAGTTAAGAAGGTTCAAACTTTCATAATACATTAGTAGTTAGTAAAAATAAAACCTAAAAAATTAAACTGTAAATCATCAGGTCAGTCGATACGCCGTATCTTATGGAAGAAGATACGCCGTATCGAGCCTGGAATAAATACAAATCAGAATAAAAGATTCGTCGCATCCTTAACCAGGGATGCGCCGCATTAAATAAACTGACAGAAAGTTTTAAAGTCAAAAATAAAAATGTAGAAAATGAAATAAGATATGACCAGTGCAGGTGATGCGTCGCGTCCTATGATGGAGATGCGCCGCATCTTCTGCAGGTCTGACAGACTCGACACAGAACAGAAAATAAAAAAAAAAAATCTTCGGGTTGTCTCCCGGTCAGCACTTGTCTTTATTCCAGAGTCTTCAAGTTAGACTCACGTTCAGCTCCTTAATACCGATCACTGAAAGAGTCGGAAGCATCGCGCTCCCTCATCGCCAGTCCAGTAATATTGCACACTCCTTGCTCATCCTTAATATCCACGCCATTCTTCTTTAATATCTGTATAAACAAAGTTCTGTCCCTTTCGGGCAGAGATGACAAAATGATAGACGGGAAATTCTTATTATTTTATAGGCATAAATATGCAAGGTGGGGTGGTAGTTCAATAAACATATCATTAATCAAATTTGTATTCGCAACTATTCTCCTACGTTTGTTAATCACTTCGCAATCATACTACTCATCATCAGAATCATTAACAATATCGCGCCTAAGTTCGGTAGGTACATTAAGGTCAATAAATTCCTCGAGGTTCTTATGATTAGGATTAGTTGAGTTGTTTTGAATCAATGTTTCTCCCATAAGCCTATCTTCTAGATCGAGGTCCATACGTTCTCTTAATCCTAGCACATAGACGCCTCTAATTATGCTCTTAGCAGGATTTTGGCACTTATAGACTAGTTTATTGTTCCCTACCTTTAATGAGATTTTTCTTTTAAACACATTAATCTTAGCATGGGCGGTAGACAAGAAAGGTCTTCCAAGGATTAAAGGAATCTTAACATCCTCGGGCATATCTAATATAACAAAGTCTACGGGGAAAACAAACTTCTCAATCTTAACTAGCACATTTTCAGCAACCCCTTCAAGTCGTTTTACCGTTTTATCAGCCAATTCAATAAGCAACTTAGTTGGTGCTAATTTTCCTAGTCCTAGGATAGTGAATGTCTTAAGGGGCATAACACTAACGCTAGCTCCTAAGTCAGCTAATGCATTATTGAAAGATATGTCATTAATTGAACAAGGTAAAGTAAAACTTCCTGGGTCCTTTTCTTTATGAGGCAAGGCACGTAAGTCGGTTGCAAAGCTCTCTTCTTTCATTGTAGCCTTGATCTCCTCTTCAATCTTTGCCTTCTCTTTGAGTAACCTCCTTAAAATGATTGAAGAATTAAAGAAAAATTCAGGCTTTGCAGCATCATTACCATTCATCAATCTTCTAGGAAAAGGTATGTTAGGCGTGACTTCTTCAGTAGTGCATATGGCCTTGACATGATCTCTTGGGTTAGTTTCAGTTGAGCTAGGTAAACTTCCGTATCCCCTTTCTTGAAGAACCTTGCTCATTTGTCCGATTTGTTGTTCCAATGCTTTGATCGAAGCTCCTTGATTTCTTGTTATAGTATCCGTTGAGGCTCGGATTTCTTTGATCATAGCGGTGTTTTCTTCATGTCTTTTAGCAGCATCGGCCATAATTTTCTTTAGAGTGTCATCCAAAGTCTGCCTCCTTTCTTGATAAGTGGGATTATAGTTGTTCTTTTGATAGTATCCCGGAGCAGCTTCCTTAAATCTTCCTGAAGGTTGGAATGGTTGTCCAAATTGTGTGTAGTATGCTTCTTCAAAAGTCTCACTTTCATTCATTTTAGGGCAATCTTTAGTGTAGTGCTGTCCTTCGCATTTTTCACATCTAACTTGGGCAGCATAAACTTTCTCATCACGCTTCTTCATCTCTCTACTAATTTTATCCAATTGAGCTTGAATTGCAGCAAACCCGTCAAAATTAGTGCTGCTCTTAAATCTAGTAGAGGTTCCGTCGTGCCATTTTTGAGAGTGATCAGCAGCTTCTTGGATAACTTTTCTAGCATCGGCTGCACTCATTTGAGGCACAGCTCCCTTAGCATCCAAGATTTGTCTAGTAGGCACGTCCAATCCTTGATAGAACAATATTATCTCCTGCATTGGATTTAGATAATGTTGAGGGCATTTCATCAATAAGTCTTTAAATCGTTCCCAAGCTTGATAAAGAGTTTCATCAGGCTCTTGCTTGAAATTGATGATAGCCTCCATCTTTTTAGCAGTTTTAGCAGGTGGACAATATCTTTTCAGGAATTTGCTCTTCAAATCTTCCCATGTTGTGATTGAACTAGCAGGTTCATTCCTTAGCCACGTATTAGCAGCTCCTTTAAGCGAAATTGGAAAGATTCTTAGCATAAGTTGATCGTCAGAGATTCCTTCTGTAGTAAACAAATCTGCAATCTCGAGGACTTTTTCAACATGTTCATTAGCATCTTCATGTTCTGTTCCACTGAAAGCATTTTCTCTTAGCTCCTTGAGAAACTGACCCTTCAACTCAAACTTTGACTTTTCATCAAACTTCGGTCTAGCAACTCCTGAACTGTAATCAGCACGGGTTTTATTCATGTATTCCTCCATAGTAGTGTTTTCCGTCATTGTTTCTGTTTCTTCTTTCTCCTTCTCTTCAGAAAAGTAATCAAGCTCGAACGAACTTGAAATTTCAAAGCTTTTTGTGTTGAAAATCCTTTTAAGCGAATGTAAGGCTCGTTCAGGATCTTCGAAAGGTTTAATCAAGTTCTTAGTTGAATTCCTGGTCATGCACTTCCTGAAATCATCACAAAAGCATCAGTAGGGTATGTTCAAGAAAGTATGATATCAGAAAATTAACAACGAAAACGGAATATGAAAAATAAAAGTTGCTGATATCTGCAAACGATGCGCCGTATCCAGAAAGTTGGATACGCCGTATCTTATTACGTTAAAATTTAATCAGACTTTTATTCAGAAAACAGATACACCACTTATGATTTAGAATGCGCCGTATCAAATTTAAATTATCAAAAATCGATTATATTTATTAAAATTAAATGCGTCGTATTAACAAAAGCTAATGCGCCGTATTTTCGTTACGTTTCAAAATACAAGATTTTTGATTTAGTAGATGCGTCGTATCGATAAAGATCGATGCGTCGCTTCTGTTTAATAATTCGAAAAACTGTTTTTTATTTAAATAGAAAATACGTCGTATCTGTTAAAACAGATGCGTCGTATAGCGTTAGCGTTTAGAAAAATTTCTTATTAAGAACAGAATACGCCGTATCTTGGGAAAAGATGCGTCGTACTCGAATTTATTAAACGTGTTGTATTTTATAAAAATAAAACGTAATACGCCGTATCTGTGAAAACAGATGCGCCGTATCGTTGGTATCAGCACAATACAACGACAGCAGAATGCAGAAAAATACAGAAAAAAGAAAAACAAAAATAAAAACAAACAAAAAGAAACAAAAATTACAGAAAACAAAAACACACAAAAACAGTAAATATGCAAATTATACAATGAATGCAATATATCTAATATACAACAGGGTTAGTGGTTAGAATCTAAAAAAAACTAAAAAGAAAAACCTAATTAAAATACTTAATCAAATTAACAGATAATAACAATTCACTCCCCGGCAGTGGCGCCAAAAACTTGATGCGCGTGATGTGTCGTTGCGGTTTAGCAGTATTAATGCCTACTCAAGTTTTAAATTTATATTTAGCCGACTTATCAATAACACACACACTTAACGAGCAGTGTACCCGGTCAGTATGAATATAATGGTAAGCAGAGTGTCGATCACTAAGAGTGGAACGTATTATCTAGTTATTCAAATCAGTATTTTAATATCCTAAGTTAGTTATACAACCTAATCTAACGCAAGGGGGTTCAGCCTGAGAGACTGGCACAGTTTGGTTATAATTAAATAGAAAACTAAACTAATGAGCACGAATCAGCGATTAGCACACACGTACACAGATAGATACTCGAGACAATAAGAAGACCTGTCCGGATAATTAAATAGCTTGTCACTTGTTTTATTGCTAGTTTTATATGAAGTGTATATAATTAAACCTTTCTCGTTGGCTCTAACCTTATCGGCGAGTAAACCCTTAATGATTACTTATGTCTATCCTACTTTTCTAGAGACGCTAGAATAAATAGGCGAGGAAGGGGCATGGCGACCCAAGCAAGACTCAGCTAGACACAGAGGTTATCAATGCACTAATAAAAGTCACCAAAGACATCAACATATAAACTTTAATTAATGGGAAAGCAATATTAAGGGGAGTACATGATCTTCCGTAGTCACATGACACAAGCCCATCAATCCTGATGAATTAAAGCGTACTAAAACAATAAAACAAAACTACTTAATGAATTGAATACATGCAGGACCTTCTTACAGCTCTTGTATCTTTGTTTGAGGTGTGTTTTGTGCTGCTTTGTCGTCTGAATTCGGCTCTAGGGTTATACAAAAGGTCTCTCATATTCGTCTGACCTTGGGGTATTTATAGTTTCTGTCTGAGGGATCGATGCGGCGCATTGAGTTGATAGATGCGGCGCATTGACTTAACTTCGCGTGGGGTCCAAGATTAATATATTCTGGAATATTCGTACACCGTCTTCAGATGCGGCGTAACTTGATCTTTGTATGCGGCGCATGTACTTTAGCTGTCTTGGATTGTAACTGGTGAAATCTTGATAGTGATACGCCGTATGTTAGAAGTATATTGCGACGTATCTGGAGTAGAACGAGCTTGATCTTCTTCTTTGACCAAAGTTTCATATGCGGCGCATGACAGAATTGCATGCGGCGCATTCTTCAAAGTCAGGCAATGGTCTTCGAATTCATCTAAGTATGATATTGTGTCGTATCTGTTGAGTGAGATACGGTGCATCTTCTGGATTTCAGTAGACTTTTTGACATCTCGCTTGTTTTGCTCCATAATTAGTCCAAAATCGCCAAGTTTCACATAATGCTTGTTTTTACCTGAGAATTACTAAAGTAAACATTAATGTATCGATTCTCATATATAATATAATAAAACTAGTCAAATAAATAGGATAAATGATGATAATAAAATGTACTTATTTGAGTTCATCAATCTTCCAGTTATAGATTGATACGAATATTGTAGTTTACTTGTACAGGACTCCTTGTGCTATAAAAGGAGGTCCTAGGTTAGGTTTTGATATAAGAATAGACGAATAGATTCAAGGTTTTGTAACCCTAGTGATAAGTTAAGATCACTCGTATTATTATCAATAATATTGAATCTTTTGGTGTTAATCATTGTCTCTTGTTCATATTCATACATTACTGTTCCATCACTCAAACAAATATTCTTCTAAGTATAATCAAGTAGATTCCGCATACTTGGTTATATCATCTCATAGTATCATATACACGTTAACAGGACTAACATCCTAAGTGTATTACAATCCTCTCACGGGGTTTGGTTTTAAAAAACTTAAAACCAAATTTTCGATTCAGGGTTTGGTTTTAGCCAAAAACCGCCCCATGCTCACCCATAAATTTTAGAGACAGATACCATTTGCAAAACTTCAAAAGCAACTTAAAGACAATAATAATTTAAAGGGCAAATGATTTGCCGCAAAACTAACACCAGGATAGTCGCTACAACATAAAATGTGAAGTGTTGTAATGTAGCTTCAAGTTTTTCTTGGGCATTGTCGCACATATGTTAGGCTGGACACATTCGGTGACCCAAGCTATCTGGGTCACCGGCTGCCACGTCAGCTTTCTCTCTCCGGCGACCAGAAGCGACCGACTTGCCACAGTCGATGACCGGCCTTTTTTTTTTTTTTTTTTTTTTTTTTAAATCAAATATTTAAAATAAACTTAAAATTCATTAATAATAAAAACATTACATAAATTAAAGATTAAGAAACTACGATACTGTAATGAAACTACAAATTAATGGAAGCTATCATTTGAGACCCAACCGTCTTCACTCGAAGAGGAATCAGGTGAGAACCAACTCATTTCCTAGTTCTTCCTCCGTTCTTCTTCATCCCTAGCTTGTTGCTCTAAACGAGTAGCTTCCTCTTGTAGTTCACGTTGTTCTATTTCTCTCTGGACTTCCAAATCTTGCTCCATAAGTCTGAGTTCATCTTCAATTAGACCAAATGGATTTGGTTCTTGTTTGACAACCGGTGGAGTGTTCACCGGTTTATTTTCCGGTTGAAAAACCGGAAAGATATCTTCTGGTGGAGTGTGATAAACTTCATTTGGAGAACTGGGTTGGGAGAAATCTCGACAAGGAGGACTGGGGAATTGTTAGGAGAAATCTTTTTTGAAAGACATTTGCAGTTTTGAATTGTTTGTGTGTGTGTTTGAATGTGTTTGTGTGTGTGTTTGAATTGAGGTTGATATTTATAGTTTAAAAGGTTTTTTTTTTTTTTAAATGTGTTTTTGTGTATAAGTGTTAAAATCGGTCGATAAGGAGACCGATATTCCCAAGTGCATGAAACTGACCGATCCTCCACATGGGAATCAACCGACCAAACTATCGGTCGGTTTAGGTTCTTGGATGCGACCGACCGATTTAAATCGGTAGACTGCGTTCAGCCTTATGTACAAGCATTAACCCGTGTTTTTAGCCTTTAAAACGTATAATAAAATTTTAAATTGGCATACCTTTCACAACTATTTCATCATTTTAAATTGACCTTGTTATCCCTCTCTATTTAGATTACGCATGATCAAGGGAAAAATCGCGTGGTTTATTGTGAAGGTGTATTTGTAATTTTGTATTTAAAGCAAATATATTTGTTTACTGATCAAAGGCCCTAGCAAGTTCGGAGTGTTCCAGCTCGTTGTCTTTATTCAGGGGCGGAACCATGTACGACATTGGGGGGCAACTGCCCCCATGGATTCTTCAATAATCATAGTTTTTAAGGTTAATTTCTGAACTTTAATCGTGGTGCCCTCACCTAAAATCTGAGAATGGCCCCAACCAAAAAGATGGTTGAAAAAAATGGAAGAAATAACTGTTTTTATGAAGGGTTTTTGAGGTTTTGGTGAAGTTTTTTTGAGGAAGATGATAGGGAGGAAGATGATAGAGAGGAAGATGACGATTTTTTTTTTTATTTATTTTTTTTTTGGATACTGTGTTACTAGTGTTTCGATATAGGTGAAGCAATAAATTAAGCTTATATGTTTGTAATTTCTCTATATTTTTTCTCAAACGTTTATTATAGTGGCCCACTTTAGCCTTTAAATATCTTAATTTATATTTTATATAGTTTATTGTATAAGTGAATTACTAGCATAAGATTGTACATTTGTTTACTTAAACTAATAGTTTACAATCTCTTCAACATAAACCGTATTTTTTGGTTGCTAACTTTTGCTATACGTTATTTTCTTTACCGTAAAATATTAGTCGTGCTTTGCTCAATTTTTCTTCAACATAAATCACATTTTGTTGTTCGTTATAAGGTCTTACCATGTTTAATTAAAGTTTTTGTTTATGCCTTATTGACAAAACAAAATTTTGCCCCCCACATACTAGTTTTCTGGTTCCGCCACTGTCTTTATTAAACTAAGCACATGGAAGGAGTCAAGACTGCCATAAGTTGCATTGCATATTTAGTCATCATGTTCCTATTTTGTAGGCTGTTAATAAGCATATACTTCACTATGTGGAAGTAAAATGCATGCATGTTTTATTTTTCATGTTTCAACTTCCATGCGCATTTCCCTTTTAATAGGTTAGTGGATAGCAGTTACTTGTCTTTTCTTTTGGTTATAAATTGTACTTGTTGCATTGTGAATGGATAAGAAGAGAATTTTCCCAACTGGTCTCTTGTCTCTCTCTCTCTAATTCTTGGAGTTTAGCCTACTGTTGGCGTATTTGTCCGGACGACATGCCTCGTCCGGACCATGACCACGTGTCCGGACGTCATATTTCTTCCGGACTAGCATCTCATCTCCGGACACACCCACTGAGCGGACCGCCGCCATCTACAGTGACCAGTCCCATCAACCGCTGACATCCCAGATATTACGGGATTGTGTCTCCCACGTGGGTTTTGCAACCTTACAACAGGTTTTACCTCTCGAGGGATCTCAAGAGGCTTACAACCCCACCAGGCAGTGTACCTGACCGATGTAGTATAGTGTAGTGGTAAGTACGGGGGATTGATCGTTCTCCACAGGGAATAGTGTTCGTTAGGTGTGAAAGG
Source organism: Artemisia tridentata subsp. tridentata (assembly GCA_021014915.2). Lineage (NCBI taxonomy): Eukaryota > Viridiplantae > Streptophyta > Magnoliopsida > Asterales > Asteraceae > Artemisia > Artemisia tridentata. The sequence continues at coordinate 279,790,750 of CP139506.1, forward strand.
CTACTCTAATTAGGTCTAAGGGTTGAGGAAGATTCTTTTTATGTTTTTATAATTTTATGAAAGCAAGTAAAATCTCGGGTTTTGAAGGAGTGGGCGGAATTAGTTGCTAGTCAACTAACCCAAATTACTACAAATGCAAATAAAATAAAATAACCAAAATGAAAAGTGGTGAGAAACTTATGTGTAGAGAAATGTGTTTACTTAGATTTCCTTACTCCCTAACTATCTTTTACCGGTTAATTAGTGAGTATTAGTCGCGTGGATGACGGGTGTATTCCTTAATACCATTCGTGGGGTGGCGTACTTACTTCCCCAAACTCTACAAGCTCCTACTTCACTCCTATGTCGAGCCGGCTAGGAAGCTCCTAACATGGGATCACTAGAATTCGCTTGTGCATTAAATACAACCATAAAAACCTTTAGTACGCGTTTGGTTCATGTTTCTTAAGACGTTCAAGCAAGTTACCGAATAGGAAGTTAGCCAGTTTTCTTAAGCCTAACATAGATAAACAATCATCCAATACAACTAATAACACACTAACAACCAATAATCAATAGCTAGGTTTCATTAGATCTAAGCAAACACAAGATAAAATTAGCCTAACATGTTAAACAAAAGACAAGCATAAGATAGAATCAAACAACACATAGACATATTGAATGATTAATTGATAACTTATCTTTCAATGAAACATGGAAGATCTCAGGGCAAAAAGCCCTGAAAAAGTAGCTAAAATCGTCTTAGGGTTTTATCCCAAAATTCCACACACTAAGCTCTCCCTTAATGACAAAAAATTAGAAAACTATATATAGACTTTGACATCTGACGGCGTCACCTTATGCATTGTGACGCCGTCACCTCGCCGCTTTTAGGGTTCCCGGATGACCATCTTGACGCCGTCCCTCTTTAGCTCTTCAAAAATCCATTCTGGCTTATCAAGGCTTGACGCCGTCGGACCTATAACGTGACGCCGTCCCCTTATGATTTAAGCCGTGACGCCCTTGATTTAGTTAAAGCGTGACGCCGTCAGAATTCTCATGCAAACTCACTGGCCCGTCATGAGTAAATTTCACATCCAACTTTTCTTGCCAAGGCATGACGCCGTCTGGAGTTAATGTTGACGCCGTCAAAGGTGACTTTCAGCACAATTTTGAGACTTTGCCGTTTTCTTCACTTTTATGCTCCAAAAACGTCCAAAATGCCTCCTTTTCCAGATTTCTCCTCAAAAGTACCTAAAATGACAAAAGGAACGATTTAGGGCAATATTTGATCAAATAAATACGATTTCGGGCTTAAATGACCCCTTAAAAGCGGTACACTTTTCGCCTCATCAAATACCCTTACACTTGAGATTTGCTTGTCCTCAAGCAAATGCGCTTTTATTCTAATCAAAATACAAGTTAGGGGTCATTTAATGCAAACATAAAAGTAATTACAACAAATAATCGTTCCACTTCAATCATAATAAGCACGGAGATTATATACTAGCACCTCACAAGTAGTGTTTAGATACTCACATCTCTCAAGTGTCATCAAAATAAATCTCATAAATGAAAACGGAAAATATCTCTCACTACCTGTCATAGCAAATAGATTACCATAGGCTTGGGAAAGGATCGAAAACCTCCTCCACTAGGCGTAAGCACCTAAGATAAACTATCAAAGAGGGCTTTTAAATGGGTTATAACGTTAGGTGTAGGGAAAAGGAAAACACGGTTTGGTTGGATAAAGGATATTTTACTGGTGGCGAGTTAAAAATCTTGATCAATTACATGTACTATACAACGTTGCTAAGCCAAGACTAGACTCGATCTTAAGCTAATGAAAGAAAATAACAAAACATAAACATAAAATAAACATAAAATGAAACGGGATGGTAGTCCGTATGTTTTTTTCTACTTTTCTTTTTCTCATTTTTTTGTATTTTTCTTGATTTTTTCGATTTTTTTTTTTTTTTTTTTTTTTTTTTTTTTTTTTTTGTGCATACACTTTTACCCTACCATCCAAAATGATACATCATAGGGGTATTGCATCCCCTTACACTTGAACTTTTACATAACTTTACAAATAACTATTCTAATGACTCGAATTAAGATAATTGAAAAACTTGGAGTACTTTTAAAACATTTAGCACATATGGGGGTAATAAATGATGTTCTTCCCCATTACTCCATTACACTAGTACTTTACCCATGAGTCCCAATCGTCCCAAAACAATATGTACAAGGATATGACTCGACTTAGCAACCATGTAATCAATTAGATAATTAACTTGGGTTTAAACAAATGTTGTAACAATAATGCACTAAAAATGAGTGCATACAAGGTAGGCTAAGGCGATTTGGGTGTACATTTAAGTGGGGTGTAACAAATTCTTCCTTTAAGTAAAATGCTTAAAGGTCGAAACGAAAAGATAGGCTCTGAGGGGTGTACTAGGGGTATCGTGTACTAAAAATGAGTACAACGCAAAGGGTGTGGGAGAATTACTTGACCAATGTAGCCAAAGTAATTATAACAAAAACACAGGTGTAAAACAATGGGTTAATCCTAATGCCTCTTATCATGTAGTAAATCTAACTACACGAATGTAGTCTCACTTGTGGCCTTGGAATGGTCCTAACGCAAGTTCTAGAATCTAAGTGCTACCGGTACACACATCATAGCATAAATGCTTTTCCTACCAATTCTAGGGGCGAACCTCACATATTTGGGGGTGGAAAAATTTTTTAGTGGTACGGTTTTTGTGCTAGTCATATAACTCCTATCCGTGAGACGCTCATTAAGATCAAAGTTTCACTCCTATATGTTGTAAAAAATTTTAAATTTGGCACTAAAATTACCTTAACAAGTATTTCTCTCAGTTTTATTACACATCTACTATCAAACAAACAAAAATCAAGCGCAATAGTATTCTCTTAAAATCGTACTTTTACCCTCCCCTTACACTTAAGATGAACATTGTCCCCAATGTTCAAATGACAAATGTAAAAGCATAAAGTAAAAGAATGAAATCAAATACTCCCCTGATTCGCTCGTTGGATAATGAAATTACACGGTTAAATCTTCCTCCAAAGAGAATGTTGAAGCTCCATGACTAATGCATCGCCATAAGCTTGATTCCAAAAAACATCTCCTTGTCCAAAATAACCTGTTAAACCTGAGAAAACAAACACGAAAACCTGCATAACATCGGCGGGATAAAATCTATATATAAGGATATAATGCTTGTGGAATGATAATTTTGCAGATTCCTGGAGATTATAAGTTGGAGATTTTAATAAAAACTTTTTAAAAACAAAAATTTCAAAAATTTCTGAAAATTAAATCTGACGCCGTCAGGTTATAACCCCTGACGCCGTCAGAAATGACCTGACAAAAATTCTCATTTTAAGTTTCCGGAAAATTTCTGGAAAAACCTTTACCTTACTTCCTGGAAATCCTGCAAAACATCATTATGACTCGATACAAGCATTTGACTCAAACAAATACGGATATGTATGTTAATTTATTATTATTACGATTCATGTTCATATGTGTTCTAATAAACCGATTTAGATTTCCCTTACACTTATCTTTTGCAAAATACCTTTATATGTAGTTAAGACGAAGTTAAAAACAAAATAAAGCATTTTCACAAATTAGTTTTGAACATGAATCAATAAGAATAAAAATTAAACACACATACGGAAACAAATAAAATCAAACAAACAAATAAATAAACACACAAAGCAAATAAAACAAATAACGCTTGGGTTGCCTCCCAAGAAGCGCTTGTTTTTGTTCGAGTCATGAGCCTGACTCTACCCTTATTTAATGGATAAAGGAGAGGTTTTCCCTACACTTAGGATTAAGTGCGGGTGATAGTAGCGATACACACCAGCTCGGTAGGAGTATGCCACGTGAGGAAAGAGTGGTGGATGAATTATATGCTCAAAGGGGTGTGCTCCTTTCATCATAACCTTGCCTAGTTCACTTTGGTCAATGGGTGATTTTGAGTTTCCTCCTAAAAAGGGATCATCTTCTATCAACTTCGAGAGACTCCTAGTTGGGAATCTATCTTGACCTAATAAACCCGGTTTAAACCCATAGTGTTTCTTGTGATTAATCATGAATGGGTGATGTAAGTATGAAAGGTTATGGTTCACTCCTATATTAGCTTCCTCACTACAAGGCTTAATGTCTACTACCTTAATCCTAAGACTACCCGGACTATATGTTTTGATGGGTGGATCGGGACCTGATTCAATTCCTAAGTTCACATCTAAGGATGGAAGATTAGGTAACGGTTTTGGTTTAGGCTCCGGTTCATCAAAACTAGGAACTTCCCTAGAACTAAGAGTAAGGTTATCATTATGAGTATTCAAACCTATATGCTCTAGTGGTGCTTGGTCCAAGGGTTCTACCTCAATTGGGGTTCCTAAAGTCTCTTCTACTTCTTCTGAATAAGTCACGGGCGGTGTGTATGCCTCAAATGATGGTAGGACTTGTGGGGTATTTGGCGGGCTTGGATTTTCTACTTTATCATCCATCTTATCAAGATCACCTATATCCTCAACATGTGTTTCATTATAATCCAACCCTAACATTTTCCCAAGTATCTCAAGTGCTTCTCTAGGCATCTTAACTTTTATATCCGAATCATAAGGATCATCCTCAATATTATGACTGCTATATTCAAATTGCCCAAAAGATTCATCATGTGTTTCTTGAGATTCATCATCATCGATCATAAAACCTAGGTCTTTTTGATCAATGTGATCATGTTTGGCTAAATCCTCCATCACATCAAGGTCACCTATGTGTTTGTTTTGTACTATGGCATTACATGACAACCACTTAGGTATCTCAACACTAACATATTCATCCCCAAACAAACTTGTTTCATGATCCTCGAAATTTGTGGTCAATTGACTTGTACTAACGTTTGTTGGGTTGTCTACTATATAATAATATTGGGCACACTCTTCAATAGCTTCCCATGCTTTCTCAGCACTTAATTCCCTAATATCCCTGCCGGCAATATGGTAAATGTACCTTTGGGCTTGTCGGTCGACATGATTGTAAAAGAATTGAGTTAGGGACCAAAAATTGAAGTTATGATGAGGGACTTTTTGGAGTAAATATTTAAAACGAGTCCATGCATCATAGAGAGGTTCATCTTTATGTTGTTTAAACATCAAGATGTCATATGGAGTGGGTGAATTACGTGGTTGGTAGTATGGTGGATTCGCGTTCTCCATAATGGTGAACGGAAGAGTCAATGGAAATTACGAACAAACACACAAAGAAATAAGATAGACTAAAGAAAACCTAGAAAAATAAAATAAAAATCTCACTAGAAAGGAATCTAGTGAGTAGACCTAATAGAAATAAAAATTCAACCTAAACAATAACTATTCCCCGGCAGCGGCGCCAAAAACTTGATGCGTGGGTTTTGCAACCTTACAACAGGTTTTACCTCTCGAGGGATCTCAAGAGGCTTACAACCCCACCAGGCAGTGTACCTGACCGATGTAGTATAGTGTAGTGGTAAGTACGGGGGATTGATCGTTCTCCACAGGGAATAGTGTTCGTTAGGTGTGAAAGGCTACTCTAATTAGGTCTAAGGGTTGAGGAAGATTCTTTTTATGTTTTTATAATTTTATGAAAGCAAGTAAAATCTCGGGTTTTGAAGGAGTGGGCGGAATTAGTTGCTAGTCAACTAACCCAAATTACTACAAATGCAAATAAAATAAAATAACCAAAATGAAAAGTGGTGAGAAACTTATGTGTAGAGAAATGTGTTTACTTAGATTTCCTTACTCCCTAACTATCTTTTACCGGTTAATTAGTGAGTATTAGTCGCGTGGATGACGGGTGTATTCCTTAATACCATTCGTGGGGTGGCGTACTTACTTCCCCAAACTCTACAAGCTCCTACTTCACTCCTATGTCGAGCCGGCTAGGAAGCTCCTAACATGGGATCACTAGAATTCGCTTGTGCATTAAATACAACCATAAAAACCTTTAGTACGCGTTTGGTTCATGTTTCTTAAGACGTTCAAGCAAGTTACCGAATAGGAAGTTAGCCAGTTTTCTTAAGCCTAACATAGATAAACAATCATCCAATACAACTAATAACACACTAACAACCAATAATCAATAGCTAGGTTTCATTAGATCTAAGCAAACACAAGATAAAATTAGCCTAACATGTTAAACAAAAGACAAGCATAAGATAGAATCAAACAACACATAGACATATTGAATGATTAATTGATAACTTATCTTTCAATGAAACATGGAAGATCTCAGGGCAAAAAGCCCTGAAAAAGTAGCTAAAATCGTCTTAGGGTTTTATCCCAAAATTCCACACACTAAGCTCTCCCTTAATGACAAAAAATTAGAAAACTATATATAGACTTTGACATCTGACGGCGTCACCTTATGCATTGTGACGCCGTCACCTCGCCGCTTTTAGGGTTCCCGGATGACCATCTTGACGCCGTCCCTCTTTAGCTCTTCAAAAATCCATTCTGGCTTATCAAGGCTTGACGCCGTCGGACCTATAACGTGACGCCGTCCCCTTATGATTTAAGCCGTGACGCCCTTGATTTAGTTAAAGCGTGACGCCGTCAGAATTCTCATGCAAACTCACTGGCCCGTCATGAGTAAATTTCACATCCAACTTTTCTTGCCAAGGCATGACGCCGTCTGGAGTTAATGTTGACGCCGTCAAAGGTGACTTTCAGCACAATTTTGAGACTTTGCCGTTTTCTTCACTTTTATGCTCCAAAAACGTCCAAAATGCCTCCTTTTCCAGATTTCTCCTCAAAAGTACCTAAAATGACAAAAGGAACGATTTAGGGCAATATTTGATCAAATAAATACGATTTCGGGCTTAAATGACCCCTTAAAAGCGGTACACTTTTCGCCTCATCAGTGTCTCCCACGTGGTCTGATACCTAGCACGTGGTCTGACACTATGCTTCTCGAGGCAGCACAGGTATCGAGGTACCATTTGGTACCTACCCCTTTTCTCTCTCTATATATACTACCTCATATTTCATTTACATCTTATCTTATCTCAATACATCACACAGATACTCTCTCTATATATCAACTGCCACCACACATATTATGAAGATACACACATAGCAGTACACATATTACATACTTATACATTCATACCGAATCCTCTCCATAGAGGTATTGACTTGACCGTCGGAGGGTGGTTCCCGGGGCTTCGGCCTCGGGACCCCTTCTAACGGGTTCTTTTTTACCTGCAGCACTCTTCAAGGCTCGTGAGCGAGGATGGACGGCACATGGAAGCCGTCCGGACTTGCCTAGCGGATCTTTACTTCAACAAATTGGCGCTATCCGTGGGACTCGTTATTCAATCTACCAGAGCTAAGAATGACGAGTCTCGTTTCCTATTCGCTTCTTCCAGGGTCTCCATCCTCAGTTACTCTCTGACGAAAATGATCCGTTTTACCGTCCTACCGGAGGTGGTTCTATCATCCTCTATTCGTCCAATACGGACGTTTGTTACGGATGTTCGGGGTTGACGTCCAGAACGGATGTCAAGTATAGCCAGTCCGATATAATCTCCTTTGATCGAGATTGTTCGAATGCACTATCTTGTTCGAATATACTGGATCGTTCAGCCATATGATCTCGTTCGGATGTTATGTCATCCGGAAGTACTGCCCCGTTCGGGCATACTTGGGTTTCATCCATGAGCTGGGTTTCAGGACCAAAGAAAAAAAAAGGGTGGTATATGAATAGCCACACTCTAAGCGGCGGGGAAGGTCTATTACCTGATCTGATTTTGGGAAACAGGTTTATTCATGTTTCATATCAGCCTCATCTCTGTAAGTATCCGGCTTCCTTTATGCACTCTCCTGATTGCCCACCCATGCTGGTACCATCTTAATACCCAAAATGAACTTATACTGTCTCGTTATATCAGATCTGCCATACTTACCTGATGATTATACGCCCACATATCAGATTATACGCACATATGGTAGCACGGAATAGGAAGATGAATATATTAAAATAGACATGGGAATTATTCAACACAAATTCAATGGGTGGATCTTTTGTTGAATAATGTGAAAATTTAATAAAATGAAAAGATTTGATTAGGTAGACTACTAGAAATTTTAGGTAGTGGAAAAATTTGTTCTTTTGTTCTTTGCAAGAAAAGTCAACACGTTGGGGCAGTGGGAAAGTCTGTTTTCTTTTCTTTTGTCTCCCACTTTATTCTCTTGAATCAATTAGCACCATCCACAAAAAAAAAAAAAAAAAATAATAAAAAATAAATAAAAAAAAAAAAAAAAAAAAAAGGGTCTTGTGCAATTATAAGAAAAAATCGTCACAGGTTATTTTATCTCACAAATACAGAAGGGGCCATTAGCATGATATATATAATTATTGAGACCAACTTGCCATAATTTTTTATTTACCACTAGTTGCTTAAATTAACATCCTAAGCCAAAAGGCTCATGCATATGATAAGATGTTAGTTTATAGATTCGAATTACAGATTCTGTTAGCAACGGACATTTTGTATCCTTTCATATCGGCTACGGTTCACTAGCATAGTCGGTCTGCCAAGCTTGTAGCCCCTTGCTAAGTTCTTAATATAATGGATGTTAAAATTAAAAGACAAGGCATAAATTGCATTAAATCCTTAAAGATGTCTCAGTCGTACTACGAGCATCATCATGAAAGTTATTAGTCACTAGTAGTTCTTTAATTAATGGTATGCTTGCCTTCTTACCAATATGCTATTGCCTGGTCGGACCGTGGCTTCCTTTCAACCTTTTTAACACGTTGTCACACATACATGTCTATATTTGACATCCATGAAACCTTTGGTTATTATTTGTTGATTATGTTACTTAGCATTTTGTGGTATTTAACTTTAATGATACTAAAAAAGATTTAGTATCGCCGAAATCGGGGGAGAACAGTGGTATGATACCCCCCCATCGGTTATCTTACGGTTTGGTTCTAATCCAAGGCCCATCGGTTATATTACGGTTTGGTTCTAATCCAAACCCCATCGGTTATCTTACGGTTCGGTTATCTTAAGGTTTGGTTCTAATCCAAGGCCCATCGGTTATCTTACGGTTTGGTTCTAATCCAAACCCCATCGGTTATCTTACGGTTTGGTTCTAATCCAAACCCCATCGGTTATATTACGGTTTGGATCGGTTATCTTACGGTTCGGTTATCTTACGGTTTGGTTCTAATCCAAGGCCCATCGGTTATATTACGGTTTGGTTCTAATCCAAACCCCATCGGTTATCTTACGGTTTGGTTCTAATCTAAACCCCATCGGTTATATTACGGTTTGGATCGGTTATCTTACGGTTTGGTTCTAATCCAAACCCCATCGGTTATATTACGGTTTGGATCAGTTATCTTACGGTTCGGTTCTAATCCAAACTCCATCGGTTATATTACGGTTCGGTTCTAATCCAAACCCCATCGGTTATCTTACGGTTCAGTTATCTTACGGTTTGGTTCTAATCCAAACCCCATCGGTTATATTACGGTTTGGATCGGTTATCTTACGGTTTGGTTCTAATCCAAACCCCATTGGTTATATTACGGTTTGGATCGGTTATCTTACGGTTCGGTTATCTTACGGTTTGGTTCTAATCCAAACCCCATCGGTTATGTTACAGCCTTTCATGCCTTATTGTGCAGGAACAGCCGTATGGGGTTCCACATGCATAACAATTACAAGAAACGGATCGAGGAAAACACTCCCTCCCTCGTGAGCGGATCATGAAAACTCTCCGTCTGTGAATTAAACGGATCGTGGAAAACACTCCCTCCCTCGTGAGCGGATCGTGGAAAACACTCCGTCCGAAACATTGTAGACAAATTAAAAGCGGACCTCATGTCGATGTCTACCCGCTGATTGTAGACAAATTAAACGCGGACTATGTGCCGATGTCTACCCACTGACTGTATATCAAACATATAAGTTTGTGCCTCCGGAATTGTGTTTTATTTGTACAGGAAACAGGCGAGGGCGTATGTGGTCTAAAAGACCCAACTCATCTTAGGAACCACCGGCTTATGGGCCACTGGGATGAAAGGCATGTCCGAATGAGACAGAACAAAAGACCATAAGATATATGTCAAGTATTACATCATTAGTCTTTTACTAATAATGCAATACTGGGGGGACATGTTGGTGTATATGTCCGATGGACACACACTGGGAGGCAAATACAACACTAGTCCGAACGACTCAGGCCGAAAGGCCATAAGGTACTCTTTAAGTATTACATCATCAGTCTTTTACTAATAATGCAATACTGGGGGACATGTTGGCGTATGTGTCCGGACGACACGTGCCGGACCGAAGTTGTGCCAAAAGGCATAAATATATTATTTAAGTATTGCACCATCAGTCTTCAACCGATACTACAATACTGGGGGGACATGTTGGCGTATGTGTCCGGACGACATGCCTCGTCCGGACCATGACCACGTGTCCGGACGTCATATTTCTTCCGGACTAGCATCTCATCTCCGGACACACCCACTGAGCGGACCGCCGCCATCTACAGTGACCAGTCCCATCAACCGCTGACATCCCGGATATTACGGGATTGTGTCTCCCACGTGGTCTGACACCTAGCACGTGGTCTGACACCTAGCACGTGGTCTGACACTACGCTTCCCGAGGCAGCACAGGTATCGAGGTACCATTTGGTACCTACCCCTTTTCTCTCTCTATATATACTACCTCATATTTCATTTACATCTTATCTTATCTCAATACATCACACAGATACTCTCTCTATATATCAACTGCCACCACACATATTATGAAGATACACACATAGCAGTACACATATTACATACTTATACATTCATACCGAATCCTCTCCATAGAGGTACTGACTTGACCGTTGGAAGGTGGTTCCCGGAGCTTCGGCCTCGGGACCCCTTCTAACAGGTTCTTTCTTACCTGCAGCACTCTTCAAGGCTCGTGAGCGAGGATAGACGGCACATGGAAGCCGTTCGGACTTGCCTAGCGGATCTTTACTTCAGCACCTACTAAAACAAGGCTGCATCAGGCTCTTTTGTGAAGAATTCAAATTTTGAAATAATACACTGTATTGTATTTGTATATGTATATCTTTTTCCGAGTACGGTGCTTTTTCTTTTGCTTTTGATACTCCCAAGAATGTCACAGCTACACTAAGACTATACGTAGTGCAGCATTGTTGCCTCTTCTTTTTGCCCAAGCACGCCCCCTTCCCTATAATCATGGGGCGTTTTAAGCCAAAAAAAAAATTTTGAGCGTGGACTGCAACACGCCCCTACCCCTTTGTTTTCTTTGAAAATAATACCAGTTCAAGCCCCAACATGCCCCAAAAACGCCCCTACTACCACTACACCACTTTTTCTACCAAGCCCCAACATGGCCCACACTGCTACATGGCGCAAAACGCCCCACCCTCTCTTACACACCACTACACATGGTCTAATTTGAAACTCAAATTCAAGTTATCTTTTCATCCATATATTTTTCATCTTCACCATATCTACAATCCTCTTTTCTAACCAAGATGAAACGCGTTCACCTTTTATTATTTTTATTATTATTATTATTATTATTATTATTATTATTATTATTATTATTATTATTATTATTATTATTTTTTTTTAACGGCTTCTTCATTGTTAGTGGTTTAGGTAGCAGTGACATCCAATTGGGCAGTATGCTGACCTGAACTCCGCCTGTACTTCCTCTTATTCTGCCCCTGAAGGGGTAAAAGTCTTGGGTGAGACTCGAACTTGAGACCTCCCGTAGCCAAACCTGGGGAATCTTGGTTTCTTCTTTAGTTCCTTAGGCATTTGGCTGTCATTTTTCAAGTTGGTGCCTAAAATTATTATTGAAGAAGTTTCAGGTAAGCCATGTCTAAAATTTGTGGTGGTAACATTAATTTTTTTTTTTTAATGCAACGATGTTAAAACCTTTAAGAGCAAATAACACGAAACCACTTTTAATAAAGTGAATAAGGTTGGTTTTTGTTGATGCGGTTCACGTTTAAGGTACCTTTCAAAATAGCAATGTTCCATGATGATGCTTTTAATGCAACTATATTTAAGATCATAGTCTGTATTTTGATTTGAAAATGTGAAATTGGTATTGGTTTGCAGAGCTCATTTGAGTTTAAGTTGACCAAGTTATGTTGAAATTTGTCGTCTGATAACGTCCAACATTATGTAACTTCATTTTTACCTTCTAAATTTGACAGGACTTTGCGGTTAATAATGTTAGTTTTGTGGACAAATATTAATATGTGTATGTCTAGAATCGAACTCGAGACCACGGGATTGCACACTTTACGTATGAAAAATTAATGGATAATAATTAATATATAAAACGTTATATTTTTAATTATTAAAACACAAAATAACGACTAACAGACGTTAAATAATTAACGGCAATTGACTAACGATCGTTAAATAATAAAAAAAAATGACTATAGATGAAAATAGATAAACAAGAAGCTTTCGGAACCCCTTAGGGAACCTTGCCCGATCGGATGGGCTAGGAAGAATCCCAAACCCACTCCAACTTGTTCTCCAAGTTATTCATGCTATATATACAAACCTTAGGGTCATTGTTTTGTATCTCTTGTACACACACAACACCCTAAAGGTTTTCTTTCTTTGTTTTTCCTTGTGGCCGATCGGTTCTAAACCCTTCAAAGGGTCGATCGACTTTTGTTTGTGAAACAAAATTCGTTTTGTGGTTTTACTAGCATAAACATTAATTTGGTATTAGTACGTGTGTACAAGAACGTGGTATTAACTCACTATAGTTAATATCTTGGATTGAATTACAAAAAGGTAAGAGATAATTCGTTAATCCAATTATAAACCCTAATTAGGGTTCTTGATCTTGATTGAAGGAATATTGAAGTTGATTCTTGTTTAGCTAGAATCAAAGGTACGTTTACATTTAAATTCGGTTAATTCTTTATGTGTTAAATTGATCCTACGCTTCCGCATGTGTATGATGATTATGTGTTTAATTTATGAACTTGTCATGTTATTAAAATCCAACAGTGACATCAAGAGCCGTTTTAACATGTAATTTATTACCGAAACACATAAAAAACCAATCTTGGATTGTGTTTGTATGTTAGTCGATTTTTAGGGTTTAAAAATCATAGCCCTAATTTTTAAAGGGGGAGGGGGGGCAATGCCCTAATTTTAAAATAAAATAATAATAATTTTGTTTTGAAACCCTAATTGTAACATGCTTATATGTTTAGTTGCGTATCTTGTGATTTGTGTTAATCCATGATGAAACATGCATGTTTGTCATGGATTATGATTGATTAATTGTTAAGTTGTTTTATCACATGTAATTTTTGATAGATCTAAAATTTGAGAAGACCTCAATTAAATATTAATGAATCTATTATGTGCAATATGGTGTATATTTGCTATGACTAATGCAATCGATACGTCGATGCATGTGGCTCACTTACCTTTGTAAGTGATAGTCTTAGTTAAATATATGCATAATTAAACATAGAATGATTATTAATAGGTTTTATCAAATAAAGTTTGCATGTGGCTATTTGTTTACATAAATTAATTGTTAAGTTATGTGCGTTATTTAGTTGTTTATTTTTATTATTACTTGTTTTTTTGGTTTAATTATATGATACGTTGTAAGCAAAAAAGGGTAATTTTTATTAATAGAAAATAAATAGACTAAATAATGGTGAAACTTGATGTGATAAATTATGAATCTTGCAAAGTCTTATGTGCCGATAGTGGTTCGCTTCGCATGGTAATTTGCTCCCAGGCGAGACTAGCAAGGTTATAATTTATGACATGTTTTTATGACTTAAAGTTATAAACTTTTAATTGAGGGATGAGTTTTGTACTAATAACGCTCATTTCGTACATGTTTTAGTCGCGTTATTTCTATGTTTGTGCATTGTATTTGGTTGTGTTTGTGAACATATTATGCGAAAAAGGTACAAAAGATATATTAAGGTTCAGGTACAATCAAGTCCAAGGGAATAGCTAGAAAGATGGGGAAAAGTCGGTAAATCAAGAGCTTATGCACAACGGAAGATTCTACCCATAATAAAGACCTCGGGAAGATCATCAAAGATAAATAATCAAGTTACAAATATTTCCAAGCTCAAGAAAATATCAAGTGTTGATGAAATGTGAGAAGTTACATGCAAAGTTTGCTATGAATTATGGCTTGCTTCCTCAACCAAAGGTTCAAGAAATACAACTAAGGCTTAAGTTCAACCCAAGGTTCAAAACTGCCATGCCAACCTTACTCCAAACCTTAGGCTGGAATCTGAACCTCATGTTGAGATTGGGTTGCTGCAACTCCTGGCACACTTAATGACTACTTTTAATGATCTAACTCTTCATGTGGGTTGTCATTATGCTTCATTTACTTCAAGTACAAAATTTTATGACACTTGGTGCCTAAGAAACTTGCTTGTTGGCCAAGAAGTAGTTTTCTATTAATTAGAAGCATTGGCTAGAGAGAAAAGACACATACTCATATACCAAATTTCTCATACTCTCTCAAGAAGGCTACAAAGAAGAAAACGCAGGAAGAAGTTGACTTACATTCATTATCCATCATTGTAATCATCAAATGAATCATTGTTGTTCACCTCATAATTGTTCCTAGGTCTTGTAATCATCATTACAACTTTTGTAAGAATCTTTAATCATGTTTTCAAGTGATATAATTTCTGTGATTATTACTTTGTTTGCCATGAGCGGCTAAGTGCCTTGTGCACTTGCCTAGATGATGTTTGTTACATGAATGTTGATTGATTATGACTCTATGGTTCTAATTCAATGAAAAGCTAATACTAAGATCGAATTGTGCTTTCAAAGTTTTCATAAACAAAAGAGTTATTAAGTTTGGTTGATTATTAATGGTGTAATAGGTCGAAAGAGACATTGTTATTTAATCAATTGTAAACCTTTGTCTATGAAGGTGTTACCTTATGTATTGACCATTTCATATGTAACTTGGTTAAACTTAGAAAACTAAAAGTGTAGTTGTCAATTACTTGTGAAACGACAGCGAATCAAGTGATTGAATTGTGTTAGTCTTGTTTGATCAAAACTTAATATCGTTTTTGTCATTTTAAAATCTTGACGAGGATTGAAAGTGTTGAAAACAAGAGGATTAGTACACCAACTAATCAAATTAGAGCACCATCTAATTTATTGATCATAATCGATTTGAACCATTGTCATAATCATATCAAGGGAATTGTGCAAACTAGTCTAGGCAAGTGTAGTTTTTAATATATTGAATTTACATCATCATCATTATTTGCTTGCTTTAGAATCATTACTAAGTCTTTGTTATAATTAAACTTACGTTACATAAAAACTAAACAAATCCTTGTGAACGACCTCGGCTTACCATATCACCTCTTGCTACACACGGACGAGTATACTTGCTCGTATGTGTTTCATTTGAATCATTGGTAGATCGTGTTTATAAATTTAAAACTTGCACTCTCGACACACATCATGTACCAATAGTAAGAACGGCTCACCCAGTTTTGACAAACTATAAGATGGGTTTAAGGAGGATTGGCATTAAATTGTCAAACCAAAAGATACGCATTTTTAACTGGCACTTGTGCTGACGTTTGTCTCTCCGCTCCTTTGTGAGTCAAATTGGAGCTACCAAGTACGACTATTTTTATGTACAAAATCATCTTAAGGGTGAATTGACCTCAATTCCACATGCCACTTTGTGGTAATTATCCGAATAACTTGGGTCTTTTGACTCATGCAGTAATAGGATATAGTGAGCGATAATTGTAGGTAATTCTTTGATTGGTGAACCCAATACCTTAATTAAAACTTTGCTGATTTAATCTTAGCTTAAATTGGTAAATAAAAAGGTTTTGAAAAACTTATGATACGAAGATGTGTGCATGCTTCTTCGTACATAATTTTTTGATTACATACATCAAAAACTTGTACCCTTAAACTTAAATTTATGCCATCTAATTATAAGAAACACTTGAAGTTGTAATTTAGATTAAGTGAGACCTTAACTAGGTTACAATGACAAGGTAAATTTTCATAATTACATGAGACCGTACATGGAGAATTTGAAGTTTCTAAATTAGACAAGTTAATTGAGTTGTTAGTGAGACCTAGAAACTCAAGGCATAAGATGGGATGAAACATGCTTACATTGCAAATAGATTTTTGGCAAATGTAAATCCCATAATGATCTAGGAATTGCAATATGAAATTGTCAATTATTGTTTGTTACAAATAATAATTTTCCATTTGTATAATTATTGTTAATTATCAGAAAATGTGCATTAATTATTTTTTGACACTTGCAAAATATTTCAACCTTAGGGACTAAAACTGCTAAGTTTGTAAAAACCCATCCAAAACTGTCATAACAGTAAATTAAGGGTAAACATTGTTAAAACAGTAGACTTAAGGCTGAAAATCTAAATGATTGATCTTTATTGGACTTAATATATAACACTTGACTAATGAAGGACTAACGGTGCAAAACCTACAACGTTAGGGTATAAATTGTAAATTTTGTGAAAGACCAAGGGCAAAAAGTAATGTTTACTTATATTCATTCTACTTATGTTTTGCATATTTCATTTACACATATACATTCACATTTCGTTTCAGTATATTTATATTCGTTACAGTTATATTTATTTAACGAACTTTTAACAAATGAACTTAACGTGTTATTCAACGACACCCGAGTAAACGATGATTATGGAATCAACGACATAAAAACAAGATAATATTGTATATAATATTATTTTTGAACTTTAAGCATTTTAAGCATATCAAACTCACACATCACAAACCAAATCGTTATCCGTTACACATTTTCACACTCATTATTCGTGCTGAGCCAAAACTATAAGAATCTCAGACTTTATTATTAATTCAGGTCGTGTGTTGAAGCCGTTCCCATAACTTACTTGATTTCATATTTCACCTTGCTGGGTATACTCAAGGTGAGTCGTAGCCCCTACTCTTTTAATGCTTGTTTTATACACTTTTGGGGGAGATACATGCTCAACTATTTTCTTCTAATATTCACAAGTACACTAAAATCTCACGGATTGCCATGAGATTCATAGCCCCTACTTTCATACATTTTTTATTTATACTCTTTGGGGGAGATACATGCCCGTTTTACTTAAACTCATTACTCGCTTTACATGGTTGATTACTCAAGATGTTTCTTGTCTATTTAATTACTTGCTTGATTATTCAAGTACAATAACTATTCACTCGTTACCTACACATTAGGGTGCATAATTACTTACATCATTTGGGTACTAGATGCCTACATTACTTGGGTACGTAACTACCTACATATCGGGGTGCGTAACCACCTACATTACTTGGGTACGTAACTACCTACATTTCTGGGTGCGTAACCACCTACACTACTTAGGTACTAGATATCTACATTACTTGGGTACGTAACTACCTACATTTCGGGGTGCGTAACCACCTACTATACTTGGGTATTTTGATACCTACAGGGAGCGTAACCTCCTACATATAGCTAGACAACCTTTTCGGTTGCATGAAATTAGTGCTAGACATTTTATATTGATGTGTCATCAGGGTGATGGTTACATGCTGCACATATGATATAACTTTACTGCTTTATACAAACTCTATGAACTCACCAACCATTGTGTTGACACTTTTTAGCATGTTTTCTCAGGTGTATAATTGATTGACATATGATGATGCATGGCAGTGCGTGGCAGGGGCATAGGCACACTTTTGGAGTGTACACATAACACTCATGACCAGGGTTCTTGTACAATGAGACAACTAATAACAATTATGGGCCTTGTTTTTCGTATTACAATTATGTAAAACTGATGTTTTATTCAATAAAGCTTTTAAAACGAGTTTGATAAATTCGTTCTCTATTACTTATGTTATGATCCAGTTAAGTTGCACCCCAGATGTATTACCGCTGCGATATGATTTTGGGGGTGTTACAGATTGGTATCTGAGCTAAGGTTATAGAGAACTAGGTACACATAAAACCTAGACTATAACCGCTTTTTACAAAAACTCACCCTATGACCGCCAGTGCCAGCCTGTCTTACTTGCCATTTTACTTGCTACTTTATTTATTGTTTCAGTAAGCTTAGCATATACTACGTGCTACTTTGATAACACATACTTTCGTATTAATGCTTATACTTACGTGCTACTTTTAGGACACATACTTACGTGTTAACCATATACATATACATATGTATTTATTTGATGATTTGTACTTTTTGCCTTACACTATAAGTATCTTCTATATACTTACAAACACACGTACATTGTCTTTGTCATGGACGATGCCTTCCTTTATGAAATCTTATTATTCGACTCTGAGTTTAACCACTCATTTTATTCCCTTGAAACACTTATATTGCTATCGTATAGAAAATCTCCCATTTACTTGAACGTGACTTTATCCTATCACACTATAACATGTCTCCTCGGAACATTTGCTCATAGAGCCTATTTCCCTTACCACTCACTCTCCTTTATTATTTTGAAGAAACATGTCACCTGAAAGACAAGCCCTAAACTTAGCATCCCTGGAACAACTCATAGCCCAACGAGTTACGGAGGCTATCGAGACGGGAATTCGCATGGCATTGATGGGCCGTGAAACACACCAGGAAACTAAGAGCACTAACCACAAAAGAAAGTTTGAAGATGGACCCAGTGACCAGAAATGACAGGAAGTCGCTAAGGTTTACTCTGCTGAACCCAGTGACCAGAAGGTCTATGCTAGCAATTCACCACTGTGCAATCGTTGTAAGCTCCTTCACAACGGGCCATGCTCCGTAAGATGCGGAAATTATCAAAGGTCGGCCATATGGCCAGGAATTGCAGATCACCAGTTCTTGCTACTGCTCAAAGGGCACCAGTGCTTAATCAAAGAACTCCTAACTTAAAGGACAAATCTTCCATTACCTGCTTTGGTTGTGGAGAAAAGGGGCACTACAAGAATGAGTGCCGACAGAAGAAAAGACTCAGACGTTAAGGGCAGAGGTTAAGCGTTTACGTCAAGGACGTAACTAAGCTTAGATTCATATGTATTGTTTCTGTACCCTCTAAACCGAGTAGTTTTCCGTTAGTGTCTGACGTATTTTCCAATAAGCTTAAAATTTTTAGAACTTGTAACCGACTTTTAATCTATAACAAGCTCATTTTGTCATAACTCTCTGTTGTGATTTGATCTTTTCTATCATGCTCGACTGAAATGCTGTTCATTTATGTGATTACTTCTCATACTCTCACGCAAAATCTCATCATTTTTTACTTTCTTTTGTAGACAAATGGCTACACGCAAATCAAACCGTACTCGCAATGCAACTAATGCCACTCCCCCTCCAAACGAAGTCAACCAGCCAACCTTGGCACAACAGGTGGCAGAAGCCATGGCCGCTGCTGCCAACGTGGGGTCAAGCACTAACACCGGTGACAGAATCGCGAGACCTACAAATGTCAGTCGGGCCTGCATATACAAAGAATTTCGTGCTTGTGATCCAGGAAGTTTTGGATGAACTGAGGGAGCTGTCAGCTTAGCAAGATGGCTAGAAAAGTTGGAAACTGTGTTTCACATCTGCAATTGCGAAGAAGAATCCAAAGTTAAGTATGCCTCGTACACTTTGACAGGTAGTGCTTTAACTTGGTGGAACTCGTACATGAAACCATCAGGAATGGATATTGTTTACGATATGGCATGGGAGCAATTCAAGGCTTTAATTCTCCAGAAGTATTGCCCTCCCACTGAGGTCAAAAAGATGGAAGCAGAATTTTGGAACCTAAAGGTTCAAGGCACCAACATTTTAGTGTACACTCAACGCTTCCAAGAGTTAGCTGTTAGGAATATGAATATTCAGCTGAAGACTCGGTCACCCCGAGTAATTATTAGTACATCATAGCTCATAGGATTATCAGTAATATTATTAGTAGATTAGTTATTATTATTAGTATTGTGGAGTGGGTCGGGTCTTTACCCTCTGTCAGCTCACTCTACAGCCCGCTAGGGGCATAATATGTAGTAAGTATAAATACCCCTTCCCTTGCAAGGGAAGGGTTGGAACTCTCATTATTTCAATCTAATACACATAGTGTTTCTCTCACTAGAAGTTCCCACTTTCTCTCTCTAAGCTTTCTTTCATTCGATCCAAATCTAAGCCTCAAACAAGTGTTTCTTGCATTGTGAATACCCTACAATTGGTATCAAGAGCCATGGTTAGGTCCATGAGAGTTGGTATTCACGGATTTGTGTAGTTTTTGAGGTTTTTTGGTTCGATTTGTTAAGTTACATTAATTTCATTTTGTGCTTTGTTTAGTGATTAAAAGTTGTTATACCTTGTACTTTCTAGCTTAGGAATAGTATAAAAGTAGTATTTGGTGCTTGGATTCACAGATTTTAGGTTTGTGTGGCATTTTTGGGTAATTCGAGTGGTTTTTATCCAAGTGTTCTTGGGTGCGGTTTGTGTATTTTGGACGTTCTTGAACGCGGTTTGTGTCCCATCGAGAACGCGGCTTGTCCTATTACTAGTTTAGGCAAAAGGACAAACAGCATTGAAAGTGACGTGTTTGGAAGTTTGTGCCAACGCGGTTTGTCTCTAAGGCGCATACGCGGTTTGTGTCTACGCGGTTTGTCTCAGCAGTGTGAACTCGGTTTGTGTCAACGCGGTTTGTCTCTGCAGTGTGAACTCGGTTTGTGTCAACGCGGTTTGTATCTCCAGCGTGAACTCGGTTTGTGTCTACACGGTTTGTCTCAGCAGCGTGAACTCGGTTTGTGTCTACGCGGTTTGTCTCTGACGTGTGTATGCGGTTTGTATCAACGCGGTTTGTCTCTCCAGCGTGAACTCGGTTTGTGTCTACGCGGTTTGTCTATGCGGTTTGTGTCTTGGTGATTTTAGTAATTCCCGCGAAAGATTCGATTTCTCGGTTAAATCACAAGATCAGTCAAATCCCGTATTCACTATGACAACTAACTCAGACTCTCTCATATCGGAGGTTCTCAAACTGTACGATGCTATTAAGGATCATGGGAACTATAATTACACATCTCTAACAGAAGCAAATGACACTGATTCTGCTGATTCTGCTGGAACTGATGAGTCACACTCGCAGTCACACATGGATGAATGCCTTCAGGTTATGCAGTTGGCTAATGCAAAGGAAAGTCAAGTAGCATGCTTCCGATCACTTCTATCACACATTAAGGCTCTGTTCGGTAAATCTGAACATGTGATAGGGTACACACGGGCTTTCGCCTCACTCTTTGGTCAGGAAATTTGTGATTTTACAGTCATAATGACATTATATCTGGATCAACTAGAACAGGAGCTGGTCAAGGAAGAATATTCTGAAGATAAATCCAGAGCCGCTCTCAATGTGATCAACAATCAATTCCAAGTGTTTATCAACTCTCAATACACTATGGACTATAATTATGACTGCCAAGTGACTAAAGAGTGTTTCGCTAAATATACTGGGTCAGAAATTGAAATGTACAAATCGACACTGCTACTGCTGATAAGGGATGTCCATGGGTTCATTGAGGAAAAAGGTGAACAGGGTAGGAATGGAACAAAATCAGACAAGACGGTTGATGGTGTCAGCACAGGAAGTGACTTCACAAGATGTGAGAAGGAATCCTACGAACCTGAAAATCACCAAGCATAGTCTACTGTGGTACATCTGTCTTATCTAGATAATACTCTTTCTAATGAACTTGTACATGATAATTCGTCGAGTTCTTTGCCTACGACTGAGTCTTTCAAATCATATGATATGATTGAAAAGAGGGTTTACAATGAACTTTTAAAAGGATTTTCAAAACTGGAAAAACATTGTGTTGATCTTGAAATTTCAATGCAACAAATAAAAGAAAAGTTCCAAATTGACCTTCAATCAAAAAATCCGGAATTACCTGACATTCGGGAATTTTTTATGATAAATGAGTTGAAAGATCAGCTAGTGGCCAAGAACGCGACTATTAACATGTTAAGAACCAAACTAAGTGAATTGCAAGAAAAGGTCAATGATGATAAAACCACACTTGATGATAAAACTGTTGAGTTACAGGCTGAGAATGAAACACTTAAATTGAAAATTAAACAAATATATGGCTCAGTCAAGGACATCAAATCCAAAAGGAAAAACCCAACACAATCTTTGATAGCTGAAAATGATCACTCCCAAGCACAAAATCTAAGGAAAAGTTTCTCATTAGCTTCTCATAGGGATGATGTTAAGAAGTCGGCCAAGAACCAGGTGAATCCTAAGTTTGTCAAACCATCAGTCTTGGAAACACCTGCTCCTTATTCAAGGTGTGCCACCTAAGTTGGTGAGACTAAGTGTTTGCCAAAATCAGTCACTTCACAACATAGTCATAAGGGAAAATTAGCTAAGGGTCACTTTCAGGATAAGTCTCACATGACACTAACTAAGGAAGTTAATGCTCATGTCACTGCAGTCTCCACTACGACCAACATTCACCATAGGCCTATAGAACTGATGAAGCACCCTAGGAAGCCTAATAGTTCTAGTGCTGAAAGACAAGAAACTTTCTCTTGTAAAAACACTAAGGTGCCTCAGAAACATCGCATATTTAGAATGTGCCTAAGATGGTTGCCAACAGGTAGAATCTTTAAGAAAGTTGGTCTTCAGTGGGTACCTACTGACACAGAAAATTCTTCTAAGAATGTTTGCATGAAACCACAGAGACAGGATCCCATGGTCACTAACCAATACATATGCGAACAAAATACTTATGATAGTGCAGGGAGACGATTTCTGTGTGCAGCTACTCTCACAGAATGCTTCAAGAAGAAACTCAAGGTGTGGCTACCAAAGGGGATATCAACTCCCAAAAAGGAGGTTCGGAAAACCCACCGGTGATGTACGGGGACAATGACTTTTGAACAATTCAGTTCAAAACTCGTACAGATTTTACGAAGAAATTCTCAAGTATCCTTTTTTTTTTTTTTTTTTTTTTGGTGTATATAGTTTCTCCTATTTTATAGGTTCATGTTTCTTGTAAATATAGTGATATGTGTTCTTGGATAGAGAGAGGCGTGTCTTCTGGATATCGATAACATTTACGACCCTAGAAATGTCATTCAATAATGACACGGGGTTTTAAATGAAGCTCGAACAGAAGTAGCTCCTAATAAGTAAATCATGTCTCTATGGCTTGCAGTTACTTCATACTACAACCCGCGCTGTATAGTGGGGAAAGCACGTCGCCAAAAAGACGGCTGTTCCTCCAACTGGGTTATGTTCACCTGAGCATGAATTACTTCATATTCATGTTCATTCATACTGGTGATTCTTAGTTGGCCTAAAGACTTTCACAGTTGATCTCACCAAGTGATAAATTGTTGTTCAATCAATGTCTAAATTTCTCGACAGAAGTGAAGCCATTGCTTGAGGGGGAGAACAATAGCAATTTAAACTTGTCTATGAGTATTCATTGTGTAATTTCTGAATCTATGGCATCTGACTGGGTTATCATTAAGTATTTAGGGATTGAGTGTGTCGTATCTGATTTGGATGCCTATGTGTGTTAGAAGGTCTATTGATAGAAAAGTCAGGGACCACATGTGTCATTTAGTAAAAAGAGGAGAGTTAGGAGTAAGATGTTAAACTTGTAACCTAGGCGGTTTGTCAAGCCAACAAAGACAGGGACCAGAAGTGTCATTAGGAGTAAGTTGTTAAACTTGTAACCTAGGCGGTTTGTCAAGCCAACAAAGACAGGGACCAGAAGTGTCATTAGGAATAAGTTGTTAAACTTGTAACCTATGCGGTTTGTCAAGCCAACAAAAACAGGGACCAAAAGTGTCATTAAGGTTAATTTAAATGTTAGGTGATGATATTTAATGTCCAAAACTCATGCGGTTTGTCCCACATCACTCTCTCTCCTCCAAAATCTAAATCAAACCGAACGAGCCTCTTTCTCTAACTAAACCCACGATCGCCCTCTTAATCCATCCATCGAGATTCTTCCTAGGTAATTATCGATCCTCACCCATATCAGTAGGCCATTACTTGTACCATTCCTAGATTCTAAATGTTTTACTTGTTTTTTTTAGGTTGATTCGTACGGCTCATCATTCGATCCTAGGTTTGTTTGTTGTTTCTTGTGTTTGATTGATGGGATTCTCATTTATGTAGGTAATGATAATTGTTATATGCTTATATTGCTTCATCTTTCAAGTTGTGTTTTGGATTGTTGTGAATTTTCGAATGATATTTGACTCCAAAAAGTCAAAATCGTTCATGGGTCTAGGATTTGTTCGATCGGTTATCGATTAGTAAGTCCCTAGGATAGAACGGATTTCTTTTCTCACTAATCAGATGAGAAATCTGATTTGATAAATAGTTAAGTCGATTGTTAGCTCCTTCAAGATTGGATGTGTTAAGTCGATTGATAGATGGTTGATGTTAGAGTGAATCTGGACTAAGATAGGTTTGATTGCTATAAGCTCTCGTCGTGTCGTTGTTGTATGTATATACATCCTTCTAGTAATGAATGCTTAATCGATTAAGTGGAGTTATATTCTTCGATGCGGTTTGTCTGGTATAGGTCAAGAGTTTGCAATATGTAGTGCTTAAACACTGTATGGAATTAAGTGATTCATTTGAGAAGTGATTGGCATGTCATGAGGTGTTTGCAAAATGTTAGATCTGAAATTATTACTCTCTACATGATCTAGGGTGTAGGTTGTTTTATGGATTGGTCATCGATGCTGTTTGTGTGAATATTCTTGAATGCTGTTTGTCTATTCATCATGAATACGGTTTGTCTGTGCTATTATGGATAATGGTTGTCTGTTTGATCATGAACGCGGTTTGTCTGTTTAGCAACAAACGCGGTTTGTCTGTTTGGTTACAAACGCGGTTTTTCTGTTTAGTCACAAACGCGGTTTGTCTGTTTAGTCACAAACGCGGTTTGTCTGTTTAATCGCAAACGCGGTTTGTCTGTTTAATCACGAACGCGGTTTGTCTGTTTAATCACGAACGCGGTTTGACTGTTTAATCACGAACGCGGTTTGTCTAATTAATCACGAATGCGGTTTGTCTGATTAATCACGAACGCGGTTTGTCTGAACAATCACGAACGCGGTTTGTCTAAACAATCACGAACGCGGTTTGTCTAAACAATCACGAACGCGGTTTGTCAAAACAATCATGAATGCGGTTTGTCTGAATTATCATGAATGCGGTTTGTCTGATTGATCATAAATGCGGTTTGTCTATGATTATGGATGCTGTTTGTCTACTTTGTCATGAAAGCAGTTTGTCTGTATTGTCATGTTATGTCTATATGCTTACATATGCAGTTTGTCTACATGTTTACAGTTGCAGCTGGTCCATTTCTAATGTTGTAGTTTGTATACTGTTGAGCTGTGCAGTTAATACTTTATAATGTGAGTTTTGGTTGCTGCATATTTGGTCTCTCACAATTGTGTGTTACTTGATCTACTGTAGTCTTTTGTTATGTACACATAGTCTCTGTGCTAACCTCGAGGATTGACTCCCATCTAACTTGCATAGGCATACTGTCTTTCTGTGAATGTGTGTGTGTAGATACAATGACAGATACAGAGATCACTACTTCCTCAGAACCAAACCCTGCAGTCTCAACACCTGTTCGCACAGATGAACAAATCCTTCCTAAGAACAAATGGATCCCTATTGGAAGGAGCAACTGTTATATAGATGTAACAAGACCTCAACCCAATCCTATTTACAAGATATCTGTTGATATCTTAAAGGAAACCACGTTCTTTAGAGCATTCACTACATGTGCAACCGTTCCATCTATATACATTCAGCAGTTCTGGAATACGATTGAACTCAACAAAGACACGGGAAATTACCATTGTCAGTTAGATGAACAATGGTACGAGCTGACCAAAGACACCATCAGAGAGGCTCTTCAAATCTCACCTGTTGTCATTGATAAACCATTTACTCAACCTCCTACATCCGAGGCTCTCGTCCACTTCGTTAATGATCTGGGTTATCCATCAACCATCCTCAAGGTGTCAGCGGTAGTCACCAGTGAAATGTATCAACCATGGAGAACATTCGCCACCATTCTCAATTTATGTCTTACTGGGAAGACTTCTGCTTATGAAAGACCTAGGGCTCCAGTGCTTCAAATTCTATGGGGAATCATTAAACGTTCCAACATAGATTTCGCTGAATGGATCTGGGAAGAATTCGTTCACTCCATTCACACCTTCCTAGAAGACAAAGCAAAACTGGAATCTAATCTGGCCAGCAGGAAGACAGTGAGGAAGATGTTAATTCCTAGCATCAGATTCACTAAAATGATAATCCACCACCTCTACTCTCTTCACAAGTTTCATCCTAGAACTGATTCTCCTCTCCATTTGTCCTCTAAAGAATTTGTTCTGGGAAATATCAAGTGGGCTGCTAAAGGGGCCAAACAAGAAGTCTTTGGAAAGCTTATTCCTGAGCCTCTTATTTCAGATAACATTCGTCAAGCCCCCTATTATAAGGAGTATCTGAGAAAAGTAGAGGGATATCAAAAGTCTCTCTCTGATAAGGTAAGAAGTGAAGCCGAAACCCCTGAACCAGAAACCCAGAAATCCATCAAACAAACCCAATCTAAATCGAAATCAAAGAAAAGAAAGGATGCACCCACAGAAGTTGAGGGATCTAAGAAAAATAAGAAGATCAAAAGGAAGGCATCAATCAAGAAGTTGAAATCTAAGAAAATCAAGACAAAAGGTCGAGATGATGATGAAGAGATGGTGGTACCTGAACTAGGTCTAAGAGATGAAGAAGATCCGGTTCTACAACAAGCCTTGGAGCTGAGTGCTAAAGAACATGCTGAATCAACAAGGAGTGCTACGAAAGGAGTTGTCCTTAGAGAACCAGTTGTTGAGAGCAGTAAACCATTACCTGAAGTAGAGGGCAAAGGAAAAGGAGTAGCTACAGTAGTACAAGCTGCTAAGACTCTTCTTACCATATCATCTCCGGCATCCAAGACAACAACACAATTTGTATTCAGGAAACGTGATCAGGGATCATCCAGAGTACTTGATCTTTCTGAAGGACCTCAAGAAGAATCACCAAGCTTAGAAGTTGCTCAAGATTCCAGTGATACCGAAAGCGATGAACAGTTGTACAAGGAGAAGAAGGTGGAGATGAAGATCACACATACTGAAATAAAGGACCAACAAGATCAAGGTGAGAGTCAAGATGAGAAAGTTCATAAAGAAGCTGAGTCTGATAACATCATTAAGGAAACTCATGATCAGATAACAACAACCACTACAGAACCTCCACAAGAAATACGACATGAAGAATTCGTGGCTTCTACATACCCAGGGGTTCATGTGAATCTGAGAATGAAGGATGATGAACAATCTCACCTGAATGAACCAACAGGGTCTACTGGCACTCTATCTTCTCTGAAGAACCTTGATACCGACTTCAACTATGGTGATCAATTCATCCTGGATAAAGCCAACGACAACGCCACAGAGACTGACATACCACATGATGATAAGGAAGTTGAGTCGATGGTGTCTGTACCAATTAAACAAGACATGTCTGGTATTAGACCTATGACAATCCCTGTTTCCACAACAGCAACCATCATAGTAGAACCCTCACCAGAAGCAACCCCAGCGACACCCATCCCTCCAGAACTACCATCTAATTTAGCATCACAACTATCTGCCGCCACAAAGCTCATTGATGACATGTCACGGAAGATGAATAATTATGAGCAGAGACTACTAAAGGTGGAAAAGCTTAATATTGATCAAAAGGTGGCTCAAGCTGTGAATGATCATGTAGAGGAAGCGGTCAGATGGGCAATGGAAGCTCCTATGAAGACACGATTCAGAGATCTTCCTACAACTGATATGAAATCAATCCTTTATGACAGAATGTTTGAATGTGGTCAGTATCAAGGCCACGAAGATCATCAACGGCTTTATGAAGCCTTGGAAAAATCGATGAGTCGTGATAATCAGGATTTCCTCATGGTTGAGCTTGAAGAACAACGGAAGAGGAAGAAAAGGAAACAAGATAAACCCTATACACCTCCTGGTTCTCCACCACATCCACCTCCACCTCCTCCACCTGATGGTAGCTCTGGTGCTACAAGGTTTTCAGGAGCGTCAGGATCTATCCAAGCTCAACCTCATCATCATCCCACTGTATCTTCTGGAAGAAAAGACCAATCCACTACCACGTCTGCCCCAAGCAAGTCTAAGGGAGTTACAAAGGCTGGACCACTTGCGTGGACAACTGTTGATGCCCAACCTAAGTCCTCATTCTCACCAATCCCTGAGGACTTTGTCATGAATGAGGCATCAGAAGTGGAAGATCTGACCTCTCAAACTGATGAAGATGAAGTCTCAGCTAATGCCAATATCCCAACAGTTGACCCTAATCAAAAATGGTGGTTGGAATTCTTACGCACAGACACACCTGATGACTCAAACTCCACAAGTAAGCGACCCACCAGGGAAGATATGGAATCTTGGATGAAACCAGTATCTGAAGAAGATCGAGAACCAATTCCTGAACCAAATTGGTCTATCCCATCATCAGACATAAGCGTTCCTGTAAATAATTGGGCAGCTGCTATTGCTTCGCAACACAACCCTCCTTCAGAGAACTCATTGCTGGCAAAGACTAATGACATGGGGGCATTTATTAATTGGTTCTGTAAAAAGAAAGGCATCACAAATCTCACTCCTCAAGATTTAGAAGGTCCTGCGTATGAAATAGTCAAAGTGTTTCATCCTGATGTGCTTCATCTTCAATATCAAATGGAAGAATGTCATAGACTATTTACTGATCAAGTTGATGACCGAATTCTCTCCTACAACGTCAACCGACCTCTTCCCTTTGATGGTCCACCAGGTCAAGTCAACCTTCAAGCTGATCTCTTTTTCAACAATGATCTGAATTATCTCCGATTCGGAAATAATGGTGACAGGCAGGCATTATCCATTAACAAGATGAAAGCGGCTCACTATCCTGACATTGGGCTAGAACAAATGGTGCCTGATCAGTTATGGTCTAATGAAGAATACAAATTTGATTTAACTGCATCTTATGGGGTCACACATTGGTGGTTCCACAAGAAACGATTCTATATTGAACGGCACGCAGGAGAGGGTAGTCGTCGAGGTATACATTCGCATCTAAGAATCTTAAGTGTTATCAAAGTTGAAATTCACCCAATGTATGGGTATGAGTATCTTAAAAGGATAGTGCTTCGTCGTGCTGATCAAAAAGAGTATATTATTGCTGAGAGCGATTTTAAGTATCTATCTCCAAGTGACTTCGAAGATCTCTTCCTTCTGAATCTTCAAGGGCACCTGAATCATCTTCCTCCTCGTGACAAGAAGGCGCTTGCTGCTGTTGTCAATCTATGGATTCGGGGTCTTGTTATCAGGCAAAGGGTAAGTGACTTTCAACTAGGGATTGAGAGCTACCAGACCAAACTCAATATAACCAAGCCGTATTGGGAACATAAGGGTCTCGAGTACATTCACGACTTTAAAGTAATCGAATCTCCAAGAGCAGTCAAGTTCACTGACCTGCATGGAACTCCTATGATGATGCAACTCAGTGAGATTCATAAATTCAGCGATGGTACACTGCGAATGATCGATGAAGCACTGGATTTCAGGATTAAGGACTACAAGATAAATCCCCACAACCCACAATTGAAGACTCAGTTCTGGACTGATCTGGATGTACAAAGGAGTAAAGAGTTTATGAGAGCCATAGAGCGAAGGCTGAAAACAAGAAGGATCTTTCGCAACCTGGAAAGCTTCGTTGGGGGTAGAGTTTGTGAAGGAGATTACAGATTGATGGAAAGAACGACATGAGCTGATTCTCTCCATAAGTGGTCTTTGTAGTGATGTTATTCTTTTGTTGGACTTATGTAGTTATATGATTTAATTTCCACGAATCTTGTAATACTCTATGTGTGATATGTGTATATTGACAAGTAAACCTCTCTCGTTGCTTCACGGGGAGCATAGTATGCTTCAAAATCAGAATTCATTTAAACCTGACCACATTTTCTCCCAAATTTTCTAAACTAATTTAAATCACTTGGGATCACAAATCTCAAATGGTTTGAAATTTTTGATCGGGGGAGAGAATGTGATTTAAATAGGAAATTCTGATAAAGTGTGATGATTTGGAAATTAATGTAAGCTCTCCCGTATGTGCTAAACCATTTTGCATATCAAGGCACATATTGAGGGGGAGCAAAATGTTTTGGTCATAAACGCAAGCTCTTCCATATGTGCGAAAATCTTTCTTATATCAATGCACATATTGAGGGGGAGCAAATGGTTTTAACAAAACAAAGGATTTGGCATCTCACGTGAGCAAGGCTCAGAATTAACCAATGAATTGACGAAACTTGAACTTTCATCAATCGAAAGGATTCGTCTTGGCCGGGTAATAATTTCAAGCTGGTCTAACCAGTGATGTAAGCGTGTTTCGAAAAAGATGAATCTGAGTAGAGTGTACCATTTCGAGAAACTTTCTGTGGACTTGACCAGGCCGGGTAATAATTTCAAGCTAGTCTAACTAGTGATGTAAGCGTGTCTCGAATCGGTCATGATCACTGAAAGTGGATCAATTCAAAAAGTGCGAGCTCTACCTAACATGTGCAAATTTATAAAACTATCACTCGAGCACATGTTGAGGGGGAGCATTTAAAAAATTATAAAACTCTCAAGTGTTTGCAAAAATGTGTTTCAGAATCATGAACACTTTGAGAGATTTTTCAAAGATTTGGTTTGGCAATCGTGGATGAATACCAAAGACTGACCATTTTAATTAATGTATGGAGTTATAAGGATGGTTAGGTTAGGCTCAAGTTCCCACGATCCCGCCAGAGCCGGAGGGATCTACCCAGGGACAATCCACTAGTTAGTGTAGAAGTCCTTAGGTATGATTAAAAAGGAGAAAAGTGAATGAGGGAAGAGTGCCGACTGAGATGGAGCTAACACTGGAACAAACCCAACAAGGTGTTAGGTATGAAGTCTCGGTAAGCACTGAAGGGGTTGAAGAATGAAAAAGAATTGTAAAGATAAAGGGTGAAAAGAAAGAAGCCCTCCTTACAACTTAGGCAAAAACCGGGTCAATACATATGCTATCAGAATCACATAGTTGATTGCTGGCATTGAAGACAAAGTATCATGGACCCAGTGATACGCTGCACAACCCTCCCTAGCCACTCAAGGTCCCTCAAAGGATTCTTGTTTCAATTGTCACGGAGTTCAATACATTCCTATCGTCTCTCTCACTCCGAGTTAGATGATATTGAAAAGGTGGCAGTCCTCTCCAGCCTCCGATCACCAAATCAAAATGCACAATAGAGTCTAGAGCCACGAGATGCATAATAAGATCTCATAGGGACACGAATTATTTCTACACTGGGTGTTCAACATTAAGGACACCAGTTGTAAACTTAAGAGTCCTACGCAGATCTTAGCAATCTGCCAGAACATTTATGAGGGAATTTACTAATGTAATTCTCAATGATTGAATGGAAATTCCTGCCAGGGTCAACATCAAGCAGCCCTGAAAGCAGGTCACTTCGGTAATTCTTTATGGATTACGCTTAGTGGTCACGGCGGTTTCTAGCGGTCTACAGTCGTGGAGTGATCTCTAGCGACTCACCTAATCGTTGATGTGCTACGGTTCGATCTTAAAAAGCCCTCTGTGGGTTTTCGATTAGGAACGGTCTTGGTAAGGATTAGAGAGAGTTTTCACACTATGCTGTTAACAATCTCAAAGTCCGAACCTGTAAGTACCGGACGTTTTATTGCTAACTGTCGTATGCAGGAACTTCTGGCGATTGTAGCTGATTGCTGTTGCAACTGTTTGTGGTTGTAGCTGATTGATGTTGCAGTTGTAGCTGATTGAGGTTGCAGCTGAATGCGGTTGTAGCTGATTGAAGAAAAGATGCCAATCCTATACCACATGTTCACACTACATCATCATTGTAACTCTACCACATCATCATCAAAGAAGTCATGATCAACCAAAAGACCTTCAACACAGCTTCTGCTAACTCTGATGCTAAAGATCATGACCCTGATTAGTGTGAGCATGTCGGTTCTAAGTATATTTCATCACATGGAGACATACTACTAAAAGATGACTTGGAGACTCAAGTGGGATGATACTCTTAAAGATTACTTAAAGTTCATCCAAGACAAAAGAGAATTCATCTTCAGATCACTGATGTTTGCACAACAATCTATGACATTGAAGATTCAATGACTACGAGCCATGATGTCAAGATCCAAGGAAGAAGTGCTGAAATTTAGAACATTACTTCTGGGGTGACCTCCCTTAGGGGGAGATTGTTAGGAATATGAATATTCAGCTGAAGACTCGGTCACCCCGAGTAATTATTAGTACATCATAGCTCATAGGATTATCAGTAATATTATTAGTAGATTAGTTATTATTATTAGTATTGTGGAGTGGGTCGGGTCTTTACCCTCTGTCAGCTCACTCTACAGCCCGCTAGGGGCATAATATGTAGTAAGTATAAATACCTCTTCCCTTGCAAGGGAAGGGTTGGAACTCTCATTATTTCAATCTAATACACATAGTGTTTCTCTCACTAGAAGTTCCCACTTTCTTTCTCTAAGCTTTCTTTCATTCGATCCAAATCTAAGCCTCAAACAAGTGTTTCTTGCATTGTGAATACCCTACATTAGCATTACTATGTCCCGAGTTGGTTGCTACTGAATCACGAATGATAGAACGTTACATCGGAGGATTACCCATGAACATCCGAGGGAACATATTGGCTGCAAATCCTAATGACTTACATAACACAATCTCCATCTCTCACAACTTAATGGATCAAGTGATCCAAGACATGGCAGAAAAAGGAGGAGATAGCAAAAGGAAATGGGAAGACAACTCAAGAGCCAACCATCAACCAAACAAAAACCCCAACAACAACAACATCCAGAACAAGCGACAAGAGGTCGCCAAAGTCTATACTATTGAGTCGGGAGAAAAGAAGGTTTACGCAGGGAAGTTGCCCTTGTGTAACCGTTGTAACTACCACCACAACAGACAGTGTGCTAAAAGGTGTCACAACTGTCAGAAGATAGGACACATGGCCAAAGACTGCAGATCCAAAGCCCTCGTGGGAGCACGGACAACACTAGAGAATAATCGAAATGTAGAGGTAACCTGCTATGGGTACGGAAAGAAAGGACACTACAAGAGCGGGTGCCAGGAAAATGTGAACAACAAGACTTGAACGTAATATCGAAAGGTCGACTGCCTTATATGTCGAGACCTAAGATTTGATTCTCTTAAATTGTATCCCTGTGAGGTTACACTAGTACTTTCCTACGAACCTTATCGTATTGTATGAATTCAGTGTACGTTTATCTTGAGTTATAAACTTATTTAACTCACAACTATCTGGAAACTCATATCACCTAGATGTGACTTTACTACTACCTGGGAAAATTAATTAGGTTGCCATGTTACAAAACAACACGTTGAACACCATCTA
Organism: Artemisia tridentata subsp. tridentata; assembly: GCA_021014915.2. Taxonomy (NCBI): domain Eukaryota; kingdom Viridiplantae; phylum Streptophyta; class Magnoliopsida; order Asterales; family Asteraceae; genus Artemisia; species Artemisia tridentata. Next base: position 279,824,430 of record CP139506.1, read on the forward strand.
AAACTCTTAAGAAACATAACACCACTTTGACTGAGTCAAGCATCACATCATTGGTCCTCAATTATACATAGCCTAATCACCTATATCTAATTCGGGAAGAATCATGTCATGAATGAAACAGTAATCATTTCAAAACTCCTGAAACAATCTTCATTCAAAAGCAAAGCTTTGTGACAAGACTAACTGTTCATAAACATCCCTCTTGACAACACTCTATAGATATCTACACCTATTACCCATCATCTTAATGAAAGAAATCTGACATGAGTAAGAACCTGAATTCACGTGGGAACGTGAAGATGAATTCAAGACCAAATATCCACATCTTTTTGCATCTTCAACTGATAACCTGAGTTGAATGTCAGGACGACATTCAGATAAGGTTGGGAGACTGTAACAAATGGTAATTTTCCATTTGTATAATTATTATTAATTATCAGAAAATGTGCATTAATTATTTTCTGACACTTGTTAATGAGGGATTATCTCATTAAATTACTTTATCACACTTCGATAACTTATATATTGATACATGATTTCAATACATTGAAACGAGCTCACACACGGACCACGTATATCATTTAAACTAAAAATAAACCAAACGGATCCTTAATTTCATGATTGGGCCAGACCTAAGCCTGCTACTGTTCATAAGGCCCAACCCAAATTACATTTCTTTTATTTCTCAGTCGGTCCAAACACACAACACTTGGCTCGTTTATTTTGGAAATTCGACACATAACATGTGAAGGTTTTTACATGTCTTGATTCTCCACACTACGAACAATCAGGATCAACAAACCTTAAGTCATAACTCGAACGTTTAAGCACAAAGCGAAGGACAATGTAAATTGCTTTCGAGATATACACAAATTCAATCAATATTAATCCAACTTGACCAAACTCGACTAAAACTTAATTATAACCTATATCTTACATTATTATTAGTCGAAGGAGAGTTCAAGGAAACATTCCTAACCATTTTTGAGTTCTTGGTCACGTTACAAATTTGTTTGGACACATAAACATGTCGTACGATATACATTTAAACACAAAACTTGATCCTAACCGAACCAAGTAAGAAACACTCCTTCTAGATGCATTCATACTCGACTAGGAACATATCTTATCCTCTAAGAAGTATCTAATCTCTGCCACAAGAGAATAAAATCCCTCCCGCTTGATCCAATATTAAAACATAAACCTTATATGTGTATATATGTACTCGATACATACACATACATTTCCCATTCACTTTCACACACATTTTACCCAATTTACCCTAGTTCCTACTCAGTTGCTGAGACCTTAAGGGACCAGAAGCAAGTTCTCAAGTCATTCGAACCAATATCAAGTCATAAAACACCCTTTCGAACCATTATGTGATCGAACCACAAAAGGAAATCACCATTTTCGATTCTTGGTCATTTTAAACGTATAACAAACCATTTAAAGTGATTGTAAGCCGTTCTAATCTATTTCCTAGTTATATATATCGAATTCATCATAACATGCATCGTTTTATATTTTTGTTCGATCGTATATCACTTTTATTTCATTTATGCGCTTTACTTTATTTATTTTTCGTACACATGCATTGACCTCCTTCATGGATGGCTAGAGATACGAGTTCTACTTTCATTTGACGTTTACATATTCATTACATTCCATTTCGAGCTTCATTCTTATCATTTATTGCATCGCAAAAATATATACATGTCATTTTATTTTGTGTATCACGCATCGATTGACATAAGAAACGACCCAATATAATCTAATCTATACACATAACATGGCTATTTTATTGTTTGACATGTTTCCTTACAAGATCATCTATTAAATTCATGTTTCGAGTTTCCCTTGAAAAGCTCTCGAAAGTCCTTTTTAAACGCTAATCCTAACGCTACTTAAACAGTTTCTTTATATATGTAGTTATCGAATTGGGCTTTAAGCAAAGAATAAGCCCATTAAGCTGTTGCGTATAAGCTGGTGATGATAAAATAAGCCCAAAAAGAAGCCCATAATCCTTTTTAACCCAACGAATCAAGACATGTTAATGGGCTTTGTATTAGCTCGTTAAAAGCCCATTAACTGGAAAAATAAGCTCTTTTGAAAATAAGCTAATCATTTTGACTTAAATAAGCTTTATAAAGCTATAGAAACTTTCAGAATTCAATTCCCACTATTTTTGTGATTTTTGGACTAAACTTGCAAAATGTTTCAACCTTAGGGACTAAAACTGCCAAGTTTGTAAAAACCCATCCAAAACTGTCATTACAGTAAATTAAGGGTAAACATTGTTAAAACAGTAGACTTAAGGCTGAAAATGTAAATGATTGTTCTTTATTGGACTTAATATATAACATTTGACTAACGGAGGACTAACGGTGCAAAACCTACACCGTTAGGGTATAAATTGTAAATTCTGTGAAAAACCAAGGGCTGAACAGTAATGTTTACTTATATTCATTCTACTTATGTTTTGCATATTTCATTTACACATATGCATTCACATTTCGTTTCAGTATATTTATATTCGTTACGGTTATATTTATTTAACGAACTTTTAACGAATGAACTTAACGTGTTATTCAACGACACCCGAGTAAACGATGATTCTGGAATCAATGACATAAAAACAAGATAATATTATATATAATATTATTTTTGAACTTTAAGCATTTTAAGCATATCAAACTCACACATCACGAACCAAATCGTTATCCGTTACACATTTTCACACTCATTATTCGTGCTGAGCCAAAACTGTAAGAATCACAGACTTTATTATTAATTCAGGTCGTGTGTTGAAGCCGTTCCCATAACTTACTTGATTTCATATTTCACCTTGCTGGGTATACTCAAGGTGAGTCGTAGCCCCTACTCTTTTAATGCTTGTTTTATACACTTTTGGGGGAGATACATGCTCAACTATTTTCTTCTACATTCACAAGTACACTAAAATCTCATGGATTGCTATGAGATTCATAGCCCCTACTTTTATATGTTTTTGAATTATACTCTTTGGGGGAGATACATACTCGTTTTACTTAAACTCATTACTCGCTTTACATGGTTGATTACTCAAGATGTTTCTTGTCTATTTAAATACTTGCTTGATTATTCAAGTACAATAACTATTCACTCGTTACCTACACATTAGGGTGCATAATTACTTAAATCATTTGGGTACTAGATGCCTACATTACTTGGGTACGTAACTACCTACATATCGGGGTGCGTAACCACCTACATTACTTGGGTACGTAACTACCTACATTTCTGGGTGCGTAACCACCTACACTACTTAGGTACTAGATATCTACATTACTTGGGTACGTAACTACCTACATTTCGGGGTGCGTAACCACCTATTATACTTGGGTATTTTGATACCTACAGGGAGCGTAACCTCCTACATATAGCTAGACAACCTTTTCGGTTGCATGAACTTAGTGCTAGACATTTTATATTGATGTGTCATCAGGGTGATGGTTACATGCTGCACATATGATACAACTTTACTGCTTTATACAAACTCTATGAACTCACCAACCATTGTGTTGACACTTTTTAGCATATTTTCTCAGGTGTATAATTGATTGACATATAATGATGCAAGGCAGTGCGTGGCAGGGGCATAGGTACACTTTTGGAGTGTACACATAACACTCATGACCAGGGTTTTTGTACAATGGGACAACTAATAACAATTATGGGCCTTGTTTTCCGCATTTCAATTATATAAAACTGATGTTTTATTCAATAAAGCTTTTAAAACGAATTTGATAAATTCGTTCTCTATTACTTATGTTATGATTGTAGAGACCAAGATTCATGTGTTTCGTGGTTCAGGTGGCCGGATTTGGTGAAAGATGAAGATGTTCATCTTTCTAGAGAGAGAGTAGTGAGAGGGTGGAGAGAATATGTCAAATGTTTATCTTTATTGAAAGTAAACAAATGAATGGTACAATAATCCCACACACCCACATGGAGAGTCATGTGGGTACTTATAGGCCCTTTTACATCACTAGTTTGCCTATTACACATAAGTAGTCCCTGTGTGAGCTACTTAATACAAACCTAGTCCAATTCACGTGAGTGACGACAACTTTATAAAAAAGCGAGTCTAACAATCTCCCTCCAAGATGTCGTCACAAGTGAATGGTTACAATGAGACCTATAAACAATACAAAGTAAATTACAATAATAAACTTTTGCTGAAGTGCAGAGTCTCTGTAGTCTAGATCCTGAGGCAGACTTGAAGTTCTCTATTCTGAAAGATCGCAGCATCGATCTTTGGTGCTGGCGGCACACATCCTTGTAGCTCTGAACTTCAACTGTAATGTACTAGCTAGGTTATTACTCCCTCCTAACTAGTGAGCCTTTTATTCTTTTCTGCTCCCTCCTGAATCGACAACTCTCTTTAGCCTTTTAACCACGCAGCGGAGACTGTAAGCACAATGGTTGTCGTTCGGGAGCATTAACATATCTCACAAAGTAATTGCATCAAGGTAGGTAATAAGCCGTACTTCTCTCTCCATTTCCTTTTCCCTCCTAAGGGCGTACTTCTCCCTCTTGACGATTGCGAGTCATTGTAATCATCATATAATAATGTACATGGCTTGGAGTACCTTGATCTTGAAGCAATACTAAATCCATGATAGCACGTCGACAACCCGTCGAGGCTTAATTATTGTGAGAATATGTTAAAAAATACTCTCAATACGTCTCTCAAACCAACCGTAAAATTCACCGGCTTCTAATAAATGACCACATGTGGAGATAACCCGATATGACCAACTTGAACAAGAAGTAAACACCTCCCCTCAAATGTGACTTAATCTTGTACGATAATGTGACTAAGAACCTATACTGAGCACTACAACGTAACTCCTTAAAGCATAGGTCGTTTCATATACCCATCCATCCTTCCTTAATAGTATATGAACATCTCTTGAACTATCCACATCTTTGTGTGACACTGAGTACTCCATCTCAGTTTTGATAGTTAACTAGGTCTTCGTCCATCCTCCCCTTGACCTATGAAAACTAGATAATCCAAGACTTAATCACTACACCCATGAGAGCCCAAACAAGTATCTCAAAAGTCATGCATCAACCAACCTCTAACTTGAGTATAAATAAGTACACATGCACGAAAAATGTCATTAAAATCAAATCAAATAATACCATTCTTCTTCTCCCGTAGTCATTCTTCTTAACCATATTAGCCGTGAACGATGTATCCCCGTGATTGTTGCGATGGTAACCCTATATCCCTCCTTTTTTTTTTTTTTTTTTGACATAATTTGAAATACACTAGGAAATGCCGTTACAAGAAGGCTAGAAAAATTTGAGTATAACAGATTTTGACGTCAATTTTCACCTAAAAAATTCGAATTTTGACCAAAAAATTTGAATTTTGGGCCAAAATTTTCACTATTATACCAAAATTTGAATCTCGCGTAAAAATCGAACGTTTAATCACCTGAAAAAATTAAATTTTACTCCAATTTTCCCGCCAAAAAACTTTTTTTTTTTTTTGAAGGGATACTAAGATGAAGGGTATGAAAATGGAAAGGTTATAATCGGACATATTTCTCAATTTCAAAAGAACTGAATCGCGATAACATCCCAAACGAGATAACATCCCAAATGCGATTACCCCAACTGCGATAACCCCAACTGCGATAATCCCAACTGCGATAATCCCAACTGCGATAAATCCCATTCGCGATAAATCTCAAGTGCGATAACAGCCCAAATGCGATAGAGCTCAAACGCGATAAAGCTCAAATGCGATAAAGCTCAAACGCGATAAAGCTCAAACGCGATAAGTCTGAAACGCGATAAGCTCAAATGCGATAATCGCAAATGCGATAGAGGCGTTGACTTTTATCGCATTTCGTCCAGAAATTGAGTCCAATAATTGAGGTCCGCTGTTCACTTTCCGACCATTTTCCGACCATCTTTTTCTGCGATAATCTGACCATAAAACCCATTTTGAGCATAAAACTCAACCGTATATCCATCAGATCTACCACATATCACGGATTAAAGGACAAAACAATCTCAACCAAAACATGAATATAGAACTGTGAGCAGATCTAAGCTCGTATGAACCTGGGTTTGAGATTTTTTGACCATATTATAGATACATAAGGCCAGTAATAGGTCTGTTTTTATCGTATGACACGGAAATAAATTCCGATGACCGGAAAAAAATAATTCCGATGACTAAAAGGAGATAAAAACGCAGCCTAAAACACATAAACGAACCACAAAAATCAGTAAACTCACCAAGAATCTCCCCCGGTTAGCTCTTGATACCAATTGTAGAGACCAAGATTCATGTGTTTCGTGGTTCAGGTGGCCGGATTTGGTGAAAGATGAAGATGTTCATCTTTCTAGAGAGAGAGTAGTGAGAGGGTGGAGAGAATATGTCAAATGTTTATCTTTATTGAAAGTAAACAAATGAATGGTACAATAATCCCACACACCCATATGGAGAGTCATGTGGGTACTTATAGGCCCTTTTACATCACTAGTTTGCCTATTACACATAAGTAGTCCCTGTGTGAGCTACTTAATACAAACCTAGTCTAATTCACGTGAGTGACGACAACTTTATAAAAAAGCGAGTCTAACAATGATCCAGTTAAGTAGCACTCTGGATGTATTACCGCTGCGATCTAATTTTGGGGGTGTTACATTGTTTGACAATTACCTTGTTGAATACTATCATTACTAGCAGATCAACTGATGTAATGGTACTATGTCAATTAGAATCCTAGCTTTAAGGAAATTCTATGGTTTATATGAATATTAACCAATGGGTATTTAATTTTCTTAAAGATTTATTATCGAAAATACTAAAATTAAATTTTGTAAATTCTTTTAAATGTATAAATGCAACATAAAACCGTAAACATGGGTTATTCTTTTATTGGTAAATTGATCTACACCCATAGGGGTTTTTGGCTAGAGTAAACTTTACTAAAAGAACAAACCTAGTCTCCTTTCCATGAGAGAAGAGTGAGACTCAATCCTATTCCTTTTCATGAATGAGAAAGGTATAATAGGAACATTAGAATTGTCTAAATTCTAAGAAATAACTCATAGCAAACTTTAATAGTTAAGAAAATTGCACATTTTCTGAGTTATTAAATTAGAAGCTAGACTAATTACCGCAAAATTAGTAAAAGGCAAACTAGCATAATTTATCTAGTTATTGTGCTTTGACCATTTAAAGGTGCTACATACCATTGTGGGGATGGTAGACATATTAATGAAAAGTTGCATGCCCAATTTTCAAGTTAATTGCATTAATGGATAGTCCATCATCTACATAGTAGAATACACTCTTTTTAATACCTAAGTAATTGTTACGAATGAGTCTTCTCAAAGGTGTAGAAAAGTAGATAGCACACTATTTGCTTTTACTGGTTATGAAACACTTACAATGTTGTCAAATCCAGTGGGAGCATTGTGTTGTAATTACTAAATAATGAATTATTGTAATGATCTGCAATTCAGTGGGAGCTACAAGCTTTGTCATCTTGGTAGTAACCCAAATTATATCTAGAATGTCTTGAGATAATTACTTTCCAATTGTAGACACTTGTGTTTTTAATGATAGTCATGTACGTTTCCTTACTAGACAATGTGGTTTTATATCTACTAATTATGCTAATATCTATGACATAATCATATTGATCACATAAACAAACGAGTGACGTGTTGTTTATCTGATACATGATGTTGTTCCATGTACAAGTGTGAGAAATCTTATATTGTGTGCAAGGTACAACACATAGGAATATGATTTAAAGGATTGTCTTGACCACAAGGTAAGAAACTAACGTTCTAAATATGACTAATACACATCTAATTCAAGAAACACTTGGTGTTGAAATTTAGCTTAAGTGAGACCTTGACTAGATTGCAATGACAATGTGAATTTTCATAATTACCTGTGACCGTACATGGAGAATTTACAGTTTCTAAATTAGATACCTATTAGAACAAGTGTCAATATGATAATAAGACTACTTCAAACTAAATATTTATGTATTATTGAAATGACATAAATAAATGAAGTAATCTAATACTACTTCAAATTTGAATATTTATGTATTCTTGGAATGTCATAAATAAATGAAGTAATAAATTAACTTGAAATTACTATTGAAACCAAATTGTGGTGTTCATGATTACTTTAGTTATACATGTTTATATTTCATTGTAAAGTTATAAATATGAAGTCTTTTAATGGTTACAAGACTTATTATAATATAAAGTAAGACGTTAACTTGTTATGTCTTCTTTATTAAGACATATACAAGAAGTCATTGAGTTGATCAATGATTTATAACGTATAGTGAGATTATACCAGTTATGTCTTCTTGTTGAGACATGGACATGAAGTGACTTAGTTAAAAAGTACTTGTGTTATAAAGCATGCAATTGGCTTGAAAATCTATTTCACCATTAAGTTGACTTAGTTGGTAAATAGGTAAGCCAAAAGGAGTATAAGTTTATTTTACATATTGTTAGATTGTCTCACAATATTAGTTCTAATGAAATACCACAAGTTTATGGTGTGTTCAGTTAGGAGAATCAAACTCTATTAGTATTATTTGATTAAAGATAACTATAACTTCTTTTCTTTCAAAAATTATCAAGGTTAGAAAATTAAGTATGGATTGTATATACTCAATAAGACTCCAACCTAGAAGATTAATAAGACACCATTTATTATGGAATGTGATGAATCACATTAAGTCTTAAAATGAAGTTCTAAATTTGTTAAACTTCTGATGAAGCTAAATATTAAAAAACTAATATCAAGAACTGTCAATGTGTATTTGTAATGTCCCAAAAGAGAATAATTTGGTGTTGCTCTACTTGCTAAGTATTTATAGATAATCTATAAATTGCAAAAGGCAAGTGGGAGGTTTTATCTTGAAAATATAAAATTACAAGATACATAATCTTCTAAAAATACACTAGTGAATGTCATGATGAGGATTAATATATGTTAATTTTAAATCTCAAGATGTTGGAATTCTCATTCATAGATCCGCAAGGATATCTCAAATATTTGAATAATATGCTGAGGATTATGAGTTACAGGATTATGGTAAACCTGTTAATCATTAAGATGAATTACAAATATTGAATTTGGCAAATTACTCATACTATGAATGTTAAGATGCAATCCATAAAGATAATTAGTTTTTGGAAACTTAGTTTATCTTGAACTCTATAGTTAGATTATAGAATAAAGATGAGTTTCTTCAAAGGGAATGAAAATCCTAGAGGTTTAAATCTTTGTGTAGAAATTATATGGACAAATTTGTAAACATATTTAATGTATGACAAGATTATTAATCACACTTAAGCAATTAACTGTGATTGAATATTCTTTCTAGGCACATTAAATATATAAAGATTATGATTGTCATCCTTAGTTTCATTAATATGAAATTGACAATGGAATATCAAAACTCTTTTTTGAGTAATTACTTGTGCGAGGACGATAAGTAATCAAAAAGAGTATTTGCATTTAAATAATCTTTGGAAGTGTACAAAGTGCAATAATTCATGAATGGATTAATGCATGCATCTAGGAGATATACTTATGTTTAATTATTAAATCCAAGTTTTGATTTATAATTAAAATAAGATAATTCCTGAGTATTCCTGAAAGCTAGTGAGAGCATTATGTTTATTTTCTTATTTCATATATGTTGTATAACATATAGGAAGTAACATTCCATATACGTTAAATGTTAATTCTTAGTTTAGAATGAAACTTCACTTGAAGATTTAGGAAATAAACATACAACCTTGGAATATATGTTTATTGTTATAAACATAAGCGGTAAAATAATTAATTCTAATGGAACATGATATACTATTAGAAAGTCTAAATGGATACATATCTTTGAAAAGATATAACATGAATGAAATCTAAGTTTGACACAAGGATTTTTGATGTACATCATATTATTTGTTGTATCATGCTTGAAAGATGATTTGACAACATTGATATCTAATTGAAAGTTATTAGATAACTAAGTGTAATGAATATGGTTGGATATAGAATTACATCCTCAACCTGGAATTGCTCCTAGATTCTAAGTATGAACAATGTGGCAAATTGTTGCGTAATTGTTATAGCCGACAAATCTTGAAAGATTAGAAGACATCAAACATTACACAATGGATATTAAGTTTACGGAATTTTAAAGAGCATATTGTTGTTTGCATACAATGATGCTAATGAAATTGAGATGATACTCAATACTAGTCATGGTAGGATTTCATCCTTGTTAATGGCCATGTGTACTAGTTATGCTTAACTAAGAGCATAGTTGCATTATACATTAAAGAATTAGAATACTTTAAACTATAAAAGGTTTGAAAGTTTAATTGTCATAAATTGGTGGTTGAGGATGTCACGCATTTTATGAAATATTATGTGGCAATATCAAGATAGTTGAATGCACACATACAAGAACTTCACTAATTGAATTCTTAAAATAAGTATTCTCAAAATTCCGATAGATCAAAATTAGTTGATTTATGTCTTGTCAACAAGTATGATTGACATGACTTGAGGCATAATTCATTAACTAGAATTATCATGCATTGATCTATTTAGTATTTGGATAAGGGATGTTAAGCAATTATTATTTACAATGAATTAAAGTACTTGGTATGTTTGTTTTCATTAATAATAGATTGTATCCTGTATTTGCAGGTTTAAATCCGTGAATAACTTATGTTATTCTAAATAGTCCGTTGTCAATTAATGATATGAGAATATCATTAAATTAAAACAAATCTGAGTATTGGTATAATATACTTGAAAGTATATTGATGCGTTGACATGCCAATTTCACATGATATTCAATTAATTGAATATAGGACTTATCCCAACTACATGATTTTACTTTATGGATCTTGTCATAAAGTAAATCATGAATATAGTTATTCTCAGACTTGAGATACCAGATAACTGTCATGGATGTAGTGCATTTCTGTAAAATAATTTACCGCTATACGTTACTGGTAGCTATAAGGATTATTTTCAGAAGTGTTGCAAAGTTCATGGGTTTTGCTTGTAGTCAAGAAAGAATTTGCTCCTTCAAATTTGTTTTGAAGTTTGATACTGCTGGCCCCTCGTAGGGTTGACAAGATGTTTGCGTGGCCACGCCTAAGATCTATCTGGAATACATTCAGACGATTTGGTAATCTTGCTCAATCGGAAACAACGAAAAATATAATAGTTAATTAAAGAATGACTAAGATCCATATCTATATTAACGTGATATTAGTAATAAAAGGATAAGTCTGAGGATGAATCATCGAATGGTTTTTCCAGGAGACTACCCTCGAGTTGTACTAGGGGCATTGGCGAGTTGCTAGACGCTAACCAATGTCATTACACTATTAATAGATGTCCAAGTGGGAGTTGTTAGTTTTGTGGACAAATATTAATATGTGTATGTCTAGAATCGAACTCGAGGCCACGGGATTGCACACTTTACGTATGAAGAATTAATGGATAATAATTAATATATAAAACGTTATATATTTAATTGTTAAAACACAAAATAACGACTAACGGACGTTAAATAATTAACGACAATTGACTAACGACCGTTAAATAATAAAAGAAAGGACTATAGATGAAAATAGAGGAACAAGAAGCTTCCGGAACCCCTTAGGGAACCTTGGCCGATCGGATGGGCTAGGAAGAATCCCAAATCCATTCCAACTTGTTCCCCAAGTTATTCATGCTATATATACAAACCTTAAGGTCATTGTTTTGTATCTCTTGTACAAACACAATACCCTAAAGGTTTTCTTCCTTTGTTTTTCCTTATGGCCGATCGGTTCTAAACCCTTCAAAGGGTCGATTGACTTTTTTTTGTGAAACAAAATTCGTTTTGTGGTTTTACTAGCATAAACATTAATTTGGTATTAGTATGTGTGTACAAGAACGTGGTATCAACTCACTATAGTTAATATCTTGGATTGAATTACAAAACGGTAAGAGATAATTCGTTAATCCAATTATAAACCCTAATTAGGGTTCTTGATCTTGATTGAAGGATTATTGAAGTTGATTCTTGTTTAGCTAGAATCAAAGGTACGTTTACGTTCGGTTAATTCTTTATATGTTAAATTGATCCTACGCTTCCGCATGTGTATGATGATTATGTTTTTAATTTATGAACTTGTCATGTTATTAAAATCCAACAAATAAAATTCAAGTAAAAGTGAGGGAAGAGGCGGGTAATCCTAACAACATATAATGAAACTTAAAGACCTGCACTTTATGAGCAATGGATGTTGTGGAAGCTAAAAAACAAAAAAGGACCCTCGAGAAGTTTTTTAAGTCATGTTCCGTAAGTTGTGGGGCTTATGAGCTTATGCAATTTCGGCTTATTTGGCATATGAAAGCTTATTCATCTTCATCTTCAATTTTGTTATTAAAAGGTTTGTTTATTTTGTTTCAATCCCCATATCACCATAATTTTGTGCTTCTTTTTCTTTAATTTTGTGCTTTTTAAAAATACATATATTTGCAGGAACTTAGCAAACAATGTTCATGGCTATGCTTATCGGGAAAATGGCCAGATGCGTAGCAAGTTTTTGCAAACATACTTAGTCGTTGATGACCATCTTACGTAATGCTTACAACATATGTGGTGAGTTTTTTTTTCAAGATTCGTAATATTATAATGTTTAAGTAACGGGTTGAAGTTGTTTTCTTTGATTCTTGATTTTTAAGTGGAAGTGATAAATTGATTTTTAAGTGGGTGTTTTGATAGTCTTTTTTGAGGGGCTTAATAGCTTTTAAGTGGAAGTGATAAACTGATTTTAATAGCTTTAAGTGGAAGTGATACATAGGTCTTAATATAGTTGCTTCATTTTCATGTAAAACGTAATATAGAACTTCTAAATAGATTTATGGCAAGATGTTTTTGCTTCAGTTGTATTCTCTATATGGTTTTGTGGATACCCTAACCAATACTATGATGAATTTTTCTTTCTGTAGAATGCAAACTATATGAAGCAAATACAACTATATACAAAGTATGGAACAACCACCCTATACAATCATGGGGTAAACTTTCCATTCTTAACTCCATTTTATACATATTAGACTATGAATTTAGTGTTACATCACGAGCAAGAATGTAAATGATAATGTTTCATTGGCTATTTCACAAAACGTGACAATTAATTTTCATTTGACATGGGCTAGGTGTGGAAATGTCACTAGAGCATGGGCCATGGTCTAACAAGTGAAGCTTATCAAATAGCCAAACAAGGAACTAAAGAGTGAATAACCTTATCGAAGGAAAATGACGAGGAGACCTAAATGTATACCTAATTTCATGGCTAAACTTATGTGACATAATTCTGTTGGTTTGTGAAAAAGTGGGTCTCTTGACTGCAGCCAACAGGATCATGCCACATAAGTTTAGACATAAATTTAGGCAAATCTTTTAGCCCTCTCAATCATCTCTCCCTTATTGAATGAAGATGATTGTTGGCTTGCAATAACTTGGGGGCGTGTTTGGACTATATGAGTAACTTTTTCTCCAGGATATACGTCGACATACTATGGAATTGAGTTGTAATTGGTTGTTCAAGTTTGTTTACTATATAGTGCATTCTGAAGTTGAAAAAAAATAAATATCTTTGCTAAATTTAAACAAAATCTGATTATGTTCGAGTTGGAAACGAGTTGTTAACACACTCACTGATTCCAACATTCTATTTTATTTAGTTTTGATAACTTTTGAGTTCTTCCTATATATAACTAACGAGTCGGGCGCCGGTGCGCCGTATTGCGGCCGCGCGAGTTTTTAACGGAATTTTTTAGGCCAGATCACAATCACGGACCAGCGTCATCCTACAAAGCAAAAAAAAAAAAAAAAAAAAAAAAAAAAAAAGCTAATTTAACTAAATGCCATAAAAGAAATTATGTATGGGATGACATAAGAGCAAGTTGCCTGATCAACTGACTTTGTACTCCACATGTGCAGATGTTAAGCCCAATCATTTGTATCCCAACAATATTAACAGAGCTTCGAAGTTCATTATATATAAGTGAAACCTGCGGATTCGTTTAACCAAAAACACATATTAGCAGAAACAAAAAAGCATAGAAAACTGAATGACTATATCAGTATCCATAGTAGCAGAAACAAAAAATCATTTGAGAGGAAGAACAGAAACGGTACTCACGATGCGATGGTATTCAAACTCAGCAACTTTCATTACAGCCTATCAAATGATTTGCATACAGCTGAATAAAATGATTTGCATATTGTTTGTTTGCAATTGAATAGGCTTAATGGTTTACATAGAATAATTGGTAACTTAAAAAGACCCTACACACCTGGTTGCACGCAAGTTATTCTCTCGTCACCTCTCACAAACTTTGTCAAGCCCTCCTACCAAATTAGATGCCTTGACAGTCTTCTTTGGTGCAGCAGATGCAACCTGCATAAGTATAAAAAGCACATTAATATACATGTATGTGCACATGTTCAGTTATAATGTATGAATATAAACCTATGACCTCAAGGCTCCTCCTATCTGAGGTCGGTGTAGTTTCCTTAATCGTTTAGTTTCAACATGTCTCCATGTATATGCTATCCTTTTAAAGTGAATAAACAACGATAAGCCTAAATTGAGCAATCCCAAACACCCTTTTATATGATATTTATATTACACAATCAATTGAGCGCTGCTATGATTATTGAAGCAGTGGCAAGCACCCCCATGGCTGCAACAGCAATTCATGCGTGGTTGCCTCACCAAGATGGGGGCGTTGGTGTCTGTTCTATATACATATGCTGCTGAAAGAGACAACCGATCCCACAGCAAAACTGGACAGAAAACTTATAAAATCGAGCAAGTAACTAAAGGCTCATACCTGCATAAGCAAAAGTGATACAGGACAACGACTATCGCTGCAACCATACCCTGCGAGTGGTTGCTACGCCAATAAGCAGGTACATGCTGACACAACTGTCGGTTGACCTTGTGGTTGCAGCAGGACAGGAACACGTGGCCGTGATGTTTGAGTGACACTCTACAAAAAAGAGGAATTTGACACGTTAATTGAAAGCAAGCTGCTACAGTTACTTTAAATTCAAAATAAATGTCTACGGTACCAGCCATCGAGTCAACATGCACATTCGCAGTACTCTCAGCACCAACAGATAGGTCATACGCAGATGTAAAACCTGCGTAAACACGTACGGTTAAGTAGATAAAAAAAACCATAGGAAGTTGCAAATGTGAGTAGGAAAACAAAGTAGCTCAACAAAATGCATCGTCAGGCTGAAAATTCCAACAATTAAGATCATATCATACCTACAAAAGTTTGACGGCATCGCCTTTTGGGTGCATGATTATGAAAACGCGCAGGTCGTACATCATCTTCCATGACCCTTTTACCTTTCTGTCTAGTGGTATAGCTTGTATGGGTATCAGTCGCCGAGGTCACATCTACAAACATAAGTAAGTAAAGTTGCTATAACAACAGGTATTCACTATATGAAACTACAATTTTTAACTTTAATGTACATATTTTTCTCACTTGTTCCAATATGATCAGGTGTACATTGTTGGTTCATGTCTGCTATGCACGCCTCGGCAGGTGCACATGTTGTGTGTGCACCAACTAACGTCGGTTGGCCCTGCGGTTGCAGCAGGACAGGAACATATGATCGCACCGTTTGGGTGTCAGTGTCTACAAAAAAGAGGAAATTCACACGGTAGTTGAAGGTAAACTGATACTTAGTTACTTTAGATTCAAAAGAAATGTATGCGGTACCAGCGAGTGAGTGAACAGGCATAGTCGCACCACTGTCAGCAGCAACAGTCAGCTGACACGCAGGTGTAAAACCTGCGTAACCACGGATGGTTAACTACATAAAAAAACTGTTGGACGTTGCAAATGTTAGTAGGAGAACAATATAGTTGAAGAAAACACATCGTCGCACTAAAAATGAGAAAAGGTTCGAAACAACTAACCGTCACTCAAATAAGATTGCTGTGAATGTGTACGTATTTGACCCAACAAAGGCCCAGTCATCGAAGACCAAACGGAAGTATCCCTAGATCGTAGTTCCTGTGAACCTACATCTGACGCAAACGATGTGTTAATTAAAGACAACACACATTAAAATAAAAGACGAAATTATAGCAACAGGAAAAGAAAAGCTTACCACAACCTTGGGCAGATGCAACACTGTTGGAGAAAACCTTTTTGTGCAACCACTTTCTGGCAGCATAATACCGTATGCTCACATATTTCATATGACCTCGGTTCCATGCCAATTTTCTGACTGTTTTTCTGACTACGATAACTATGATAAATAACTGGAAAAGGAAAAAAAAAAAGTCAAGTGTTTGTCATACTTGTGTTCCACTATCCATAATTGTAGTTGTTGTGAATCTCCATTGAGCTTCTGGTCAATATACTCTACTTCCCCATTCTTGTCAGCTTGTTCCGCACTTTCTTTCAAGTTTTCAAGAGCAACCAACTCAATTAAAAGTTTTTTTATTTGACTTTAAGCTGACCAAATCAGCAATTTTTGACGTTAGATCTGAGCTCAGGTCAGACCTGTTTACTTGAACCCTTATAGCTTTTAAAACATTAGTTGATAGCTTTTCAAATCCCATATGCTTAATTTTTTGAACGCAATGCTACAATCAAAAACATTATACATAAGAAAACCGACACAATAAGATCAAATATATAATAAGTTTTTAATATAAGCTATATAGGTACCTCTAGGGAAGCTGAACTAAGTTCAACAGGAAGCCCTTCACACGATTGCAACCGGTCAAATATCTTTCGCAAACAACGACTCAACCTTCAAAACCTATAAAAGCACAAAACACAACCTAATTAAACCAAACAACCAATAACCAAACTTACAAAGTAAACTTTACTCAGCTGAAACTACCGAATAACTGAGTGTAAATTCACTTACAGATTCGTGGAGTCTGTGAAGCCGCTGTAGCAACACAGCGACGTTCAGCTATGGTAGACGGTCAGGGAACTGTCGTTTTACTGAGAGGTTGGGCACCAAAAGGCGTTGTTGCAAGTTGAAAAAAACACAAAAACATTTAGTATAAGTAATAGTCGAAAAGAAAGCATCGATAACAGTTTTACCGACATCTAATGCAAGACATTATTCATCTAAAACAACATAACGGTACCTTCCACTGGTCTTTTGCGCTTATTGCCAACTGTTGAGCGTGAAACTTGGGAAGCTACAGGAGGTGTAGTTGTATTCCGCATAACATGGCCAACCTGAAACGTCTGTAACACAACATCATACGTCGTATGGTGAACCATTCCTGTTGCAAAGTCCAGTAGCAAGGGACCACTACGTGGGCCTGCGCATAATACTATAACTCATTAGAGAAAACAACCCACGGAACACATTGATGTGGAAACATGAACGACTAAAACATATGTGACAATGAAAAAGGACAATAATAGTAACCTATAGACGAAAATGATAGGGAAGGATGCTGCACTACAGCCTGTTGAACCGGGAGAGAACAAACGCGCTCCGTCTGCATGATAGGCTGTCTCATACCGACAGTTTGAGTAGCATGCACAACAGCAGTTACGACATACTGATTTACGTAATCAGAAAGTGTACGTTCGCCTATATGACATGAAAGAAACCAATAGTTAGAAGACACTTGTATGAAAACAACTTATAAACATTTACATAAAACAGTATACAACGAATTACCAGTAGTTTGATTGCAAGATGGTCCATGTTTTTTCAATTTCTTTGGATCGAATACTGTAGAGAAAGACACATTTTCATAGTCCACCAACAACGCAGATGGCGGTAACATACATTTTCTTTTGGTGCCATTTTTTTTTCTTATCTTTTATTTACGCAACATTTAAGCGGTTTCTCGGATATTTTTCAACTAACTTAAGACATCAGAAATTAATGGATACCTACAAAATCACATACCATAGGCAACTGCTTATTCCAAATAAAATTTCCGTTTATTAAACCCAAGAAGTAAGCTAATCTAAACACTACTAACATCATTTTTATTAT
Source organism: Artemisia tridentata subsp. tridentata (assembly GCA_021014915.2). Taxonomy (NCBI): domain Eukaryota; kingdom Viridiplantae; phylum Streptophyta; class Magnoliopsida; order Asterales; family Asteraceae; genus Artemisia; species Artemisia tridentata. The sequence goes on from CP139506.1 coordinate 279,842,573, forward strand.
CAGTTTACAGTAAAAAAACAATTAAAAAAATCATTTTTATAACATATACTTAATATATCAAATCTACAGCATATAAAAAACAAAAAATCCGAAAACCACTGGAAATTTAACATAAAAAGTTACCTGGAAAAATTTAAAAAATTGTAACTAATAATCCATCGCAGCAACTCAGACGACGGTAACAAAAGACACATTTTCATAGTCCACCAACAACGCAGACGGCGGTAACATACATTTTCTTTTGGTGCCATTTTTTTTTCTTATCTTTTATTTACGCAACATTTAAGCGGTTTCTCGGATATTTTTCAACTAACTTAAGACATCAGAAATTAATGGATACCTACAAAATCACATACCATAGGCAACTGCTTATTCCAAATAAAATTTCCGTTTATTAAACCCAAGAAGTAAGCTAATCTAAACACTACTAACATCATTTTTTTTTATCAGTTTACAGTAAAAAAACAATTAAAAAAATCATTTTTATAACATATACTTAATATATCAAATCTACAGCATATAAAAAACAAAAAATCCGAAAACCACTGGAAATTTAACATAAAAAGTTACCTGGAAAAATTTAAAAAATTGTAACTAATAATCCATCGCAGTAACTCATACCTTGAGCCAGACAACTCCTGTACAAAGAAAACCCCAAAAAAAATCAAACCCTAAATTGAATCTTGTAGCAAAAAATTAAAGATGATAGCAATCATATAATAGGAAACGTAAAGTTTATAAAAAGTCCAACAATTTGTAAAGAAACCCTAAATTAGCAAAACCCCCAATCTTACTTAAATCCGCAATCCGCCATCACCACCACAGGATAATCGATCTTGAAGCTCATAATTCTTCCCCATCTTCTTCATGACCTCACCGCCAACAATAGCAGCCACAGGTTTGATAACAAAGGGTTTGATGCGAGAGGGTTCATGAATTTTCTAGGCTAATCCGTTGTTGTGTGTGTTTATGATGCGGTGTTGTTATAACGTCAAAATGGCATTGGATTGGGTCTTAGCTAGCAGGCAAAAAAAAACGCGGGGAGCCCAAGCTGCGAGTTACTATTCATCGAACGGCGTCGTTTCAAATGGGGTTTAATATATATAGTAATATAGCTTTATTTTATAATCGTTTTTTACTATGCAAACAAACATTATCAAGGCCTCAATTTGTTTTATGTACATGAAGATATTGTCATTGTAACTTTAAATAAAAATTTTATTTGGTAAATTTTGACTTCATAAAAACTACATTAAAATAAATTTATACCGTCCAACTACTATTACCATGAAATTAAGACTAATCCAATTGTCTTAAACCCTTTTATGTTTTCACATAAGACCATGTAAACTCACAATAATCCAATCGTTGTTGGTTTTTACAAGCTTTAACCTTTAAGTGGGTTCCAATGGGCTATGTCAAGTTGTCCACCAATCCAACTAACATACGCTATGAATATATAACCAATAAAGGAAGCAACCAATGAGAGTTATTGTAAACGAAATACAATAGGGGTGTTCATGGATCGGGTAATATCCGCAGTAACCGAAAACCGAAACCGAACCGAACCGAAAATAACCGAACCGAATTCTTAACCGAACCGAATTGGTAAAAACCGAACCGAACCGAACATTTTATTCGGTTTATGGTTCGGTTATGGGTTTAGGATATTGACAACCGAACCGAACCGAAAACCGAATTATAATTAATATTTAATATTTTTTATATATTAATTAAAAAAATATAACTTGACTAACCCTAGGTCCTATGATGTTAGGGTATTTTGTGTTCAATAAATGTTAAAACTTGTCTAGGTATGTCGTTTTGCATATATTTTGGCATACCGTCATGGGGTCATGTGCTATGATTAGTTATTTTTTAGGAAAATTTCGGTTTTCGGTTTTGACCCATAACCGAACCGAACTTCGGTTCGGTTCTCGGTTCGGTTCGGTCACAAATATTTTCGGTTCGGTTCGGTTTTCGGTTATGACCCAAAAAAAATTTTTAACCGAACAACCCGAACCGAATAAACCGAATAACCGAGAACCGAACCGATGAACACCCCTAAACGAAATACAATCGGGCTATCTTTGGGCAATAGAGCTTTGCAAAGACATACGAGTATATGCTACTTTTTTTTAAAAAAAATTCGCTAACTTATTTTAAAAGCCCGTGTTCAGTTATGAGCTAGTTGACATTAAAATTAACTTCATGCATTACGATGGCGGGTACTTGTGATTAATATTTCGGCGAATAATTGTCTTTTTATTATTTTATTTACGGTGTCAATATGTTTAGAGTTTGCGAGAATATTTTCGCAGTTATGATAAACTATTGAAATTCTGAGTCCGTTGATAATATAAGGCAACTTTTAACTTTTCTTCAATTATAACTCCTTTTTTTTTTTTTTTTTTTTTTTTTTTTTTTTTTTTTTTTCTTCTTATTTTGCAATTTTTTAAAGTGTATGGGTTTAGATTGTATCACGTGGTAAAATAATTGTACTTTTATGGTTAAACCAATAATTGTGATAGATATAAAAGGTAATTTGTAGTTTATTTATTGCGCATTAAATATATAATTACTTTATATATAGAAAAAATATGTTATTTAATGTAATTTGTATGTTCATTTATTGTATGTTAAATAAATAATTACTTTAAATATAAAAATAAGGGTTTTGTTAAACACAACCCTATAAGTTGTGTATAAGCATTCTACAAATAAATAATTAATATTTAATGAACATTAAACATTCTATAGTTAATATCACTTACCTGTTATATAATGATTAAAACTATATAATTATGGACTATATGAGTTCATTAATTGTCATTTTCATAAATTTAGAATGGTTACACACAACTCATAAGGTTGTGTTTAAGAAAACCCAAAAAAATAATAGGTTAATTAATTTGATTTAACCATTGCCAACTAGGCAATGTTTAGCAAAACACATACTTAAAAAGGTATTTATTGAAATCTTAAAATTAATTATAAGAAAAGTGCTAAAATGTATTACTATCTCCGTTTCATATTACGTGTTCACTATAACTTCTTTACTCCTTACGTCTCAAAATTATTGTCATGAGTGAGAAATCACAAAGTTTAATAAAAGTGAGGCCATTTTAATTTTCAACCACTAAAATGAAATATTACTCCACTAGATTCTTTAGTTTTTACTTAATAAGGAAAGTGGACAATTAATTTAAGACATCTTAAAAAGAAAATATGGACAATAATTTTGAGACGGAGGGAGTAAGTATTTTTTCTTTAATTTTGACATTAAATATTTTTGTTCGTATTATATAATAATTGATGCAAAATATATGAATAAATTAAATTTTTAATATATTTTTTTTTGTATAATATAACACTAACAAATATATTTAAAATCAAAGTTAAAAAAAAATATTTAAATAAGTTATAATCAACATTTAGGGCCCGCTTGGTTCAGTAGATGAGAATGCAAAGGAAAAAGGAAAGGGAAACGGAATGCAAAGGAATGAGTGATGGTGGGTAATCATTACCTTACCCCCCAATTTACTCTATAATGGTTGATTACTCAATACTGGGTAATCATTATATTCTTTGCCACCTACCAAGCATTATCAATTAATCTTTTCCCATTCCCCACCCCCACTGTCCCCCAACCAAGCAGCCAGGCATTAAATGTTACTCCCTTCGTCTCAAAATAATTATCAGGAAACAAGAATCACATAGTTTAGTAAAAGTGAGGCCACTTTTGTTTTCAACCACTCAAAAAAAAAAATATATATGGACAATATTAAGAGTATATCAATTAATCACTTTTCTTGTACTAAATCCACATGAAAGAAAAGAAAAACGACAAGTGTCAAGTCCTGAAGCTCACCCAATCCATTTGATCACTTCCCTTCCAATCAAAGAACACAGAGACACAAACACAAACACATCACCATGTCACTCACTTCACTCTCATCAATCCCAACATTCAAAACCCTCAAACTCACACACACTTCCTTCTTCTCAAACACATCTCCAAAACCCATAACATCTAAACTAAACACAATTCACACCAAAGGTATCATACTATTATACAATATCACTAATATCTTTTATTTTGTTAAAACTTGTTTTGCTTTTTATATTTTTATATTATTAGCAGATGAGAGAGATGGAAAAGTGGCGAAGAAGTGGAAAGGAATAGTTTCGACAGCATTGGCAGCTGCTGTGATTAGTTTTAGTTGTTGTGACATGTCTGCTTTAGCTGATCTTAATAAATTTGAAGCTGATGTTCGTGGCGAATTCGGTATCGGTTCCGCTGCTCAGTTCGGCTCTGCGGACCTCAGGTTGTAATTGTATGAACTTGTTTGGCATGATTTTGTTATTACTGTGAATTGTCTACTTTTAGGCTTAGATAAAATTGGCGGGAGATGCTAGCCTTGAGATTTTAGTTAGACCAGACGAGTCGTGCATAGCAACGGGATTTTATAGCAGCACATAGTTATAGTGATAGTTTTTTTAAACCGTGTATGCATATATGTTCTTATAAACTGTGTATGTATATTTGTTTGGGGTTCTTATTTTCCATTTTTTTTATTTTGAAAGGTTGTTAGACCGTGTTTTGATAAGTTTTAATTTATTATTTTCCATTTTGAATTTTTAAGTTTTCAAGATTTAATAATTGGAATACACCCTTTATAGACAGTATAGATAAGCGATTAGAAAGTAGAGTTTGCTTAGCTAGAAAATGTAATTTACATAATGACACAAAATATAAGTATTGACATAGCAGGATGACTAATTAAGGTGGTGGACCGTCATAACACGATAACACCAATGTGTGATATGTTTAAACCGTTGAAAATCAGTGGAGCAGGTGTATATTGTGTTGCTTAGGATTCTTTGATTGAGCTTTATTGCTGATTAAGAAGGGTACTTAAGATGGTATGCTTATGTTGTTTTATTCCTAACGTAAGGATAGTGGTGTTAGGTCTCAAATTTATTGTCTTAAGTGAGTAATTTTTGGTCTGTGGCTGATGCTATGATTTGCTCTGGAGATCGTATGGGCGCGGTTGGTGTAAAAAGTCGGATTCAAGTTTTGAAAACAAGTGGTTTTGAAATGTATCAACGGAAGAGACATAATGTAAAAACAAATTGAGTGACAGGCTGGGTGGGCAACTGGGCATGTTTTTCACAAATCGGCTTTTCTAGTATCAATGAATAAGCAGGGTTGGGAGAGCAGTTTTGGCCTTCACTTCACTCTAAACAATAACTACCTTCGTCCCAAAATAAATGTCCAGTTTGACTTTTCAAAGTCAAATTGGTTCAACTTTGACCTTATCTATTTTTGTGTGTGTTATATAATACTTGATGCAAAATATATGAATAGATTGGGTTTTAATTGTATTTTTTGTTGGTATAATTTTTTATCAAATATTATATAACACAAAAGAATATATTTAAGGTCAAAGTTGAACCAGTTTGACTCTGAAAAGTCAAACTGGACACTTATTTTGGGACGGAGGGAGTAACTTTACATCTGGTGCTTCCATTGGCGGAGCTTGAATATTTTTTTGTTGGGAGGGCCGAAAATCTTTTAAAGTTTAAAGTGTGGCGTGTTAGAGTATCCAAAGCATTATGAATAAAAGAAATATAAAACATTAGCAAAGAAAGATAGAAAAAATATTTTATAAGACAAGTGAATCTAGATAATCTTAGAATAAGGGAATCATTTTTGGCTTGAGAGTATCGTGGGAGGGCCATAAGAATTAGGGACTTAGGGTGCCTGTCTCACTCATAGCTCGAGACCTTGTTCATTTCGGTTTGATATCTCATCTTCGCCCGCTTTGGTTCCAGTGATCTTTTAGATTGCACTTTCGGGAAGGTCTGTAACTTCTAAGGCCAGATTATTGAAGTGTTTTTGTGTCATTTCAGTTTCAAGGTCTGTAACTTCTAAGGACAGATTATTGAACTGTTTTTGGAATGGTTTTGTGAGCTGCTATAGGTAGTTTGGCAAGGTGTGTTGGAAACGATACATATAGAGAGTATGGGATGCAATCGTGGGTCACGGTTTGCTGCTTATGCTCTTCTTTGCCTAGTTTGTGCTGTACTGTGTGATAATCCTCTCGATGAAAATGTTGTTTTTAGGCTTGTAAAAAGCATCATCGTGATTAGTTTTTTGTTGCATAGTTTTGGATTTAGCTGAAGGTTAATTGAAGTTTTTGCAAAATTTTTTTGCAGGAAGGCAGTTCATGTGAACGAAAATTTTAGGTAAGCTGTTCATTTTTGTTTCTACAATTACATATTGTAATTCATTATATGAAGGGTTTGTAAATTTATGATAATGTTTAAACTAAAGCCTATTATAATCCGTATGAACCTTAATTCAGTAAATAGCAGGACACGATTCATATTTCCCCATGGGACAAATAGAATTATATTTAAGTAAAAAAAGTAGTTTATTGTAATTTTAGAATGATGGTGAATCTTCTACTGAGCATAACATGCTCTTATTTGGCAAATGAATGGTTAAATTTTATTCTTTCATTCAAGATTACATATAGAAAATGTATGCTTATACAGGAGAGCAAATTTCACATCAGCTGATATGAGAGAATCAGATTTCAGTGGTTCAACATTCAATGGTGCATATCTTGAGAAAGCAGTAGCATACAAAGCAAATTTCACAGGTAAAAAGAGCTTCAATTTTTAAAATGTTTGATAGATGAATCATTACATGGAAAAAAATAGGCTATCAAACTATGTTCCATCAGACGTTATTGAAACGAGAAAAATAACTTCTATATACTACTGTACTCTTGTTGGCATTTAACCTTTCTACTGATTCTCCATGGACAACTAGGTGCTGTTCTAATACCGATTATCTGAACATCTTCAGACTCTGCTTATTTTGTGCGACATAACTTACAAGTCAACATGCCCTTTCTAGATTCAGTTAGGGCTACCTTCACATCTTCCTCGGTAAGATTAGCAGCATCTGGTCCACACCCTGGAGGAAAACATCTAACAGCCCAAATTCTTGGTCTGCAAGGACCAAGCTGTTCAGGATGATCCCTTTCTTCATCCATCATTCTATAACTCACACTTTTATGGATCCCACTTTCTTCCTGAGCAGGTTCAACATCAATCCCATTATTATTATTAGCAACTACGACTTGTACCTTCATCTGGCCGTCAGTTTGGTACTGTCTCTTTTCTTCAGCATTTTCTTCATGGAGTTTCAATTCAGTATAATCGTCCGATTCGGCTTCACTATAACTGTCTTCTTCTATATCATCATCCCTACATGCCTCGCATGTTGATGAATAGTTCTCGAATTCTGCCAAATCCTTCTCTAATTCCTCCTCACTTAGAGCAAAAGTATTTCTCCCACATCCTGGAGGAAAGCATCTTATGGCTGAAACTTTTCTTTTAACATAACGTGTCTCTTTATCAGTATTAATTAACTCAATAACATCAGTGTCTTCATGCCCTATGGTTGTATGTGGTCTCATTTCATAATCTGAACCGCGCATCTCTGTACTACTAGAACTTTCAACAGACACAGAGTCCAGTTCGAAAGGGACCAATTCATCCTTTAAATAATTGTCCGATTCTGCTTCACCATAACTTTCTTCTTCTATATCATCATCCCTACATGTCTTGCAAGTTGATGAATAGTTCTCGAATTCTGCCAAATCATTCTCTAGTTCCTCCTCACTTTGAGCAAAAGCATTTCTCCCACATCCTGGAGGAAAGCATCTTATGGCGGAAACTTTTCTTTTAGCATAATGTGTCACTTTATCAGTATTAATTAACTCAACAACATCATTGTCTTCATGCTCTATGGTTGTATGTGGTCTCATGTCATAATCTGAACCGCGCATCTCTGTGCTAGAACTTTCAACAGACACAGAATCGGAAGTGACCAATTCATCCTTTAAATAATCATCCCTTACTATATCAGTGCTTTCATTTGATAAATCAAACTTAACAGTATTAGTAAGACCTTCCTCAGATTCAACAGGAGCTGCATTTTCTTTATAATCACCAGCAATGACCTTTGAAAATTCTTTAACCGCAGATACTTTCTGCTTTTTAGGAAATTGGGAAACACCCTCATGACCATCACCTGATATGTTTTGAGGTACATCAAGCAAGGCTGGAGGTTCGACCATTGATAACTTAGTATGATGCATAGCCACCTCATCAAATGCTTTAGGGAAGTCACGCTTTGCTGAAACCTTCCTTGGTTTCCACTTGCAACCGGTCACACTATAACAAGAAGTACTGGTGCTCCCCGTCCCACCATAATTGTTAATATACGTGGCCATTGAGTCAAGTTTAGCAGCACCGGTTACTGAAAAATATGAACAAAAAGTCAAGTTAGATATTTAAATGGTAAAAGTATATGCATATGCAATTTTCTTGTAATGACTGTTGATACATCTTGTTTCTAAATGCAATAAACTACGAATCACTACTGTTACATGTCACCTTTCGAAATAACTACACAGCAACAAACAAATAACTACACATGCACAAATAAATACTAGTTTAGCTGCACAGATGCTGATTAAAACTTTGATCTTGTTTCTTATAGGGGCTGATTTTAGTGATACATTGATGGATCGCATGGTACGTCCTGCCTGTTTAAACTTCATATTTTATACCATTCGATACATAACCATGATTTAACTCCTGATTTATCTAAGAATCCGATATGTTCAGTTTCTAAATATATGCTCAGTGGTGATACTCATGAATAACATTCCTATTTCTGCTGTCTGTAACCAGGTCTTAAATGAAGCTAATCTCACAAATGCTATCCTTGTAAGAACGGTCCTCACTCGAAGTGATCTAGGAAAGGCTGTTATTGAAGGAGCTGATTTTAGTGATGCTGTTTTGGACCTTCCCCAAAAACAGGTGCGTTTTTAATGATTCTAAAAAATATTTACAGATTACCATAGAGGTGATACGCTGATGGCCCCAATCACAATGTCCCAGTATCAGTCTTATATCATATGCCAACAAATTCTAAGCCATCAAGACAATATAATCCCATGTGTAGTGCATAAAACCATCTAATATGATCGAGGCCCATATTCTTTCAATACAGATCAATATATAACTAGAGGTGGCAAGATGAGTGGGTTGCGTAACGGTAAAAACGGGTCATATCTGGAATAGGTTCTAATGGGCGGTTTGGATTGGTTGACACGCCAGCTTCGTTAGTCCCTTTTTCTATGGATGCTTAATATGTATGATTATCCTAAAAAATGGACAAATTGACTAAGGAAGTTGGCGAATTAACCAATCAAAACCCACCCGTTAGAACCTATACCAGATTTGACCCATTTTTCACCCTATATCCATTAATCTTTTTACTGTAAAAGAAAAAGTTATCACTTCAAGATTTTCGAAAAAGAAGCCGTGAATTAAATCTTTTTAATTACTCTAACAAAAGCAACTGTATATTTAACTATCGTATACATAACAATACAGGCATTATGCAAGTATGCAAGTGGAACAAACCCAACGACAGGAGTTAGCACAAGATCAAGTTTAGGTTGCGGAAACAGTAGACGTAACGCCTACGGAAGTCCATCTTCCCCATTGTTAAGTGCACCACCACAGAAACTACTAGACCGCGACGGGTTCTGTGACGACGGCACTGGACTATGTGATGCTAAGTAATTAACCCACAAAAACACCATATATCATGCACATTCATATGTTACATAACTTAAAAACAATATTATTTGCATAGCATTCAACTACAGTAAAATAAAATAAAATGTATGTTACCTCTTAATACCAACTTTCTTGAATGGGTTTGATTAGCAAAAACCTTAGAATCTTGTATAACTTTCTTTTGTGAAACTGAAATTCACAATATGGGTACTTTTGTTTTATTCTTCTTTCAAGAATTATAATCGCTAGGGTTAAATGATGATGATTTTTTTTTTTTTTTAATGGGGGAATATGGTCTTTTATAACCGTTATCAGGTCGGTTTAAATTTATGGTACGCGTGTTATTTTTTCCGTAATGGAAAGCGTGTTTTTTTTACTGTATTTTTCAAAACAATGTTTCCGTAAAAGATTGTTGAACTTTCTCTGCAGTTTAAAAATATCATATCTAGAATTCTAGAGTATCTTTCTTGAATTCTACTAGGGTAAATTACACCGTTTGTTCCAAAATTCTGGATAGATTGCGGATCCGGTCTTTAGATCTAGGGTTACGCTCCTGTAGTCCCTAAGGTCACGTTTTTCAATCCCCCACGGTCCAAAACTCCAACGCTCGTTAAAAATTTTGTTAGCTGCAAAGATTTTTTCGTCTTTTCATTATTTCATGTCTAAACACCCCATAACACACATTAAACAACACACACTTTCGCAAAAATCCTTTACCCAAAAGATAAACACACACCCACTTTTGCACATTAATCCAAACACATATCTTCTTCACTTCAATGTGTATGGAATCTTGGGGTCGGTCCAGTTTCACAAGAGCAATGATAGATCCTTATGCTTATGTTGAGTTAGAAGACACTCTTGTTGTGGTAAGGCCTAAAATTGAAGGTAATGATTATATTTTGCATTCGATTCGTGTTGAGTATGAGTGGGTGCCTACTAGATGTTCAACCTGTAAGGTTTTTGGTCATTCGTTGGACCATTGTCCTAAGAAGATTGTATCAGATTCAATGTGAAGATGCAAAAACAAACTGTTAGAAGTCTTCCAGTTGGTCCGAAGTCTCGGTTAGTCTACAGACCTGTGACTGCAAAAAAGACGGAAAATAAGCATACTAAACCGAAAGGTACGCATTCTAATATGATTGGGGATAGTATTGAATCTGGTTCGAAACCTATGGGTAATATGGCTAGTTCAAGTAATACAAAAATTGTGACTTCAAATCCTTTTGATGTTTAATATGGTTGAAAATGATGTTGAGACTATTCCTAGTGATTCAGTAAATTCGAAAGGTGGCGATGGGAATGTAGGTAACAGTAAAGCTGTTAACTTAGATAATGAGGATAATGATAACGAGAATGAAGTGGAAGAGGATGCTAATGTTACCGCGACATTTATGGCATCAACAAGTTAAAAGGTTACAAAATCCTCAAAAAGCGGAGGTGGAACCGAGATGATGAGCTTATACAAGCGTTGGAAAAGATGACTATGATGATAACCCATATGATGATGATGAGTGTGAAGATTTACTGGAAGAGTAATTAGCTTTATGTGACGCTTATGATATAAGGGTCAATGGTCATATTAGATTTAAATAGTTTATCTAGTAGTTTTCATAAGATTGGTTTTTTTTTTTTTTTTTTTTTTTTTTTTTTTTTTTTTTTTTTTTGTGTGTTGAAATGATTGGTTTGGTTTAAAGCACAAATGGTGTGTTTGTACTTCGCCTAAGAAATAAGCTGAGATGTGAGATTCACCCACATCGTATGTACTTAACTGTTTTTTGGGGTAATAAATTTACCGGGTGTAACAACCTTTTACCCAAAATGTTGATGCAAATAATGTTCTAAAAACGTTATTTATATATTTCGATAACTTCACATTTTGATGATAACAAAATGTGAAAACACTTTACGTTAAAATTAATGTAAGCAAGTTTTTAGTCGAAAAATCCCGTTTCTATGTATATCACTCTAGGTATGAACAAACAAATTTACAACTTGACAAAGGATCAAAGAAGTGAATTTGTGTTTTAAACTTCAAATTTTTAATGTGACAAAACATTTTTTCAAAAATATACCCTCCAAGTTATTTTTGAATTATAAAGAAATGTTTTATTGGAAAAATAAGTTTAAAAATCATAACAATTATTTTTCCCCCCAAAATCAGCTCCAAACTTCCCCAAATAAACTTTCACCACTAAAAACAAAAATTGGAGCGTCCTTGTCTGGCACGGTACCACGGTACCACTAAATTTAGTGGTATCGTGTGGTATTTAGTGGTACCGTGTCCCTATAACGGGCAAATTTCCTCTGCCTATAAATACCAGCCCTTTTCACAGTTTTTGGGCATCCTTTTTCACACACAACTTTCTAAGTTCAAAACTCTTATCAAATCTTCTCTCCTTTGATCATTTAATTTAGTTTTCTTTTGTTTAAAGAGTGATCCAATCATCCAACCAAGTGATCACCTTCATTCCTCTACTAGTGCAAGAGAAGAACACAAAGTATCAAAGAAGATACAAAGTGTTGTAGTTATAGTTAGTGCATTTTTAATACTTGTTACATACTTGTTGTATCCTAGCATACACCAAGTTCATTTTCTTTTGAGTAGTTTGTGAGAGTAGATCATTGTGATCTTGTTGAGATCTTGGAAATCTCTTGTAGCTTGTGGGCTTGTGTGTTGATCAAGTGGATCAAGGGTAGATCGAGTCAAGTGTGTTGATTGTGTGAATTAGTAAGGATCGTGTGGATTGTGGTAGATTGGTACTAGCTAAGATTAGTACTCTACATTTAGCTTAGTGTCGGAAATAAGGATAAGCTACGTTGTACGGTTTTCTCCGCTTGAAGGGAGCTTTGTTGACATAGTGCTTAGAACTCTCGAGTTTGGTACTCGGGGAGTGGAGTAGGGCGGAGAAGAGCTTCGTGACCGAACCACTATAAATCTCTTTGTCACGGTTTGATCTTTCCATCTCATTTCTTTATATTTATTGTTTATATTAGATAATATTGTTTAGTGTTCATATTGGTGTTGTTTGATTTCACAAAAGAATTGAATCAAAGTTTTTCACAAGTAAAGTTTTATAAAGTTTTAAAAACTGGTAAAATTATTCAACCCCCCTTCTAGTTTTCCACAATTGGTATCAGAGCCAGGTTAAACAAGATTTTAAAATAAATTGTATTTTAAAACTTGAATCGATCAATGGATTTCGACAAATATCAAGAAGGGCAATGTAACACCCCAACCTGACGAGGGGCAAAATGCCACATTATGGTGTCAATCAGAACATGCAAACGCAAGTGGAAGACTTATAAACATAATGGTTGCAAAGGTATTCTAAGATAACAATAAAATACTAACTCTAAACATAATGAGTTCCAAAGCTGAAATACAAATCTAAGCAAAATCTAACTGAAGGTAAATCCAAGTCTAATCCAAAAGCAAAAGCCATCCATCAACAGGGTAGTCCACTAAGAGCTCCTATGCACTCTTCACTCAATTCGAGCTTCCAAACTAAAACCTGCCGCAGGAAAAGAAATGCGGCTGAGCTTAAAAATCCAAGTGAACAGATATATATAACAAACGAATAATCAAAACATATATAAGTATAGGGAGAAGGAAACATAAGCTCTTGCTGAAACGAATATCATCTGTCAAAATAATGAGAGATCAAAGATCAACTAAACAAATATCATAAGTCAAATGAGTCAAATGAAATGAGAGATCAAGAGACACTACGGATAAGATAATCATAAGGAATCAAGGAAATCAAATAGATATAGCCACAAACCTGTCTAAACGAGACACTCGAATAGACCATATAATCACATATACATAATAGCCACGAGCCTGTCTAAACGAGACACTCGAATAGACCACATAATCACATATACATATTCGTCAAATCATAAGTGCACGAAGAGGGGAGGCCTCTAAGTACCAAATAGTGAGAGGGGTGTAAGGCACACACAAACCAATCACCAAATCATATCATAATCATATCCAAACATATACCTAGGATGCATCCATAATACACATGTACCACAGCTCTTAAAGTCGACACACAAACATATATACACACACACAAATTACAACACACCGGGTCACATAAAATCACACAAGACCAGCCCTAATTCCCTTCCAAAACCCTAACCATTTTTAGATTTGATTCACACTCATCATTATATGGGTTAACACATCATTCATACACATGTTTTACAGCCTCATGATCGACACACCTAAGGTACATACACACACAATTACTAACGAGCCAAACATCACATGATATAACACATTCCAAGCCCTAATCCAACGCATTAAATGTATACGCACCTCATTAATTCTTAGGGTTTTATTTCCATAATTCAAGTCACATATTAATGAGCATAATAAGGTTACATGACCAGATCCAAACTTTGTATAATCATTTGTTAATACAAATATCGTCTCAAAAACGTTATTTATATTCTTCGATCTTTTCTTGGTTTTGTTAATGACAAATAAAAGGAATATCTTTTAGCAAATAATAAATACTAGCTTAAGTCTCTTAAGTACACATTTTACACTTCACATAATAACCAAGAATTACAAGTTTGCTTATTTAGTAACTTGTTTCCTTAAAAGGAAACTTTAATTCTAAAATCATTCCATGACATCATTGCATACATCACATATAATATCTTTGTTAGATCTTGATATATCTTGTTTAGATTTACAAGTTACATAGTTGACATTTGAGGATCTTGGATGATTTGGTAAGATATGGAAGATTTGGAAAGATGCACCAAATCCCTTAGCTGTCATCTCCCACGGATCCAAGTCCAATGAAGGACGGATCCCTATTGTGGGATTCGTGGGATCCGTGAGCTGGATATCAGCTTGCCTATAAATAGCAAGCTGATCATTTGGCTTTCTCATCACTCATATAGCTTAAACACATATATTCATTCAGTACATATCTTACTAACATCATTCATAGTTGCATTTCATTTTGATCTTTCATTTTGTAGAAGAGAGATCAAGCTTTCAAGGATCTACAGAACCGTAATCCTTTAGTTGCATTACTGTGTGATATTGTAGTTTGTTTCACACATCATATCTATCATTTGTAATCAGTAAGTGTGGTTAGTGCTTTAGTCCTCAAAGCACAAAGAGTGTAGGGAGTGGTTGTACCCTTGTAAAGAACTCGACATCTAGCTTAGTGTCGATAAAGTAAATAGGCGACGTCAGGTTGGTTCTACCTTGTGAAAGAACTCGGTGTTTAGCTTAGTACCGAAAAAGGAAGTAAGCGACGTGTAAAGGTTTTCTCCCCCTAGAAAAGGAGTTTGTTTCTTAGTGAAAGATAAATTCTCGAGTTGGAAGCTCGGGGAGTGGAGTAGGGCAAGGAAGAGAGTCCTTGTAGCCGAACCACTATAAACAACAGTGTTGTGTGGTTTGATCTTTCCTCTCTTTATCTTTTGTTTACATTGTGTGATTATTTATTTGTGATTGTTTCCTTTGAATTAACATATAGTAACAAAGCAAATAAAACTTGAAAAACGGTAAAAACTATTCAACCCCCCTTCTAGTTTTCCACAATTGGCATCAGGAGCTACGTTACTTAAGATTTTTAAAATATATTGTATTTTAAAACTTAAAACGATCCATGGTTTTTGAAAACTTTAAAGAAGGGCAATCTATGCAGAGACCACCTCTATTTGAACCAAATTGTTTTATTTATTGGAAAAATCGCTTTGAGACTTATGTAAAGTCAAAGGATATAGATCTATGGTATATAATAGTTGATGGTGATTACAAACCTATTAGTAATAATATTTCGGGTGGTCGGGATGAAGGAGCCTCTCTTACTCGTCACAGTGATGAGCAAAAGAAACTAATTGCCAAAAATAATGAAGCCAAAATGATGCTTTATAATGCCTTACCTAAGAAAGAATATGAAAGAGTTTTTATGTGTAAAACGGCTAAGGATATTTGGCAATCTCTTATTATCACACATCAAGGGAACTCACAAGTAAAAGATAACAAAATTAATCTTCTTGTCCAACAATACGAACAATTTGTTATCTCTGAAGAAGAGACCATTGATAGTGCGTTTGCTAAGTTTAATACTATTATTACATCACTTAAAGCACTTGACGAATCTTTTTCTAGTAAGAATTTTGTCAGGAAATTTCTAAGAGCACTCCATCCGAAATGGAGAGCAAAGGTGACAGCTATTGAAGAATCTAAGGATCTCTCAAGCATGACACTGGATGAGCTCATAGGAAACCTAAAAGTTCATGAAATGATTATGGAAAAAGACTCGGAAATTGTCAAAGGCAAAAAGGAGAAGATTAAGTCTATTGCCTTGAAAGCCAAAGCCGAGTCAAGTGACGATGATGAATCTTGTTCAAACAGTGATGATGAAGAGTATGCAATGGCCGTGAGGGATTTCAAGAAATTCTTCAGGAGACGAGGAAAGTTTGTAAAACCACCTCGTGATGAAAAGAGATCCTCTCGAAAAGATCGTGACGATAAGAAAGGTAAGGTTGATAGGAAATGCTATAGGTGTGGTGACTCTAGTTACTTAATAGGAGAATGTCCAAAGCCTCCAAAGACCAAGTCTCAAAGAGCCTTCGTTAGTGGAGCTTGGAGCGATAGTGAAGGAGATGATGATGATGAGCCTAAGAACAACGAAATTGCCCTTATGGCTAATGACACAGAAGAGGTACATTCTGATTCATACTCCTCTATAGATGACAAAACTTTAGAAGTAGAATATAACAAACTGTGTGACGTCACTTTAAAAATCATAAACAAAAACAAATTTTTGAAAACAAAGACAACACTTTTAGAAAATGAAGTATTTTGGCTTAAAGAAAAAGCAATACGAATTGAAAAAGGTAAAGATAGTAAAGAAACGTGTGTGTCTTGTCAAGAACTAAAACTTGAACTAGAAACCTTAAAAACCACACAGGAAGAATTAATCAAACAAAATTCAAAGTTTAAAAAATTTGATAAAAACATAAGTTGTGCAGATGAAATAATGAAAATGCAAAAACTACCTCATGATAAAACAGGACTAGGCTTTATGAAACTAGGAACCTTAAGTGACCATAAGGAACAGACTGTGAATAAAACTGTTTCAACCAAGTTAGACAGTCACGGATCCGACGGATCCAATAATTTGGATCCGCCAGTTGTACCCAAGGGATCCGCGGGTATTGAGGCTGAACAGAAGGTTCACAAAGTCGACTGTTCCGAGTTTGTTAAAGTTACTAAGAAACCTAACAGTAATATAACCAATAATAAACACAAACCAGCAGTATCTTTAGGAAGAGGTCAAGCTAGAAATGAATATAGAGTTAAAACGGAACAACAGAGACCTCAAATGAGTTTTCCCAAACACCCCTTTCCAAAGAGTATAGTTAATCCACAACACACTTATCAAAATAATTGGAACCAAAACATGCCTAGAAACTTTCATGGTCCTAATTATATGCCGTGGAACAATTGTCCACCATTTCAGTACATAAACCATGATAATGTCATGTTTAACCCAAACGGACCCATGAGATATTGGGGACCAAATGCTTGAGTCTTTTATGAACTTAGGTATGCTTGAAAGTTGATCTTGAACCTGATGAGTGGATCAAAGATAGTGGGTGCTCAAGACACATGACGGGAAACAAAAATCTTTTCTCAACCTATCAAGTGTATGACGGAGGTAATGTCACATTCGGTAGCAAGCTTAAAAGTAAAATCATCGGAAAAGGTACAATCTCTCATGACTCTCTATCTATTGATGATGTTGCTCATGTAGATAATTTAGGATTTAATTTACTTAGTATAAGTCAATTATGCCGCAAAAAGTATAACGTCCTTTTCAGTGAAAATGGAAGTAAAATACTTAAAGATGGCATAACCGTAGGAAAAGGTGTTTTAAAGAATAATGTCTATGTTATGAAATTAGATAAAACACCTAAAGATAAGTTATGTCTTACCTCCTTGGACGAAAACTCAACTCTATGGCATCGACGCTTAGGTCATGCTAATATGAGGCTTATTCAATCTTTGTCATCCAAAGAACTCGTTAGGAACCTACCCAAGTTGAAATATGACCAACACTTTTGTGATGCTTGCAAAATTGGGAAACAAGTACATAATAGCCATAAGGCTAAAAACATGGTATCTACATCTAGATGCCTAGAATTATTACATATGGATTTGTTTGGCCCGTCGGCTATACAAAGTTATGGAGGAAATTTTTACACTTTAGTCATAGTAGATGATTACTCTAGATATATATGGACAAAATTTTTGAAAACTAAAAATGAGGCATTCGATAAATTTGAAATTCTAAGCAAGAAAATTCAAAATCAAATAGGAAGTAACATAGTATCTATTAGAACTGACCATGGTCGAGAATTTGACAATGAAATCCAATTTGGAAATTTTTGTGATAATAATGGAATAACTCTTAATTTCTCGGCTCCTCGTACACCTCAATCTAATGGTGTAGTAGATCGTAAAAATAGAACAATTCAAGAAATGAGTAGAACCATGTTAAATGAACAAAACATACCTCAAAAGTTTTGGTGTCACGCTGTAGATACTTCCACATATATCCTAAATAGAGTTTTAATTAGACAATTTTTAAATAAAACTCCCTATGAAATTTATCGAGGCAAAAGGCCTACATTAGGATATTTTAGAGTTTTTGGAAGCAAGTGCTTTATTTTGAACACAAAGGATTATCTCACCAAGTTCGACCCAAAGTCGTATGAAGGTGTATTTCTTGGGTACTCACAAAACAGTAAAGCATACATAGTATTAAACAAGGAAACATCAAGAGTCGAGGAATCGTTGAACGTAACATTCAACGAAAGTCCACCTCCCTCTAAGACATCACCTTTGGTATTTGATGACTTAGTTGAAAGTCAAATGGCTAATGATATAGAAAACATTGAAAATGACAATGAACCCGTAAAAGGAGAAATAGTCAATATTAAAGAAACTAAAAGTCATCCATTAGAAAACGTCATAGGAAAACTTAATGAAAGAACATTAAGATCCAAAGCTCAAAATGAAAGCAATTATTTTTGTTTTATTTCAACGGTTGAGCCTAAAAATATAAACGAGGCAATAAAAGATGAATCTTGGGTAATTGCTATGCAAGAAGAACTAAATCAATTTATTAGAAATGATGTTTGGACATTGGTCCCTCCAACTAAAAACTAAACCATAATCGGCACCAAATGGGTCTTTAGAAATAAAATGGATGAAAATGGTATTGTATCTAGAAATAAAGCTAGGCTAGTAGCTCAAGGCTACAATCAACAAGAAGGTATAGATTACGATGAAACCTTTGCACCCGTAGCTAGACTTGAGTCTATTAGGATATTACTTGCATATGCATGTGCACATGATTTTAAGTTATTTCAAATGGATGTCAAAAGTGCTTTCTTAAACGGTTTTATAAATGAAGAAGTATATGTTGCACAACCTCCCGGCTTTGCCGACTTCGAAAAACCAAATTATGTTTTCAAACTTAAGAAAGCTTTATACGGACTTAAGCAAGCACCAAAGGCTTGGTATGATCGACTTAAGACCTTCCTAGTTGACCATAAGTATACCATGGGCCTAGTAGACAATACTCTCTTCACCAAGAAAAAGGGATCACATATTATCATAGTCCAGATATATGTGGATGACATTATATTCGGTTCAACTTGTCAAGAGTTATGCGGCGATTTCTCAAAAATCATGCATGACGAGTTTGAAATGAGTATGATGGGGGAACTAAACTTTTTCTTTGGTCTCCAAATAAAACAATTAGAAGATGGGATATTCTTCAATCAATCAAAGTATATCAAAGATATGCTTAAGAAGTTTGGTCTTGAAGACTCAAAACCCATGAGAACACCCATGTCCTCCGAAACCAAACTCACAAAGGATGAAGAAAATGAATCCGTAGATTGCACTAAATATAAAGGAATGATTGGTAGTTTACTCTATCTTACGGCTAGTAGGCCTGACATTATGTTTAGTGTTTGTCTATGTGCACGTTTTCAAGAAGATCCAAAAATGTCCCATCTTGAAGCCGTTAAACGGATATTTAGGTACATCAAAGGTACTACACACTTAGGATTATGGTATCCCAAAGGAACGGGTGTAGAAACCATAGTGTATACCGACTCAGATCATGCCGGTGACTATGTTGATAGGAAAAGTACTAGCGGTATTTGTACTTTTGTAGGATATTGTCTTACATCATGGTTCGCTAAGAAACAAACTGCCCTCGCAATCTCAACAACAGAGGCAGAGTATGTGTCTACAGGAAAGGCGTGTCAACAAGCACTATGGATGAAACAAGCTTTCGTCGACTATGGAATTGAACTCAACAACATTCCCATTCTTTGCGACAACAAAGGTGCTATCGATCTAAGCAAAAATCCAGTCCAACACGCTAGAACCAAACATATTGAAATACGCCATCACTTCCTTCGCGACAATGTACAGAAGGGAATCATCTCAATTGAGAAAGTTTCCTCAGAGGACAACATTGCCGATATTCTCACAAAACCACTTAAACGAGAACCTTTCAACTATCTTAGACTTGGATTAGGATTAATGGAACCTAGTGATTAGGTAAAACATTAGTGTAAATATTAGTTTAACCACACTCGACACTAAACCAAAAATTGCGTTCTGTTCCGCGGATCCAATCGATAACAAGGACGGATCCTTTGTTTTGGATCCGCCGGATCCGTCGCATGCACAGTCAAGTTTATTATTAAATAAACAAGAACAAGTACTATTCATTCCTCACTCCAAAACATATCACCCTACTGTATTCGACACACACTCAATCTCCATCACAATTTAGACCATTTTCTTCCACAAATTTGTGCTTCTAACACCACTGTAAGTATTCTTATCATATTTATACTCCTGATCTGCGTATAGGATTTCTATTTCATGCACAAAACCAAAACTTGGGGTATATGCATAATTTTTGAAAAATCATGAAGCATATTTACTGCATTACACTTAAAAACATGTTTTTCTTAGTTAGGAATTACATCTCATAGCACATTGTCTTAATTTAACAAAAACCCCTTGAAAATTTTCTTACTAAAACCTTCTAACGACTAGGTAAAATGATCTTTTTGAACATTGTTCATACAAATGCAAAAACGTTATCTTTTAGACATCACGTGCATAATGTCTCTTGAATGCTAAAGGGAATACATAATTAATATGTATTTTCGGGTACATTAAACCGTAGCTACATTGAAATAGGAGCGTTTGGGTTATCTCTTGTTTTTTACACAAAACTTGCATACACTAAATTTTCATGCATCAAAAAGAGTCGAGATAACCGCACCTCCACATTGTCCCCATGTAGGCACACACTAGGAATTTTACACTTAATTTGATCATTTCAACTAAAACTATGTAACTTTTGTACTTAGGAAAATCATGCCTCCCCGCAACCAACTACGATCACAAAAGAACCGTTAACTACTTACCCGAAGTCCACAAAACCAAAGGTCTAACCAATGCCCAAATCGAAATTTTCAAAGCTTTAGAGAAAAAGTATGTCCATGAGGGTAGAGTCGTAGATTCCTCGTTCTATGAAGGAACACAACTTAGGGAACAATTAGCCGCAATACGATTTGATACTCTTTTGGATATAGATGAACCAATCGTCCCTAGGTTCATTCTTGAGTTCTATGCTAGTATAGGTCTTAGTTCATGTGACCAAGGTTTCTTAAGTCTTCAGTTTACTTTAAATGGAAATTTTGTCAACATCCCTCTTGATCAATTTGGTGAGGTCTTGGGCATTCCAAGTCAAGGGACATGTATTTACTCGGACAATGGAGCTAAATGAACTCAAACCCGAATTCAAGAAAATGGAAGAGGTCTTAAGGGCTAATGTGATGTGCACCATAGGAAACCGTGATCACATCAATGCTTGTTTGTGTCATATGATGTACAACATCTCTACTCGTCAACCCTTCAATCTTGCTTATTATGTTGCCAAAAGAATGTGTGACATTCCGGTTCAAAGCAAGATTGCAATGCCTTATGGAATGCTCTTAACCCGACTCTATAGAGCCTTTGCACCCGCCCGTCCAAACCCGTTAGGTTTTGTTCCGGAATACAATGAAATTGAACATACCTTCGTTCCTTTGAGTGACTTTAGGGTTAGTGTTGATAAAGGTAAACGTCCTCGTGTACCAACATCATCCTCATCATCTTCAATGAGTGAAGATGATGGTTTGCCAAATTCTAGAATTCCTCCACCCGAATACTTGAGCCATCTTCCTCCAATTCAAAATGAATCCGCTGAGTATCGAAACATTAAAGGAATGGTGAAGAATCTTGGTCGTTGGATGATGAAATTGCACAAAGGTATGAAGAAGTTGAAGAAGAAGCTTAGTTGAAGGAGTGTTTGGATTTGAGCAATGTTAGACTATGTGATGTTTGTGTCTCGACTTTATCTGATAATACTTGTTATGTATGTGTAATAACTAACATTTGCAGGTAGATAACCCTCATGGTTATCAATTTTCCGGGTTATAGCCTATGTTTGGCATAACACCTAAAAAGGTAAGTTTCTAAGAACGGATTAAACTATGTTCAATCGTGTGTTAATATTATCATATTTAGTTGTTTTGCTATACATATTAGATGTTAAGTAAGGTCTAGGTGAATTTTCGGGTTTTCGTCGAAAAACGCGAAATATGACAAGTCTTCTGTTTAGTTTTAGCAATTAGGACACGGATCCGGCGGATCCCAAACTTTGGCTCCGCCAAGGCTTATCGTTGGTTCCGCCATCCGCCTACCTGCGGATTTGGCGGATCCCTAACTTTGGTTCCGCATTTGATACAACTTGGATCCGCAGGTTCCCCAGTAAAATTCTAAAACTTTTTTGACTCATCTCGATTCTTAAATCTTAGTGTTTAGTATCATTTAGGATTCATTCACTGATCATAATTCATCTTAGAATCATTTAGGAATTCTTAGAAACTTAGGAACAAAATTTCCCACCAAAATTTAAATTTTTGAATTTTAGGTGTGAGTTACCAAACTGATACAAAGAAGGAACCCTTTTTAGGGATCCGTCAAATCCGTGGAAATATCAAATCATAAGATTTTCCACTATCAACTTGTATTTACTGCAAATCCACAACACATTACTCAACCCAAGCTCAATGGATTGACTTCCTTGATATGACCTGCACAAATTTTTGTTCCAAATCATTAGAAACCTACATTCTCTATTGGATTCACATCAAATCCAAACACACAGACACTCAAACCTTCTGTCTATAAATTAGTACTTTAGGATCTTCAATTCACATCACAACCATTTCTTCTCCTGTACATTTTAGCTATCATACTTCACCAAAAAGTCTCAATGACAAAATCAAACAACTCCTCCACATCCAAGCCACTAAAAAGAATAGCCCGTATTAGTGTGAAACCTTGTTGCTTCATCAACATCCACAATTCATCCTCTGAAGAATCATCACCACTAAACATATCCTCACCCATTGCTAGTGAAAACTTCCTTACTTTATCCACTCCAACTCCCTCACATGTAGTCATAAAAACACCACCTCCTACCATTACTCCTGTAGCAACCACACCACCACCCGCTCCCTCTCCATCACAGTCTGAGAAGTCTGCATCATCACCATCCTCACCAAAACTCCAACCTATGGAACTCTTTAGGACACCACCAACATCTCCACAACCATATCTTGAAGAGTTAGAAGATCTTCCACCTACATCAACCAATCCTCCACCAATAAGTCTTGAAAACTTAGAACCTATGCTATTTCATCCTCTCCATCCGGAGATTCATGGTCCTCTATACCGTGAAGCACCACAACATCATCCCCAAATACCACCACTATCACCAACTTCAACACTCATCGCCATAGATGAGGCGATGTGGAGCAACATTCCTCAAACACAAGAGGAGATAAGTGCGGAGTTAACACAACTCTATACTCTCTCGGGTATGGTTGACCATCGCCTTCATGAAACCATAGACATTCAAAACATCCTTATGAACTCCCTCCAAACACCAAAACAACCATCAAACAACAACAACAACCAACCACCATCACCACCACCACCACAACACTTGGAGCCTAGTCTTCCTCCCGGCTTCTCAAGTCATGATTGCGCACATTGTGAGAGAACGGCTCACTTGGCCCAAAGGACCAACATCTTGGTCCATGAGCTTCAAAATGAGATGAGGTTCATCTTGAACCATGTTCTTGAACGTTTAAACGCCATCTCTCATCCTCCTCAATAGGAGCTTTCTAGACTAGTTGTTAGGACCTTTTGGATTGTTGCTTTAGGACTTTTTATTTCTTTCTAGGATGTCTTTTTATTGTACTTGTAACATCATTTCATCATTGTGACTTTTGTCACAAAATTTTCAATATCTATGAATGTAATGTTTTATGCTTATGAGTGATCAACATATTGCATATTATCATTATCATTGTGAACTAACATCCTTATATAGCCTATATTATACCTTGATTATGATTGCTTTAGGTACAAATAATGATCAGACACTTACTTTGACTTTTTAAAGTCAAAACATATTGAAAGGCTTGTTTGGAAGAACACTTCACAAGCATTCTACTTCTTCATTGAAGTCATTCATGACTAACACTTCATTTGCAGCATATCATACCCTTCAAAGTATACGTTGGTACCCGAGAAGTGAGGAGTATACATCGAGGGGGAGCATTTCATAAGCATTTCATATACTAACCGTTTTTTTTGTAGATTCATGCATCATTTCCTTGATTACTCCATCTAGGGGGAGTATAAAACAAAGGGGAGCTTTAAAGTTCTCAAAATCGCATTCCGCTACGCTACTCTTTTTGTTTCGACAAAAAGGGGGAGAAAGGACTAAGTTTGCATTAACTCTGATTCATCACAGTACATACATTTTTACAAAACTTTTCTTTAATAAACAAACTTAATATATATTTTTAAGAACTCATACTATATTTATTTTCTTGCTCAAAAATATACCTTATGTTTTGTCATCAACAAAAAGGGGGAGATTGTTAATACAAATATCGTCTCAAAAACGTTATTTATATTCTTCGATCTTTTCTTGGTTTTGTTAATGAAAAATAAAAGGAATATCTTTTAGCAAATAATAAATACTAGCTTAAGTCTCTTAAGTACACATTTTACACTTCACATAATAACCAAGAATTACAAGTTTGCTTATTTAGTAACTTGTTTCCTTAAAAGGAAACTTTAATTCTAAAATCATTCCATGACATCATTGCATACATCACATATAATATCTTTGTTAGATCTTGATATATCTTGTTTAGATTTACAAGTTACATAGTTGACATTTGAGGATCTTGGATGATTTGGTAAGATATGGAAGATTTGGAAAGATACACCAAATCCCTTAGCTGTCATCTCCCACGGATCCAAGTCCAATGAAGGACGGATCCCTATTGTGGGATCCGTGGGATCCGTGAGCTGGATATCAGCTTGCCTATAAATAGCAAGCTGATCATTTGGCTTTCTCATCACTCATATAGCTTAAACACATATATTCATTCAGTACATATCTTACTAACATCATTCATAGTTGCATTTCATTTTGATCTTTCATTTTGTAGAAGAGAGATCAAGCTTTCAAGGATCTACAGAACCGTAATCCTTTAGTTGCATTACTGTGTGATATTGTAGTTTGTTTCACACATCATATCTATCATTTGTAATCAGTAAGTGTGGTTAGTGCTTTAGTCCTCAAAGCACAAAGAGTGTAGGGAGTGGTTGTACCCTTGTAAAGAACTCGACATCTAGCTTAGTGTCGGTAAAGTAAATAGGCGACGTCAGGTTGGTTCTACCTTGTGAAAGAACTCGGTGTTTAGCTTAGTACCGAAAAAAGAAGTAAGCGACGTGTAAAGGTTTTCTCCGCCTAGAAAAGGAGTTTGTTTCTTAGTGAAAGATAAACTCTCGAGTTGGAAGCTCGGGGAGTGGAGTAGGGCAAGGAAGAGAGTCCTTGTAGCCGAACCACTATAAACAACAGTGTTGTATGGTTTGATCTTTCCTCTCTTTATCTTTTGTTTACATTGTGTGATTATTTATTTGTGATTGTTTCCTTTGAATTAACATATAGTAACAAAGCAAATAAAACTTGAAAAACGGTAAAAACTATTCAACCCCCCTTCTAGTTTTCCACATCATTGATTCGAATGACCCCAAAACAGAAACAAAGATCGACATATAGGTTACATATTCTCATGATTTTATGAAGCATTTAGGTGTGTTATTCATATTCAAATTTACGTGGCAAATCAAATGATGCATAGCATGATTAGTGTTATTAGTATAGCATGTTATATTACTGATTTCAAGCATCATATGATGTTGAATGGCTGGAAAAACAAAAGGTGATGATGGTACCTTTATGAAGAAAATCACGAGACCAAAAGAACCAAAAACACCCCACGAATCAAAACCCTTTCGAACCCAACAATACCCATGATCAGAACAAGCTTCATCACCTACGATCAGAAGCTTGTATACCACATATTGATCACCATCTTCATACCTTCTTCTTGGGAGAAATTAAGCTGCCGTTTTGTGTATGTATATTAGGGTTTTATGTTTTGTGAAGAAGAGGTGGAATACAGTTGAAGGAAAAATAACGAATGGAGAAAATATGCTGGAAAGGGCCAAGTCTTTTCAAGGAGACTATTTCTTCTTCAAATCTTTCTCATGTATGGGCCATATCTTCAAAGGTTAATTGTGTACAAAATTTTTTTATACTCGGCCCATTTGGTGACATTGTAACGCGTGATATTCAAAGGAAAGAAAAGAGGTGCCACAATCTATATGTACTTAGTTTATACAAAGTTTCATGTTTGTAGTCTTTAATTCATAGCATAGATTTACCATAGGTTATTTTTCATATCAAAAGTTCAAATGTCGTTTTCGGATTTTAGGTCATTATAATTCTTCCCCTCTAAAAAGAAATATTTCGTCCTCAAAATTTGAAGTCACAAAAGTTAGACGGAGGCGTACCAAATCACAAAAAGAAATGACAATAAATAGCCTCCCTCTCGGAAAGGTTCTTCCAAAGAATCTTAATTAATGAAAATGTTTTATTTCTCATGACTCGATCCAGACAAACTAGGATAGCCCCAGGGTCTCCACAGAACACAAATCATAACAAATCTGATCCAACGAATACAAAACAAATATGCAACAGATGATAGCAGAAATTTCACAGAGAAATACATTAAACACATATACACACGAGGCAAATACATAAATAGTGCTAAACGGTAGGAAAACTTCATCAACTTTATCCAGAGATTCTGAACGGACTAAGGGAACTTACTAAGGATCAGGGAAGCACAATCGAATTATAAAACGTATCTAGGGTTTCATAAAGAGATGGGTAAAATATTCGTACTGATGATCAACTAAGCACATATCGGAGTATTACAACGTATCAGAAAGCATAATGGAATAGGTAGGCTAATCGTTCGGATAAAAATGAACATAAGGACTATCATATCGCGAACTAAATCTTCCTTAAATGCTAATGATGGATCGTGTTTAGATTGATTATTGTGAATCGGGAGGTCGGGGATGATGGAAGAACATCATCTCCATAGTTAGAAAGAGAGTGTAGAGAGAGAAAGTAAACTTGGTGTTTTTATTAATGAGAGTGAAAGGATAACAATACACACACAAGCTCACCCCTCCATGGAAGTATGGAGGGGTATTTATAGTCACTCAAACACATGAATTTACAATAATTACGCTTCTAGTCCATGTGTTTGAGGCTTACTTAATAACTAATGTAATCCCGAATATGTTGTCACATTTTCGTGTTAGAAGCATTCCTAACAATCTTCCCTCAATGTGGCAACATATGAGATTACTTACACCATTTCCTACAAGTACAAATACAAATAAAGAAAGGTCTTCATAGGCTCTTCAAATGCTGAGGATGACTGCAGTTTACGCTCTTTGTCTTCATCTTGTACCTCGGCTTGAGAACTTTTCTTCACTTGTAGTCAAATGATGTAATATGCATGAACTGGATTAACTTCCCCCCAATTCATGCTGCATGTCTTTAACGGCTTCTTCGTGCACTTCTTTTTGGCGAATTTTCTGAATCAGCTTCCCCCCAAACTGACAACCGTCTTCAGCAGATTCAAAATTTTGATGTAGTTAACATATCTTCTAACTTTTGAAGTTTTAAGTACGCAGCGGAATTTGTAGATAACATCGTAGACCACACCAAGCAAATCTGACTTGTCACTCAGTAACGATTATACTCAATGTGGAAACTCAGTTCGAGGGTAACATGCAAGAAATCAGCAAGATCTTCTAACATATGCAGGCTACTTCACACTTCACAACCTGCGAAAGTTGAAACGATTACACCAAAATCACAAAACTGAACCACTGATCATCTCTGCGGACGTCTCTCCGGTAGAAATAAAATTGTAAACTTGATCACGTGAATCTGTTATGCGTCCCCGATGTGCACATTTCTTCCCCCTGATTGCAGATTCTTGTGGAAAAAGAGTGTTTTTGCAAAGAACTCAAGAAAAGTCAAAGAACATCCACTCTCTCTTCCCCCACGATGTCTTCGCGGAATCGAAAGCATACACACTATGTTTACGATGGAAACGGAGGCAGCGTAAACCCTGTATGTCCAATTAGTCGAATATGTGTGAAGTACCATAAATAGCCCGTGAGAATTAACTGCTGAGAAAAACTCTACTCTTTTATACTCTTCTCATCTAACTCTTTACCGACCTCATTATCATTCTGACGACTTTTTGTAGTGACTACTTATGGAGAAAACCCAGTATTACGAACTTGAGACTGAAGTAAAATAACCCGAACTTGTGACTTAAACTTGCACTATTGTCTGACTAAGAACCAATACTGAGAATTTCAATAAAGGTAGAATCATATACCCATCCAGCCATCCTTAATTGTATATGAACATCTCTTGAATTATCCACATCTTTTTGTGACACTTGAGCACTACAACGTAACTCCTTTAAAGTGATAGCTATACATTGTGAGCACAACAGCATAACTCCTTACATCAGGTATAACTAGATAACTCAAGTCGTAATCATTCTAATGGTTAAAAGCTCGAACAAGGATCTCGAAGAATCATGCATCCAACCAACCCCGATATCTTCAAGATACTAAGTACACGCACCCGTGAAATTCCAGTTCAACCTCAAATAAATAATAATGAATTAACCCCGTAGTCACATCTTGCGGTTCAATACCCAAAACTAGCCTTCGTTACTTGGTTAAGTGAACTTTGATAATGGTTTTATCCCGATCTTGTCAAAAACGTATCACCCCGTGAAAATAGATCACTTAGACATTTTAAGCACACATGTTGTTGGGAATTAAATATTCTGAAGTTTAAGTATCGGGAAAATCTCTAAAGTAGTTAAATCTGGTAGCAGTAGAGTTAAGTCTGGTGAATTCCAAAGTTAAGTCTACTGGTTATCTGCTGGTTAAAGTCTGGTCGTTGAAGTTAAGTCTGGTGGTTAAGTCAAGTGTTAATTCTGGTAACTATCAGAGTTAATTCTAGTTAATGAAGATATTAATTCTGGTTGACTAAAAGTTAATAATACATGGTAGATAATATCTTACCCCATGTGCTCAGTCTTTATCTTATTCTCTTAGTTAACAAGTTGTGTATACAGATACATGTTGTATCTTATGTACTGACACAAATAAGATAAGCTAGCAAGTTGTTTTGACAAGACTTAACATTAATGTAAAGATCTTTCTTATGTTATAAAAGAAAGATCTTAGTCTAGAGATAAGTGTGTGTTAAAACAAATGGTGCATAAAATAGATAAGTTGATAAGTTTATAACTGTTAAGACATAGAACAAACACAAATATATCACAAGTTGTAAGAACTTAAGATTCAAGGTTGTAACCCTAGTGATATCTCAAGATCACTCGTATTATTATCTTAATAATATTGAATCATTTGGTGTTAATCTTTCATTGTTCCTTGTTCAATAACAAACACAACTGTTCCATTTCCATAATCATAATAACCTTCTAAGTGTGATTAAGTAAATTCCGCATACTTAATCATATTCACTCAATATATCATACACACAAAGTACAAAAGGTTTAACCACCTTAACCGTGTGTCCAATCCTAACAAGTGGTATCAGAGCCAGGCTGATATTATTGATTTAGAAGAAGAAGCTTGAGAAATGGATGTTCAAGATACTGCTACAAATGTTGCTGCAAAGTTGCCCATGATCAAACAAAATGAGTTTGAGCTATGGAGGTTGAGAATTGAGCAATATTTTATGGTTCAAGATTATGCTCTTTGGGATATCATTATGTATGGTGATTCTTTTTCACTAGGCTATTCAGATGCTATCGTTGAAGGCAAATCAGTAAGACAAAGAAATACTGGACCAGTTTCAAATGAAGAAAGGATACAGAAGAGAAATGATCAAAAAGCAAGAAACTTGTTGCTTATGACCATTCCTGGTGAACAGATGCTATCCTTTAGCAAGTATCCAGATGAAAAAACCCTTTTTGAAGAGATTTGTGCATGGTTTGGTGGTAATGAAACCACCAAGAAAACCCAAAAGACATTGCTGAAACAACAATTTGAAAATTTCAGTTCAAATAGCAATAAATCTCTTGATAAGTTGTTTTCTAGACTACACAAGCTTGTCAGTCAGCTAAGTGTATTGAGTGTTGAGATAGCAAAGGAAGATCTCAACATGAAGTTTTTGAGAAGTCTACCTGATGTGTTCCATACTCATGTGGTTGTCTGGATGAACAAGCCAGATATTGAAACCATGAAACTCAATGATTTGTTTAATAACTTCAAAATTGTTGAACAAAGTCTAAAGAAGTCTGGAATCTATAGTACTAGCTCTGGGAATGTGGCACTCTTGTCATCTCCTAGTATTAGTAAGTCATAAGAGGTAGATGAAACTGAAGGTGTTTCTATTGCTACATATGGTGGTCCTTCTACTAGTTCACAGAAGAATGTTGTAGGACTTGGAGATCCGGAATTCTATGTATTCATGTCTAGTCAAACTAGTGGTTCTTCTCTAACTCATGAAGATCTTGATCAGTTGGATGATAATGATTTGGAAGAGATGGACATCAAATGGCAGGTTGCTTTGCTTAGCATGAGGGCTAAGAAGTTCTGGCAGAGAACTGGTAAGCAGATTACCATTGATGGTAATGAAACTGCTGGGTTTGATAAGAAGAAAGTGGAGTGTTTCAACTGTCATAGGTTAGGACACTTTGCTAAAGAATGCAGAAACCCAAGGAAGCAGGATAATAGAAGCACATGGTATAGGCAAGAGAAGAAAAAGGAAGTCACAGTTGAAGAACCAAGGGCTATGCTAGCCATAGATGGGGTTAACTATGACTGGAGCTTCATGGCTGATGAAGAGGAAGCACCAACAAATGCTGCTCTTGTGGCCACTGAGACTGCTCTAATGGCCTTCTCTGATTCAGAGGTAAATTCCATAACCAAATGTTCTGAATCATGTTCTGCTCTTAAAGATAATGAAGAACTTAAAAGAAAAGCTGATAATAGGCGAGAAGAACTAATTACTGCCTTAGCTAATTTAAGTAATCATAAAAGAGCTATAGGTGTGCTTGAAAAACAAATTGCACACTTTCAAGACAATGAATCTAGGTTTACTGATGACTTAAATGCTTTAAAGAGAGGAATAGCATTTAGAGATGAATTACTTACTGGTCAAAGTAAACAGTTATCTGAAGCCAATAATAAAAATGAAAATGTTAAGATAACTATAGATGCTTTAGCTCATGCCTCAGAAGGAATGAATAAGATTTGGGAAGCTCAAGTAATTGATAAAGCTAAGTCAGGTTTAGGATACAAATCTGTTCCTCCACCATATAGAGGTGTTCATTCACCTCCAGGTGTTGACCTAGCACACACAGGCTTTGCTGAGTTTCAAGAACCAATAATGGAATATGGTTCTAAGTCTACTGAGGGTCCTAAGATTGAAAAAGTAAGTGAAAGTTTAGATAAAACTTTACTTTATCAGGACAAGGTGTCCTTTGTTAAGAAAGGAGATGCTATAATTGTTGAAGATTGCACAACTGATAGTGATGAAGAAGAACAGGTTATGTCTAAACCTGAAGTGGTTAAGAAAGTAGGAACAAGTGTTCCTAAGATAGTCAAACACAATACTGCTAAGCCTAAATCAAACATTAAGCATGTTAGGCAACCAGTTAGATATTGTGAGCAATATAGAACCACTAACAAGCCCAGAGGTAACCAAAGGAATTGGAACAACCTCAAGTCTAACCAATTAGGTGATGACTTTGCTTTTTATAACAAAGCTTGTTACACATGTGGTAGTTTTGACCATCTTGCAGCTTTCTGCAACCATTGGGTATCTGGGTATAAAAATAATACAGTGAACCACAAAAGGTAAACACCTAAATCTCATTTTCACTCTAGTTCTAAGGTTAAAAGAACTAAACCCACAACAGTCTTTGTTAAGTCTGGCTTCAATAAAGTTAATTCTGCTAGACCATATATGACTGTTTACCCAAAATCAACAGCTAAGGGTGCAAAAATATCTTACAAACATGCACCAAAGTCTGTTCAAAGGCCCATTCAAACAAAAGCAGTGGTTCAAAAATAAGTTTGGAAACAAAAGGGGACAACTACAAAGTCAGCAGTTAATTCTGCTAAGCCAACAGTTAATTCTGGTAGGCAAGTAGTTAAGTTTGCTGCTTGGGCATAGAGGGAAAATGCTGTTAAGGCCTCAGCATGTTGGATTCTTAAATCCAATGTTGCATCAACTGTCCTTAAAAGATTAAATTACATTGATGCAAGAGGCAGATCCAAGTCAGTAATGGCTTGGGTCCCCAAAAGAAACTAATACTTCTCATTTATGTGCAGGAACATTCAAATGATCAGGAAGAGGATCAAGGATACTCAGATAGTGGATGTTCTAGGCACATGACAGGCAACAAGTCTTATCTCTCAGATTTTCAATCAATAGATGGAGGCTATGTTACCTTTGGAGGAGGTGTTGGTGGCAAAATTTCCGGTAAATGTACCATTAAAACTGGAAATTTAGATTTTGAAGACGTGTTCTATGTAAAAGAGCTAAATTATAATCTTTTTAGTGTCTCACAAATGTGTGACAAAAAGAACAATGTTCTTTTCGGTGAGACTGAATGTCTTGTACTTTCTCCCGATTTTAAGATGCCTGATGAAAATCAAGTACTTCTTAGAATTCCTAGAAAGGGCAATATGTACAGTGTAGACATGAAGAACATTGTTCCTAAAAAGAATTTAACTTGTCTTGTTGCAAAGGCCACATTGGATGAATCAATGAAATGGCATAGAAGGCTTGGTCATATTAATTTCAAAACCATAAATAAAATTGTTAAGAATGGTTTGGTAAGAGGTTTACCTCACAAAAGATTTGAAAATGATCAAACATGCATTGCTTGTCTTAAAGGCAAACAACACAAAGCCACTTGTAAGCCCAATATTTTTAACTCTATCAATCAATCATTGTTTATGCTGCATATGGACTTATTTGGACATGTTTCAGTAAGTAGTATAATGCATAAGAGATATTGTCTTGTTATAATTGATGACTATACCAGATTTACATTGGTTTTCTTTCTATCTTCTAAGGATGAGACTACAAGCATCCTTAAGACATTCATTACACAGATAGAAAACCGAGTAGACAAGAAAGTGAATGTAACAACCGAGAAATTTCAAGTCATTACTTTTACTAATTTTATTTGCTTATTATGCTATTTTAAGTAAATTGACTTTTGCCGAGAATGTCGCCCGCGTACGTCGTGACACGTACATTGAAATTCGTAAATTGACTCAGGCTATGATCAGTTTACCCGTTAATATGATTTATATTCCTCCACGTACTTGTTTTCATATGGAATAATGTAATTTTCCATTTTTACGCGAAGTGTGCACATTTTACGGTTTACGCGTTTTCGGCTCGCGGTTTAAGCTTTAAAGACATTATAGCACTCCGAAAGGCTCAGGAAATATATGAAACATCAAGTTGGGTCATTTTAAGTTAAATGTGATATTTTTATGAAAATATTATCCTTGTGACATTTATTTTTACAAACTATGCATAAAAGTACCCGATTTAGCGATTTTCGCGTTTCTAGCTATTCATGAGCAGTGCTTTGGATTTCTATCCGTTTTCACGTCATTAGTGGTTTAATATTCCATCATATACTCCTAGTATTCAAAAATTTCTATATTTCACATTTTCTGTCTCGTTTCACGATTTCGTCAAATTTTGGTAACAACTCGCGTTTTAAGCCTGCGTTTTGATTTTTAGTTTCGTTTTAACACTCCGAAAAACACAAGGGTCCCATGAAATATTAAAATTATCCATTTTAACACTTCATAACAATTTTATAAGGTTTTGATAACACTTTTCTAAAATTCACGTTTTCAGATCACCCGGTACTGCGTAATTCGCGTTTTTAAGACCGTACGCTTGATTTAAACCCCACAAACACACTAATACTTTAAACATTAATCAAAATTGAATAAATATCATATTTGGGAGTGCCTTGGGCCCCCAAAACCGTTCATCCCTCCCCTTTATCACTTACACACTCTTATTAGCTTTTTCATTACCAAGAAAATTCATCATTTAACTCTTGCATGCAAATCTCACCAAAAACCACCCAACTCCTCCTCCTCCATCCTTTTTTGCCGAAAATAATCAGCCCAAAACCACCAATCTTCAAGTTTTTCAAGCCTCAAATCTTGCATCATTCGTTTGGTATTAGTCTTGGTAAGTTTTCCTAACATTTTCAACCTCATTTCACTCTTTTTCTATGATTTTCTATCATTTTTCTTAGAGTTTTAAAGGATTAGAAAAACCACTTTTGCATGTGTGATTTGGAAGATCTTGATTCAAGTTTTCATAGGAAATAGGTTGTTAGATAGTTGGGTAGGATTGATTTGATTAGTGATTGCAAGAGTTGGTTAAAAATGAGTTTTGATTAGTTGTTTATGATTTTCCAAATGTTTTGTTTATAAAAACTGAAGTTAATCTTTAAAATAATCTTTCATATTCTGGAAATATTGATTTTTGTATGAATAAAAGAGTAGGAATGATTTATCTTAGACATGCATATATATTAGAGGTAATAAATGTACAAAAGTATCCATTTTGATTGGTCAATAGTCTGTCTCAGATTTGATGCTAAGAGATCAGTTCACCATTTTGTCCTCAGAAGGTTTTAAGCAAAACTAAAAATATTGGGAGTTAGCCACAGGTCTTAGGATCATTTCACCGAAAACCTTACATATTAATTCATCTTGGAGATTTTTAGAGAAAATTCACACTAAAACTAGTCCAGGAATGCATGTCAGATTTGATGGGCTATTTACTCTAAAATGTTGCAAAGAACACTAGGTTGGTGTAAACATTAAAGTTGTAACCAAGACCTGTATAAAACTTTTCCCATAGGCCATGTGTCCATTAGACCTGTAGTTAAAGAGATACACCCTTTTTTCTAAACCCATTTGGATGCTGAGTATAACTATTTAGAGACACAGGGGTAAATTGGTAATTTCACCCATGTTCTAAAGTTCTCAGTAATGTAAGGCCTTGATTTTCATATAGTAAAAAGTCATACCTTTCTAAGAATATAAAGTTCATAATTTTAGCCTTCACGGTTTAGAAATGGCGACCCGATTAGTGAGGTAATTTCATAAATTTTCCATCAGCTTTGCATTTTAAACCATTTAAGCTTTTATAAACGTCTTTTCGACCCATGAATTGCTACAAGACATTTAAATAAATGACCATATGATGTTAGGAGATCAAGTACTGAGTTAAATCACAAATAAAAGTATTATACTTTAATCCCCGAGCCTAAGTCGTGTTATATTTTATCTAGGTCACTTGTGATCTTTGCGGTTTTTCTCGACGTGCACACTTCTCCGATTTCCGTTGCTACTTCATTATTGGTGAGTTCATAGCCCTAAGTTTTACTTTAATTGTTTTACAAACTCCGTGGGGGAGATACATGCTATAAATATTTATGATCACAATGCTTTGAAACTTGTATGCTATTGTGTTATTATTATTGCCTAAGTTTCCCATAGCCGAAAGTCCCTTTATCGTGAACCGTTAGTCACTTGCGAGTGAGCGCGAATACAGTGAATAGATCTATTAGAACTAAAAATTCCCACCTAGAAGAACATTTCTATATGGAAGTCGTGTGTATTGTATTCGTACTATATGATAGGTGTGGCCATTACCTATGTATGAAGGGCTGATTCAAAAACAGATACGTAGCATCGGGGTCACGAGCTTAGAGCAATAATAACCTTACTAGACTTTGCATTTATTGCTTAGTCGTTTTTATAAACTAGATTATATTGTGATCAACTGCTTATTACTTAAACTCTATGGATTCACTCAACCTTTGTGTTGACGTTTTAGCATGTTTTATCTCAGGTTTTAAGGCATGAAGGTCTTGGATGGAGTCGCACGGATATATTTTAAAGACTCGGCATATTTTCACATTTGAAGAGACTATATTTTACAGATTTATGTTATGCTTAAAACCTTTGTGATATTTTGAAAACATTGTGTTTTATGAAAACTGTTGGGACCTTTTGCAAACTCTGAGGTTTTAATGTATCAAATGTGAAACACTTTTAAAACGTCTCTTTTAAAGGGTCGTTTTCTATGATTTGTACTTTGTGCTAGGAAGTAATACCCCAGTGATCTATCTTCCGCTGCTATAATTTTGGGGGTGTTACAGTGAAGGTCATTAGATGTGATAATGGGACAGAGTTTAAGAATAGAGTTATGGATAATTTCTGCAAAAAAAAAGGTATTAGGAGAGAATTTAGTGTTGCTAGAACACCACAACAGAATGGTGTTGTTGAGAGAAAGAATAGAACACTAATTGAAGCTGCTAGAACAATGTTAGCTGATTCTAAGCTACCTATAACTTTTTGTGCTGAAGCAGTCAACACTGCTTACTATGTTCAAAATAGAGTTTTAGTTATACAGCCTCACAATAAGACATCATATGAACTTTTTAGAGGTAGAACTCCTGCAATAGGATTTCTTAGACCTTTTGGATGTCATGTGACAATTCTCAATACCTTAGACCATTTAGGAA
Source organism: Artemisia tridentata subsp. tridentata (assembly GCA_021014915.2). Lineage (NCBI taxonomy): Eukaryota > Viridiplantae > Streptophyta > Magnoliopsida > Asterales > Asteraceae > Artemisia > Artemisia tridentata. Next base: position 279,879,482 of record CP139506.1, read on the forward strand.
AATTCGATGGTAAGGCAGATGAAGGTTTCTTTGTTGGATATTCTCTTAATAGCAAAGCATTTAGAGTATACAACACAAGAACTTTGATTGTAGAAGAAAATCTACATGTGGAGTTTTTAGAAGATAAATCCAATGTAGAAGGTCAAGGACCAAAAAGGCTATTTGATCTTGAAGCTCTAACCAAATCAATGAATTATGTGCCTGTTGTTGCATAATCTAATAATTTTTCAGGTTCACAAGCAACATATGAGGCAAGGTTAGAAAAAGAGACAAACCAAGATCATGTTTGGATGCCAATATGGTCAAGTACAATTGTGGAATCAACTTCAACAACTGATGAATCTTCTTCTAGAAAAGCTAAAGAAGGTGTTGAAGATGAAAGAAAAGAAGGTGGAACTCAGGAACAACAAATTATTTCTGCTGGTGATTCTGCTGCTAAGCTTACTGATTCTGCTGTTCGGCCAACTGATTCTGCTGCTGGCCCTTCAGAAACAAAAGAAGCAGAATTCTCAGATAATGAGGTGGATTTCAACAATCTTCCATCAAATTATCAAGTTCCTTCTACTCCACAAACAAGAATTCACAAAGTCCACTCCCTAGATAATGTGATTGGAGATGTACAGTCAGGTGTGAAGACAAGACAACAACTGAAGTCTTCAGACCAACAAGGGCTTCTTGATGCCCTTTATGCTTCAAAGCAGCATGAGTTTTCAAAATCTTGCTTATTTGTATGTTTTCTCTCACAAGATGAACTAAAGAATATTCTGAAAGCCTTAGATAATTCAAGCTGGGTAGAAGCTATGCAAGAGGAGCTTCTTCAGTTCAAGATTCAGAAAGTATGGGTGCTAGTTGATTTACCTAAGAATGCAAAGGTAATTGGCACTAGATGGGTTTTCAAGAATAAAAGGGATGAAAGGGGAATAGTGATTCGAAATAAGGCTAGATTAGTAGCCCAAGGGTACACACAAGAAGAAGGGATAGACTATGTTGAAGTTTATGCTCCAGTAGCAAGGATTGAGGAAATTAGGCTGTTTCTAGCTTATGCTTCATTTTTAGGCTTCACAGTCTACCAAATGGATGTCAAGAGTGCATTTTTATATGGTAAAATTGAAGAAGAGGTGTATGTTACACAACCTCCAGGCTTCATTGACCCTGACCATCCAGACAAAGTGTACAGAGTAGTTAAAGCTCTATATGGCCTTCATCAGGCACCAAGAGCTTGGTATGCAACACTAGCTTCCTACATATTAGAAAATGGATTTCAAAGAGGAAAGATTGATCAGACACTTTTCATCAAACAGCACAAGAAGGATCTTCTGTTAGTGCATGTAACCACTCATAAAATTTCCTAATTTCTATACAGAACTATTATCCTTTTTCCACGGGTAAATTTTTTTTTATTTGAATGTATCTCTCATCTTATGTGACGTAGATCACATCATTGATAAACGTGCTCCCACAAGACCTGCCTAACAAACCTAATGTTTATCTTATAAACATCATGATATAAAAACATTACAGAATACCATTTACCACTTTACGATAAAATCTTTAACAAAACATTCATTATCTGAATAGAGTTTCTATGAAACCCTAAAATTTACTACAACACCAAATATGAACAACTAAACCTCAAAACATAAAAATACAACATATCTGAGTTAATGTACAAGTTACTAAAAGCACCAGAAACCCTAATTCCATTTCAGCTCCCGATAAAACCCTAATTGCACATAAGTGTTATTTTATACATTCATTTCATAAACCCTAATTTATTTCTAGGATAATTTTATAAAATATTAAGTTTACAAGTTATTTAAGCTATAGTACAAGTCATTTATGCATGAAATCATTTATTTACAAAACCTTTATTAAAATCTCATTCATATTATTTTTTTAAAGCACAAAATACAAAATATTTATGCATAACTTTTATAAATTATATATTTTCTAAACTCCTTAAATATATTTACAAGTCTCTAAAGCCAAAGTACAAGTATCTAATGCACAAAAACTATAAATTTCATTTAATTACTTGTTAACATAATAAACATGAACAAATAAATTTTATAAACTAACAAATTGTTAAAACTATATTTTTCATATATTCTACATGATAGTACAACTCTATTAAGCATGTTTTACAACCCTTTTAAGCTCAAACATGTTTTTCTTTCCCTTCTTGTATAATTCGAATTTTATAAAATATGAAATCACCTTAACTATTTTTAATCATTTAAATACATAAACTAACTAGATCAACCCTCTCCCTAAACCCTCAATACAACTCACTAAAACCATTGTACCACCCCTTAAAGCCTATACGCCTCTCCTCATAAAAACCTGGTTCGAATTTAGCTATACAACCAAACTAGAAATTACATTCTAATGGTACAATGTATCTAGCCCTAGACACACTCCATGCCCTCTCCTAAAAACTCTTCCACTTGTCAACCTTCACCATCAAGAACCCTTTCCATTGGTAGATAAAACCCTAGAACAATATTCAGCCACATCGCCCCTCTTCTCTACTCCTCCAAGTGGCACCATTTTCTGGTTTATCTCCATACCATGTCCCCTCCTAAAGAAACATAAACCCTAGTATCCCTTCTTATAAATAGCAACCATGTTTCACCCTTCCATCTCACATTCATACGACCTAAACCCTAAAGACAAACCCTTTCCATTTCAATCCTAAACACAGTCTTAAATACACTCTTAACACAAACTTAGAAAGACCAGAGAAGAGGAGGAACACTGGAAATCTAAGGTCGAATCAATCCAAGTCCAAAACCCTAGTCGAATTCTATACTAAGTAAGTGTTATCAACCTTATTTTATTTCAGCTTTTATTTATGTTATATATTTAGAAACACTATATAAACATTACCTAATAGTAACTAATAATAGAACATGATCAAAAACAAACCATACTATTGTTTCATCTCTTAACTGTTCGAACAGAACCCTGACACCCTCTATATATTCGAATAATTGTCTAAACAAATCAAGAACATATGAAATATGTTAAAACATATCTAAGTATATCATATCTCATGTAAAAAGTTGGTTAAAAAGGTTTAAAATCTCAAAAACCCTAATCGGGTCTTCTTCTGTGTTTTATCGAGTGGTAAATAACCCCAGGAGGCCAAGTTTCGACCTCAAAACCAAACCCCAAACGACCTTATAAATTTCTGGTTTTTGGCACATGTTTAGATCACTCAACAAACTAAAATTTGAAACGAGAATCATTGAAAATGATCAAGTATTCATTAAAATACCGAGTCTCAAAATCTGTTGCATGTCGCTATAAGTAGGAAGGATATTTTCAGTTATTTAGTTTTATTTCAGTCGACTAGTCACCTTACTTAGGACTTGATTTTCGACCCTCAAACGACTTTGGAAAAATCTAATTTTTAGTATGTTGAAAGTTCACATGGCAAACTTATTTTAGAAACAAGAATCAACAAAAACGATCAATTGAGTCGAAAGTTATTCAAGTCCAAAGTTGCCCCCAAATCGCTAAGCCAAAACCTTTGATAATCGGTTATTATTCTTCTATTTTAGTCGACCAACCTAACATGTTCCAACTAAGTTTTCGAACCCTTTTAGATCTTTAAAAATTCTAAATCTTTGGCATACTACAATTCATATAGCGAATTATTTTTAGAAAGAAATATTTTGAAAAACCATCTAGTGGTTTAGAAAATATTCGAGTCCAAAGTTGGCCTGTCGCTAGTTTTAAAACAAATTTTCAGATTTTATATTTTGAACTAGTTTGGTCGCTCGATTTTGAAACAGATTTTGATCTTCAAACCAACTTCAAAAATTACAAACCTTGGTTCATTTTAAAGTTGACCTAGCTGCCTTTTATTAAGAACTAAGAACATGAAAAATCATTTAGTATTCGCTAAGATATCGATGCCCAAAGCTCTAGCCAAGTCCTATATTTTATAAGTAAGATTTTTTTTTAATTAAATTAAAGTTTTCAGGGTTGATTTTGTAAAAGGGTTATTTTTGGCAATATTAAATAAACAGGATAGAAATTGTCATTTCTGAAATTTAAGGGTAGAAACTGTCATTTCCCAAAAGTTCAGGGTATAAACTGTCATTTAACCAAACCTTAGGGATTAAAGTGTAACTTTTCATAACCACTATTTTTATCATTTCTATTCCAACTCAATATAAACATGACATGGTTATTTTATTGACGAACGAACGAAAGATATATATTTAACAAAACTTATAAATAAAAGATAAGATAAAATCTTACTTTTGAAACTACATATCGGCTCAAGTAAGCATGTAACCATCAACCAAACAAAGAAACAGAAAACGAAACAAAATAAACATATAATCATCAGAAATGATTACTAAATATTGGCATAACAACCCAGGTTCTTTGTCCGGAGACGTTTATCAACTTTCTTTCATTTGTTTTCCATCCAGACTGATCAGGTGAGTTCATAACCCCTACTTTTACATGTTTTGAACTATTTTTGGGGGAGATACATGCTCAATTATCTGTTTTTACTTTCATAGGCAATTCTAAACTTTTACATATTAATTTGAGTTTCATAGCCCTGTTTCATATGAGATATTTTAAAAGATATATTGGCAAACACTGTTGCATTATGAATCACTAATGGACTTTTTCCCGTATTAAACACAAGTAATTTCCAACGTTATCCTTATTTTATTGCCTTACGCTAAGTTTAATCAAAGCCAAAAGACCTCCCATCATGAACCTCTAATCACCGACACTCTTAGGGTGAGCGCGAATATTGTGGATAGTACTATTGGGCTGACAACCCCTTTGTGTTACCGTAACGTAACCCAAAGCATTATATTTGAGATGAATAAAGAGATGTGGCAATCTCCTACCCAAGGGCATGGTTACCTACATTTAATTATGGGGTAACCAATACATCATTAGCTCATGACTGTTGATGTTCTGTTAATGTTTTGCGTTTCATGAGGCTTAGCGCAATAAAATACATTTTTCCCTAATAATAATTGTAAATGTTGCAATTATTTCATTTAATCTTGTGTTTAAATGGTTTGAACTGGACTAAACGAAGTATTTCCGAATAACTGAAAAAGGGCTTATTTTCCGAAATATGAAAAAAGCTTATTTTCTGAAATATCGAAAAGGGATTATTTATGAGTAACTGGAACAAATTATTTTGACATCAGAAACTGGCTTATTTTGGAATAACTGGAACCAACATAATTTCTGAATAACTGAAACGGATTATTTTCACTTATAAAACTTTATGAATTCACTCAACCTTTGTGTTGACGTTTTAGCATGTATTCTCAGGTTATCGGAAGCATGGATTGGCACGGGATTGGCTATGGACTATGTTATCATTCAAACTAATAATATATTTTTATAAATGTATCTTGAGAACCTCCTGCTGGGACCTGCAAATTGTAACTCTGATATAAATGAATGATAACAATTTTATCTAAAAACGTCTCTTTTCGAGTCGTTTTCTATTATCATGACTGTGAACTATTTAGTAACTCCCCAACTTATATTTTCGCTGCGAATATCGAAAATGGGGGTGTTACAGTGAAGGTGTATGTGGATGACATTATCTTTGGATCTACTAGGAAGGAGATGTGTTTAGAGTTTGAGAAACTTATGCATGATAAGTTTTAGATGAGTTCTATGGGAGAACTCACATTCTTTTTGGGTTTGCAAGTTAAGCAATCATCTAAAGGCATATTTATTAGTCAAGACAAATATGTTGCAGAGATACTTAGAAAATTTCAATTTGCTGATTCAAAAATAGCAAGCATACCAATGGACTCTGAGAAGCACTGATGAACTCAAATAAGTACATATTATTACTATCATTTATCCTATTAATTTGACTTGTTTTATTATATTATGTATGAGGATTGATACTTAATCGTTTACTTTTGTAATTCTCAGTTGAAAACAAGCATTTGGTGAAACTTTGCGATTTTGGACTAATTATGGAGCAAAACATGCAAGAAGTTAAGAGTCTAACGAAATGTACAAGATCAAGACTATTCTGCTCCAGATGCGCCACATCTCACTTATGACATGCGCCGCATCACTATCGATATTTCACCAGATACGATCCAAGATACAAGAGGACATGCGCCGCATCTATAAATGGAGTTACGCCGCATCTTCTGGCGGTGTACGAATATTCCTGAATATTATAATCTTGGACCCCACGCGAAGTTAAGTAAATGCGCCGCATCTACTTACTAGATGCGCCACATCCTACCCTCAGACAGAAACTATAAATACCCCAAGACCAGACGAATTCCAAAGCTTTGGTGGTGACACATATTATATACGAAGATCGAAGACCAGAAACCTAGGACGAATTCAGTCAAGGCAGCAGCACAAGACACACCCAAATCAAAGATACAAGAGCTGTAACAAGGTGCTGCATGTGTTTAATTCATTAAGTAGTTTTGTTTTATTGTGTTAGTAAACTTTAATTCATCAAGATTGGTGGCTTGTGTAATGTGACAACGGAAAGATTGCACTCCCTTAAAACTGCTTTCTCATTAATTAAAGTTTATATGTTGATGTCATTGGTGACTTTTATTAGTGCATTGATAACCTCTGTGTCTAGCTGAGCGTTGATCGGGTCGCCATGCCTCTGCCCTCGCCTGTTTATTAGATCGCCTATGCATTCTATGGTCTGTAGAAAAGTAGGAGAAAGATAAACGGGATAGTCATAAGTAATCATTAAGGGTTTACTCGCCGATAAGATTAGAACCAATGAGAAAGGACTTAATCTCGGTGCGTTGCATCGAACTATACACTTCATATAACACTAGCAATAAAACAAGTGACAAACTACTTATCATAAGGACAGCCCTCTTATTGTCTTGAGTATTTATCTGTGTACGTGTGTGCTACTTGCTGATTCGTGCCTATTGGTTTAGTTTATTATTTAATTGCAACCAAATCGTGCCAGTCTCTCAGGCTGAACCCCCTTGCGTTAGAATAGGTTGTATAGCTAACTTAATATATTAAAATACTGATTAGAATAACGAGATAATACGTTCCACTCTTAGTGATCGACACTCTACTTACCATTATATTCATACTGACCGGGTACACTGCTCGTTAAGTGTGTGTGTTATTGATAAGTCGGCTAAATATAAATTTAAAACTTGAGTAGGCATTAAAACTGCTAAACCACAACGACACATGACACGCATCAAGTTTTTGGCGCCGTTGCCGGGGAGTGAATTGTTATTATCTGTTAATTTGATTAGTATTTTAATTAGGTTTTTAATTTTTTATCTAACCGCTAATTCTGTTGTGTATTAGATTAATTTGCATTCATTGTATTATTTTGCATATTTTCTGTTTTCGTGTGTTATTTGTTTGCTTTTGTTTGTGTTTATTTTCGTGTGTTTTTATTTGTTTTAATTTTTAGTATTTTTTTTGTGTGTTCTGCTATCGTTGTACTGAGCTGAATCAAACGATACGGCGCATCTGATTTCTCAGATACGGCGTATTGCGTTTAATTTTTATAAAATACAACGCGTTTAATTAATTCGATACGACGCATCTTTTCCCCAAGATACGGCGTATCTGTTTTTAATAAGAAATTTTTTTCTAAGCGATAAAGCGATACGATGCATCTTTTCCCCAAGATACGGCGTATCTGTTTTTGATAAATTTTTTTTTCTAAACTTTAACGCCATACGACGCATCTGCTTTAGCAGATACGGCGTATCTATTATTTTAATTAAAAACAGTTTTCGAATTATTAAACAGATACGGCGCATCGATCTCTGTCGATACGGCGTATCTTCTGAATCAAAAATCTCGTATTTTGAAACATAACGAAAATACGGCGCATTAGCTTTTGTTAATACGGCGCATTTAATTTTAAATAAATATCGATTTTTGATTATTAAGATTGATACGGCGCATTCAAATTTCTAAGCGGCGTATCTATTTTCTGAATAAGTCTGATTTAATTTTAACGATTATAAGATACGGCGTATCCTCCTTTTTAGATACGGCGCATCGTCTGCAGATATCAGCTATTTGTATTCTTATATCCGTTTCTATATTTGTTAATTTTTCTTCTTGCGAACAGATCCTACTGATGCTTTTGTGATTATTTCAGAAGGAAAATGGATGGATTCGGAGAACTGATTGACTTCGACTTCGAAGCCAACTTTATGAATGATATATTAGTGCATGATAAATCACCCGAACGTTACGACGGGGACTACATTGAACTTAATGACCTTGATGGACCAATGGAATCCAATGACCTATTCATGGACGATGCGGAATCTGAGTTAGAAGAAGGAGAAATTGTGGATAGTCCAAAAGTCAACGTTATTAATACTAGGAATTACGATGAATTTGAGGGATATGATGGTTCTTGGGATTACGGTAGAAGGATCCACGCCAATTGTGCTTACAATTTGCAATTCCCATGCATGATTGGGTACAAGTGTATTGACGCCAATTTCTTTCCTATTTTACCAATCAATGTCATGTCAAGAAGCTTTTACAATTCTATTATGAGAAATAAAGTGGAGCATAAGGGAAAGAATGTAGTTGGAGCCTTCATTAATGTCCCGATCTTCGTAGGACGCTTTACTATTGTAACTGAGTTCGCCGTTGTTGAAGACATGACTGCCTATCGTGACAGCAATATGGGTGACGTGATTGTTGGAAAACCATTTTGTAGGGAGATCACTATTAATGCAAAACGATTTGAAGGAAAGATCACCTTTCAATGTGGAAGCAATATGGGTGACGTGATTGTTGGAAAACCATTTTGTAGGGAGATCACTATTAATGCAAAACGATTTGAAGGAAAGATCACCTTTCAATGTGGAAGCGACATTATCACTTATATGATGCCCCGAACTCACCCTGGATTTAAACATGCTACTAATAGGTTCTGCTACAAATTCTCTCCATTCCTTTTTATTAGTAATGATGACATAAAGAGAGGGATTGAGTACCCATATCAAATGATGGAAGGATTCTATAAAGGAGTTTTGAATTTGGGACCTGAATATATACGTGACGAATTAGTTGCTAAATGGATCCTACGTGGCAATATAGGAATAAATGATCGATATTAAAGAGCTGAACGTGAGTCTAACTTGAAGACTCTGGAATAAAGACAAGTGCTTACCGGGAGACAACCCGGATTTATCTTTTTATTATTCTGTTTATATGTCGAGTCAGTCAGGCCGCAGAGGATACGGCGCATCTCCATCCTGAGATGCGGCGCATCTCCTGCAATGGTCATATCTTTATTTTTCTGCATTTTTAATTTTCGAATTTAAAACTTTTTATCAGTTTATTTTAATGCGGCGCATCCCTGGTTAAGGATGCGGCGCATCTTTTATTCTGATCCGTATTTATTCCAGGCTCGATACGGCGTATCTTCTTCCATAAGATACGGCGCATCGACTGACCTGATGATTTTCATTTTTAATTTTTATGTTTTATTTTTACCTAACTACTAATGTATTATGCAAGTTTGAAACTTTCTTACCTTAGGTGTGTTTTAAAGCCTTGGTGGTATTATAGATTCCTGCATTTCCTGTGGATCCATCGAATATGAAGCTTAAACGTTCTAATCCAGAAGAAAGATGATTTTTGCTCTTATACAAATGGAGGATCATACCGAGCAAATCTCAGGGGAGTTTTTCTGTTCTAATTCTTTTATTTTCCAGTTTTTAACCTTTTATACGAACAACGAGGACGTTGTTTAACTTAAGTGGGGGGATTGGAGAATTAGAACACTTAACACTTACTTGTCCTAAACTTTTCAAAATATGCTTAAAATGTGCTTAATATATCAAAATTTAAAATTTTTAGCATGTTTTTGTTTAAAGTCTAAGTTGCATAGCTGCACACACAACGTTATTTTTTAAAATTGTGATTTTTCAAAACTCACAAATCTATGAGTGTGCCGGTGACTTGTAAACTTTAGAACTTGGCTTGTATACTATTCGAGACCACCATAATAAGTATTATTTTATATAATTGGAATGACTTGTCTAAATTGGTAAATTTCTAGGATTACACCCAAATAGCCTTATATGTTATGTGATATTAGCTAACTACACTGGTTAGTTAACCCCCGTATAAACCTTTTGTTACTCTCATTTTTAGAGTAAGATACCCCTAGAAAAACACTCAGAACCATTCCTTTCGTTTCTTACACCTTTGTTAAAATGTTTCGTTACACCTTAAACCTTAGCCTACCCTGTAGATTAGAATCCGTGGTTGGTTAATTGCTATAGGCAAAGTGTGTTTCCTTACATTACCTGTGTTCGCGTGCGTAATTCATTATCTATGGTTAGGTCGGGAAATTGCACAATGCAATTGGAGTGAAAGTAAATATTGTATATCTTTGAGTTTATTTTTCGTGTGTTTACTACTTTCACTATTACCGTTATTTATGAAGTCATGAAAAGTATGGAAAAATTATCCAGAATTATCATTATAGTGATGTGGTGAAATTTTACACATCTATGTTTATTTTATTCAAAAAAAAAAAAAAAAAAAAAAAAAAAAAAAAAAAAAAATCAAAAAATGAGAAAAGAAAAAGAAAAAGAAAAAAAAGAAGAAAGTTGGATGTTTGTTTTAACCAACGATGTAAAGTTATGTAAGTGGTCGATATCACCACTATTTGTTGTATATTATATCTATGGATTGAATGGGAGTTGACAGTTATGGGAACGTCAACTAAGGTTTATTCTTTGATTAAGATCTTGTTGAGTATAATTCGTGTCTACCTAAAGCATGTGTTTCAAGTGTTAAAGCGTGAGTTATTCAATGATATGAGTCTTATTCATGGGATGGTTGGGATAGTGATTAACCACACTTAGGATTTAAATTTATTTGTTTTGTTTATTTTTTTTTTGTTTTACACCAATTTATATCCCAAATATTATCCATACCCTTTATTATTCTTTATCCTACGAAACCTTTGATTTATTGAGATTAGGGATTTGAGCAATCTTAAGTATCGTAGTCGTGGATTCGGCTATGTATTTATGATTTTGTCGCCCTTTTTGATATATTATTATTGGTGAAGTTTGGACCTATCTTTAGCCTATTCGAGTTAAGGATTTGAGCAATTGCAAGTATCGTGTTCGTGGATTCGATCATGTATTTGTGATTTTGTCGCCTTTTCTGGAATTTGAGATCGATAGTGATTAAGAATAATTAACCCTTAAACCTCAAAAACCCTTTTTACCGCTTTAGACTTGTTATTCCTTGGCTTTAGTGGAGGAGATGTGTATACTTGCCAAGCTTATGATAGAATATTCGTCGCGACTGGACAGTTAAACGATTAGATTTGCTTTTATCAAAATATTTTATTCTACTTCTAATTCGTTAAGTGTTTAGTTGTGTGATTATGACAAAAACGAATACATGCTTAAATATAAAAATAAATCCTAATATCTTTTAGGATACATTTTCATAAGATTAATTCTAAGGTTTACTTGGGGACAAGTAAAGTTCAAGTGGGGGGGATATTTGATGAACTCAAATAAGTACATATTATTACTATCATTTATCCTATTAATTTGACTTGTTTTATTATATTATGTATGAGGATTGATACTTAATCGTTTACTTTTGTAATTCTCAGTTGAAAACAAGCATTTGGTGAAACTTGGCGATTTTGGACTAATTATGGAGCAAAACATGCAAGAAGTTAAGAGTCTAACGAAATGTACAAGATCAAGACTATTCTGCTCCAGATGCGCCGCATCTCACTTATGACATGCGCCGCATCACTATCAATATTTCACCAGATACGATCCAAGATACAAGAGGACATGCGCCGCATCTATAAATGGAGTTACGCCGCATCTTCTGGCGGTGTACGAATATTCCTGAATATTATAATCTTGGACCCCACGCGAAGTTAAGTAAATGCGCCACATCTACTTACTAGATGCGCCGCATCCTACCCTCAGACAAAAACTATAAATACCCCAAGACCAGACGAATTCCGAAGCTTTGGTGGTGACACATATTATATACGAAGACCGAAGACCAGAAACCTAGGACGAATTTAGTCAAGGCAGCAGCACAAGACACACCGAAATCAAAGATACAAGAGCTGTAAGAAGGTGCTGCATGTGTTTAATTCATTAAGTAGTTTTGTTTTATTGTGTTAGTAAACTTTAATTCATCAAGATTGGTGGCTTGTGTAATGTGACAACGGAAAGATTGCACTCCCTTAAAATTGCTTTCTCATTAATTAAAGTTTATATGTTGATGTCATTGGTGACTTTTATTAGTGCATTGATAACCTCTGTGTCTAGCTGAGCGTTGATCGGGTCGCCATGCCTCTGACCTCGCCTGTTTATTAGATCGCCTATGCATTCTTTGGTCTGTAGAAAAGTAGGAGAAAGATAAACGGGATAGTCATAAGTAATCATTAAGGGTTTACTCGCCGATAAGATTAGAACCAACGAGAAAGGACTTAATCTCGGTGCGTTGCATCGAACTATACACTTCATATAACACTAGCAATAAAACAAGTGACAAACTACTTATCATAAGGACAGCCCTCTTATTGTCTCGAGTATTTATCTGTGTACGTGTGTGCTACTTGCTGATTCGTGCCTATTGGTTTAGTTTATTATTTAATTGCAACCAAATCGTGCCAGTCTCTCAGGGTGAACCCCCTTGCGTTAGAATAGGTTGTATAGCTAACTTAATATATTAAAATACTGATTAGAATAACGAGATAATACGTTCCACTCTTAGTGATCGACACTCTACTTACCATTATATTCATACTGACCGGGTACACTGCTCGTTAAGTGTGTGTGTTATTGATAAGTCGGCTAAATATAAATTTAAAACTTGAGTAGGCATTAAAACTGCTAAACCGCAACGACACACGACACGCATCAAGCACCTTCTGAAAGATGAAGATGGAGAGAGTGTGGATGTACACACATACAGATCTATGATAGGTTCTTTGATGTATCTTACATCATCTAGACCTGATATCATGTTCCCTGTTTGTGTTTGTGCAAGATTTCAAGTTACTCCAAAGGTTTCTCATTTAACTGCAGTCAAGAGAATTTTTAGATATCTCAAAGGTCAACCAAGGTTGGGTATATGGTATTCTAGGGAATCTCCTTTTGACTTGGTAGCATTTTCGGATAGTGATTATGCTGGTGCTAGCTTGGACAGAAAGTCAACAACTGGAGGATGTCAATTCCTTGGGTGTAGACTTATCTCATGGCAGTGTAAGAAGCAAACAAGTGTGGCAAATTCAACAACTGAAGCTGAATATATAGCTGCTGCAAGTTGATGTGGTCAGGTTTTATGGCTTCAAAACCAACTACTTGACTATGGGTACAATTTCTTAAACACTGTTATTCATATTGATAATAGTAGTACAATTTGTATTATTAAAAATCCAGTGCAACATTCTAAAACAAAACACATTGAAATTAGACATCACTTTATAAGAGATTGCAATGAGAAAAGATTAATTCAAGTACTTAAAATTGCTTCAGAATTCAATTTTGCAGATCTGCTAACCAAAGCTTTTGATGTTGGAAGGTTTCAGTACTTGGTAGCAAGTATTGGAATGCTTAATCCTCAATGATTTTAAACTTTGTGTTTTTGTCAATAAATTTTTGTTTGTGCTGCTAGTTTAAAAAGTTACTACTGCTATTACAAAAAGTTTGTGCTGCTAGTACAAATTTAAAATGTGTTATTCATACAGTTGGTCTTATGATTTTTCTAATGCAAGACAAGTACTTTGTACTTTGTTCTTTTGGTTTTAGACTAACAATTTCAGGTATGAACATGTGAACACAAAGGATGTTTCAAGTGAAATGGAAGCAGCAGAAATCAGAATATCTAGTTGCTACATATTAGGTTTATGATGGACTGAGTTTGGGAATTTAAAACTCCTTAAAAACTTCTTTCTTGAAATCTAAGTATGAAATTTCACATTGAATTGATGACTTAGTTGATCAGATAGTAACTGATGCAACTCACTTTCTATCATTTTATACTTTCAAGTATAATGAGCAAGTCTAAGGACATCTGATAGAAAGAACAACTAGTAAAAGTGAATCTAACACTTGTGTTAGAGGTAACAATTACTATGAGCTGGAAACCCTGTCTGGAAAACTCTTTGAATGAGTTTATCTGCACACAGGCAGTTATTTATAACTGAAAACATTGGTTCTCACACAACCAGAGGTTGCTTTAAACCGAAAGTTTGATTAAGTGTCTGTTATACACTTAATCCCTTCAAAATGGTTGAAAGCAGTATGATTTTTCAATTCTAAAATCATGAACATACTGCTAAGTCAAACAATTTCTTAAACAAGGATTTTCAAAGGATTCACAAAAACCATCCATTGATGGACCATGAGTCAAATGCCCCACGAATCACCTCTCATAGGAGTTAACACACCTAGAAGTGATGAGGGCAGTAACTTAAACTCTTAAGGAATTGATGGCTTCATGTACAACATTGTCTGAAAACAAGTTCACATTGGTAGATCAGATAATGATGGGATGATGGTGAGAGATCTTCCAAACAGGGGAGGATAAAATTTATTTGCTTCAGGGGAGGAAATAAAAGCCCAAGAAAGGAAGACAAACCCAATGTAAAGGAGGAAAAGACAAGAGCATACAAGATGATGACATGGAGGTTGAAAATGACAAGAACATTCCAAAGGAGAAAGTTCTATCTAGGTCAAGACATGCTGATAGATGATTTCACTTGTTGAAACAAGCATCCAAGATACATAACACCATTGCCTCTTATAATTCCTCCATCCAAGGAAATTGCACCATCTTTTAGGTCAATGTTTGAAGTCTAAAGATGTGTGTATGATATTGTTGAAGTCAAAGATCAGAAAGCAGATGAGTTACTGAGATAGATATTAATCTTTCAGAATAGAAGAAAGTTCAGTCCAAGGGTCTGACTATGAAGTGTTTGAAAGATCTTCACAATCCATAATTTAATTCAGAAACATGTTGAAATGGATTCACATGTTTAGGGGAGGATTGTTGGGAATTAAATATTCTGAAGTTTAAGTATCAGGAAAATCTCTAAAGTAATTAAATCTGGTAGCAGTAGATTTAAGTCTGGTGAATTCCAAAGTTAAGTCTGCTGGTTAAAGTCTGGTCGTTGAAGTTAAGTCTGGTGGTTAAGTCAAGTGTTAATTCTAGTGACTATCAGAGTTAATTCTGGTTAAGGAAGATATTAAGTCTGGTTGACTAAAAGTCAATAATACACGGTAGATAATATCTTACCCCATGTGCTCAGTCTTTATCTTATTCTCTTAGTTAACAAGTTGTGTATACAGATACATGTTGTATCTTATGTACTAACACAAATAAGATAAGCTAGCAAGTTGTTTTGACAAGACTTAACATTAATGTAAAGATCTTTCTTATGTTATAAAAGAAAGATCTTAGTCTAGAGATAAGTGTGTGTTAAAACAGATAGTGCATAAAATAGATAAGTTGATAAGTTTATAACTGTTAAGACATAGAACAAACACAAATATATCACAAGTTGTAAGAACTTAAGATTCAAGGTTGTAACCCTAGTGATATCTCAAGATCACTCGTATTATTATCTTAATAATATTGAATCGTTTGGTGTTAATCTTTCATTGTTCCTTGTTCAATAACAAACACAACTGTTCCATTTCCATAATCATAATAACCTTCTAAGTGTGATTATGTAAATTCCGCATACTTAATCATATTCACTCAATATATCATACACACAAAGTACAAAAGGTTTAACCACCTTAACCGTGTGTCGAATCCTAACACATGTAACCATTAACCACTTATACTAATTTTGGTGTAGTCATTAACAGCCCAAAAAAAATTGTATGCCAAAAATGGCCCATCCAATTTAAATGATAAAAATCTGATCTAGTCCAAGCACATACACAATCCTTAAGACATTATGGAAATCCAACCCAAATAGAAAATAATCCAAACAAATACTGCTATAAGGAGCTAGTATCCCTAATATGACTCACATAATCAGACCCTTAACACAACAACATCCGTCCCCTCATCTTTCATCTCTCCAAACGCAGTTAAACATAAATCAACCAAACCCTAATCCTATAATTCATCCGCCCCCATTACTCCTCTCTTGTGTAGTTACCAAACCGATCAAATCATCTTAGATTAATCATCATCATCATAACCGAATCGATTAACACACAACAATAATCAGTAACCCATCTATATCTTTCATGCTCGATTCCCACTCGAAAGTATTCAAAGAAAACGACTTCAAGATCATAGAATTGGTCTCGGGTAGGTAATTATGTTCGTGTATTTTTGTTTTGTTTGTGGTCTTTAAACGAACAAAAGAAATGATTATAACAAGATTGTTATAAATCTTTCTTTGTAGTCGGATATAAAAGAAGAAGCCGAGCTTCTCATAGATCAATGCTGAAGTTTATTTCTTTCGTGTGTTTGACTTTTGAAAAGTCTTGATGGTCCTTTGAATATCACGAAAAAAATAATGAACTGAGATCTTGTAATAATTTTAGTTTAGTTTGAGGCTTAGTTTGAGATGAGACAGGGAAGATTTGGAGTTGTTTGTCCTGGGTTATGTTTTGATTTTCTTGACTGATGATGTACAACACTGAAGTCGCTAGTATTAGATCGTGTTATTTGTTTTGTGGTCTCTGGTCTTCACTTCATCTCCTTTTTCTTTTTCGTTTCAACTGGTTTGACCAAGGAAGATATTTTAGATCTGAGGTTAAACGTGTGGATATACTCGGAGCCACCAAACTTCGATAGTTACTCAAAGAGTACAAAGTCGAAGGATTGTATACAAAGTCGGAGGATTGTACAAACTCGAAGAATTGTATACAAATTCGAAGGATTGTATACAAAGTCGGAGGATTGTACAAACTCGAAGAATTGTATACAAAATCGAAGGATTGTATACAAAGTCGGAGGATTGCACAAACTCAAAGAGTGCTTCCTAACTCGGAAGTATTCTTGCAAACTCGGAGACCTTCAACTAAACCCAGAAAAAACCCATATTTTCCGACCAGTTAAGTGACGTTTTGACCATAAACCGAGACAACAACAGACCAGATAAGACTATTTTTTAAACTGTTACAAACAAAAATATGTAAGACAGTAAAAAGCGTGTAATAACAGATTTAAAATTAGTACGTTTTTGACAAGATGGACCACAAAATCAACCAATAATAATAACCTGGATCTGATACCAATTGATGGATCGTGTTTAGTTTGATTATTGTGAATCGGGAGGTCGGGGATGATGGAAGAACATCATCTCCATAGTTAGAGAGAGAGAGTTTAGAGAGAGAAAGTAAACTTGGTGTTTTTATTAATGAGAGTGAAATGATAACAATACACACACAAGCTCACCCCTCCATGGAAGTATGGAGGGGTATTTATAGTCATTCAAACACATGAATTTACAATAATTACGCTTCTAGTCCATGTGTTTGAGGTTTACTCAATAAATAATGTAATCCCGAATATGTTCTCACATTTTCGTGTTAGAAGCATTCCTAACAGCTAAAACGTCTAACACTGCTGTACAAGGACACCATACGGAACACACAAATTCGTTGTCTAAAATTTCATAGTTTCTCTTCCACAATGATAGCTAATCCATTAGTCACTGTAATCAACTCCAGACCTTCAATAAATAGCTCCCCCACCTAATTTAACTAAAAGGTGTTCTTAATCTCTGTTCATACAAAGCTCTGAAAGAAAAATCCTTGTCACTTGCGAGCCTTCTAATCATAGTGAGCAAACACAACCAGAACTAACACTTGTCAAATTCCTGTTCAACACATCTTCCAAGTTCAAATAGTTGTTCTGCCTATCCATCAGTTTGGAGGTGCAAAGCATTACTAAACTTGAGTCTGGTTCCTCAAGCCTTCAGTAGCTCTTCCTAGAAATGTAAAGTAGAAAAGCGAATCTCTGACACGATCACTGCAGGTGCGCCATGTAGCTTGAATAATCTTCTGCCAAAAGAAATCTTTGCCAATCTTCCAAGTGAGCCGACCTATTCAAACAATCCACTACAACTCAATTCGTGTTATCCTTCCTAAATGTGCACGAAAATCCCATTATAAAGTCCATGAAATTTTTAATCCCACTTTAACATTCGAACATCGAAACTAAGGAAAACCACTCGTACGCTGATGCTGAATCTTAACCTGTTGACACGCTAAACACTTCGCCACCAAGGTACTTGCAATCATCTTCTTACCATTCCATCAAAATCCTGCTTCAAGTCTCTATGCATAATAGTACAACTATGATGAATAGAGCAAATAGAACTGTGTGCTTAAATCAAAACCGCTTCCTTCAAGTCTACTAACATAGATCATATTCCACCGTCTTGCTCCTGAGCTTCTTCATGTCTGTCACAAATCGCTCCCAAGTCATCCGTCGGATAGTTCACTTTCTACGGTTCTAGCTGTATTGATGTATAACCAACAATCTTCCTGTGTTGCATAAGGACATAGCTAAATCTCCTTCTTGAGTAGAGACAAATCTCTTTTCAGCCTTTCAAAATTCTCCTCTCATTCTTCATCCCAATCAAAATTTTCTCTTCGGAAACATTGCATAGAGCTTCTTCTGACGTAGAAATCTCAACACAGAATATGAAGATGATTTTCGTGTTTCTCTTTCGTCTCTGAATATACCAATATGTCATACTATGACAAATTGTCCAAGTATTCGTGAAAGAAACGATTTAACAAGTCCATAGGAACAGTCGGAGCAGTAGCCAATACAATTGGCATCACAACACTCATAGAGATCATAACGAATACGAAAAGCAATTCTAGGAACATCTCGCTCCTTTAAATGTAACTGAAAATAATCGGATCCAAACTCTATCTCTATGAAAAACTTCACACCCTGAAGTTGATTAATCAACTCGTCGATTTGAGGTAATGGATAACGATTCTAACCACAGTACTATTCAGTTTCCAAAATTCAATACACAACTTGATGCTGCCATCATCCTTCTTCACGAATAAAACTAGAGAACCCTACGGAGACACACTCGGACGGATAAAACCACTTCCTAGAAGTTGGTCCTTCAATTCTTTCCTTTCAACTGATGTCATAATATACGGAGTTTCAGAATTAGGAAAACGTCACTCTTATATGGATAGAGTTTCTGAATCAACCAACTTACTGTTCTCAGGCACTGGTCGAGACAGCCTATGATCCCAATAAGTTCAAGTTATATGATGTAACTATTATCACGTTGGCTAGGCGTCATAATACTTTGCATCAAATACACATGCCTTTACTGCAATCACATTCTACCTCGAGTCGTGACTAAATAAATTCTCATAACCAGATCAAAACAGCTTCATATTCAGATGGTAATCTTGGTAGTTAAACCAATAACACATTGCAAAATTTCAAACAACTGAATAACTCTCAAGGCGAGTTTCATCAAACGAAGTATCTTCACAACCGCGAGGGATTAACAAACGAGTTTTCAAACTAAAGGTGATCATAATTGTTTACCAGGTTGGGAACCATGGTACAGAATTTTGAGTTTCTCAAATCGCCGAAGATGAAAAATCTAATATGACCGTTTTAGCATCCCGATGCTCTGTCAACAAATCCATATTCAGAATAATATCGAATCAAACTTTCCCTAAGGAAACAGATTAGCAGATTGAAACTTATCTTCAAATATCATCCAAACGTACTGAACAATTCTGATACTCGTGATGTATAATCACAAGATTGCTCGTAGGAATAGAACTAAGTATAGCAATTTCTAATAGTGGAGGGGGAACCTTAATATGCTTAGCAAAAGAAAGAGGAACTACAGAATGTGTCGAACATATCGGATTCATACATATACAAATTCTCTAAATGAATGAAAGGGTATCTAACCGAATAACAAACAATTAAAGATCGAAGTTCGAAAGAATGTAATAACCTCAAAAAGTGAAACCTATAAGGCATTACTACAAAATTCTCATAGCATTCTAAACTTATTTGATCGCTAAAATTATGTTGCGTATCCTGCTAAAATTTCTAAATCTCCGGAACGAATGATCTTATGAGGGCCTAACTGAAAGCAGAGGCACAAATCAGAGTGGTGCGGAAGAAATATAGCAAACCAATGCCTTATCATATAATCTACCAAATCCTCACCTGTCACAACTAATAGTTTCTGCAGGGGAAACCTAAGGCAAAATTTCAAAGGTTGTTCCATAAGCTCCTATAGTGCAAACCTAAGGGTCCAAATCTTCACAGGCCATAACTTATGTGCTACAAGTCGAAGCCTAAGCTCTGATACAATAATTGTAACACCCCAACCCGACGAGGGTCAAAATGCCACATTATGGTGTCAATCGGAACATGCAAACGCACGTGGAAGACTTATAAACATAATGGTTGCAAAGGCATTCTAAGATAACAATAAAATACTAACTCTAAACATAATGAGCTCCAAAACTAAAATACAAATCTAAGCCAAATCTAACTAAAGGTAAATCCAAGTCTAATCCAGAAGCAAAAGCCATCTATCAACAGGGTAGTCCACTAAGAGCTCCTATGCACTCTTCACTCAATCCGAGCTTCCAAACTAAAACCTGCCGCAGGAAAAGAAATGCGGCTGAGCTTAAAAAGCCCAGTGAACAGATATATATAACAAACGAATAATCAAAACATATATAAGTATAGGGAAAAGGAAACATAAGCTCCTGCTGAAACGAATATCATCTGTCAAAAGAATGAGAGATCAAAGATCAACTGAACAAATATCACAAGTCAAATGAGTCAAATGAAATGAGAGATCAAGAGACACTACGGATCAGATAATCATAAGGAATCAAGGAAATCAAATAGATATAGCCACGAACCTGTCTAAACGAGACACTCGAATAAACCATATAATCACATATACATAATAGCCACGAGCCTGTCTAAACAAGACACTCGAATAGACCACATAATCACATATACATATCCGTCAAATCATAAGTGCACGAAGAGGGGAGGCCTCTAAGTACCAAATAGTGAGAGGGGTGTAAGGCACACACAAACCAATCACCAAATCATATCATAATCATATCCAAACATATACCTAGGATGCATCCATAATACACATGTACCGCAGCTCTTAAAGTCGACACACAAACATATATACACACACATAAATTACAACACACCAGGTCACATAAAATCACACAAGACCAGCCCTAATTCCCTTCCAAAACCCTAACCATATTTTCATATGATTCACACTCATCATTATATGGGTTAACACATCATTCACACGCATGTTTTACAGCCTCATGATCGACACACCCAAGGTACATACACACACAATTACTAACGAGCCAAACATCACATGAAATAACACATTCCAAGCCCTAATCCCACGCATTAAATGTATACACACCTTATTAATTCTTAGGGTTTTATTTCCAGAATTCAAGTCACATATTAATGAGCATAATAGGGTTACATGAATAGATCCAAACTTCGTATAATCATTGATTCGAATGACCCCAAAACAGAAACAAAGATTGACATATAGGTTACATATTCTCATGATTTTATGAAGCGTTTAGGTATGTTATTCATATTCAAATTTACGTGGCCAATAAAATGATGCATAGCATGATTAGTGTTGTTAGTATAGCGTGTTATATTTTTGGTTTCAAGCATCATATGGTGTTGAATGGCTGGAAAAACAAAAGGTGATGATGGTACCTTTATGAAGAAAATCACGAGACCAAAAGAACCAAGAACACCCCACGAATCAAAACCCTTTTTAACCTAACAATACCCACGATCAGAACAAGCTTCATTACCTACGATCAGAAGCTTGTATACCACGGATTGATCACCATCTTCGTACCTTCTTCTTGGGAGAAATTAAGCTGCTGTTTTGTGTATGTATATTAGGGTTTTAACTTTTGTGAAGAAGAGGTGCAATATGGTTGGAGGAAAAATAACGAATGGAGAAAATATGTTGGAAAGGGCCGAGTCTTGTGGGGAATCAAGGAGACTATTTCTTCTTCAAATATTTCACATGTATGGGCCATATCTTCAAAGGTTAATTATGTACAAAATTTTATTATACTCGACCCATTTGGTGATATTGTAACGTGTGATATTCAAAGGAAAGAAAAGAGGTGTTACAATCTATATGTACTTAGTTTATACAAAGTTTCATGTTTGTAGTCTTTAGTTCATAGCATAGATTTACCATAGGTTATTTTTCATATCAAAAGTTCAAATGTCGTTTTCGGATTTTAGGTCGTTATAGGCAATCTGTGCAAAGACCACCACTTTTTGATACCGATTGTTTTATATATTGGAAAACAAGATTCGAAACGTATGTGAAATCAAAAGACATTGATCTTTGGCATATTATTTTTGAGGGTGACTTTAAACCGATTAAAAAGAATCCAGAAACAAAAAAGGGATGAAATAGTTCCTTATAATAAACAAAGTGATAACCTTAAAAAGAAAACTAGCCAAAAATGATGAGGCTAAAATGATGATTTATAATGCTTTGCTGAAAAAGGAATTTGAAAGAATTTTTATGTTTAACACTGCAAAAGAAATTTGGAAAACTTTGTTAGTCACTCATTAAGGTAATAATCAAATCAAAGAGAACAAGATAGATCTTCTTGTGCAAAAATATGAACAATTTTTCATTCCGAAAGATGAATCTATTGATAATGCTTTTGCTAGATTTAATACTATTATTACTAGTCTTAAAGCTCTTGATGAAGGTTATTCTAGCAAGAATTATGTTGGGAAGTTTCTTAGGGCTCTACATCCCAAATGGAGAACAAAGGTCACCGCCATTGAAGAGTCAAAGAACTTGGCGACATTATCACTTGATGAACTAATAGAAAACTTAAAGGTTCATGAAATGATAATCAAGAAAGACTTCGACATAGTCAAAGGTAAAAGCGAGAGAGTTAGATCTCTAGCGTTGAAAGCCAAAAAGGAGTCTAGTGATGAGGAAAGTTCGGATTTTGATAGTGAAGACGAAGAATATGCACTAGCCGTTAGAGATTTTAAGAAGTTCTTTAGGAGAAGAGGTAGGTTCGTTAGACAACCTCGTGATGAAAATAAGTCATCACAAAAGAACCGAGATGAGAAGAAAAGAAAGAGTGATAGGAAATGTTTTAGATGCAGAGATCCCAATCATCTCATAGGAGAATGTCCCAAACCACCGAGAACCAACAACCAAAGAGCTTTCGTAGGAGGCTCTTGGAGTGATAGCAGTGAAGAAGAAGAGAAGAAGCCCAACGAAAAAACATGTCTAATGTCTCAAGCTTCAAATGAGATATGCTTGGGAATCTACTTGGAGCCCGATGAATGGGTCAAGGATAGTGGATGCACTAATCATATGACGAGTAACCAAAGTCTATTCTTATCATACAAGAGTTACAAGGGAGGTAATGTCACTTTCGGTAGCAAACTTAAGGGCAACATCATAGGCAAATGTATGATTACTAAAAACTCTCTCACTATTAGAAATGTTGAGCATGTAGATAACTTAGGATTTAACTTGCTTAGCATTAGTCAAATGGTAGACAATAAGTGTAGAGTTATATTCTCCGAAGAGGGTAGTGAGATCACTAAGAATGATAAGACCATAGGCAAAGGAGTTAGGAAGAATGGCTTATTTGTTATGAAAATAGGAAATAAGCCTTAGGATAAGATTTTCCTAGCAACCATAGATGATAATTCCACTCTATGGCATAGGAGACTAGGTTACACCAATATGCGTTTAATACAATCATTGGCGTCTAAGGAACTATTTCGAAATCTACCTAAGATTAAGTTTGATAAACACTTTTGTGACGCTTGTAAAGTTGGAAAACAAGCCCATTCTAGTCACAAAGCTAAGAATATGGTCTCGACCTCTAGATGCCTAGAATTCCTTCACATGGATCTATTCGGTCCATCCGCCGTACGGAGCTACAGAGGAAATTACTACACCATAGTAATAGTTGATGACTACTCTAGGTATACTTGGACTAGATTTATTAAGGATAAGACACAAGCTTTTGAGGAATTTGAAATCTTTAGTAAGAAGGTCCAAAATCAACTAGGATGTACAATAGTCTCAATTAGGATGGATCATGGTCGAGAATTTGATAATGAAGTGCAATTTGAAGTATGTTGTGATGCTAATGTGACCGGATCTAAACACACGCCTTGTGTTAGATAGATACTTTGAGTTTGTGCTGTGTAGCACGCGGAATTTACTACAAAGCACTTAGAAGATTTGTATGCATTGGTGTGTATGTAATTGTATGAATGTAACAGTGAAAGACAAGAACACAATGTTTAACACAATGATTAGCTTCAATATATTAATACGGATGATCTACAATATCACCAGGGTTACAAAAACCTTGAAGCTCTTACAATAATAATTCGTACTTAGGGATATTAGAGAGATATATGAAACCCTAATTAGGATCTCCTTTTATAGAACAAGGAGTCCTATACAAGTAAAACTATTATACGTATCAATCTAACTTAATAAGATATACATGCAATCTATTCTATATATATCATTACGCGTCTTTCACCTTCTATCTTTATCTTATAACCAGTACTAACTTCTTCTACTAGCAGTACTAACTGACTTAGTACTGGTAGTGAAATCTTGAACGAATCTTCAGCAGTACTAAGTTATACCTGGCAGTACTAACCGTTGGTTTAATTCCCAACAATCCTCCCCTAAACTTATGATTTCTATGTAAATCATTAAGTTTTTCGAATTAAACTCCAATGTTGATGATGGGGTGGATTCTTTCAAACACTTATCTTCAATCTTGAATCACTTTAGAATTTTCTTCACATAATTTTGAAGAAACCATAACAGTAAGCACTCCAATATAAACTTCATACTTATCTCTGATTTTGAACTGATATCCTCCCTTGAGTTACATAATCATCTTTAACAGCACTCCAATATAAACTTCATACTTATCTATGATTTTGAACTGATATCCTCCCCTGAGTTACATAATCATCTTTAACAACAACTGAACAAACGTTAATTCCTCCCCTGTTTGGAAGAATCTTCACCATCTCTTTAATTTGAACACATGACATTTGAGCTTAGCTTCCAATATGACAATTTGTACAAGTTTCCATCAATTCAGTTGTTTAGTTTCAGACCTACTCTCATCACTTCCAGATGTGTAACCTTCTGAGAGAGGTGAATCATAGAGTATAAACTCAGTTTTAAACCAAGTTTGAATGAACAGTACAAACTAGTTGGAACTAGCAGTACAAACTGTTTAGCAAAAAAAAAAAAAGAAAAAAATTTCAGAGATCAGGATGAACTCAATGTGGAATTGAAAACATTTTTGCCCACTTATAGTTTTTAGTAAACTATCAGCTATCAACGGATTTGATGTGTGTTTACCAATAGTCGTTTGCTTTGGACTAGTCAACTCTTTACTTTAAGATATGGTGAGTTGATAGCCATACAATTTTTTGGTAAATTGTCAACCATAAACGGATTTGAGTAGTCTTTACCAGAAACTGTTTGATCTGGACTAGTTGGTTCTTATGTGGGTTAGACATGGTGAACCAATTACCATTTTTTGTGTGACAAGATCTCACACTTGACATTCCAAATCATCATACTTTCCAAAGCACAATCCTTCTCAAAATGCTTTCTTAACCTGTAAATGTTAGTCCAAAACCAAAGAAAATACAGTACAAAACGTTTTCCTTTTTAACAGTTATCACAAGTGACTAACAAATTTCCATAGGCAGTACTAATACCAAGCAGTACAAACTATACCCAGCAGTTTCATCAGACACACCTAGCAGTACAAAATCCTTATTATTACAAAAACACTTAGACATCGATTTTTTTTTAGGATTAAGCCTTCCAATACCTATTACCATGTACTGAAACCTTGTCACTTCAAAACCTTTAGTTAGTAAGTTAGCAAAATTGTCATCAGTATGAATTTTGACAACCTGAACCAACTTCTTTTCATTACAATCTCTTATAAAATGATGTCTAATCTCAATATGTTTAGTTTTTGAATGTTGAACTGGATTTTTAACTATGCACATTGTACTGCTATTGTCTATGAAAATTATTGTATTCAAGAAATTATACCTATAATCAAGCAATTGATTCTGAAGCCAAAGAACTTGAGCACAACAGCTTCCTGCAGCCACATACTCAGCTTATGTGGTAGAAGTGGCCACCATAGTTTGCTTTTTGCACTGCCATGAGATTAATCTGCATCCCAGAAACTGACAACCACCAGTTGTAGATTTTCTATCCATACTAGCTCCAGCATAATCAGAATCTGAGTAAGCCACCAGATCAAATGCAGACTCTTTAGGATACTACAGACCTAAATTAGGTTGACCTTTAAGGTATCTAAAGATTCTCTTCACTGCTGTCAGATGAGACACTTTAGGATTGACTTGGAATCTTGCACAAGCACAAACTACAAACATAATATCAGGCCTGGATGATGTGAGATACATCAAAGACGACATCATAGATCTATACATGTGCACATCCACAACTTCACCACTTTGATATTTCAATAGTAAATATGTCTCCTTATCAATAGGTGTACTTGCAGATTTAACATTTGTAAATTGGAACTTTCTCAAAATTTCAGTTACATATTTATCTTGAGAGATAAATATTCCATCTGATTTCTGCTTCACTTGGAGTCCCAAAAAGAAAGTAAGCTCACCCATAGAGCTCATCTGAAACTGATCTTTCATTAGCTTTTCAAACTCTTTACACATTTCCTTCTTAGTAGAACCAAAGATGATATCATCTACATAAACTTGAACCAGTAGTATATCACCCTTGTTCTTCTTGATAAACAGAGTTTGATCAATCTTCCCCCTATGGAACCCATTCTTCAAAAGATAAGTTGCAAGAGTTCCATACCTAGCTCTTGGAGCTTGATGCAAGCCGTAGAGGGCTTTAACCACCTTGTAAACTTTGTCAGGATGGTCAGGGTCAATAAAACCTGGAGGTTGAGAAACATAGACCTCCTCATCAATAGTACCATACAGAAAGGCACTTTTCACATCCATTTGATAAACCATGAACCCCATAAAGGAAGCATAGGCAAGAAATAACCTTATTGCTTCAATCCTGGCAACAGGAGCAAAAACCATGAACCCCATAAAGGGAGCATAGGCAAGAAATAACCTTATTGCTTCAATCCTGGCAACAGGAGCTCAAACCTACTCATAATCAATCCCTTCTTCCTGAGTATAGCCTTGAGCTACAAGTCTTGCTTTGTTCTTTATTACTATACCTCTCTCATCCTTCTTGTTCCTGAATACCCACTTAGTACCAATCACTCTCATCCCCTTTGGTAGATCAACCAGAACCCAAACCTTCTGAATTTTGAATTGAAGCAGTTCTTCTTGCATTGCCTCAACCCAGCTGGATTCTTCTAAAGCCTTGAGCACATTTTTGGGTTCTATTTGGGATATGAAACAGACAAACATACACTCATGCTCATCTTCATGGTGTTTCTCTTCATAAACAACACTGAGAAATCCATGATGATCTAGTTCTTGTGTTTGTCTTCTGGTTTTCACTCCAGACTGAACATCTCCAATAACATTGGTAAGTGGATGATTCTTGTGAATTGTTGTTTGAGGTGTAGGAGGAACATCATAATTCATTGGCATGTTGTGCAGCTCCACTTCTTTATAAGAAAGACTACCAGTATCAACTGTTGGTTCATTAGTATGAAGATTTGAACCATCAGTACCTTCTTTTGGCTCAGCAGTACTAACTCCATTTGTACTGCTCTCAGGAATTTCTGTTTCTTTTCCATCTTGTCCATTGTTGGCACCATCATTCTTCTCTCCATTAGCATCCTTTGAAGAAGAATCATACACTGGACTATCTTCCAGAATTGGCATCAAGATATACTCTTCATCATCTTCTTCTGAACCTGCATCATGGTTAGTATTTGTACCTGTAACAGGAATATAATTCATAGAATCTGAAAGCATATCAAGATCAAATAACCAATCTGGACCAACACCTGCAACATTTGTATATTTTCCTGAAATTCAATGTGCAGATTCTCTTCAACATGTTTGGTGCTCTTATTGTACACCCTAAAAGCTTTTCTGTTTAAAGAGTAACCAACAAAGAAACCCTCTTCAGATTTCCCATCAAATTTTCCTAGTTGGTCTTTGGTATTAAGGATAGTGACATGATAGCTAAAAGGTCTCATGAAGCTTAAGGCAGGGGTTCTACCTCTAAAAAGCTCATAAGGAGTCTTATTGTAAGGTTGCACTACTAGAACCCTATTCTGAACATAATAAGCAGTACTAACTGCTTCAGCCCAAAATGAAATAGGTAACTTAGAATCTGCTAACATTGTCCTAGCAACCTCTATTAAGGTCCTATTTTTCCTTTCAGCTACTCCATTTTGCTGTGGGGTTCTAGCTACACTGAATTTCCTTTTAATACCTTTTTCTCTGCAAAACTCATCCATAACCCTATTCTTAAATTTTGTTCCATTATCACATCTGATTATTTTTACTTTCTTATCAGCTAGGTTTTCTACCTCAA
This sequence comes from Artemisia tridentata subsp. tridentata, assembly GCA_021014915.2. Taxonomy (NCBI): domain Eukaryota; kingdom Viridiplantae; phylum Streptophyta; class Magnoliopsida; order Asterales; family Asteraceae; genus Artemisia; species Artemisia tridentata. Next base: position 279,908,127 of record CP139506.1, read on the forward strand.
CTATAAAGGATTTAAGGATTTCACTAGTCTCATCCTTAGTTCTCAAAAAGAAAACCCAAGTAAACCTAGAATAATCATCAGTGATAACTAAATAAAACATCTTTTGTGATTCAAGCTATTCACAGAAGTTGGACCAAACAAGTCCATATGAAGTAAGTATAAAGCTTGATTATTAGAGTTATGCACCTTTGGCTTACAAGAAGCTCTGTGTTGCTTACCCTTAAGGCAAGAAATACAGGTTTGGTCATTTTGAAAAGTTTTGTTAGGTAAACCTCTTACCAAACCATTTTTAGCAATTTTGTTAATGGTTTTAAAATTAACATGACCAAGCCTTCTGTGCCACAACATTGACTCCTCCAATGTGGCTTTTGCAACAAGGTGATGCGTGGTTTTGCGACCTTACAACAGGTTTTACCTCTCAAGGGATCTCGAGAGGCTTGCAATCCCCACCAGGCAGTGTACCTGACCGATGTAGTATAGTGAAGTGGCAAGTACCGGGGGATTGATCGTTCTCTAGGGGAATAGTATCGTTAGGATTGAAAAACTACTCTAATAGGTCTAAGGGTGAGGGAAGATTCTTTTTGTATTTTTATATTTTTATGAAAGCAAGTAAAATATCGGGTTTGAAAGAGTGGGCGGAATTAGTTGCTAGTCAACTAACCCAAATAACTACAAAGGCAAATAAAATAAAATAACTGAAAATGAAAAGGTTGTGAAACTTATGTGGGGAGAAATGTGTTTACTTAGATTTCCTTACTCCCTAACTATCTTTTACCGGTTGATTAGTGTGTATTAATTGCGTGGATGACGGGTGTATTCCTTAATACCAATCGTGGGGTGGCGTACGTACTTCCCCAACTCTACAAGCTCCTACTTCACTCCTATGTCGAGCCGGCTAAGAAGCTCCTAACATAGGATCACTAGAATTCGCTCATGCATTAAATACAACCATAAAAACCTAGTACGCATTGGTTCATATTTCTTAAGACGTTCAAGCAAGTTACCGAATAGGAGGTTAGCCAGTTTTCTTAAGCCTAACATCGATAAACAATCATCCAATACAATTAATAACACACTAATAACCAATAATCAATAGTTAGGTTTCATTAGATCTAAGCAAACACAAGATAAATCTAGCCTAACATGTTAATTAAAAGACAAGAACAAGATATAATCAAACAACACATAGAAATATTGATTGATTAAATGAATACTTATCTTCAATTAAACATGGGAGATCCAAGGGTATGAAAACCCTTAAAAATGGCAGAAATTCTTCTTAGGGTTTCTCCTCACAAAGTTGCACACTAATGACAAAAAATTGCAAAACTATATATAGAACTTAGTGGCAGACGGCGTCACGTTATAGATCTTGACGCCGTCACCTCGCCGTGTCTAGGGTTCCCGGATGGCCTTCTTGACGCCGTCCCTCTTTAGTGCTCCAAAATCCGCTCTGGCTTATCAAAGGTTGACGCCGTCAGAAATGGGCTTGACGCCGTCTCTCTTTAAGTTAAACCGTGATGGCCTTGATCACCTTAAAGGGTGACACCGTCAGACTTTCCATTGCAAAACTCTCTAGCGCGTCTCGTGTATTTTTCATATCCACCTCTTTTGCCAAGCCATGACGCCGTCTAGAACAATCCCTGACACCGTCAAAGGTACTTTTCCAGCCGATTTTGAGACTTTGTCATTTTCTTCACTTTTATGCTCCAAAAACGTCCAAAATGCTTCCTTTTCCAGATTTCTTCTCCAAAGTACCTAAAATGACAAAAGGAACGATTTAGGGCAATATTTGATCAAATAAATACGATTTAGGGCTTAAATGACCCCCTAAAAGCGGTACACTTTTCGCTTCATCAAATACCCTTACACTTGAGATTTGCTTGTCCCCAAGCAAATGCGCTTTTATTCTAATCAAAATACAAGTTAGGGGTCATTTAACACTAATATAAAAGTAATTACAACAAATAGTCGTTCCACTTTAATCATAATAAGCACGGAGATTACAAACTAGCACCTCACAAGTAGTGTTTAGATACTCACATCTCTCAGGTGTCATCAAAATAAATCTCATAAATGAAAACGGATAATATCTCTCACTACCTGTCATAGCAAATAGATTACCATATGCTTGGGAAAGGATCGAAAACCTCCTCCACTAGGCGTAAGCACCTAAGATAAACTATCAAAGAGGGCTTTTACATGGGTTATAACGTGAGGTGTAGGGATATGATAAACACGGTTTTGTTGGATAAGGGATATTTTACTGGTGGCGAGTTAAAGATCTTGATTAATTACATGTACAATATGGCGTTGCTAAGCCAAGACTAGACTCGACTTTAAGCTAAAAACAAAATAACAAAAACATAAAATAAACATAAAATGAAACGGGATGGTAGTCCGTATGTTTTTTCTACTTTTCTTTTTCTCATTTTTTTTGTATTTTTCTTGATTTTTTCGATTTTTTTTTTTTTTTTTTTTTTTTTTTTTTTTTTTTTTTTTTTTTTTTTTATACACTCTTGCCCTACCATCCAAAATAATACATCATAGGGGCGTTGCATTCCCCTTACACTTGAATTTTTACATAACTTTACAAATAACTATTCTAATGACTCGAATTAAGATAATCGAAACACTTGGAGTACTTTTAAAAATATTTAGCACATATGGGGGTAATAATGTTGTTCATCCCCATTACTCCATTACACTAGTACTTTACCCATGAGTCTCAATCGTCCCAAAACAATATGTACAAGGATATGAATCGACTTAGCAACCATGTAATCAATTAGATAATTAACTTGGGGTTTAAACAAATGTTGTCACAATAATGCACTAAAGATGAGTGCACACAAGGTAGGTTAAGGCGATTTGGGTGTACATTTAAGTGGGGTGTAAACAAATTCTTCCTTTAGGTAAAACGCTTAAAGGTCGAAACGAAAAGATAGGCTCTGAGGGGTGTACTAGGGGTATCGTGTACTAAAAATGAGTACAACGCAAAGGGTGTGGGAGAATTACTTGACCAATGTAGCCAAAGTAATTATAACAAAAACACAGGTGTAAAACAATGGGTTAATCCTAATGCCTCTTATCATGTAGTAAATCTAACTACACGAATGTAGTCTCACTTGTGGCCTCGGAATGGTCCTAACGCAAGTTCTAGAATCTAAGTGCTACCGGTACACACATCATAGCATAAATGCTTTTCCTACCAATTCTAGGGGCGAACCTCACATATTTGGGGGTGGAAAATTTTTTAGTGGTACGGTTTTTTGTGCTAGTCGTATAACTCCTATCCGTGAGACGCTCATTAAGATCAAAGTTTCACTCCTATATGTTGTAAATATTTTTTTATTTGGCACTAAAATTGCCCTAACAGGTATTTATCTCAGTTTTATTACACATCTACTATTAAACAAACAAAAATCAAATGCAATTGTATTCTTTGAAGTATCGTACTTTACCCCCCCTTACACTTAAGATGAACATTGTCCCCAATGTTCAAATAACAAGATGTAAAAGTAAATAAGGTAAAAGAATGAAAACAAATACTCCCCTGATTCGTTCGATGTGGATAATCCGGTAACATGGTTAAATCCTCCTCCAAGAAAATGAACGTTGAAAGCTTCCCTTCCGAAATATAAATCATCTTCTTATCCAATATAACCTGTTAAACCTGAGAAAACAAACACAAAAAACCCAAAGCATCAACCTGAACAAAGAAAACTCACAACTAGATGTAATTCCAGACTTAGAAATAAAAACAAAATGATTAAGGATATAATGCTTGTAGAATGAATATTTGCAGATTTCCTGGAGTTTATAAAACTAAAGATTTAACAAAAACTTTATGACTCCGGTAGAAAAACAAAACTTGCAAAATTTCCAGAATTTTACACTTGACGCCGTCAGGTGTTAACCTTGACGCCGTCAGAAGTGACCTGCAGAAATTTTATGGTTAGTTTCCGGAAAATTTCTGGAAAAACTTATGCCTCACTTCCTGGAAATCCTGCAAAATATTCATTATGACTCGATACAAGCATTTGACTCTAACAATTACTAGTATGCATGCTCATTTAATATTGTTGTGATTCATGTTCAATCTTGTTCTTGTAAACAAATTTGGATTCCCTTACACTTATCTTTTGCAAAATACCTTTATATGTAGTTAAGACGAAGTTAAAAACAAAATAAAGCATTTTCACAATTTACTTTGAAACATGAGCACAAACAATAACAATTAAACTTGCATACGAAAACAAATAAAATCAAACAAACAAACAAACAAACAAACAAATAAAGCTTGGGTTGCCTCCCAAGAAGCGCTTGTTTTTGTTCGAGTCACGAGCCTGACTCTACCCTTATTTAACGGAAATAGGGGAGGTTTTCCCTACACTTAGGATTAAGTGTGGGTGGAAGTAGCGATACACACCCTTAGGGTGGAAATATGCCACGTGAGGTGAAGGGGGTGAGTGAATGGCTTCCTTCATCCTAAAACTACCCGGATAATATTGGTTTATAGGTGGGTCGGTTCCTCTTTTGTCTCCTAGATGTAAATCTAAGGATGAAAAGTTGTGTAAAGGTTGAGGTTCCGGCTCATCAACACTAGGAAATTCCCTAGAACTAAGAGTAAGGTCATCACTAAAAGTGTTCAAACCTATATCCTCTAGTTGTGCTTGGTCCAAGGGTTCTACCTCCATCGGGATTCCTAAAGTCTCTTCTACTTCTTCCGGGTAAGTCACGGGCTGTGTGGGTGCCTCAAATGATGGTAGGACTTGTGGGGTACTTGGTGGGCTTATGTTACTTACCTCATCGTTCCTTGTGTCAAGATCACCTACATCCTTATCATGTGTTTTAGTAGAATCTAACCCTAACATTTTCCCAAGTATCTCAAGTGCTTCTCTAGGCATCTCAACATCTATATCCGAATAATAAGGATCATCCTCAATATTATGACTGCTATATTCAAATTGCCCAAAAGATTCATCATGTGTTACTTGAGATTCATCGTCATTGATCATAAAACCTAGATCTTTTTGATCAATGTGATCATGCTCGACTAGATCCTCCATCACATCAAGATCACCTAAGTGTTCACCCTGTATTATGGTAGTGCCTAACCATGACATGCAGCTAGGTGGCTCAACTCTAACTATCTCAGAATCTTGGTTTGACTCTAAGTCCATGTTCTTAGAAACTAGGTCTTTTTGCTCATACAAATCCACTAATTCGTTCCACTTATGGGTCATGGTTAGGAAGCTTTCCTCAAAATTCATCCAAAGGGTCTTACTAAAAGGAATTGATCCTGATAATGATCGTCTAATAGAAATCACACATGCATAGAATTCATTAAACCCATCTAACTTTACCCCCAACTCCTCTTGGAAATCACTAAGAGCACACAAAAATTCATTGGAATGATAGGAAGCAAATCTATTAGTGAAATAGAGTTGTTCCTCTATTGTCAATGATCTAAATGAAGTTTCATCCTCCATAGTGACAAATGAAAATGGTTTTACAAACAAAGGGCACAAAGAAAAAGATAGACTACAAGAAAGCTAATAAAAAGAAAATAAAAATCTCACTAAGATAGGAATCTAATGAGTAGACCTAATAAAAAGAAATTTCAACCTAAACAATAACTATTCCCCGGGCTGTGGCGCCAAAAACTTGATGCGTGGTTTTGCGACCTTACAACAGGTTTTACCTCTCAAGGGAACTCGAGAGGCTTGCAATTCCCACCAGGCAGTGTACCTGACCGATGTAGTATAGTGAAGTGGCAAGTACCAGGGGATTGATCGTTCTCTAGGGGAATAGTGTCGTTAGAATTGAAAAACTACTCTAATAGGTCTAAGGGTGAGGGAAGATTCTTTTTGTATTTTTATATTTTTATGAAAGCAAGTAAAATATCGGGTTTGAAAGAGTGGGCGGAATTAGTTGCTAGTCAACTAACCCAAATAACTACAAATGCAAATAAAATAAAATAACTGAAAATGAAAAGGTTGTGAAACTTATGTGGGGAGAAATGTGTTTACTTAGATTTCCTTACTCCCTAACTATCTTTTACCGGTTGATTAGTGTGTATTAATTGCGTGGATGACGGGTGTATTCCTTAATACCAATCGTGGGGTGGCGTACGTACTTCCCCAACTCTACAAGCTCCTACTTCACTCCTATGTCGAGCCGGCTAAGAAGCTCCTAACATGGGATCACTAGAATTCGCTCATGCATTAAATACAACCATAAAAACCTAGTACGCATTGGTTCATGTTTCTTAAGACGTTCAAGCAAGTTACCGAATAGGAGGTTAGCCAGTTTTCTTAAGCCTAACATCGATAAAAAATCATCCAATACAATTAATAACACACTAATAACCAATAATCAATAGTTAGGTTTCATTAGATCTAAGCAAACACAAGATAAATCTAGCCTAGCATGTTAATTAAAAGACAAGAACAAGATATAATCAAACAACACATAGACATATTGATTGATTAAATGAATACTTATCTTCAATTAAACATGGGAGATCCAAGGGTATGAAAACCCTTAAAAATGGCAGAAATTCGTCTTAGGGTTTCTCCTCACAAAGTTGCACACTAATGACAAAAAATTGCAAAACTATATATAGAACTTAGTGGCTGACGGCGTCACGTTATAGATCTTGACGCCGTCACCTCGCCTTGTCTAGGGTTCCCGGATGGCCTTCTTGATGCTGTCCCTCTTTAGTGCTCCAAAATCTGCTCTGGCTTATCAAAGGTTGACGCCGTCAGAAATGGGCTTGACGCCGTCTCTCTTTAAGTTAAACCGTGATGGCCTTGATCACCTTAAAGGGTGACGCCGTCAGACTTTCCATTGCAAAACTCTCTGGCGCGTCTCGTGTATTTTTCATATCCACCTCTTTTGCCAAGCCATGACGCCGTCTGGAACAATCCCTGACGTCGTCAAAGGTACTTTTCCAGCCGATTTTGAGACTTTGTCGTTTTCTTCACTTTTATGCTCCAAAAACGTCCAAAATGCTTCCTTTTCCAGATTTCTTCTCCAAAGTACCTAAAATGACAAAAGGAACGATTTAGGGCAATATTTGATCAAATAAATACGATTTAGGGCTTAAATGACCCCCTAAAAGCGGTACACTTTTCGCTTCATCACAAGGCAAGTAAGACCTTCTTTGGGAACAAGTTTATTCATCTCAACACTGTATGTGTTACCCTTTCTGGGGATTTTAATCAATACTTGACTTTCATCAGGTAGCTTGAAATCAGGAGAAAGAATAAGACAGTCAGTATCAGTGAATAATACCTTGTTCTGTTTATTACAAATTTTTGATACCCTAAAAAGGTTGTACTTTAGCTCTGGTACAAAATACACATTCTCAAAGTCTAGATTACCAGTTTTAATTACACCTTTACCAGTAATCTTGCCACCAACTCCACCTCCAAAGATAACAGGTCTACCATCCAAAGCCACAAAGTCTGAAAGGTATGACATGTTACCAGTCATGTGCCTAGAAAATCCACTGTTTGAGTATCCTCTATTTTCTCCATCATTTGTAGGATGTTCCTGCACACAAAATAAGGGGGTTAGTTCCTTTTGGGGACCTAAGCCATCACTGACTTGGATCTGCCTTGTGCATCAATATAAGAGTATTTTTTGAAAGTCATTGATGCACCATTGGGTTTGATAGATTTCCTGACCCAACATGCTGAGGCCTTTACAACATTGTCCCATTGACCCTGAACACTCATATGCCTAGCATTAGGAATTGCTGGCCTAGCAGTTGGAACTGCTGGCCTAGCAGTTGGAACTACTGGTTTAACTTTAGGCACCCATTTTTTATTACTCAAAGATGTTTTCTTATAAAAGGGCCTTTTAACTGTTTGTGCATGTTTTGAAAGTGGTTTTGCACTAGTAACAATTTGTTTGTTATTAAACCATTTGTTTGGTCTAGCAGTTGAAACTGCTTTAATGCCAGACCTCAACATAACTGCTCTGGGTGTCATCTTATGATTTTCATTAGGATTAGTCAATCTAGTTGGACTGTTTTGAGTTACCCTAGCATTTTTGTTCCTATTCACCCTTGAATTTCCAAAAACCCTCATTTTTCATGGGTTTAAGTCACAATAAGCAGCCAAATGGTCAAAATTTCCACATACAAAACATACTTTGTTTTGCATGACAAACTCATCACCTAATTTTTAAGATTTTAAACCATTCCAGTTCCTCTGGTTACCCCTAGGAACTGAAGATCTAAGTGTAGTCCTATACATCTTAGCATACTTAACATTTTTCCTAACTGGTTTTATGTTTTCAGTTTTAACCACCTTAGGAGCATATTTAACTTCTACCTTAACAACATTAGGTTTAGCCTTAACCTGATCATCCTCATCATCAGATGTCCAATCCTCTATGGTTGGTGCATCTGAGTTCCTACCAGAGGACACCTTATCCTCAAAAAGTGATTTATCACTTGCACTAACTTAAGAATCCTCAGCCTTAACAAATTTAACAGGATTCTCACTTGTTTTAGCACCATACCCAGGAAACTCAATGTCCTTAAACTCTTCTAAACCTGTATGAGCTAAGTCAATGCTTGGAGGGACAAACATTCCTCTATTTGAGGGAGCAACAGACTTGTAACCTAAACCAGATGTAGCTTTATGAACTACTTGACTCTCTATAATTCTTTGAACCCCTTTGGATGTATACTCAAGAGTGTCAACACTTAAGTTTATATTTTCTTTTTATTTCTTAAGTGTCTCTAGTTCATATACAAGCCTACTCATTTTATCATCTCTCAGTTGCAAATCCCTCTTTAAAACAACTATATCATCATTAAAGTTTGATTCATTCTTTCTATAAAAATCAAGTTGTTCTTCCAAAACAGCTAGTCCTCTTTTATGATTAGACAGACTAAAATTTACTTGATTAAATTCTACTATAAGATCATCATACTGTTTCTTAAGAGTTTCATAATCTTTTAAAGTAGAACAGGAATTTGAACATTTTTGAACAATATGTACCTCTGAGTCTGAGAAAGCCATTAATCCCAAGTTGGCTGGTTCCTCCTCCTCTTCCATGAAGCTCCAATCAAAACCTACTCCATCTACAACTACCATTGCTTTGGAAGAAGTATCTTCCACATTCACTGTTCTCCTTGTTCCATGCTGACTTTTAAACCCTTGACCCTTGTTATTTTGTTGTCTTGGGCTCCTACATTCCCTGGCAAAGTGCCCCATCTTGTGACAATTATAGCACTCCACCTTGGACTTGTCATACCCAGCAACATCTCTTCCATTGAAGGTAATCTTGTTCCCAGTCCTTTGATAGTACTTCTTAGCCCTGATACTTATCAATGCCAACTGCCACTTTAAATCCATAGCTTCCAAATCATCTTCAGCAATCTGAAGAAGGTCTTCATTGAAGATTTGAGACCAACCAGATTGATCTGACACAAATGCATATATGGTCTCATCAGTTAAGCAAGCAGTACTAGTTTTTACACTAGCATTGCTAACTTTAGGACAAGCAGTACCAACTGCTTCAACATCTTCAGGACTGTTATTGTTAGAAGATGATAAGAATACTGTGTTTCCAGAACTAGAACTAGTGCTTCCTCCTTTCTTCACTTTTTGTTCAACAATCTTGAGATTGTTGTACAATTCATTGAGAGTCATCTTTTCCAACTCAGGCTTGTTGCTCCAGACCACTACATAGGTGTTCCACTCAGCAGGTAGACTATTGAGAAACTTCATATTGAGATCTTCTTGTGGAATCACAATTTTCAGAATAGTAAGCTGGCTGACAATCCTTTGAAGTCTATTGAAGATATGATCAAGTGTTTCAGAACTTGAGGCACTGAAGTTCTCATAACTCTTCTTAAGCAAGGTTCTTTGCGCCTTCTTGGTTGCTTCATTACCACCAAATCTCTCCACAACTGCTTCAAAAAGGGTCTTAGCAGTCTCATACTGGCTAAAGTTTAACACTTGATCATTAGGAATTGCCATGAGTAACAAATTCCTAGCCTTCTGATCATTCTTCTTTTTGATTCTCTCAACTGGTTCTGTGTTCAACTTTGTGGTCTTGGAACCGTCAGCCTGAGTTTCCTCAAAAGTAGTTGGTTTGAAGGAATCACCATTGATAATGATATCCCATAGTGCATAGTCTTGCACCATGAAATATTGCTCAATTCTGAGCCGCCATAGATCATATTCGTTCTGTTTTAGCATGGGAAGTTTAGCAAGGATTGAGGTTTGTGGTGTCTCCATGTCCATCTTTTTAGTAGCAAGTGAGTAAATACTTTCAGATCTTCTAATTCAAAGTATCAGAAACCTGGCTCTGATACCACTTGACCGGATCTAAACACACGCCTTGTGTTAGATAGATACTTTGAGTTTATGCTGTGTAGCACGCGGAATTTACTACAAAGCACTTAGAAGATTTGTATGTATTGGTGTGTATGTGATTGTATGAATGTAATAGTGAAATACAAGAACACAATGTTTAACACAACGATTAGCTTCAATATATTAATACGGATGATCTACAATATTACTAGGGTTACAAAAACCTTGAAGCTCTTACAATAATAATTCGTACTTAGGGATATTAGAGAGATATATGAAACCCTAATTAGGATCTCCTTTTATAGAACAAGGAGTCCTATACAAGTAAAACTATTATACGTATCAATCTAACTTAATAAGATATACATGCAATCTATTCTATATATATCATTACGCATCTTTCACCTTCTGTCTTTATCTTATAACCAGTACAAACTTCTTCTACTAGCAGTACTAACTGACTTAGTACTAGTAGTGAAATCTTGAACGAATCTTCAGCAGTACTAAGTTATACCTGGCAGTACTAATTGTTGGTTTAATTCCCAACATAATGGTATTACACACAATTTCTCGGCTCCACGCACTCCACAATCAAATGGGGTAGTTGAGCGGAAAAACCGTACTCTACAAGAGATGAGTAGAACGATGTTGACTGAACAATCAATTCCGAAATTTTTTTGGTGTAATGCGGTTGACACCTCAACTTACATACTTAATAGGATCTTGATTAGACCAATCTTAGGAAAAACAACATACGAAATCTTGAAAGGTAGGAAACCTATTCTAGATTACTTTAGAGTGTTTGGAAGCATATGCTTCATACTAAACACAAAAGACTACCTCACCAAGTTTGACCCAAAGTCTTACGAAGGTGTTTTCCTAGGTTACTCCCAAAATAGTAAAGCCTATGTTGTTCTAAACAAAGAAACAATGAAAGTCGAAGAATCACTCAACGTGACATTCGATGAAAGTCCTCCACAACTAAGACATCACCCTTGCTGGATGATGACTTAGATAAGGAAGAAGCCATCAAGGTCAATGGCAAGAAAACATTAGAAAATGACATTAAGGATGAAATAGTTGAGGTTGACGAAGTTGTCAACATTAAGGAATCCAAGAACCATCCAATTGAAAATGTCATAGGAAACCTAAACCAAAGAACCCTTAGGTCACATGCACAAAACAAAAGTATTTTCTTTTGTTTTATATCGACCGTAGAACCTAAGAATGTCAGTGAAGCGATTAAGGATGAAAGCTGGGTAGTTGCTATGCAAGAAGAGTTAAATCAATTCACCGCAAACTAATTTTGGGATCTAGTACCTCCACCTAAGAATTAAACCATCATAGGAACTAAGTGGGTGTTTAGAAATAAACTCGACGAAAACGGCGTCGTAACTAGGAATAATGCAAGGTTGGTAGCACAAGGCTATAACCAACAAGAAGGAATAGATTACGATGAAACTTATGCACCCGTAGCTATATTATAGTCTATTAGGATACTCTTTTTCTATGCTTGCGCCTTAGACTTCAAATTATACCAAATAGACGTGAAAAGTGCATTCCTAAATGGTTATATCAACGAGGAAGTATACGTTGCACAACCTCCGGGATTCGTTGATTTCGAAAAACCGAATCATGTTTATAAACTCAAGAAAGCACTCTATGGTCTCAAACAAGCTCCTAAAGCTTGGTACGATAGACTAAAAACATTCTTGATTGAACATGAATATACCATGGGAATGGTTGACAACACACTTTTCACGAAGAAACGATATTCACATCTCATTATTGTTCAAATATATTTCGACGACATTATATTCGGCTAAACTTGTCCAGAACTGTGCGATGAGTTTTCAAAGATCATGCGTGACGAGTTTGAGATGAGCATGATGGGCGAATTAAATTTCTTCCTTGGTCTACAAATAAAACAAATGGAAGATGGTATCTTCTTTAATCATTCTAAGTATGTTAAGGAGATGCTTAAGAAATTTAGTTTAGAAGAGTCTAAGCCCATGAAAACTCCCATGTCCATGGAAACAAAACTCATGAAAGATGAAGAAGGTGAGTCCGTGGATAGCACTAAGTATAGAGGTATGATAGGAAATTTATTATACCTAACGGCAAGTAGGCCCGATATCATGTTTAGTGTCTGCCTTTCTGCTCGCTTCTAAGAGGATCCCAAAACCTCTCACCTTGAAGCGGTTAAGCGTATCTTCCGATACATTAAAGGCACTATACACTTGGGATTATTCTATCCCAAGGGGACCGGTGTAGAAACTATTGTCTATCCCGACTCTGATCATGCGGGAGATTATGTGGATCGAAAAAGTACGAGTGACGTTTGTACCTTCATTGGTTGTTGTCTAACTTCTTGGTTCTCCAAGAAATAAATGGCTCTTGCTATCTCCACGACCGAAGCCGAATACATAAGCTCTGGAAAGGCATGTCAACAAGCACTATGGATGAAACAAGCTCTTATTGACTACGACATCCCTATTATGTGCGACAAAAAAAGTGCTATTGACTTGAGCAAGAACCCCGTTCAACACTCTCGTACTAAACACATCGAAATTCGTCACCACTTCCTTTGCGATAACGTCCAAAAAGGAAACATTTCTATTGAGAAAGTTCCCTCTCAAGACAATATCGCCGACATCTTGACCAAACCTCTCAAACGAGAATCCTTCAACTATCTTCGTCTAGGTCTAGGAATAATGGAACATATTTGATGAACTCAAATAAGTACATTTTATTACTATCATTTATCCTATTAATTTGACTTGTTTTACTATATTATGTATGAGGATTGATACTTAATCGTTTACTTTTGTAATTCTCAGGTAAAAACAAGCATTTGGTGAAACTTGGCGATTTTGGACTAATAATGGAGCAAAACGTACATAAAGTGGAAGTCTACTGACATGGACAAGATCAAGTCAATTCTGCTCCAGATGCGCCGCATCTCACTATCAACATGCGCCGCATCTCTATCAAGATATCACCAGATACGATCCAAGATACAAGAGGACATGCGCCGCATCTAATAAAGAGTTACGCCGCATCTTCTGGCGGTGTACGAATATTCCTGAATATTATAATCTTGGACCCCACGCGAAGTTAAGTACATGCGCCGCATCTACTTAAGTAGATGCGCCGCATCTTCCCTCAGACACAAACTATAAATACCCCGTAGACCAGACTAGATTGAAGAGTTCGAAACCCTAACCGAAGTTCGGACAAAAGAAGAGAAGGACGAATTCAGTCAAGAGGCAGCACAAGACACACCCAAATCGAAGATACAAGAGCTGTAAGAAGGTGCTGCATGTATTTAATTCATTAAGTAGTTTTGTTTTATTGTTTTAGCAAACTTTAATTCATCAGGATTGGTGGCTTGTGTAATGTGACAACGGAAAGATTGCACTCCCTTTAATACTTGCTTTCCCATCAATTAAAGTTTATATGTTGATGTCTTTGGTTACTACTTATTAGTGCATTGACCACCTCTGTGTTTATTAGTGGCTTGCGGGCACCCGACTGCGGGACAAGGTGTGGCTCCCACGGTTGTTTCTAAATTGATCACTTAGGAATAACTTTTAGACATAAGTCGTCATTAAGGGTTTACTCGCCGATGAGAATAGGACCAACGAGAAAGGGTTAATTACATACACTTCATATAAAGCTATCAATAAAACAAGTGACAATCTACTTAATCATAAGGACAGCCCTCTTATTGTCTCAAGTATCTATCTGTGTACGTGTGTGCTACTTGCTGATTCGTGCCTATTTGTTTATTTTATTATTTAATTGCAAACAAAACTGTGCCAGTCTCTCAGGCTGAAACCCCCTTGCGTTAGGATATTAAAATACTGATTAGATTAACGAGATTATACGTTCCACTCTTAGTGATCGACACTCTACTTACCATTATCTTCATACTGACCGGGTACACTGCTCGTTAAGTGTGTGTGTTATTGATAAGTCGGCTAAATATAAATTTAAAACTTGAGTAGGCATTAAAACTGCTAAACCGCAACGACACATCACGCGCATCAAGTTTTTGGCGCCGCTGCCGGGGAGTGAATTGTTATTTTCTGTTAATTTGATTAGTATTTTAATTAGGTTTTTCTTTTTATTAGATTAATTGCATCATTGTACTATTTTGCATATTTGTTGTATTGTGTGTTATTTGTTTGCTTTTGTTTTTATTTTTGTGTGTTTTATTTTTTTTTTGTTTGGTGTGTTTAATTTTTATTTTTATTTTTCGTATTTTTCTGTTCTGCTATCGTTGTACTGTGCTAAATCAAACGATACGGCGCATCTGATCTCTCAGATACGGCGTATTGCGTTTAATTTTTATATACAACGCGTTTAATTAATTCGATACGACGCATCTTTTCCCCAAGATACGGCGTATCTGTTTTTAACAAGAAAATTTTTCTAAGCGATAAAGTAATACGACGCATCTGCTTTTGTAGATACGGCGTATCTGTTTTGATAAAAATTTTTCTAAACGTTAACGCCATACGACGCATCTGCTTTCGCAGATACGGCGTATCTATTATTTTAATTAAAAACAGTTTGCGAATTATTAAACAAATACGGCGTATCGATTTCCATCGATACGGCGCATCTTACTGAATCAAAAATCTTTTATTTTTAAACGTAACGAAAATACGGCGCATTAACTTTCGTTAATACGACGCATTTAATTTTAATTAGATAAACTGATTCTTGATTAACTAATTCGATACGGCGCATTCATAAATTCTAAGCGGCGTATCTATTTTCTGGAATAAAGTCTGATTTAATTTTAACGATCATAAGATACGGCGTATCCAACTCTTTGGATACGGCGCATCATCTGCAGATATCAGCAACTTTTATTCTTTTCTAAATTCCGAACGGGAAATATTCTGACTTACCCTTATACTTGGAAGCTTTTACTTTGAAATATTCTTGTTGATAATTTTCAGGATCAATGTTCGATATTTTCCCAAACTGGTTCGGAAGACCCCAAAGAAACCTTACTATGGAAGAGTTTGCATTACTAATCGCTCAAGCCAATGAACAAGAACATCATGAGGCAAGGAACTTTATCACCGAATTCAAAGGCAGTCATGAGCTATTACTAAAGGAACAAAACAATTTGATCAATGGTTTGGCAATTGAAGTGCACCAATTGTCAACAGTGCTTAACAAGGTTCTTTTGGTAAGGCACGATCTGAAAGGAATTACAACTAGAGGCGGAAAGTCAACCTTTCAAATCGGAGAAACACCCGAGGATGACAGTACCAACGTAATTTCCCCTGAATCTTTACCACCCGAGCAAGAGCAACAAGAAGAGACTGATCCAGAACCTGTACTTAGAAGAGAACCTTCTGAACCTAAACGATCAACACCACCTTTCCCACATAGGGTGAGGAAAGAGAAAGAAGATGCCTATCAAAAGAAATTCCTGGAGAATCTCAAGCAGTTGCAGCTAAGCATACCGTTTATGGAAGCCCTAGTGCAAATGCCGAAATATGCTAAATATCTGAAAAGCTTGCTTACAAACAAGTCTAAACTCGAAGAGGCTTGCACCATAACAATGGGGAAAAGAAGCTCAGCAGCGTTGCTCAACAAACTTCCATCTAAAGAAAAAGATCCAGGGAGTTTCACTATTCCTTGTCAAATTAAAAATTTGCATATTGAAAATGCCTTAGCCGACCTAGGAGCTAGTATAAGTCTTATGCCTTCTTCTATGTATGATAAATTAGGTCTTGGTGAACCAAAACCTACTAGGATGTGCTTAGAACTAGCTGATAGGTCCATACAATACCCATTAGGAATAGCGGAAAATATATTAATAAAAGTTGATAAATTTGAATTACCTATCGACTTTGTTATCCTTGACATGCCTGAAAATTCTAGAACCCCTATAATATTAGGAAGACCATTTTTAGCCACTGCTAGGGCGATGATTGATGTTTTTAATAAAAAAATAACTCTTACCATAGGAAAGGATGAGGTTGAATTTAACATGGAACAATCTATGAGTAAAGGTAATTCCGATGATGATGAATGCTATAATATCGATGTTTCTGATGACACGATTAATCAATTTACTCAGAGATTGTTAAAAAATGATTTGCTTGACTCTTTTCTGCTTAAAAATTTAGAAAACACAATTGCTATAGAAGATCAAGTTGATGAGAATACTATTGATTATAATTATGCTGCTGATTCTGCTGTATGTAACGCAATGCGGCGCATCGAAAACCTCGATGCGGCGCATCTATCTGATGACAGCAGCGATGTAATTAAAGAACAAGTTTATTCCGCTAGCGCTACTGAAATTGATAATGTTAAACCTGTGCTTAAGGATCTTCCTTCTACTTTAGAATATGCTTATTTAAACGGAAATACTAATTCACCCGTTATTATTGCATCTGACTTAACGCCAAAAGAAAAAGAGTCTCTTTTGCAGGTATTATATAAACGAAGAGGAGCATTAGCGTGGAGTATGTCTGATATTAAGGGAATTAGCCCGTCATTTTGTACACATAAAATCCTTATGGAGGATGAATTCAAACCAACTATCCAACCTCAAAGGCGTTTGAATCCAAAAGTCCAAGATGTGGTGAAAAATGAAATCGTAAAGTTACTTGACTCCGGACTTATCTACCCAATTTCCGACAGCTCGTGGGTCAGTCCTATCCACGTTGTACCGAAAAAAGGAGGAATGACGGTAGTACTCAATGACGACAATGAGCTAATCCCTTCAAGAACCGTTACCGGATGGAGAGTTTGCATTGACTACCGCAAACTCAATGATGCTACGCGAAAAGATCACTTCCCTCTTCCATTTATTGATCAAATGTTAGAAAGACTATCAGGATATGATTATTATTGTTTTTTGGATGGTTTTTCAGGTTTCTTCCAAATACCCATTGCCCCCGAGGATCAAGAGAAGACGACTTTCACCTGCCCTTATGGAACCTTCGCCTATAGGAGAATGCCGTTCGGACTATGCAACGCCCCTGCTACCTTCCAACGTTGTATGACGGCTATCTTCCATGATATGGTAGAAGACTTTATGGAAGTCTTCATGGACGACTTTTCGGTGTTCGGTAACTCATTTAATGATTGTCTCTTTAAACTTGATAAAATGCTTGCTAGGTGTGAAGAAACTAATCTTGTTCTTAATTGGGAAAAATGTCATTTTATGGTTAGAGAGGGGATTGTGTTAGGACATAAGATTTCTGGGAAAGGTATAGAAGTAGATAAAGCTAAAATTGATGTAATTGCTAAACTACCTTACCCCACTAATGTTAAAGGCGTTAGAAGTTTTTTAGGGCACGCTGGATTTTATCGTAGATTCATAAAGGATTTTTCAAAAATATCTAGGCCTATGACCCAATTATTGCTAAAGGATGCAAAGTTTGATTTTTCTGATGATTGCAAAAAGGCATTTAATATACTTAAAGAAAAACTAACTTCTGCACCCATTATAATTTCGCCGGATTGGAATCTGCCTTTTGAACTAATGTGTGATGCTAGTGATTATGCTGTTGGAGCCGTACTTGGCCAAAGGATAGATAAGAAATTTAAGCCAATTTATTATGCTAGCAAAACATTGAATAATGCCCAAGAACACTACACCACCACGGAAAAAGAACTTTTAGCAGTAGTTTTTGCATTCGATAAATTTAGATCATATCTTATATTGTCAAAAACTATGGTTTACACTGACCATTCTGCTTTGAAGTATTTGTTCAATAAACAGGATGCCAAGCCTAGGCTTATTAGGTGGGTTTTATTGCTCCAAGGATTCGATATTGAAATTAAAGATAAAAAGGGTGCCGAGAATCTAGCTGCTGACCACTTATCTAGACTTGAAAACCCTGATATGGAGGTGCTTGACGAAAGGGAGATAGCTGATGACTTTCCTGATGAACACCTTATGATGGTAGGAATTAAGAGTAATAATAATGGGCCATGGTATGCCGACTTTATAAACTTTATAGTTGCAAATGAAATTCCAGATGGGCTAACATCCGATGAGAAAAGAAGGTTTATAACTCGCGCTAACGAATATATTTGGGATGAACCTTATGCCTTTAAATTATGTCCTGACAATATTATACGAAGATGCGTAGACGGTGATGACATAGCTGCAATATTGGCACATTGCCATTCAGGGCCAACAGGGGGGCATCACGGCGCAGTCGTCACAAGAAGAAAAATCCTTGACGCAGGATTTTATTGGCCCACTATGTTGGAGGATGCGAAAGATTATATAAAAGGATGTGATGCGTGTCAACGATCCGGAAATATTACATCAAGAAACGAAATGCCGCAAAACTATATCCAAGTATGTGAAGTTTTCGACATATGGGGATTAGACTTCATGGGACCGTTTCCTGAATCTAAAGGTAATAAATATATTTTGGTTGCTGTTGATTACGTATCAAAATGGGTCGAAGCACAAGCATCTCCAACAAACGACAGCAAGGTAGTTCTTAAATTTTTACAAGGTTTGTTCTCTAGGTTTGGAATTCCTAAGGCATTGATTAGTGATAGGGGAACACACTTTTGTAATCACCATCTTGGAAGAGCCTTGCAAAAATATGGAGTGTATCATAGAGTTTCCACCGCATACCATCCTCAATCAAATGGTCAAACTGAAGTAACCAATAGAGCTATAAAACGAATTCTTGAAAAAACGACTGGTTATAATCCTAAAGGATGGTCTGACAGGTTGAATGATGCTTTGTGGGCATTCCGTACTGCCTATAAGACACCAACGGGATGCACTCCATTCCGTCTTGTATACGGAAAAGCATGCCACCTGCCGGTCGAAATTGAACAAAGTGCATATTGGGCTTTAACGAATTGTAATATGGATATGGAAGCTGCAACGAAAAAACCGTTTCATGGAACTCAATGAACTCTATGAACTAAGAGATGAGGCCTACAAGAATACTAAGATCTACAAAGAAAGAACTAAAAGATGGCATGACTCGAGGTTACGTGGAGATAAAACGTTTGCTATCGGAGAAAAAGTGCTACTATTTAATTCTAGATTAAAGATGTATCCTGGTAAACTTAAATCAAGATGGACGGGTCCGTTCGTTGTCAAGAAAGTGTATCCATACGGAACCATTGAAATATGCGATAAAAATGGTTATATATTCAAAGTAAACGGGCAACGTGTAAAGAAATACTTTGATAATAAAATTGAGGATAATGAGAGCGAGGTGGTGGAGTTTGAGCCCGACGTAATTGAGTAAAGAGCTGAAAGTGAGTCTAACTTGAAGACTCTGGAATAAAGACAAGTGCTGACCGGGAGACAACCCGGATTTATCATTTATTATTCTGTTTTCTGTGTCGAGTCAGTCCAGGCCGCACGTAGATACGGCGCATCTCAGTCCTGAGATGCGACGCATCCTCTGCAATGGTCATATCTTATTTTATTTTTCTGCATTTTTATTTTCGACTTTAAAACTTTTATCAGTTTATTTTAATGCGGCGCATCCCTGGTTAAGGATGCGGCGCATCTTTATTCTGATCCGTATTTATTCCAGGCTCGATACGGCGTATCTTCTTCAATAGGATACGGCGCATCGACTGACCTGATGATTTTCAGTTTTAATTTTTTAGTTTTATTTTTCCTAACTACTAATGTATTATGCAAGTTGAACCTTTCTTATCTTAGGTGTGTTTTAAAGTGTTGGTGGTATTATAGTTTTCTGAATTTTCTGTGGATAAATCAAGTATGAAGCTTTAACGTTCTAATCCACAAGAAAGATGATTTTTGCTCTTGCACTAATGGAGGATCATACCGAGCAAATCTCAGGGGAGTTTTTCTGTTCTAATTCTTTTTATTTTCCAGTTTTTAACCTTTTATACAAACAACGAGGACGTTGTTTAACTTAAGTGGGGGGATAGGAGAATTAGAACACTTAACACTTACTTGTCCTAAACTTTTTCAAAAATTATGCTTAAAATGTGCTTAATATATCAAACTTAAAAATTTTTTAGCATGTTTTTGTTTAAGATCTAAGTTGCATAACTGCACACATGACGTTATTTTCAAAAATTGTGATTTTTCCAAAATTCACAAATCTATGAGTGTGCCGGTGACTTGTAAACTTTAGAACTTGGCTTGTATACTATTCGAGACCACCATAATGAGTATTATTTATTTAATTGGAATGACTTGTCTAACTTGGTAAAATTCTAGGATTACACCCAAAAAGCCTTTATATGTTATGTGTTATTAACTAACTACACTGGTTAGTTAACCCCCGTATAAACCCTTTTGTTACTCTCATTTTAAGAGTAAGATACCCCTAGAAAAACCCTCAGAGCCATTCCTTTCGTTTCTTACACCTATGTTTAAAATGTTTCGTTACACCCTTAAACCTTAGCCTACCCTGTAGATTAAAGTCCGTGGTTGGTTAATTGCTATAGGCAAAGTGTGTTTCCTTACATTACCTGTGTTCGCGTGCGTAATTCATTATCTATGGTTAGGTCGGGAAATTGCACAATGCAATTGGAGTGAAAGTAAATATTGTATATTTTAGAGTTTATTTTTCGTGTGTTTACTACTTTCACTATTACCATTATTTCTGAAGTTATGAAAAGTATGAAAAAATTATCCGGAAAGAAAGTTGTAGTGATGTGGTGAAATTTTACACATCTATCTTTATGTTTCAAAAAAAAAAAAAAAAAAAAAAAAAAAAAAAAAAAAAAATTTAAAAAAAAAAAAAAAAAAAAAAAAAAAAAAAAAAAAAAAAAAAAAAAAAAAAAAAAGAAAAAAAAGAGTTGGATGTTTATTTTAAGCCAACGATGTAGAGTTATGTAAGTGGTTCATATGGCCACTATTTGTTGTATTATATCTATGGATTGAATGGGAATTGGCAGTTATGGGAATGCCAATTAAGGATTATTCTTTGATTAAGGTTTTGTTGAGTATAATTCGTGTCTACCTAAAGCGTGTGTTTCAAGTGTTAAAGCGTGAGTTATTCAATGATATGAGTCTTATTCATGGGATGGTTGGGATAGTGATTAACCACACTTAGGATTTTAATTTATTTGTTTTGTTTATTTTTTATTTTACACCAATTTATATCCCAAATATTATCCATACCCTGTATTATTCTTTATCCAACCAAACCTTTGATTTATTGAGATTAGGGATTTGAGCAATCTTAAGTATCGTAGTCGTGGATTCGGCTATGTATTTATGATTTTGTCGCCCTTTTTGATATATTATTATTGGTGAAGTTTGGACCTATCTTTAGCCTATTCGAGTTAAGGATTTGAGCAATTGCAAGTATCGTGTTCGTGGATTCGATCATGTATTTGTGATTTTGTCGCCTTTTCTGGAATTTGAGATCGATAGTGAAATAAGAATAATTAACCCTTAAGCCTAAAAACCCTTTTTACCGCTTTAGACTTGTTATTCCTTAGCTTTAGTGGTGGAGATGTGTATACTTGCCAAGCCTATGATAGAATATTCGTCGCGACTGGACAGTTAAACGATTAGATTTGCTTTTATCGACTTATTTTATTTTACTTCTAATTCGTTAAGTGTTTAGTTGTGTGATTACGAAATAAACGAATACATGCTTAAATATAAAAATAAATCCTAACTTCTTTTAGGATACATTTTCATGAGATTTAATCTAAGGTTTACTTGGGGACAAGTAAAGTTCAAGTGGGGGGATATTTGATGAACTCAAATAAGTACATTTTATTACTATCATTTATCCTATTAATTTGACTTGTTTTACTATATTATGTATGAGGATTGATACTTAATCGTTTACTTTTGTAATTCTCAGGTAAAAACAAGCATTTGGTGAAACTTGGCGATTTTGGACTAATAATGGAGCAAAACGTACATAAAGTGGAAGTCTACTGACATGGACAAGATCAAGTCAATTCTGCTCCAGATGCGCCGCATCTCACTATCAACATGCGCCGCATCTCTATCAAGATATCACCAGATACGATCCAAGATACAAGAGGACATGCGCCGCATCTAATAAAGAGTTACGCCGCATCTTCTGGCGGTGTACGAATATTCCTGAATATTATAATCTTGGACCCCACGCGAAGTTAAGTACATGCGCCGCATCTACTTAAGTAGATGCGCCGCATCTTCCCTCAGACACAAACTATAAATACCCCGTAGACCAGACTAGATTGAAGAGTTCGAAACCCTAACCGAAGTTCGGACAAAAGAAGAGAAGGACGAATTCAGTCAAGAGGCAGCACAAGACACACCCAAATCGAAGATACAAGAGCTGTAAGAAGGTGCTGCATGTATTTAATTCATTAAGTAGTTTTGTTTTATTGTTTTAGCAAACTTTAATTCATCAGGATTGGTGGCTTGTGTAATGTGACAACGGAAAGATTGCACTCCCTTTAATACTTGCTTTCCCATCAATTAAAGTTTATATGTTGATGTCTTTGGTTACTACTTATTAGTGCATTGACCACCTCTGTGTTTATTAGTGGCTTGCGGGCACCCGACTGCGGGACAAGGTGTGGCTCCCACGGTTGTTTCTAAATTGATCACTTAGGAATAACTTTTAGACATAAGTCGTCATTAAGGGTTTACTCGCCGATGAGAATAGGACCAACGAGAAAGGGTTAATTACATACACTTCATATAAAGCTATCAATAAAACAAGTGACAATCTACTTAATCATAAGGACAGCCCTCTTATTGTCTCAAGTATCTATCTGTGTACGTGTGTGCTACTTGCTGATTCGTGCCTATTTGTTTATTTTATTATTTAATTGCAAACAAAACTGTGCCAGTCTCTCAGGCTGAAACCCCCTTGCGTTAGGATATTAAAATACTGATTAGATTAACGAGATTATACGTTCCACTCTTAGTGATCGACACTCTACTTACCATTATCTTCATACTGACCGGGTACACTGCTCGTTAAGTGTGTGTGTTATTGATAAGTCGGCTAAATATAAATTTAAAACTTGAGTAGGCATTAAAACTGCTAAACCGCAACGACACATCACGCGCATCAATATTCCATAAATCTTATGACTACTTAAATATTTCACTGGAAATATTAAGTCATCCTTCACATCCCTCGTATGACTACTTGAATATTTCACTGGAAATATTGATGTCATATCTTATATCTCGTCTCATGACTTTTTAAATATTTCACTGGAAATATTAAGTCATCCTTCACATCCCTCGTATGACTACTTGAATATTTCACTGGAAATATTAAACTCATCTCGTATCGTCTGGTCTAGTTCCTCTCGTTAAAAGAATTTATTAGGTATAAATTCTTTCCTCGTGTCAAAAAGTCCCACTAAAACAGTGAGACTTATTCGTCAAAAATCAAAATGGGACAAAAATTCATCCCAGCAGATCACGGCACCACTAAAGTGGCACGACACCATTAAATTTAATGGTACCGTGTATCTGACACAACTCGTATTTCAGTCCTCTTTTCCCACATTATTCACTTTTAAACTTTCCTAACTTCTGCCATTGCTGTCAAAACCAAACCTCACCACCTAAAATTCAATTACACCCTTTCAAGATCTAATTCAAGGCATTAATTTTCAAGATCATCAACTACTACCACTTTTTCAACATAAATTGTAAGTCATTTGACTCTAATTTTCTTTAATCTTGAGTCTAGGGTTTGTTCATACATGAAAATTGAATTGGGGTTTTTTAATTTTGATTGAGTCTTTAGGAAATTAGAACTAGGATTAGACAATGTATAACAATCATGATTCCCTTAACATAGAATTTGCATAAACCCACTTAAATCACATATTTTGATAATTAGATTAAGTATGTTTAAGAGGAATCATGTCTAGGATACTTGTAATTAGGATTAGGAGTCATTAACACTCAAATTCTTCAAACTTAAAACTTTTGGCGCCAAAACATTGAAGTCGCCAAACACCCTAATTCCATTATTTTCGAAAAATTTCACGAAACTAGGATCAGGAAACATTTTTCGTGCATTGTTGATACAATCTAAAAACGTTTTCTCATGCATACATGATCTCACGAATATTGATCGAATTACATAACTAATATGTATTTATCGACATATTCGTTTGAGCGAAAGTGAAGTTAGGAGCGTTTGGGTAATCTCATCATTTTTAGTTCTAGAGTCGAGATTACCACACCTCTACATGGTTTGCATATAGGCACACACTAGGCACGTGTCTTCAAAACAACTATTCTCAATTTTAATTTTTAAATTTTCTTATAGGTAACAAAAATGTCTCATGAGTATGATTTTGATCATCTTCTAACCGACACCTATACTCCCGAAATCTCTTGAGAACCTACTACACCCGGTAGTTACATTCGTGCCTATGTTAATCTTGAAACCCGTTGGTTTCATGAAGGTCGATTCGTTGATCCATCTTTAGTTTATCATAGGGATATCAACACCTCATTTAGAGCTATAGGTTTCGATTGCTTGCTTCACATCAACGAGCACATTTGTCCTCATTTTGTGTTGGAATTCTTTCAACAAGTTGAACTCGTACGTAATGAGGATCAATCTTTGTCACTTTGGTTTTGGATCCGAAATTTCAAATTTGTCTTAACTCTTGAGAAATTTGCTCAAATTCTCCGAATCCCCAATCATGGGCAATGCGCCTATACTAAAGATTGGTGTCTTGAGTCTCTCTTCAACTATCGAGAAAAGGATAGTCCATATTGCTCCTACATACACTCTCCAACTGAACTTACCAAACTCATTCGTACTAATAAGTACTCTCCTTACACAGATCCAAAGAAAATTCGTTTGGAAGAGGTTTGTTATGAACTAATCTCGTGGGCTGTCATCCTGCGAGAAAATGTTCTCAGTCTAAAAGGAAATCGTGAGCAACTTCTGCTGTGCTGTACTCATATGATTTACTGTCTTTATACTCAACAACCGTACAATCTCGCATACTTCTTCGCTAAGCGAATTGTACATCTCAAGGGAAACAAGAATAAATTGACACCTTATGGGATGTTCCTAACTTGTCTTTATCACCACTTCATGAACTTTCATCCATACCTTCGTGGTCCTCAATACTCACTATTCGATCCCATCATGAAACCCCTTAATGAGTCATATATCTCATCCATTCTCATTTTCGAATCTTCCACAAACCATGCACCTTTTGATGATCCAAATAATGAGGAAGAGGTTCAAGCTCAAGTCGAGAGTGTAATAAAAACGGGAGCAAGTTCAAGTCATTTTTGAGAAGCCACGTCATGACTAGTTAGGGAGGGATTAGTACTTCTATTTTATATTAGAAGTTATCTATGGTAGATTATATTAGGGCTTAATAATCCTAACTATCTTGCATACTTGACCTTTATACTATCACCTTGCATGATTTTAAATTATGTGATTCTTGGATGATAGCTTGTCTTGTCCTTTTTGATTGCATGCTTATAGATTATCTTAGATAGTTGCATGATAATCTTTAATTGCTAGGAGTAGCTAAATATGGCATATATTTGGCAAATTAATCTTTAGTGGTTTGAGGCACTAACATTTCCTGCAAATAGTCCACCTAGAAAACTCCTTTTAGCTGCCCAGAACTAGGCTGCACAGGAAAATTCGTGACTCCCAGGTTATAGTACCGTTAAATAGGCCACGGTACCGTTAAATTTAATGATACCGTGTGGTATTTAGTGGTACCGTGCCCTTGTTTGATGAATTTTCACTATTTTCTCTTGATCCTTGCATCCCTAACCTCAAACCTGTAATATTTTGCAAACTCTCAGACGCCCTAAGATTCCCTTACTACACCATAGGACACTACCACCAACTTTAATTCAAATCCCACAACTCTTGCCTATATAAAGCCTCACCATTGCAAGCATCTCTTGCATCTCATCTTCAACTTCCCATTACCCACTCACCATGTCTTCCATACAAGGATCAACAACCCATATCTCTAAGAAACCTAGGATCACCGTTAGACCACCATCCAAACCTCTCATTGTTGATCTCACCAAAGATGATGAAGTCACAACACCACCTTCCCAAAGCACTCCTAACTCACCATCTCCACCTAATGCTCCTACCAAAACATCATCAACTAGAACAACATCTTCATCATCTCCCTCTTTGAACACCATGCCATCATCCATGGACTATACACTCTCACCTATCACCCCATTGGATTATGCCATGCCAACCCCATCACCTACATACTCACCACCACCTCCTTCTCCAATCATGGGACAACCTATCCAACCTCATCCGGTTGATATACATAGTGCTAATTGCCTATGTTGCCTTCACAACCGCAACCTCATCCGGTTGAGACACACTTCAAGTTCTCATATGTGGAACATCTCTTGACACCACCACCACCTCTAATCATGTCACCCTCTCCACCTTCCACTAGCCCATTTAACTAAACATATTCATGTTTAGTTTCCAACAATAAACATCTAGGACCCCTTTTGGAAATGAAGCTAATCTTAGGGCCTCTTGTTATTAAAGATTTATACGTGCTTCTTGTAGTTTGTTTTTATGTTTATGATGTAGTCATACTTTATGTATGACATTTCTTTTTATGAATAGATGGGCTTATTATGTGGTTGTTTTATCTTTTATGGTTTTTGGCTTCTTAGCCATTTTCTTAGTTTATGGTTGGATATTTGTCTTGGTTGCTACATGTTAGATATTGTATGGGTGTCATCTAACTTTGTTTTGTAGCAAGAACTATTGCTCGATTCCTTGGTGTCCTCCAAACGAGGGGGAGTATACATCAAGGGGGAGTCTTAGCAACCTTTTTGCTTCGACAAAAAGGGGGAGAAATGAGATATAAACTCATGCTAAAAACTTGTTAAAATTAATTTTTAACTTAAAATGAGTTTATGTTTTGTCATCATCAAAAAGGGGGAGATTGTTGATGCAAATAATGTTCTAAAAATATTATTTATATCTTTCGATAACTTCACATTTTGATGATAACAAAATATGAAAATACTTTACGTTAAAATTAACGTAAACAAGTTTTTAGTCAAAAAATCCCGTTTCTACATATATCACTATAGGTATGAACAAACAAATTTACAACTTGACAAATGATCAAAGAAGTGAATTTGTGTTTCAAACTTCACATTTTTAATGTGACAAAACATTTTTTCAAAAATATACCTTACAAGTTATTTTTGAATTATAAAGAAATGTTTTACTAGAAAAATAAGCTTAAAAATCATAACAGCTATTTCCCCCCAAAATCAGCTCCAAACTTCCCCAAATAAACTTTCACCACAAAAAACAAAAATTGGAGCGTCCTTGTCTAGCACGGTACCACAGTACCACTAAATTTAGTGGTACCGTGTGGTATTTAATGGTACCATGTCCTTATAACGGGAAAATTTCCTCTGCCTATAAATACCAGCCCTCTTCACAGTTTTTGGGCATCCTTTTTCACACATAACTTTCTGAGTTCAAAACTCTTATCACATCTTCTCTCCTTTGATCATTTAGTTTAGTTTTCTTTTGTTTAAACAGTGATCCAATCATCCAACCAAGTGATCTCCTTCATTCCTCTACTAGTGCAAGAGAAGAACACAAAGTATCAAAGAAGATACAAATTGTTGTAGTTATAGTTGGTGTACTTGTAACACTTGTTACATACTTGTTGTATCCTAGCATACACCAAGTTCATTTTCTTTTGAGTAGTTTGTGAGAGTAGATCATTGTGATCTTGTTGAGATCTTGGAGATCTCTTTTAGCTTGTAGGCTTTTGTGTTGATCAAGTGGA
The DNA here is from genome assembly GCA_021014915.2 of Artemisia tridentata subsp. tridentata. Classification (NCBI taxonomy): domain Eukaryota; kingdom Viridiplantae; phylum Streptophyta; class Magnoliopsida; order Asterales; family Asteraceae; genus Artemisia; species Artemisia tridentata. The sequence continues at coordinate 279,936,257 of CP139506.1, forward strand.
TCAGGTGTAGATCGGGTAGATTGAGCCAAGTGTGTTGATTGTGTGAATTAGTAAGGATCGTGTGGATCGTGGTAGATTGGTACTAGCTAAGATTAGTACTCGACATTTAGCTTAGTGTTAGAAATAAGGATAAGGTACGTTGTATGGTTTTCTCCGCCTAAAGGGAGCTTTGTTGACATAGTGCTTAGAACTCTCGAGTTTGGTACTCGGGGAGTGGGGTAGGGCGAAGAAGAGCTTCGTGACCGAACTACTATAAATCTCTTTGTCCCTATTTGATCTTTCCATATCATTTCTTTATATTTATTGTTTATATTAGATAGTATTGTTTAGTGTTCATAATGGTGTTGTTTAATTTCACAAAAGAATCGAATCAAAGTTTTTCACAAGTAAAGTTTTATAAAGTTTTAAAAACCGGTAAAACTATTCAACCCCCCCTATAGTTTTCCACACAAAACAATATATCCTTCACGAATGCCTCTTGGGATATAAAAATCCCCTAAATCTCCTGCCTTATTTCTAAACCCAAGAAGTATTTCATGAGCACCAAGTCAGTCATTTCAAATTCTTGAGTCATCGATTCCTTAAACTGATCGATCATCATCTTGTTATTTCATGTGAAAGATGAGATCATCTACGCACAAGGCATCTACCAATACTCTGTTTTCAACTTTAATATATAAAGCATGCTCGTATTGACATTGTACATACCCCATTTTCTTCATAAATGAATCAATACGAGTGTTCCAGGCTCGAGGGCCCTGTTTGAGCCCGTACAATGCTTTTTCATCCTCAGAACTTTAGTCTTCTCTAACTTTTGCATAACCTGGTGGTTGTTCTACGTAAACTACTTCATCTAGTACACCACTTAGGAATGCGGATTTTACATCTGTAGATCTTCCAGCGATTTTGTATGGCTAGTTAGATAAGTAATACGATCTTTTCCATTCTTGCAACTGGGGAAAAAATCTCGTCATAGTCGATAGCCATTTTTTGTCGATATCCTTTTGCAATGAGCCTCACTTTGTACCGGTGAACCTCTCCTCCAACATTCATCTTTTTGTTGTAAACCCATTTTACACCGATAGGTTTATACCCTTTTGGTAATTGAGCCATTTCCCACATTTTATTCCTTTCAAATGCATAGATTTCTTCATCCATAGCTTTCTTCCACTTCTCGCTTCTTATTGCTTCTTCAAACATGATATTTTCAATATCTGCTACAGGACACACCAAATGCATTTCAGTAGTAGATTAATATAAATCTTGTAGACTCCTCGTTCTTTTTTGTATCGTCCTCATTTTTAGAATCAGTTGTGAAAACTGTCAAATCATCCACTATGGTTGGAATAGGGATTTCTGGCATATCTTGTTTGGTGTTGTTGTTAGACTCGTATAAACGATGATTACTCCAGTCTCATGTACTCTCCTTGCTCACATACATATCTATACTTACTGTTTCTTACTTTTCAAAAAGATCATATAATCTGAAAGCCTTAGTTTTGTCCTCATATCCAATGAATATGTACTTTTTTCTCTTATCATCTAAGTTTGTTTGTGTTTGATCTGGTACACGTGCATATGCCACACTGCCAAATACTTTGAAATGAGAGACTGTAGGCTTCACACCACTCCAACATTCTTGAGGGGTCTTATCCAATAATTTGACATGAGGACATCTGTTCTAGATGTATACTGCACATTGAACCGCTTCTGCCCGGAATTCTTTAGGCATATTCTTACTTTTCAACATTGAGCAAACCATGTTTGTAATAGTTTGGTTTTTTCTTTCGACTATTCTATTTTATTGAGGTGAGTAGGGTGCTGTCAGAAACCTTTTGATGCCTTGTTCTTCACAAGAACTTTGTAAATGATATGGACAAGTATTTTCCACCCCTGTCTGACCGCAAAGCTTTAATATATTGACCTATTGTCTTTTTAACCATTGCCTTAAACTTTTTAAAAGTTTCAAATGCCTCTGACTTCTGCTCCATAAAATACACCCAACACTTTCTACTAAAATCATCAATACCTTTTATTCCCAAAAGAGACAGGAGAGAGGTCCACACAGATCTCTGTGAATTAATTCCAGTAACTATTTTTCCTGGTAGTTAACATTTCTTGGGAATGAATTTCTTGTTTGTTTGCCAAGAACACAATCTTTATAGAAATGATCAAAATATTTGAGGTTTGGACTTTTTCTCCCAATGGTCAAAGGAGAGGAAAAAATGGACTTTTTCTCCCAATGGTCAAAGGAGAGAGAGGGCTATGACGAGAACACCAACAGCTATGATGACAAAGGATGGACGTGGGTTATCGGAAAATGAAACAAGCATCTCAAAGGCCGGCTGTCCGATAAGGAGGAACCCACCACTATGCATGCAAAATCTGATAACACAATAACCTATTACTTCACCAGCTTTCCAACAAACTGGGATCATACCATCATGAAAGAAATCTTCTCCAAGTACGGTAAGGTTAAAGACGTCTTCATTTTTGGAAAACAAAACAAACAAGGCTAGAGATTCGGTTTTGCCCGTTTCACTGAGGTGTCCAACCCAACTACTTTTGAAGCCGTACGTAATACCATTTGCATTGGAACTCGAAAAATCCATTGTAATATTGAACGGTTCCAATGTCGCACTAATCAGAGCCATGAGGTACGTACGCATCACAAACTGAACGACCATAAACCACCACCGCCGACCACGTCTAAATATCCCTATAACTCTTATGTCAACATACTCAAAGGTAATAACAACTACCCTCCTAAACCCAAGAAAACAACCCGCAATATCCAACTCAATTTTCCTACTACTTCTTCAGACCATGAATCTTTCACTTCTGTTGTTGGTGAGTTAAAATCAATCAATGGAGCCCTAAATACATACAACCTAATCTTGGATGAGGGGTTTGATGATTTCTCCATCAAATACCTTGGTGGTCTTTTCCTCCTGTTACAACTACCCAGCCATGAACTTGCTACCAAAATTCTTTCAAACAATACCCTAATTTCTCACTTCAAATCCCTCATACCATGGAACAATGACTTTCAGATTAGTGAATGGATAACTTGGATTGCAATATCTGGACACCCTCCACATATTTGGTTTTCAGAAACATTCAATAGTATTGCCAAGAATTGGGGCCAAGTGATCATTCCAGAGGATTGCAACGCGAGGCAATTCAATCTTACTTTTGGGAAAGTTTGCATTCTCACAAAACACTAGGATTTCATTAAAGAAACGGTTTCTATCCCTCCTAAAAAGGAACTTCTTTCGATCCGGGTTCATGAAACAGAAGGTGAGATTGAATCACTTTTCAATGGATACCTCTACGACTCATCATCTGATGAAGAAGATGATGAATCGTAAGATAATGACAGTAGGGTTGATTCGAATGAAGATGGCAACAATGTTGATGATGTTAATGATAAACATGATGGTGATAATGAAGAAAGTGGTGAGTATGTTCATCATGGAGATGCAGCTGTCAATGCCATATCGGCCAGAGGTAATTCCGGTGAAGACTCTATTAATGGAACCAATTCAAATTGCAATACAAACAAAAACCCAAATATGGAAAAGACAAAAGTGTATGAAGGATATGCTTTTCATGCAGATAACCTTATTAAGGAAGCGTCTACATCTTGTATTGGGCATGGAGTCAATGACTGTATGGAAAACATCCCTATGACAGACAACCTACCACCAACCTTAGCATGTGACACAAATGACAGCATCTCACAGGTAAAGTCAAACCACTCTTTTGACGTTTTATGCAAGCCCAAAACTCCTACTGGACTTTCTATGACTCCCAAAAATAATAATACAACTCAGGAACCTAACACTAAAGCCCAAACCCCATCACTCCACGAGCCCACATGCACCCTCAGCCCAACAAGATCAAGAATTAAACCTAAATCCACATTCATTAGGCGTTCAGCTTCTGTCCCAACCAATCACCCTAACAACACTAGAATGAAAAGATTTCTCACCATGAAGCTTATTCATCCAATCAATGGAATTAAAAATTGCACCACACAACCTAAAAAAACTCATGGAAAACCTAAAATCCGCATACAGCCAACTCAATCTTTCACTGACTCGAATGATTGTTTTGCAACCTCGGATTCCCTATCCAAGATTCAGCGATGCAACTTAAGGTTACTGTCTAAACCCTGTGTGTCTTTGAGTTCTGAATCAAATGAGGTCAATAACACCATACATGTGGGTAATCAAATAGGGTTTGAAATGAATGGCAAAGAATGTGATCTTCAATGCATCTTTGCTAATGGTGACTGCAACTTTGATCAATGAATGTCCTCTCTCTTAATATAAGAGGTGTACGAGAGGATCATAAGAAAGCTTGGATTAAAATACTTTGCATCGAAAATAAGGTTAGTTTTTTGGGTATTCAAGAAACTATGACAAGTAACTTGAATAGGCTTTCCATTCAGTCTATGTGGAATAATAGTCCCTTTGATTTTGCTTGCAATGATTCGAGTGGCAAGTCTGGTGGTATCCTTACTTTCTGGGACACTACATTTTGTGGAAACGGTAGAAACGGTGGGGGGGGAGGGGGTGAATACATTTCCTTTTCAAACTTAAAAACATTTGTATCAATTATAGTATAAAGCAAGTTTTGCCATTCTTATTCCGGTTTATATTTCTTTTCTAAAATCATCCTTATGACAAATTGCCGATCAAGCTTGACGTAATATGTAAAGTGTCAACACAAAGACAATCAACAATATAAGAATAAAAGTAAAGCGATAAGTAAGAAGGATATGCAAACCAACACGAGGATTTATAGTGGTTCGGTTATGAAGCTCCTCTTCGCCCTACTCCACTCCCCGAGTATCCAAATCGAGAGTTACTTCACTAGATCAACAAGCTTCTTTCTCGGTGGAGAAACCTTACACAAAATAGCTTACACTTTATCCAGTATAAAGCTAAATACCGGGTCCTTAACACGGCAGACCAAAACAACACAACATCGCCTACACTTTATCCAGCATAAGGCTAGATACCGAGCTCTTCCACGAGGTAGAGCCAAACCTTCGCCGCCTATACTTTATCTGGTACAAGGCTAGATACCGGATTCCATTACAAAAGAGGAACCACTACCTGAGCAACACAACACATCATGAGGAAACAACGCCCCACTACACCAATCTACACAACACAACTATGAAACTCGTTATGGTTTGTGGCCCAGCATAACAAACCTTGTGTTTTATGGCACAAACACATAAACCATCTAATCTAGTTAGAGATACAAGAAGAAGATACAAGAGAAGATCCAAGAGAAGATCCAAGACTATATTTCTAATGGATATGAATGACTAAAATAAATGAATTTCCTTTAATAGAAAGCCTTCAATGAAGATCACAAGTTCCCTAGGCTTGTTGTGATAGATCTTTATGTATGTATGTTTGTGGTGGATGAGGATGCAAGATCTCTAAGCTTGCTTTGGAGGATCACTTCAGTATGTAAGAATGCAAGATCTTACGGCTTGCTTTGGAGGATCACTTTGGGAGTATGCTTACAACAAAATGAGAGTTAGAAGCATCATGATCATATGAGAAAGAAGGTGTTTTACATGTTTTCCTTACTGATCTAAATGTGCTAGAAATGGTAGAGAGAAAGTATGTGAAAGGTGTGTCAAACAATGAAGAAATGGCCTTGTATTTATAGGAAAAGAAGTCATTGTTCACCCAGATTCGGCGAATTCATTACAAAAGGGATCCGGCCCTTTATAACCCAGGGGTCCGGCTATCTGGTATTACCAGTCCGGATCTTGGGTTACAATTCTGGGCTTTGGGTTAAGGTCCATGGGTCATGTTATGTCATGCATGATGTCAAAGACATCTTGGGTTATGGGGTATGGACTTTGGGTCATGGGTTATGAACTTGGGTAATGGGTTATGGACTTTGGTTCGTGGGTCATGGGTTTTACCCATTGTGATGTCATGTATGATGTAATGTACATTAATGCACATGGGTCATGGGTTATAGGTCATGGGTTTTGGGTTATTGATAGTCCAAGAATGCATATTTAATGCATGATGCAATTAATGCACATGGGTCATTGGTTATGGGTCATGAGTTTTGGGTTATGGATACTTCAAGCCATTTACATGTTTTATTTAACTATGTATTTTTAAAAAAGTGTAAGTAACAAAAGTTACTTATAAGTGTTTTATAAAAATAGTTTTGGCTTTATGTAAACTATTTTACTAGATGTGTTTAATGGTTTATTAGGGGTTTTGATCTTAACGCAACATAACAAACATGTACGAACCTGTGTTGTAGCATACAAAGACTTGAGGCGTCGAGAGATGTTGAAAGTATGTTGAGACAAAATATGATTACGAGTAACTTGTACATTTTACGTTATGTATTACAAGTTACATGGTTTGTCATCAATCAAAACAAACGAGACTGTATAGATTAAATATCGTAATATTTGCACTAACAATCTCCCCGTTTTTGATGATGACAAAATATATGTAAACGTAATAGATAGGTAAAATGATAAAGTTACTTGTGTCCGTACTTCCTTTATATTACCTTCTCCGTTTACACTCTTCTTCCCCTTTTGTCGAAACAAAAAGGGTGTGTCTTTGGACTTAGAGTTTACTTCTCCCAAGAATGGCGAGCTTGCATCATCCCTAGTGAAGTTAAATTGAAAACCCCTTATTGCTCCCCTAACAATTCTCTTGAAGCTTGGAAGACTTGTACGAAAGAAGCGTGATGTTGTCTTGTAAGAAGAACCCTGAGAAACACAAAAGAAAGCTACAAGAAAGCTATAAGAATGATCCTTGGATCTGAGGTTAGAGAGATATAAGAATAATAGAGATTAGAAGAGAAAAGGGAAGTGAAGAAATGCAAGTTTGCTCCCCCTTGATGAGTGCTCCTCTTTGATGAGGGCGTCAAGTAATTAGGGAGATGATATCATTGCAAGATGTGCAACGATTATGCTTTGATGAAAGCTCCCCATTGTTGAGGGCGTCAAGTACACCTTGTTTTGAAAATCTAAAAAACAAAAATTAATACAAAACTATATTCGTCCTTGGATGAGTGAGTCATACGTTGCACTCTATAGATGCTTGACGGAAGCTCCTCCTTGCTAGAGGGCGTCAAGAAGAATCTAAAAAAAAATGAGTAAGCCTCGTCCGGAGACAAGTATGCCATATATAAAACCATATATATGAGTGAACCTACAAAGAAAAGATTAGTGTAAAATTTCGTCCATAGACGAGAGTGTCATACACATCAAAGTGTATATGTGAACCTACAAAGAAAAGATTAATGTCAAAAAGAAAATAATCCTACTACTTGCATCATCGTGGTTGGTTTAGAGGTTGTAAGGTTGTTCAAGGTAGAAAGAATGTATTTAGTAATGAGACGCATTTCATTATGAAATTCACTTGGCTTTTGACAACATAGATGTTTGTGGATGATGCGTGGTTTTGTAACCTTACAACAGGTTTTACCTCTCGAGGGATCTCAAGAGGCTTACAACCCCACCAGGCAGTGTACCTGACCGATGTAGTATAGTGTAGTGGTAAGTACGGGGGATTGATCGTTCTCCACAGGGAATAGTGTTCGTTAGGCGTGAAAGACTACTCTAATTAGGTCTAAGGGTTGAGGAGGATTCTTTTTATGTTTTTATAATTTTTATGAAAGCAAGTAAAATCTCGGGTTTGAAAGAGTGGGCGGAATTAGTTGCTGGTCAACTAACCCAAATAACTACAAATGCAAATAAAGTAAATAACAAAAATGAAAATGTGGAGAGAAACTTATGTGTTGAGAAATGTGTTTACTTAGATTTCCTTACTCCCTAACTATCTTTTACCGGTTAATTAGTGTGTATTAGTCGCGTGGATGACGGGTGTATTCCTTAATACCATTCGTGGGGTGGCGTACTTACTTCCCCAACTCTACAAGCTCCTACTTCACTCCTATGTCGAGCCGGCTAGGAAGCTCCTAACATGGGATCACTAGAATTCGCTTGTGCATTAAATACAACCATAAAAACCTTTAGTACGCATTTGGTTCATGTTTCTTAAGACGTTCAAGCAAGTTACCGAATAGGAAGTTAGCCAGTTTTCTTAAGCCTAACATAGATAAACAATCATCCAATACAACTAACAACACACTAATAACCAATAATCAATAGCTAGGTTTCATTAGATCTAAGCAAACACAAGATAAATTTAGCCTAACATGTTAATCAAAAGACAAGAATAAGATAAAATCAAACAACACATAGACATATTGAATGATTAATTGATAACTTATCTTCAATGTAACATGGAAGATCTCAAGGCAAAAAGCCTTGAAAAAGTAGCTAAAATCGTCTTAGGGTTTTCTCCCAAAATTCCACACACTAAGCTCTCCCTTATGACAAAAAATTAGAAAACTATATATAGACTTTTGCATCTGACGGCGTCACCTTATGGATTGTGACGCCGTCACCTCGCCGCTTCTAGGGTTCCCGGATGACCTTCTTGATGCCGTCCCTCTTTAGCTCTTCAAAAATCCATTCTGGCTTATCAAGGCTTGACGCCGTCAGCTCGTGAACGTGACGCCGTCCCCTTATGATTTAAGCCGTGACGCCCTTGATCAAGTTAAAGCGTGACGCCGTCAGAATTCACATGCTATTTTCACTGGCCTATCATGAGTAAATTTCACGTCCACTTTTTCTTGCCAAAGCATGACGCCGTCCAGAGTTAATTGTGACGCCGTCAAAGGTAACATTCAGCCGATTTTTGAGACTTTGTCGTTTTCTTCACTTTTATGCTCCAAAAACGTCCAAAATGCCTCCTTTTCCAGATTTCTCCTCAAAAGTACCTAAAATGACAAAAGGAACGATTTAGGGCAATATTTGATCAAATAAATACGATTTAAGGCTTAAATGACCCCTTAAAAGCGGTACACTTTTCGCTTCATCAAATACCCTTACACTTGAGATTTGCTTGTCCTCAAGCAAATGCGCTTTTATTCTAATCAAAATACAAGTAAGGGGTCATTTAATGCAAACATAAAAGTAATTACAACAAATAATCGTTCCACTTCAATCATAATAAGCACGGAGATTACATACTAGCACCTCACAAGTAGTGTTTAGATACTCACATCTCTCAAGTGTCATCAAAATAAATCTCATAAATGAAAACGGATAATATCTCTCACTACCTGTCATAGCAAATAGATTACCATAGGCTTGGGAAAGGATCGAAAACCTCCTCCACTAGGCGTAAGCACCTAAGATAAACTATCAAAGAGGGCTTTTAAATGGGTTATAACGTTAGGTGTAGGGAAAAGGAAAACACGGTTTTGTTGGATACGGGATATTTTACTGGTGGCGAGTTAAAGATCTTGATCAATTACATGTACTATACAATGTTGCTAAGCCAAGACTAGACTCAATCTTAAGCTAAAAATGAAATAACAAAACAAAAACATAAAACAAACATAAAATGAAACGGGATGGTAGTCCGTATGTTTTTTCTATTTTTCATTTTCTCATTTTTTTTTTTTTTTTTTTTTTTTTTTTTTTTTTTTGTATACACTCTTGCCCTACCATCCAAAATAATACATCATAGGGGCATTGCATTCCCCTTACACTTGAACTTTTACATAACTTTACAATTAACTATTCTAATGACTCGAATTAAGATAATCAAAACACTTGGAGTACTTTTAAAACATTTAGCACATATGGGGGTAATAATGTTGTTCTTCCCCATTACTCCATTACACTAGTACTTTACCCATGAGTCCCAATCGTCCCAAAACAATATGTACAAGGATATGACTCGACTTAGCAACCATGTAATCAACTAGATAATTAACTTGGGTTTAAACAAATGTTGTCACAATAATGCACTAAAAATGAGTGCATACAAGGTAGGCTAAGGCGATTTGGGTGTACATTTTAGTGGGGTGTAAACAAATTCTTCCTTTAAGTAAAATGCTTAAAGGTCGAAACGAAAAGATAGGCTCTGAGGGGTGTACTAGGGGTATCGTGTACTAAAAATGAGTACAACGCAAAGGGTGTGGGAGAATTACTTGACCAATGTAGCCAATGTAATTGTAACAAAAACACAGGTGTAAAACAATGGGTTAATCCTAATGCCTCTTATCATGTAGTAAATCTAACTACACGAATGTAGTCTCACTTGTGGCCTTGGAATGGTCCTAACGCAAGTTCTAGAATCTAAGTGCTACCGGTACACACATCATAGCATAAATGCTTTTCCTACCAATTCTAGGGGCGAACCTCACATATTTGGGGTGGAAAATTTTTTAGTGGTACGGTTTTTTTGTGCTAGTCATATAACTCCTATCCGTGAGACGCTCATTAAGATCAAAGTTTCACTCCTATATGTTGTAAAAAAATTTTAAATTTGGCACTAAAATTGCCCTAACAGGTATTTATCTCAGTTTTATTACACATCTACTATTAAACAAACAAAAATCAAGCGCAATTGTATTCTCAAAAATCGAACTTTTACCCCCCCCTTACACTTAAGATGAACATTGTCCCCAATGTTCAAATAACAAGATGTAAAAGAAAAAAGTAAAAGAATGAAATCAAATACTCCCCTGATTCGCTCGGTGGATAATGAAGTTACACGGTTAAATCTTCCTCCAAGGAGAATGTTGAAGCTCCATGACTAATGCATCGCCAAAAGCTTGATTCCATAAACATCTCCTTGTCCAAAATAACCTGTTAAACCTGAGAAAACAAACACGAAAACCTGCATAACATCGGCGGGATAAATCTATATATAAGGATATAATGCTTGTGGAATGATAATTTTGCAGATTCCTGGAGATTATAAGTTGGAGATTTAATAAAAACTTTTTATGAAAACAAAACTTTCAAAAATTTCTGAAAATTAAATCTGACGCCGTCAGGTTATGAACCCTGACGCCGTCAGAAATGACCTGACAAAAATTTTCATTTTAAGTTTCCGGAAAATTTCTGGAAAAACCTTTACCTTACTTCCTGGAAATCCTGCAAAACATCATTATGACTCGATACAAGCATTTGACTCAAACAAACACTAATATGTATGTTCATTTATTATTATTACGATTCATGTTAATTTGTGTTCTAACAAACCGATTTAGATTTCCCTTACACTTATCTTTTGCAAAATACCTTTATATGTAGTTAAGACGAAGTTAAAAACAACATAAAGCATTTTCACAAATTACTTTTGAACATGAATCAATACTAATAAAAATTAAACACACATACGGAAAATAAAATCAAACAAACAAATAAATAAACACACAAAGCAAATAAAACAAATAAAGCTTGGGTTGCCTCCCAAGAAGCGCTTTTCTTTATTAATGAGTCTTGTAGCTAGACTCAAAGTCACGTACATTACGTGACTCCATCATCGGTCACGGTTCCTAGGCCATTCTCCTTCCCGGTTTTATATTTCGGTCCTAATTTCAAACAATCCTTGTAGAAACCGAATATCCTTTCCATAACATAGTCTACTCCTTTACTTCTATCCTCATCATTCCTATAGTAGACCGCTTGCTTGAGCTCCTTCTCAACATTTGACAAGTGTTGGAATTGTTCTATCTTATATGGCATTTGGTAGCTTACTTCATCGGTCTCATCCTTAAATCTAACTATCCCTAAGGAAGGTTCATAAGTCATTCTAGAGACCTCAACAAATGGTTTTCCAAAAACCACTTGAGTCAAGGATGCATCGACTATTGGGCGGATATCTTCTACAATTACAAAGTCGGTGACATAGGTGAAGTTTCCTACATAAACCGGTAATCCCTTAACTCTTCCCGTGAAGTTACTCATCCAACCCTTGTCAGGGAACATCCTATACCCAAGTTGATTCTTCATTATCAAGTTGTAGTGGGCTCTAGTCATGATGTTTATGGGCGATCTAAGGTCGATGTAAGCTTTCCACACATGTAGATGTCCAATGTTGCATGGTATGTTGAGATTAGAAGGGTCGCCTATTTCTATGATTGGTCTACCTAGGAAGTATGGTGTCTCGGGGTCATCGAATAAGTTTGTATGATATGCGCGCTCTTCCTTAGTGGGTAGCCTATTGAAGTAGTCCTCATCATCATCTACTTCTTCAATCACACTTGTCCTAACTTCCTTATCAACCTCGACTTTCCTATCCTCATCCTTAGGTTCACTATTATCCTTATTCCTATCAATTGGTTTAATAGTGACAATGTTGACAAAGTGGACGTGTTTGGATGAAGAGGGGTCTTTTACTTGGGGTCCGCTATTTGTGTTCCTAGCGTCCTTATGTGGAGGTGATAACACTTGGTTATGGAGATCTTTCAACAAGTTGTCAATTTTATTGGTCATCTCCGTTTGTTGTTGATTGAATTCGGCTTCAAACTTGGCTAAACGAGCTTCTTGAGATGCCATAAATTGAGACATCAATCCTTCAAAGTTATTGGTACTACCATTGCCGGAAGGATTGTTGTTGAAAGTACGGTTCGAGTTGGAACCGCTTGATTGGAAACGATTAGGTGGGTTGGAAGAATTGGTTTGTTGTGTGTTTTGGTTTTGTTTCCACCTAAGGTTCGGGTGATTTTTCCATGAGGGGTTGTATGAATCACCGTAATGGTTTGGCTCGGGTTTGAAAGTGTACCACTTGTCTCCCGCTCCGTCGGTACGCGAGGATGCGTAGTCCACAAAAGCTTGTTCGGGGAGTTCCATGCAATCACGAGTGTCGTGGGGACCACTACATAATTCACATGAAGAAGTGATTTTGTTCACTTGGCTTGAAGGTTTAGGAGCCTCGTAGGATTTCATGAGAAACTTGACTTGGTCTTCAAGTTCTATGATCCTACGGTCGGAAGTGCTTGAATTGTTAGAAGGCAAAGATATTGCCTTGACCGTTTTATTCAAATCACGGGGATCACTCCAACTTTCGTTGTCATAAAGAGCAAGATCCTCTAGGAGAGCCCATGATTGTTCCGCACTTAGATCACGTAGCTTGCCACCGGCCGATTGGTCAATGGTTTGCCTCGTGGAGAGATTGATATGGTCATAGAAGATTTGGACTTGGAGCCAAAGTTCTATGCCATGGTGAGGGACTTTTTGGAGTAAGTCCTTGAATCGAGTCCATGCCTTGTAGAGAGTTTCGCCTTGACGTTGTTGGAACATCAAGATATCATTCCTTAGCTTGGTAGTTCTTCCCGGTGGGAAAAACTGAGCAAGGAAACGAGTGGTGAGATCCTCCCAAGAGGTAATGGATCCTGCGGGTTGACGTTCTAGCCACTGACTAGCTTGGTCCCGCAAAGAGAATTGGAAGAGACGCAATCGGGTCGTCTCTCGAGTGGCAACATCAAGGTCTATAGAATCAACGATTTTAAGAAAGTCCTTGAGATGTTGATTAGGATCTTCAGAACGAAGTCCATGGAATGCGCATCCGCTTTGCACCAACCGGATGGTGTCGGATCGCAAGGGTGTGATATTGGCTCCTTGAGTGAGCTCAATGGTGTTTCGATAGCCATGGTGGCTAGGACGGGAATACTCTCCTAAAGTACGGGCTCTAGGAGGTGGTGGTGGTTGTTGTGGTGGTGGGTTGTGGGGTTAAGGATATTACCATCTTCCATGATGTCGGATGGTATGGTTACGAACAAAGACACGAAGAAAATAGATAGACTAAAGAAAACCTAGAAAAAAAAAATAAAATAAAAATCTCACTAGAAAGGAATCTAGTGAGTAGACCTAATAGAAATAAAAATTCAACCTAAACAATAACTATTCCCCGGCAACGGCGCCAAAAACTTGATGCGTGGTTTTGTAACCTTACAACAGGTTTTACCTCTCGAGGGATCTCAAGAGGCTTACAACCCCACCAGGCAGTGTACCTGACCGATGTAGTATAGTGTAGTGGTAAGTACGGGGGATTGATCGTTCTCCACAGGGAATAGTGTTCGTTAGGCGTGAAAGACTACTCTAATTAGGTCTAAGGGTTGAGGAGGATTCTTTTTATGTTTTTATAATTTTTATGAAAGCAAGTAAAATCTCGGGTTTGAAAGAGTGGGCGGAATTAGTTGCTAGTCAACTAACCCAAATAAATACAAATGCAAATAAAGTAAATAACAAAAATGAAAATGTGGAGAGAAACTTATGTGTAGAGAAATGTGTTTACTTAGATTTCCTTACTCCCTAACTATCTTTTACCGGTTAATTAGTGTGTATTAGTCGCGTGGATGACGGGTGTATTCCTTAATACCATTCGTGGGGTGGCGTACTTACTTCCCCAACTCTACAAGCTCCTACTTTACTCCTATGTCGAGCCAGCTAGGAAGCTCCTAACATGGGATCACTAGAATTCGCTTGTGCATTAAATACAACCATAAAAACCTTTAGTACGCATTTGGTTCATGTTTCTTAAGACGTTCAAGCAAGTTACCGAATAGGAAGTTAGCCAGTTTTCTTAAGCCTAACATAGATAAACAATCATCCAATACAACTAACAACACACTAATAACCAATAATCAATAGCTAGGTTTCATTAGATCTAAGCAAACACAAGATAAATTTAGCCTAACATGTTAATCAAAAGACAAGAATAAGATAAAATCAAACAACACATAGACATATTGAATGATTAATTGATAACTTATCTTCAATGTAACATGGAAGATCTCAAGGCAAAAAGCCTTGAAAAAGTAGCTAAAATCGTCTTAGGGTTTTCTCCCAAAATTCCACACACTAAGCTCTCCCTTATGACAAAAAATTAGAAAACTATATATAGACTTTTGCATCTGACGGCGTCACCTTATGGATTGTGACGCCGTCACCTCGCCGCTTCTAGGGTTCCCGTATGACCTTCTTGACGCCGTCCCTCTTTAGCTCTTCAAAAATCCATTCTGGCTTATCAAGGCTTGACGCCGTCAGCTCGTGAATGTGACGCCGTCCCCTTATGATTTAAGCCGTGACGCCCTTGATCAAGTTAAAGCGTGACGCCGTCAGAATTCACATGCTATTTTCACTGGCCTATCATGAGTAAATTTCACGTCCACTTTTTCTTGCCAAAGCATGACGCCGTCCAGAGTTAATTGTGACGCCGTCAAAGGTAACATTCAGCCGATTTTTGAGACTTTGTCGTTTTCTTCACTTTTATGCTCCAAAAACGTCCAAAATGCCTCCTTTTCCAGATTTCTCCTCAAAAGTACCTAAAATGACAAAAGGAACGATTTAGGGCAATATTTGATCAAATAAATACGATTTAAGGCTTAAATGACCCCTTAAAAGCGGTACACTTTTCGCTTCATCAGTGGAAGATGGTTCAATGACCATGGATTGTAGTGGTAGTGAGACACTATTAGGATGTGGTTGACACAAGTAGGTTATGGTTGAGGATTGTTAGTTCTTGGAGGTAAATCTTCTAGAGAGTTCAAGAAAGGGTGAAGAATGAGGTGTAGTAGAGGAGAGAAGTCAAGGTTCAAGAGGTGAAACTCGTGTAGGTTGTGTAGATATGTGAGTATTTTGGGGTGTAGGTTTAGAAGAAGTTGGTTTAAGAGATGAAGGTGATGGTTTGATAGAATGGAGTTGTAGTGGAAGACATGATGACTTTGTGAGTAGTGAAAGATGGTGAGGATAATGCAAGATGAGGGATATGATAAATGTGTGAATGAGCACAACTTGTCTTGATAATGAAATCGACCATTGTCAACCTACACAAATCTAAATGAGTTAGTACAAAAGGAAAACAATTATATCAATTAGTACAAACAGAGAAATTGTTCACATAATATCATGGAAGCAAAAGAGAACACATAAATAGTCACATATACGGATCACATAAAAAAAATTCTTCTTCCATGAATGTCGCAACAAGCTTTAAAGAGAAAGACTATAGAACAAGGCCTTAAAAGAAACTGATAATCCTATGTGTTGAGCTAGTGTTTAAGTGAAGAAAGGAAGATTATAAGTGAAAGAGTTTATTTTTAACTGCTCTGTTTCCCCGGACCCTTCTCAAAAGGGATCAGGCTAGCACTAGCTAAGGGATCAGGATAACTGAGACAGGGAAATGTAGGATTAGCGTGTATGTAAGTGCTCATAGCCAATATAAGTTGAGGTGATGCGTGAAAGAGAGTGTCTTAAATAGTGGAAGTCCTGATAACTTAAGACTAATGATTGCTAATGATAAGTTTTATAGAGAGATGAGAGCTAAAGAAAGCTAAGAGATGATTAAGGATGAAACTAGTTGGCTTAGGAAGTGGTTAATGGAGATAGAAATCAGGGAGTGGTCAAGAGGAAAGTCAGAAAGATTCCTAAAAACTATAAGAAATGAAAATTTGATTTTAGAGCATTTTAGGGACAAAATGGGTAAAATGATTTTTTGAAAAATAAGATTAATATGGGGATAAGTGGATTAAGATGAGAGGAAGAATGTGTAAGCACCGGGATGGAAAGATGATGAGTGTTTAAGAAATGGTAAATCATAAACATCTTAGAAGAGTCCTAAGACATCCATAAGAAGATATAGGAACTGATGGATCGTGTTTTGGTTGATTATTGTGATTCGAAAGGTCGGGTATGATGGAAATACATCATGTTCATGGTTAGAGAGAGAGTAGAGAGAGAAATAGGAAACCTGGTTTTATTTATAATAATGAAAGTGTAAGTAACACACACAAGGCTCACCCCTCCATGGAAGTATGGAGGGGTATTTATAGTCCATCATAGGCACCACTTTACAATATTGACGCTTTTAGTACCTGCGTATGTGGCTTACATGATAACTAATGTAATCCCGTAAATGTCGTTCCTTTTACATGTTAGGATCATTGTAAAACCCCAAAATTAACACAATCCGAAATGACTAAAATGCCCTCAAATTTAAATTTTAAGAACTTATGAAAATTATATAAGTAACATCATTATACTTAACCTAAAATGATTATGTCTTAAGTTATATAATGAATTAAGCTCCAAATAAAAACATTACACTATAAGTAAGATGTACAAAATAAAAATCCTATAAACCTAACTAAGCTAGTCGACCCATATTATGTGTTACACATTATAATTTTTGGCCCAAATATGAAGAGATAATCATGCATTGATTTTGATTGATCACAAGCCCATAATAACATTCATTCATTCCTTATTTGTCCCAATCAACAAACACGGTTTCCCCTCAAAAGATTATAACCGAACCTTTTGCAAACCCTAGACTCCTCCATCTAAAAATTTTCGGCTGCCTTTCTTTGCTACTGCTGTTCGATCCAAACAAAACCACAAAGGAGGCTTTTGGTGATCTTGATCTTGTGTTCTTGTCCTAATTCGTATCACACATAAGGTAATCAATACATATCCTATTTAATCTATTCGAATTTTGGTGGAAAAAAAAAACCCTAATCGATCCATAAAATCTTCTTGTGTTTTTATTTCTATTCGATCGTCACAAGAGGAAGAAAGGAGGAAGTTTTGGTGATTGATCTTGTGGTGTTCTTGTTCGTTGATCATGCTACGAGGGTAAACGTATCATCTTTGTTCAATAACCATTTTCTTATTTGATTCTTGAAGATCTTGTCGAGTTAAAAATCACATATGATGATAAAAAGAATCACATAAAATGATAACATGTTGACATGAAATAATGAATATGAGAACCCTAATATTAATTGATCTATTGTTGTGATTATAATTCGAATTAATATGAACATTTTAAAACCTTGTAAGGGTCGACCTAATGTGTTTTTATATCATATATGAAGGCCTTGTGTCAATGAATGAGTTTTTGAATTAGTTACACATAAAATATTGAAACCAGATTCTGACCAGGAAATTTAGACCGAATTTAATCGATTGGATCTTGATGATAACAAAGTGTATTTGGGTGTTTCTGGAGTCTAAACATAATTTTAAGAAAAGAGCTTTCTGAAAAAGTAAGTCTTGTAATTTTTAGACTTGGGAAGGCAACTTTTTGATTTTTCGAAGTTCAAGTGTAAAACTGAATTCGTATGTCTAGAAAAACAGTCTGTGTTTTTGATTTTTCATTTGCAAACCATGTCGAATTAGAAGATGCCCTTTTAACTGAGTCATATTTCATATGTCTAGTAATTACTGAAATTTTTGTAGATGTTTCTAAATTTTCTAGATGGGGAATTGAAATACAAACTTTTCAGGTGTTTCATCAGATCAGATTCAGGAACATGTTGTGGAAATTGATTTTTCATTCGTACTTATACTATTTAATAAAATCTGGAAAAATTACATAAAATACTTAAGACATTGAGGTATCTCTGGGAAATTTTGGGGATTTTATTTTTGAGTTCTTTTATGATTCATAAATTCGACAAAACATAACAAATTCGTATATAAAAAACTGTTAAGGGTTTAAAAAGAATTAAAAAGGTGCTATGTGTTTTTTTTCCAAACTAAAGGGTTTAAATTGTCATTTTTCTAAACTAAAGGGTCTAACTTGTGAAAATATGTAACTTTAAAATATTTACATTTCATACCCTAATCCTACCATAATGACACTATAATCCCTAAACTGGTTATATTTGCATAATGAACCCTTAAACTTATGAAAACTACACCATGAACCCTAAACTTATGTAAATGGCAGTATGAACCTTAAGTTACTAAATATGGAAATCCTGCTAAAATAAGTAATCTGATTTAAAATAAGTTATTAATCAGACGATCATAAATTCGTGTAGATTCGCTGAAGATGGAGTTACTTCCGATCTTTTCGTTTCTAGTTGTATTTTCATTTGCGGTCTAAGGTACAAATATTCTACCCTTTTTCAGTAAGGGTGCTTTCGTTTCTCATGATTTTCTTGATCTTGATTCATTAGGATTCCCTAAGCCATTGTTATGATCCCTTATACTTTGATTCGTTCTTCATGATCCCTTTGACATTCGTCATTATGACCCTATGACATAAGTATTCGAATCACTTGATGCTTAGAAGGTTCATTTGATTTTGTAACTGGATGTGAAAACCTTTCTAAATTTTATCATGAAATTTTTTGAGAAAAACTAATTTTAAAGTGATGTTTATGAACGACGCGATACCACTTTTATATGAAATTTTATTAAACTTTTATGAAAACTACTTTTAAAGACCACCTTTATGGAAACCGTTTTTAAAGATCATTTTTATGAAAAACCATTATTAAAAGATTTATTTAAATGAACATTTGATAGAAACCTTTGAATTGAACCTTGCTATGAACCATTTGATTTCGAACCTTTGATTATGAACCTTTGAGATCCTATGCCTGATATGATTCCCTCATTTGACTCATGACATTCATTGACTGATTGTTATTCTTATTGTTTCACTCTGACATTTATTTAAATTTCTCTGCCATGCTATGCTTATGTTTTGCCATGCTATTTGAGTTACTATCTTTTTCTTTTGCCATGCTAGTTTGTTATTGTTGTATGCTATGATAGATCTGTGCTTGAGCTTAACTAGTTCTGGAGGTACCAGGACCATGTCTTTGATGACACCTTAGGCATGACACTCCCGTAGAGGTGTGATAGATCTACGGCGTTCCCCCTTATGTATATGTATTATATCGCGATCACTATTGGCCAACCCTATGTGTGCTTAGTCTAGTACTGACATACATACTTATGTTAGGGAGCGTATGGATGCATCCTAGGTTTTATGTTTTATGTGATTATGGTGACCAGGTGGTGTGTGCCTTGCACTCCTTCTCACATTTTTATTTTATTTACTTAGAGGTCTCCCCTCTTCGTATACTTATATGGTATTTGTATGATTTGATAGATTATGTATGGAGTTCTTATGGCACATCCTTATATGAACCTTTCTTTATTTTCATTTCATTCCTTGTTTCATTCCTTATTCAGTTCTTATGCATTCTTGATTCTTAATTCTCCTTCATGATTATGCTTTTCGTTTCGTATTCTTATTTCTTCGTTTGCTTATGCTTATTTACCGTTCCGTTATGTTATATATATATCTGTTCACCGGGCTTTTTAAGCTCAGCCGCATTTCTTTCCATGCGGCAGGTTTTAGATGGAAGCTGGGTTATGAGTGGAGAGCACTTGGGACTTAGAGGACATTACTTCATAGCTATCCTGGATTAGAGATGACTAGAAGTAATTACGATTGTAGACTTAGAATTTATTATTGGATTTTTCCCATGTAACCTTGTATTTCAGATTTTCCCTTTGTAACCTTTGAATTTCATTTGTATTAATTAAGTCTTATGCTTGTGTTTGCTTTGATATGTCACCATAACGTAATACTTCTACCCTTATCGGGTTGGGGTGTTACAATTATGGTATCAGAGAGACAGGCTACGACTCGTAATACATTTACCCTTAGCCTGTGAAGTTTGGACCATTAAGTTTCCACTGTAGGCGCTCATAAGATAACCTTTGAGAATTTTCTTTAGGATCTCCCCGTAGGAACATAAGCTATACCGGTGAGGAATGGGTAGACTAGGACATCTATGTAAGTAGCATTGCTTTCGCATCACTCTGATTCGTGCCTTTGTCTTTAGCTAAGCCTTATAAGAACATTTGTTTCAGAAGCTAGAAAGTTTGCAACCTAAGTTTAGTGACCAAGTAAGTTTGGAATTCCTCGAGAACTACCTGGATACCTTGCACCATTTAAGTTTCACTTCCTGATTTTGATCTCCACTTCTGATCTGTTTGATAAACAGTTTGATACCTTTCTGACCATCCCGAAGGTCATTTAACCCTAATGTGTTTGACACATTCTATGAATTCATTACCCGTGCTGGATATAAATGTATCATCCGATACTACTCAGTCCTGCAAAATCCATTACTACCTTATGAGAACTCTGGTGATTATTAATTATGGATATAGGAAATTTTACTTCCCGCCCTTTGAATGATGAATCTTGCCGCCAACTAGTTTCCTCTGGAAGGATACGATGTAAATACTATCTCAGTACGGAATTGTTAACTAAGCATGATGATGCTGATAGCTAATATTCCATACATCTCACTTTTGACAATTATACGATGTTCGTATTACCAATGATGTACACCCTACCTGCCACTTATACTTTAAAGCTAAACAAAACTCCAACACCTTGAACTGTTCGTTTATCTATCTCAACACCATATTGAACCATGTACTTAACCTTGATATATGAACTATCCGTCTGGCTTGACGACCGTACTCATCCTACGAATCCATTTACTTTTGATATATTCGATTTTGAGGTCTTTAGGTTATGGATTGGCTGGATCTTCATAAAGCTGCCAGAGACTACCATATCTGATATGTAACCCTTAGAAATCTATTTTCATCCTACTTTTGTTATGATGACCCTCAACCGAATAAATCTGTTAAGATTAATGTTGCTATGGAAATACTTACTCTAATCTAATTTGATTGTCAAATTTCTCCTGACATCTATTAGTATCCACCCTTAGAAAGCTTTGGCATTGGAAGTTTTGTTGTACAAATTTTCTGGTGTTTTCTGATGAACCTCTTGGGATTCCCTCCTGCTTGGGAAGTAGAGTTGGCATCGAATTGATCTCAGTTGACGAAACCATGATGCCATAGAAGTTGAGAGATTAAAGGAACTGATGAAATATGATTTTCTTCACCCTGGTGTTTATCCTGGGATTTTCCTGTTGGCTCATGAAGAAGAAAGAGAGAAGTATGCGGTGGCGTATCGACTATCGCGAACTTAACCATATCACTATCCGAAATCATTATCCATTTCCGCGTATCAATGATCGATTTGGTCTATCTTTGAAACTCCGTATCATATGGCCTCATTGAATGTTTGAAGGACTGAAGAAGCAACCATAAGAACTTCTAAGAAGGGAGATGACTAACTGAGAGTAACCTCCATGAAGCATTTCAGTTTTATTCGTGAAGAGAAAGATTGGTGATGTGAAGTAGATATGAAGTTTCCCTAAGACGATTCCTGAAGCGGCCTTCATACTCGTTGTGATCATTATGAGTTTTAAAGGATGCCAATTGTATTGGCTAATAGAATCATGTTTTTCGCGAGTCTTTGGACAATTGTCATAATATGACAGTGTGTTTGTGCTCAGAGACGAAAGAGGAATATGTAGATCATTTTCGTATTAAGTAGAATGACCCCTGTGTTCTGGAAGAATAGGCACTACCAGGTATCTTGCGATGACAGAGTTTCCATAGAAAGGACCAAGATTGAAGACCATTGTTAGAGTTAGAAACCTTGTAGAAGAGTAGTAGAAGATGTTCGTGACGGGCGTTACCATGGAAGAAGCATATAAGAAGGAATTCACGTTACCACACCACAGTGTTCAGAAGAGGTGCCGAAGGCTTGAGGGACCAGACTCAAGTTTATAATTCCTTTCCACCCTATGATCATATGGACAGACGTAGACAGACTACTTGGAATTGGAAGAGATTTGAAATCATGTATCTGAATGGATGAATTTTGAAGCGAACGTTTGTGTTTGGAGGAGTTGATTCTGTGAAGGATGAAGCTATTGATGACGTAATTCACTCCCTCTCAACCTACTTAAGTTTCCGTTACCTGATAATAAGGTCCTTTGAATGATTTAGGTTCCCTATTAGTAATTCCGTTTTGTGTTCATTTTGCGTATGTTGGATGATGGTTTTGTTATGCGAATTCTGACGAATTGTGGAAGGAACCTTGAGATTTATGTCTAGAAATGGGCGGATTATTGAAGCAACCACTTATATTGGCTGAGTTGATTTCGGTGAGTAATGAAGGATTGACGCTATTAACGACGTACCTAAAATTCTGATAGACATTCTGGGACTTCCGTTACTCTTACGAGCAATTTCGTTCTTCTTTTAGTTATGTTGTTTGATTTTGATGACCTCAGAGACTGTAGAAGGATTAGGTGGATTAAGATAGGTTATTTTGTTCACGACTTGAGATAAAGTATGACCATCATGAGGGCATATTTATATGATGCCAGTATTATGACGTCTGGCCAACGTGATAATACTTACATCATATAACGTACACTTGTTGTGGGCATAGGATATTTCGAGGAGTACCTTAAAAGCCTTAGAATTTTTGATATCTGATTGAGATTACACGCGTTTAGTGAGACTTTAGGTTCATTCTACCTATGCGTTTAATCTGCTTTCATCGTTATGCGATTTGATTCGTTTGGATTCTCGTCACGCATTTTGCTGACCTCTATACTTCCGATAATAATCTTAGGTTATGTTGTAGAACCTTCTGCCGTTTGATGATATCAAACAATCTATTTTCTGTACGTTCTCATCTGATTTTTCTAATCAGATTCTATGGACGGCATATCCGTCAAAATCCTACGTATTCCCTGTATCTCTCCCGAGAGAATACGAATATAATCTTTTACGTTTGGTATATTATTCTTTCGATCTGGATTTAGTATGGTATGTCCTTCTGAGAAGCCGAAGCTATTTTGAATAACAAGATAGAGTCATGAGAAGCAAGTCTTTCACATTTCTGTTCACTGTCCATTGTTTTCCGTTTCGTTTCACTTCAATTTTCGAGGACGAAAATTTTTGTTAGAGGGGAAGAATTGTAAAACCCCAAAATTAACACAATCCGAAATGACTAAAATGCCCTCAAATTTAAATTTTAAGAACTTATGAAAATTATATAAGTAACATCATTATACTTAACCTAAAATGATTATGTCCTAAGTTATGTAATGAATTAAGCTCCAAATAAAAACATTACACTATAAGTAAGATGTACAAAATAAAAATCCTATAAACCTAACTAAGCTAGTCGACCCATATTATGTGTTACACATTATAATTTTCAGCCCAAATATGAAGAGATAATCATGCATTGATTTTGATTGATCACAAGCCCATAATAACATTCATTCATTCCTTATTTGTCCCAATCAACAAACACGGTTTCCCCTCAAAAGATTATAACCGAACCTTTTGCAAACCCTAGACTCCTCCATCTAAAAATGTTCGGCTGCCTTTCTTTGCTACTGTTGTTCGATCCAAACAAAACCACAAAGGAGGCTTTTGGTGATCTTGATCTTGTGTTCTTGTCCTAATTCGTATCACACATAAGGTAATCAATACATATCCTATTTAATCTATTCGAATTTTGGTGGAAAAAAAAACCTAATCGATCCATAAAATCTTCTTGTGTTTTTATTTCTATTCGATCATCACAAGAGGAAGGAAGGAGGAAGTTTTGGTGATTGATCTTGTGGTGTTCTTGTTCGTTGATCACGCTACGAGGGTAAACATATCATCTTTGTTCAATAACCATTTTCTTATTTGATTCTTGAAGATCTTGTCGAGTTAAAAATCACATATGATGATAAAAAGAATCACATAAAATGATATCATGTTTACATGAAATAATGAATATGAGAACCCTAATATTAATTGATCTATTGTTGTGATTATAATTCGAATTAATATGAACATGTTAAAACCTTGTAAGGGTCGACCTAATGTGTTTTTATATCATATATGAAGGCCTTGTGTCAATGGATGAGTTTTTGAATTAGTTACACATAAAATAATGAAACCAGTTTCTGACCAGGAAATTTAGACCGACTTTAATCGATTGGATCTTGATGATAACAAAGTGTATTTGGGTGTTTCTGGATTCTAAAAATAAGTTTAAGAAAAGAGCTTCCTGGAAAAGTAAGTCTTGTAATTTTTAGAGTTGGGAAGGCAACTTTTTGATTTTTGGAAGTTCAAGTGTAAAAATGAATTCGTATGTCTCGAAAAATAGTCCGTGTTTTTGATTTTTCATTTACAAACCATGTCGAATTAGAAGATGTCCTTTTAACTGAGTCATATTTCATACATCTAGTAATTACTAGAATTTTTGTAGATTTTTCTAAACTTTCTAGATGGGGAATTGAAATACAAACTTTTCGGGTGTTTAATCAGATCCGATTCGGGAACATGTTGTGGAAATTGATTTTTGATTCGTAGTTATACTACTTAATAAAATCTGGAAAAATTACATAAAATACTTAAGAAATTGAGGTATCTCTTGGAAATTTTGGGGATTTTATTTCTGAGTTCTTATATGATTCATAAATTCGACAAAACATAACAAATTCGTATATAAAAAACTGTTAAGGGTTTAAAAAGAATTAAAAAAGTGCTATGTGTTTATTTTCCAAACTAAAGGGTTTAAATTGTCATTTTTCTAAACTAAAGGGTCTAACTTGTGAAAATATGTAACTTTAGAATATTTACATTTCATACCCTAATCCTACCATAATGACACTATAATCCCTAAACTGGTTATATTTGCATAATGAACCCTTAAACTTATGAAAACTACACCATGAACCCTAAACTTATGTAAATGGTAGTATGAACCTTAAGTTACTAAATATGGAAATCTACTAAATATGGAAATCCTGCTAAAATAAGTAATCTGATTTAAAATAAGTTATTAATCAGAAGATCATAAATTCGTGTAGATTCGCTGAAGATGGAGTTACTTCCGATCTTTTCGTTTCTAGTTTTATTTTCATTTGCGGTCTAAGGTACAGATATTCTACCCTTTTTCAGTAAGGGTGCTTTCGTTTCTCATGATTTTCTTGATCTTGATTCATTAGGATTCCCTAAGCCATTGCTATGTTAACTTATACTTTGATTCGTTCTTCATGATTCCTTTGACATTCGTCATTATGACCCTATGACATAAGTATTCGAATCGCTTGATGCTTAGAAGGTTCATTTGATTTTGTAACTGGATGTGAAGACCTTTCTAAATTTTATCATGGAAATTTTTGAGAAAAACTAATTGTAAAGTGATGTTTATGAACGACGCGATACCACTTTTATATGAAATTTTATTAAACTTTTATGAAAACTACTTTTAAAGACTACCTTTATGGAAACCGTTTTTAAAGATCATTTTTATGAAAAACCATTATTAAAAGATTTCTTTAAATGAACATTTGATAGAAACCTTTGAATTGAACCTTGCTATGAACCATTTGATTTCAAACCATTGATTATGAACCTTTGAGATCCTATGCCTGATATGATTCCCTCATTTGACTCATGACATTCATTGACTGATTGTTATTTTTATTGTTTCACTCTGACATTTATTTAAATGTCTCTGCCATGCTATGCTTATGTTTTGCCATGCTATTTGAGTTACTCTCTTTTTCTTTTGCCATGCTAGTTTGTTATTGTTGTATGCTATGATAGATCTGTACCTGAGCTTAACTAGTTCTAGAGGTACCAGGACCATGTCTTTGATGACACCTTAGGCATGACACTCCCGTAGAGGTGTGATAGATATACGGCGTTCCCCCTTATGTATATGTATTATATCGCGATCACTATTGGCCAACCCTATGTGTGCTTAGTCTAGTACTGTAATACATACTTATGTTAGGGAGCGTATGGACGCATCCTAGGTTTTATGTTTTATGTGATTATGGTGACCAGGTGGTGTGTGCCTTGCACTCCTTCTCACATTTTTATTTTATTTACTTAGAGGTCTCCCCTCTTCGTATACTTATATGGTATTTGTATGATTTGATAGATTATGTATGGAGTTCTTATGGCACATCCTTATATGAACCTTTCTTTATTTTTATTTCATTCCTTATTCAGTTCTTATGCATTCTTGATTCTTAGTTCTCCTTCATGATTATGCTTTTCGTTTCGTATTCTTATTTCTTCGTTTGCTTATGCTTATTTACCGTTATGTTATGTTATATATATCTGTTCACTGGGCTTTTTAAGCTTAGCCGCATTTCTTTCCATGTTAGATGGAAGCTGGGTTATGAGTGGAGAGCACTTGGGACTTAGAGGACATTACTTCATAGCTATCCTGGATTAGAGATGACTAGAAGTAATTACGATTGTAGACTTAGAATTTATTATTGGATTTTTCCCATGTAACTTTGTATTTCAGATTTTCCCTTTGTAACCTTTAAATTTCATTTGTATTAATTAAGTCTTATGCTTGTGTTTTCTTTGATATGTCACCATAACGTAATACTTCTACCTTTATCGGGTTGGGGTGTTACAATCATTCCTAACAATCTTCCCCCAATGGGACGACATAAGGGATTACTTACACCATTTCCTACTAGTACAAAAATAAGTAAAATAAAGTCTTCATAAGCTCTTTAAATGCTGCAGTTTACGCTCTTTGTCTTCATCTTGTACCTCGGCTTGAGAACTTTTCTTCATTTGTAGGCAAATGATGTAATATGCATGAACTGGATTAACTTCCCCCCAATTGATGCTGCATGTCTTTAGCGGCTTCTTCATAAACTTATTTTAGGCGAATTTTCTGAATCAGCTTCCCCCCAAACTGACATCCGTCTTTAGCAGATTCGAAACTTTGATGCAGTTAACATGTCTTCTAACTTTTGAAGTGTTAAGTACACAACGGAATTTTTAGATAACACCGTAAACCACATCAAGCAAATCTGACTAGTCACTCAATAACGATTATACTGAATGCAGAAACTCTGTTTTGGGGGTAACATGCAAGAAATCAGCAATATCTTCTCACATATGTAGGCTACTTCACACTTCACAACCTGCGAAAGTTGAAATGATAACACCAAAATCACAAAACTGAACCACATATCATCTCTACGGACGTCTCTCTAGTAGTAATAAAATTGTAAGGTCGATCACGTGACTCTGTTATGCGTCACCGATGTGCCCATTTCTTCCCCCAGATTGCATATACATCTGGAAAAAGAGTGTTTCCGTAAAGAACTCAAGAAAAGTCAAAGAACATCCACTCTCTCTTCCCCTATGATGTCTTCGTGGAATCGGAAGCATACACACTATGTTTGCGATGGAAACGGAGGCAGCGTAACCCTATATGTCCAATTAGTCAAATATGTGTGAAGTACCATAAATAGCCCGTGAGAATCAACTACTGATAAGATCTCTACTCTTTGATACTCTTCTCAACTAACTCTTTACCGACCCCATTATCATTCTGACGGCTCTTGGTAGTGACTACTGATGGAGAAAACCCAATATGACGAACTTGAGACTGAAGTAAAATAACCCGAACTTGTGACTTAAACTTGCACTATTGTTTGACTAAGAACCAATACCGAGAATTTCAATAAAGGTAGAATCATATACCCATCCAACCATCCTTAATAGTATATGAACATCTCTTGAATTATCCACAGCTTTTTGTGACACTTGAGGACTACAACGTAACTCCTTTAAAGTGATAGTTATACACTGTGAGCACAACAACGTAACTCCTTACATCAGGTATTACTAGATAACTCAAGTCGTAATCATTCTGACGGTTAAAAGCTCGAACAAGGATCTCGAAGAATCATGCATCCAACCAACCCTGATATCTTCAAGATACTAAGTACACGCACCCGTGAAATTCCACTTCAACCTCAAATAAATAATAATGAATTAACGCCGTAGTCACATCTTGCGGTTATATGCCTAAATCTAGCCTTTGTTACTTGGTTAAGTGAACTTTGATAATGGTTTTATCCCGATCTTGTCAAAAGGAAATCTAACATTCCCCAACAAAAAAAAATTGTCACTTTGTCATTTAAACCCAAACAATAACCATTCAACAAGTTATACCAAAGTTATAACCATATACCCAAAAATTTTAACCATTTTCGGATTAAATCATTTAAGTCCAAACAAGTATGATGCAAACCAGTCCAACACAGACAACAATGATGATATATCAAAATTTTCGGCCCAACAAAGTTATTAACCAATTCAAAAATACTCGGCCCAACACAAATCTTATAACCTGCTATGTGTTTGTATACCATAATTACACTGTATCACACTTTTACCCTAAAACTTATATCATCCGCCCCCACTCTCTTCTTATCCTCTCGCAGTCAACATCACAACAACAAACCCTAAACACTCAAATCAAATTCATTTGCCCAATACATCTCCATCATCATCTAATTATCTGAGTATAACATCACTCGAATAGTTTATCACAAACATAAAAAACACAGCCGGACCTATCTCTACTTTTTCTTCACAATACCGAATCAAGAAACATCTTTGAAGGCGTCAAGATCCTTTGAAAGGTCACGGTAGGTTCTACATTTTGTTTGAGAATCTTGAACGAATGAAAGAAAGAAAGTAACAGTTTTGTTAAATTTCTTTCTTGTTATATTCGGATATAAAAAAGAGGTTCATGCTTTGAAAAGATAGATCGATGATGAATTGGTTTTCTCGTGTTAGAGTGTCTTAACGGTTCAGTATATCTCATAAGAGATACGAGTGAAAAACCAATCTGAGATCTTTATATGTTTGTTCATTACGGTTTAGTTTAAAGATCTATGAGGAAATATACTTTTCGTGTTTAAAATCCTTGAAGATCTTGGCGTTTGTTGTACCACACGAAGTAAGTATGACTGAGATCTTGTTATCAGTTTGTTTGTTGTTATTGTCGTGAGGTGATGGATTTAGGTTAGAGTATTGAAATTGTTGGTACACGAAATTGTTGTTATTATTCCTTACTCGAAGAGTATTTCTGTTTCCTTACTCGACGAGTTGAGTATTTCCTAATTCGAAGTATTGTAAATTTTTTTGAAAGTATTGTCCTTACTCGGAAAGACTTAAGTTTCCTTAGTCGGAAAAAGTGTAAGATATTCCTAACTCGAAAATAGATAGTCTTACTCGGAAGTACTCAAAAAGTTACTCGGAAACTTCAATCCTTACTCGGAGATCTTGAAAGTTACTCGGAAAAATTTAAGTCCTTACTCGGAGATCTTCAACTAAACCCAGAAAAAAGCGCAATTTTCTGACTTTTAAAACCTGATTAAAGACACGTTTTTGACTAGACCAGATCTGAAGATGACCATGCTTAAACACTTAATAAAACTGTTAAAAATAAGGAAAATAATAAAAAACAGTTAAGGCTTTTTATAACAGTTTAAAAAATGACGGTTTTTGACAAGATTATACCACAAAATCAACCAATAATATTAACCTCACTCTGATGCCAATTGATGGATCGTGTTTTGGTTGATTATTGTGATTCAGGAGGTCGGGTACGATGAAAATACATCATGTTCATGGTTAGAGAGAGAGTAGAGAGAGAAATAGGAAACCTGGTTTTATTAATAATAATGAAAGTGAAAGTAATACACACAAGGCTCACCCCTCCATGGAAGTATGGAGGGGTATTTATAGTCCAACATACGCACCACTTTACAATATTGACGCTTTTAGTACCTGCGTATGTGGCTTACATGATAACTAATGTAATCCCGTAAATGTCTTTCCATTTACATGTTTGGATCATTCCCAACAGGAACTACTAAGAATAAGGATAGTTCAATTGTGTTTAATAAGGTATGAGCAACTAATCTAATGAGGTCTGGAAGGTGATATGGAGGTAGAAAAGTAAGAAATGTATCTTTTTTCAACCGGTTCCTTCGGATCCGTTCAAGAAGAGATCCAGCATGTTATACTAAAGGGATCCGGCGTCTGAGAACTAAATTTACACAGATGGCTCGCAAAGGTAACTCACACCTATCAAAACTCAAAAATAAGTTTTCATAATGGCAGATGTTGAAAGAGATGGTCTAAATTAGAAAATCATTTGCACTAACAATGGCGTACAAGGTATGTGTCAAGAGGGAAGAGGATATATGGTGGTGTTCTAGACAATAGAGTTGTGACGTGCTAGTTTAGGACAATCCTAGGCTTCATTTAAATTAAGATCCAGAAGGTGGAGTTGTTGTTTGTAGATATGAAGGAGTTGTGTTTGGAAGAGTAAGTGTTGGATTAGAGAGGCTTGAAGCAAGTACGGTTTAGTTGGTTTTAGCTAAAAGATGTTTACCTATGTGTTTAGAAGAGTAAGAGACACATGTATATGCGTTCTTAAAAGATAATTATGTGAATGAATTTCCCTCCCCCATAATTGGTGGACATCCAACATAATGAGTTTAACAAGAGATAAAGAAGATAATGAATTAGATTGTTTAGAAGGTTGTTTCGGTTTAATGAAGGCGATGAGCTAAGTCTAGTCATTACGGATGGTGATTAGCATACAATGAACTTCATTCTTGAAGTCTTGTATCTCTTTATGATCAAAGCAAGATAATCATTTGATGAGGCAAGTGGTATTGATTGACTAACAAAAGAAAAATCAAATTTACTACTTGTTTGATTAGTAATCCTAAGACAATGCAAAGTATTGCCATTGTAAACTTACATTAGAAAAACATAGGAGTAGAGATTTTTCAAGTGAGAGAATGAATATGAGACTATTACTAGCGGTGCTCAATTAAGGCTAAACATGACCATTTTTACGGGTGATTCCACATACCTAACTTCCCTGAAGCAATTCAACCGTTAGGTCAAATTGAGTTTCTAGTGCAATAAGTTCTCCAGTATTCATTCTCAAGTTCGAAAAATTTGTATTCCTACAATGGCCTATCGAAGAGTAACAATGATGATATTTTGCTTCGTTTTATTAACAATTAAGGTGACGAAGATGTTATGTTAAAAGTTTTATGAATTGGTGTGATGATTTTTAGAATTAAACAATATGTTTTAATATAGAGTGTGGGATGTGGTGTTTCAAATTATATTGTTGGGAAGCTTGAGTTTGGATTTTTGGATAAGACCAATTATATTTGCGTTGCAAAATAATCTAATTGAGTATTTCGGATGAAACAATCAAGTTGTCAATCCTATTATTAAGCTTGCAATGCAATCATGGAGAAGAAGATGGGAAAGTACATCATCAATACAAGTGTGGGTTATGATCCAATGTACATTCTTGTCGTTTCAGAAAACAACACAAGAAAAGATGAAATCAAGAAATCAACTAACATAAAAGCTCATAATACACTTATGTTGCACAAATAAAAAACTCAACAAGAAGTCATATAGCATATTACATGTTTTAAACATTATTCAACTTATATGTCTTATTCAAGCATTTAAGAAAATAACATTTTCGACATAACTAGATGTTATCCCAAACACTCCTTCAAATAGCACATTGATTAGTAAATATTACTTAATCGAAAAACAAGTGAATGAATAGCAAGGTAAGGAAACCACATATGTTACACAAACAAACAAGCACAAAAACTATAAGCATATGATCAAGTAACGCAAAGTAAAACAATTAATCATTTAGCATACATAAGTTCTTTTCATCGCTTTGTGTTAAATATAAATATGTATACTATGCTTGATTAGTTTTTCTTTACGTTTATGAATATGACCAAAACCTTAGTTTCGAAAGAAAACATGCTAATATTAAAAGATGAAGACATCCGTCCCTAATTAGACCAAAAGTTTGTGCAAATGTTATGACCGGAAAATGACTTTCTATTATAAAACAAAGATTATGTAAATTATTGTTTTGAATAAGTTTATGAAGTTATTTTTATATGAAAGTAGACTCAAATACCTTTAAAACGATAGGTGGCATGACTTTTACGGATTTACGGTTAATTAGTTATGAATTTTTGAAGTTTATCAAAAATTGTCCGCTATGCAGACGGATCCGCCGGATCCCTTCCAAAAGGGATCCGCCCTTTGATAACAAAGGGATCCACGGATCTGACACAGATTCACCAAAACACATATTTTGACCTGACGAAAAGGTTTAACCTTTGTAGACTTTTTAGTGAACTTATATTACCTATTTTAATCTTTATTCAAGCTAGAATAACAAGATATCTAACAACAAAACTTCAAAGAATAAAAATCAACAAAACACTTTTCATATTATGCTTGACTTCATCGAAAATTTGATACAAGGACCTTACTCGATTTTATAAAATCATTTGTTTTAAAACTAGAGCCAACCCGCTCTGATACCAATTGTGGAAACGGTAGAAACGATTGGGGGGGGGGGAGGGGTGAATACATTTCCGTTTCAAACTTAAAAAATTTTGTATCAAATATAGTATAAAGAAAGTTTCGCCATTATTAGTCCGGTTTATATTTATTTTCATAAAAAATCCTTATGACAAATTGCCGATCAAGCTTGACGTAATATGTAAAGTGTCAACACAAAGACAATCAACAATACAAGAATAAAAGTAAAGCGATAAGTAAGAAGGATACGCAAAGCAACACAAGGATTTATAGTGGTTCGGTCATGAAGCTCCTATTCGCCCTACTCCACTCCACGAGTATCCAACTCGAAAGTTACTTCACTAGATCAACAAGCTCCATTCTCGGCGGAGAAACCTTACACAACATACCTTACACTTTATCCGGTACAAAGCTAAATACCGGGTCCTTAACATGGCAGACCAAACCAATACAACGTCGCCTACACTTTATCCAGTACAAGGCTAGATACCGAGCTCTTCGACTAGGTAGAGGCAAACCTTCGTCGGCTACACTTTATCCGGTACAAGGTTAGATACCGGCTTCCATTACAAAGGAGGAACCATTACCCGAGCAACACAACACATCATGAGGAACCAACGCCCCACTACACCAATCTACACAACACAACTATGACACCCGTTATGTTTTGTGGCCCAACATAAGAAACCTTGTGTTTTATGGCACAAACACATAAACCATCTAATCTAGTTAGAGATACAAGAAGAAGATACAAGAGTAGATCCAAGACAATGTGTCTAATGGATATGAATGACTAAACTAAATGAACTTCCTTTAATAGAAAGCCTTCAATGAAGATCCCAAGTTCGCTAGGCTTGTTGTGATAGATCTTCATGTATGTATGGTTGTGGTGGATGAGGATGCAAGATCTCTAAGCTTGCTTTGGAGGATCACTTCAGTAGGTAAGGATGCAAGATCTTAAGGCTTGCTTTGGAGGATCGCTTTGGGAGTATTGTAACACCCCCAAAATATCTCAGCGGAACGATAGTATCAATGGGGTGCTACTTCTTAATATAAAGCACAAGGTATTGAAAACGACCTCTAAATGAGACGTTTTGAAAAGTTACCATTCAAATTATTTAAATCAGAGTTATTACAAGAGGTCCCAAAGTATATGACTACATAAATGTTTTCAAAATGTTTCGAATGGTAAAGCATAAAAGCATAAGTCTCCAAAGCATGCAAATGACTCTATGATCCATGCATCCGCTATCGCTTTACTAACCTGAGATAAACATGCTAAAAAGTGTCAACACAAAGGTTGGTGAGTTCATAGAGTTTAGTTAAATTGTGAAGCCTTCAAATAATGTTCCCACAGGAAAGGTATTGTAAATCCATTCAGTTCCAAGTTCTGCCCATACAAAACTTGCAACCTATGTATTCACAACCCACTGCTAAAATATAGTATGAGTAGGACATATGTGTATACGATATATGTGAGTACTTAATGTAATGAATAACAGCCAACTTGAACCTCATGAAAACTTTACGTAAGTTTACACAAGAATACTGGATTATATTCACCTAAGGCCATGAATCTGGGACCAAGGGTGGGGGCGTCAGCCCGATAGTACTATCAATACCTCTCCAACGGCTCCATCCAGGAGTTAAACAGTTGCTAAAGAATAAAGCGTATAAGAATAAGTGTAACAAATTAAGGCACATATCGTAACTACACTTCATGTCCAAAAGTATAAAAAGTATAGCGTTGCATAAGCGTATAAATGTTTTGAGTATTTGTGGAAGTCAAAGCAAGTATTTGAGCATGTATCTCCCCCAAAGAGTTTATAAAGTAATTAAACAAGTAAAAGTGGGGTTATGACTCACGATAATCCGTAAAAGTTTAGAGTACTTGTGAAAGTAAATGAAAACAGTTGAGCATGTATCTCCCCCAAAAATAATTCAAAACATATAAAAGTAGGGGCTATGAAACTCACGGTAATCCGTAAAAGTTTAGAGTACTTGTGAAAGTAAATGAAAATAGTTGAGCATGTATCTCCCACAAAAGTAATTCAAAACGTATAAAGTAGGGGCTATAAAACTCACCTTGAACTAATGATATCAAAACGTATAATAGATTCGATGGATAAGCCGGGGAAACCTCTACACGCAACCTAGAATATGATGTTATGTCTTAGGTTCTAAAACAACGAGGTGAATACATAAACATGCCTTATATTGTTATTAAATTAATTATGCTTGGATACTTAATGTTTGTAAAGTTGTATAAGTGTTTAAGTCTAGTTTGGGATTTTCGTTTATTTAAGTTTTTCCGTCTAAATCTGACTGTTATTTCTAAACCGTAAATGATCATGACTCGGTTTTTACGTCTTTGGAAAGGTATTTAAATGAAATTTATAGATTTTTGGGTCCAACTACCCCTAAAGTTACTTAGCTAAGGTAAAATTACTAATTTACCCTTTTATATACATGTTGTTGGTTACGGCAACTCACAGTCTCGCGGAAATGGCCATAAGGATGTCTATACGACTCTGTTTTACGCCCAGCTTTCTGAAACGATTAATTTAGGATGTTATATAAAACTTTTATGTTTTGACCAACAGGGGGTTCTAGTCAAGTTTAATAAGTTTTACCCGATTGAAATATGTTACACAGATTTTGACACTTGTTACCGTTTTGGCTCTAATTTATTCATACGGATGAGTTACGAGGTGAGCCAAGCGGCAAAATGACCAAAAGAGAAATAAATATAATCCTATATTTTTACTTATGATCTAAGGTTCACTAATCTAGCTTAGATTACCCGTTTACAGTCCTATGTCCATAAACTGTTTTGCGTTTATAGTCTTTACGATATTTCTAGCGTTTTAATCGAATTTACCAAGCATAATAAAATATAATAAGCATACAGAACATATAAAATACATGAAATACTAATAAAAGATAAATCTAGGAGTTTACTTAAAATCCTTGTGAAGAACTATACAAGAAACAAGGAACTAGAACACTAAACTAAACCCTTCAATCGAAAACCTTTGCTAGCCTTGATATAACCCTTGTAAAAGCCTTTTAATATTAGACCCAATCACCTTGTATAGCTTTTAATCCAACCATGTAATCATCAAAGTGACACTAGTTTTATGTAGAGAATAACTAGGCCTTCATCTTCTATGTATAACTTGGAACCTGGAAATCAAATGAAGAGTGTTTGATGTTGTTGGTGAAGTGAATGACTAAGAGAGGGGAGGAGGGTATTTATAGATCCTTGAGGAGGTTATTTTACACTAAGGTATGGTCTAGAATGAACCACATGATGCATACTTGGTTGATTTTTAGCCTTAAGAATTTCTATAGCTCCTAATGTAACACATGATGCCCTAAATGTTCCATAGTTCTCACCAAGCCACCAAGGCCTTGGTGAATCACTATATACACACTCATACTTAAGTGGGAGGGACTAGGTGGACAAACTTGGTATTATATAAGTTACAGAGTGAGTTTTGGTCCCGTTAATCGCTAACTGTAAGCCGTTAAGTCATGAAACGTGAAACCGGGTATCCTAAAAATACGAAACTTCTAAGAAATGTTAAAACATATCAATATACTCTCAAAATTATATTAAATGAGTGATAAGTTTTATCGGGGTGCTTAATTGTCATAAAAACCTAAAACCGTAGGCTTAAAACGCGTAAAACACAAAACCGGAAAATGTAAATTTCCAAAACTCTTGAAAATGTCGTAGGAGTTAAGGAACAAGATGACATGGTGTAAAGTTGTTTGATCTATAGCCACAAGGTTAGGGTTTGGTTCGAATGGTTAAAAAGAGAACACCTATGTGTATACTTGTTCGAAT
Source organism: Artemisia tridentata subsp. tridentata (assembly GCA_021014915.2). NCBI lineage: Eukaryota > Viridiplantae > Streptophyta > Magnoliopsida > Asterales > Asteraceae > Artemisia > Artemisia tridentata. The sequence goes on from CP139506.1 coordinate 279,972,928, forward strand.
TTTAGCCTTTTGGTTTGAATTGTTTTAAAAGAATCCATGTGTATAGCTTGATAAAATGCACGAAGGTGTAGAAAATCAAAGGGGACATGGTGATGTGGCTACATTGTGCTCATACATTTGCTTAGTTGATATTCTAGTTGGTTTAGAAACTAGTTAGGGTTAGTTTGGTTATGTTTTGGTTCCATTCGAACTAGAAAGGATCAAGGGTGGCGTTTTAGGCTTAAGATAGTTGTACCTAGGCTATAATATGTTGTACTTGAGGTTTAGAAGTGTAGTAACCATACTTGGAGTCCTTTAGTTAGGTTTAGTTATGTTTATTTAGGTTTAGAATAATAAAAGTATAGATTTAGGTTTCATGCTTTAAGCACTTGTACTACAAGCATTAGGGACTTGTACTTTAAGTTTGTAAATTATAAGAAAATCCAATTTAAGGCTTTTGCATTAAGGAATTGTATTATGTGCTTTACAATAGGTACACTAAGGTTTATAATAAGATTTATACTAATATTAAGTTTCTATGCATTAAGGACTTGTACATGTGCAAGAAAGACTTGTACATTTCTATTTTTTATAAAAATCAAGTACATATTAATTAAGGTTTGTGATTTTATTTACATAAAATCATAGAATTATAAATTTAGGGCTTGTAACGGGAAGTAAAGTAAAGTTAGGTTTCCGTGCTTTAAAGACTTGTACTCTAGGTATAAAATGTTGTACTTTAGTATTTATGATCTAATTATGTAAAATCGTAGATATAGTAGATTAGCGTTTCGAGAAAACTCTAATAGGTAACAAATGTTTAGTTTATACGTTAAGTAGTCGTACGTTAACGAATTAACGTAAAGTGGTAAATAGAAGTTGAAAACTTTTATACTTGACATATAAAGAATGTTTACTTGAAATAAATATAAAGCATGTTGGTGTTGGTGAGCACGTTTATTAGGAATGTGAGTTACGTCACATTAGTTTTTTGTTGTGATCAGATAAACTGATAAAGTTTAATCTTTTAAAAAAATTATACGTAGAAAATGGATAAGTATTCTTTATTTAAAATGTGTATTAGTTTAGTGCAAGTGGAAATTTGCCGATGGTTACAAGTATGCTTACAACAAAATGAGAGTTAGAAGCATTAAGATCATATGAGAAAGAAGGTGTTTTACATGTTTTCCTTACTGATCTAAATGTGTTAGAAATGGTAGGGAGAAAGTATGTGAAAGGTGTGTCAAACAATGAAGAAATGGCCTTGTATTTATAGGCAAAGAAGTCAATGTTCACCCGGATCTGGCAGATCCCTTACAAAAGGGATCCGACCAGTTATGACCCAGGGATCCGGCTATCTGGTATTACCAGCCTGGATCTTGGGTTACAATTCTGGGTTTTGGGTTATGGGTTAAGGTCCATGGGTCATGTGATGTCATGCATGATGTCAAAGACATCTTGGGTCATGGGTTATGGACTTTGGGTCATGGGTCATGGGTTATGGGTCAAGGGTTATGGGTCATGGATAGTCCAAGAATGCATATTTAATGCATGATGCAATTAATGCACATGGGTCATGGGTTATGGGTTATGGGTCATGGGTTTTGGGTTATGGATAGTTCAAGCCATTTACATGTTTTATTTAACTATGTATTTTTAAAAAAGTGTAAGTAACAAAAGTTACTTATAAGTGTTTTATAAAAATGGTTTTGGCTTTATGTAAACTATTTTACTAGATATGTTTAACGGTTTATTAGGGGTTTTGATCATAACAAAACATAACAAACATGTACGAACCTGTGTTGTAGCATACAAAGACTTGAGGCATCGAGAGATGTTGAAAGTATGTTGAGACAAAATATGATTATGAGTAACTTGTACATTTTACGTTATGTATTACAAGTTACATGGTTTGTCATCAATCAAAACAAACGAGACTATATAGATTAAATATCGTAATATTTGCACTAACACATTTTTTAACTTGATTGATACCATGGTTGGCAATGGATTTCTAGCTCTTTTGGGAAAGTGGCGTAATATAGATCCATTGTGCTTGTTAATAGCTGTGTATGCCCCTCAGGACTATCGTGAAAAAAGGTACTTTGGGATAATCTAAAAAGGTTAGTTGCAAATCATAACAATCTCTCTTTAATCTTTGGAGACTTCAATGAAGTTAGAGTCGAATGAGAACGAATGGGTGCCATTTTTGACCCAAGGCGTGCCTCATTATTCAATGATTTTATATGCTCCTCGGATCTTCTTGATTTACCCGTGGGTGGCAAAAGGTTCATGCTCATGAATAACCTTGGTTCAATGCATAGTAAAATTGACCGTTTCCTCGTCTCCAATCACGTTATTCAAATATGGCCTAACTCATATGTGTATGCTCTTCCGAGGGAATTCTCGGATCATACACCAATCCTCCTTAAGAACTTTACCCCTGATTTTAGCCCAACACCCTTTAATCATTACAATAGTTGGTTTGAAGACCCTGACTTTCCTGTTTTGGCCGAAGCTTTGTGGGCTCTGCCTACTACAGGGCCACCGGCTGTAGGCTTCAAAAATAAACTTAAGAGGCTTAAACTAGAAATTAAAAAGTGGGAATCAAGATACAACAAGCTAAAAATTTAACCTCCTGTGAACTTCGAATGAAGATTGATAACCTTGACAATAAACCTGAACAATCTTCTCTTTCCCCTTCTGAAGTGGAACTTAGAATTTCATTAGTGAAACAACTCGCTGATACTGAGCTTCTAAAGGTGAATGATCTTAGACAAAAAGCAAAATTGCGTTAGGCTGCTGAAGATGATGAAAACTCCTAATTTTTCATGGCATTATAAATAGTAGACGTAACCAATCTACAATCAATGGGCTTAATATTCATGGAGATTGGATTACGGACCCCTTGACAATCAAAGATCACATTTTTAACTCATTTTGTAACCGATTCAAGGAAGGTAACTGGTCGAGGCCTCATTTTTATAGTAATCTATTTCAACAGATTACCAAAGAAGAATCACAGTTACTTGATCATCCTTTCACCCTAGATGAGATAAAAGAGGCGGTTTGGAGTTGTGGAAGTTCCAAAGCACCGGGTCCTGATGGCTACACATTTAAATTCTTCAAAAAACATTGGAGTATTCTTGAACATGATGTAGTTTCGTATGTTAAAGATTTTGAAACTTCGGGTCATATACCCAGGGGGTGTAACTCATCTTTTAATAATCTTTTCCCTAAGGTTGATGACTGATGAAGCGAAAAGTGTACCGCTTTTAGGGGGTCATTTAAGCCCTAAATCATATTTATTTGATCAAATATTGCCCTAAATCGTTCCTTTTGTCATTTTAGGTACTTTGGAGAAGAAATCTGGAAAAGGAAGCATTTTGGACGTTTTTGGAGCATAAAAGTGAAGAAAACGACAAAGTCTCCAAAGCTGCTGGAAAAGTACACGTGACGGCGTAAAGGATTGATCCTGACGGCGTCACGGCTTGGCAAAAGAGGTGGATATGACAAAATACACGTGACGCGCCAGAGAGTTTTACAATGGAAATCTGACGGCGTCACCCTTTAAGGTGATCAAGGTCGTCACGGTTTAAGTTAAAGAGAGACGGCGTCAAGCACAATTCTGACGGCGTCAGACCTTGACGGGCCAGAGAGGATTTTGGAGGATTAAAGAGGGACGGCGTCAGGAAGGCCATCCGGGAACCCTAGCCGCGGCGAGGTGACGGCGTCACCTCCTACAACGTGACGCCGTCAGACCCTAAACTCTATATATAGTTTTGCAATTTTTAGTCATTAGTGTGCAACTTTGTGAGGAGAAACCCTAAGACGAATTTTCTGCCATTTTTAAGGGTTTTATACCCTTGGATCTCCCATGTTTAATTGAAGATAAGTAATCACTTAATCAATCAATATGTCTATGTGTTGTTTGATTATATCTTGTTCTTGTCTTTTAATTAACATGCTAGGCTAGATTTATCTTGTGTTTGCTTAGATCTAATGAAACCTAACTATTGATTATTGGTTATTAGTGTGTTATTAATTGTATTGGATGATTGTTTATCGATGTTAGGCTTAAGAAAACTGGCTAACTTCCTATACGGTAACTTGCTTGAACGTCTTAAGAAACATGAACCAATGCGTACTAAGGTTATTATGGTTGTATTTAATGCATGAGCGAATTCTAGTGATCCCATGTTAGGAGCTTCTTAGCCGGCTCGACATAGGAGTGAAGTGGGAGCTTGTAGAGTTGGGGAAGTACGTACGCCACCCCACGATTGGTATTAAGGAATACACCCGTCATCCATGCAATTAATACACACTAATCAACCGGTAAAAGATAGTTAGGGAGTAAGGAAATCTAAGTAAACACATTTCTCTCCATATAAGTTTCACAACCTTTTATTTTCAGTTATTTTATTTTATTTGCAATTGTAGTTATTTGGGTTAGTTGACTAGCAACTAATTCCGCCCACTCCTTCAAACCCGAGATTTTACTTGCTTTCATAAAAATTATAAAAATACAAAAAGAATCTTCCCTCACCCTTAGACCTATTAGAGTAGTTTTTCAATCCTAACGACACTATTCCCCTAGAGAACGATCAATCCCCCGGTACTTGCCACTACACTATACTACATCGGTCAGGTACAATGCCTGGTGGGGATTGCAAGCCTCTTGAGATCCCTCGAGAGGTAAAACCTGTTGTAAGGTCGCAAAACCACGCATCAAGTTTTTGGCGCCGCTGCCAGGGAATAGTTATTGTTTAGGTTGAATTTTTATTTTATTAGGTCTACTCACTAGATTCCTTTCTAGTGAGATTTTTATTTTATTTTTCTAGGTTTTTCTTTAGTCTATCTATTTTCTTCGTTTCTTTGTTCGTAACCATTACCATCCGACATTATGGAAGGTGGTGATATCCTTGATCCCAACAACCCACCACCACAACAACACCCACCTCCTAGAGCCCATACCTTAGGAGACTACTCCCACCCTAGCCACCATGGCTATCGAAACACCATTGAGCTCACTCAAGGAGCCAATGTCACTCCCTTGCGACCCGACACCATTCGGTTGGTGCAAAGCGGATGCGCATTCCATGGACTTCGTTCCGAAGATCCTAATCAACATCTCAAAGACTTTCTCAAAATCGTTGATTCCATAGACCTTGATGTTGCCACTCGAGAGACGACCCGACTGCGTCTCTTTCAATTCTCTCTGCGGGACCAAGCTAGTCAATGGCTAGAGCGTCTACCCGCAGGATCCATCACCTCTTGGGATGATCTCACCACTCGTTTCCTCGCTCAGTTTTTCCCACCGGGAAGAACTACCAAGCTAAGGAATGATATCTTGATGTTCCAACAACGTCAAGGCGAAACCCTCTACGAGGCATGGACTCGATTCAAGGACTTACTCCAAAAAGTCCCTCACCATGGCATGGATCCTTGGCTACAAATCCAACTATTTTATGATGGCGTAAACCATCAAACTAGAAGAACCATAGATTACGCTGCCAATGGAAGGCTGAGCAGGCTCAGTGTCGATAAGTGCTGGGAAGTCATTGAGGACTTAGCACAATACGAAGAAGAAGAATGGAAAGACTCAACGTTCTCGGAAGAAGGGATTTTAAATTGCATGAGTGCGACCCAAGAACAGCTGTTCGAAAACATAAAAAAGAAGGTTGAGAGATTAATGAAAGCTGAGACACCTACGGCTGATGAAAATCCCGATGAGTGTGTGAACACAATTGGTAAACATACGTTTCATCAATTCTCACGACAAGATGAATTTGAAGGGATAATGCTAACTTTCGTGAACAACCAAGAGAGACGGATCCAGGAATTAGAGACTCACTTGAAAAACACCCAAGATATGTTCATGGAACTAGCAGAAAAGTTTATCGCGAGAATAAAGGAGAAAATTAGGGAAGAAGCTTCACACAAAAAGATCGAGAAGATCTTTGAACTCCCGGTCCCTAATGAACCATACAACGAATGGGATGATGAAACCCCTCTCTCCGAGCCTTCACCTTTAAAACCCTCTTATCCATTTGGATCCCCTCGCGAGAAAAAGAATTCTCAAAATCATAGCCTTTTCGTGGGAAGCATGGTTGTCACGCTCCCTAACTTTCATGAAGCTAGGAAACGATCTTTTGGCTTTAAGCCAGGTGTGAGAAGAACTCAATTAAAGCACACCCTCATTTCGAAAACCCCCTGGAAAAGTTCCCCTCACTCCCTGAATACCTGCCGTGATGGAAATTGGAACCTGAATGAGACGTCAACCGACCCTTTCCAACATTTTACTACATCCCGTGACAGTAACAAAACATTTGACCCAGGAGGAACTTGTTAACGAGACTAGCTATCAGGGTTATTGACCCTGACAAGCTGCTCACTTAAAATACAAGGGGCTCATCTGTAAACTGGCACAAAGTGGTAAATTACGCTGGTCTGACGGCGTCAGACTATGAACGTGACGCCGTCACCCCGTCTGCACAACAATAATAACCTTATTTCCATCACTTTCATCACAAACCCCACAAACCATATCCACTCCGACCCCACCTACGAATCTCCAAGGTCCAATTCACCAACTTCTGTTACCAATCTCCACGTGGTAAGTAATTTTTATTCATTCTTTTCGCTTCAATTACTCATAGGATTCTTAAATTTCGAAAACCCCAACTCATGAAACCCTAGGATTGATTCATGCCTAGAACTCCTAATGCCCTTTAATTAGTGTTATTTAGCAATGATTAAAGCATTTGATGATTGGCAATCAAATGGGTCTATTCACCAATTGGGTGGCCACGAATTTGAACCATAACCTATGATCCAATCACCCATTTTAATGTAAAAAGGGGCGTTTGGTTTATGAACTTGAAGTTTAGATATTGATTTTTCCCTCGTAATTTTGGATTTGAATTTGGTTGAACCTGACGGCGTCACCTAGCAAAGGGTGACGGCTTCAGACTTGTCTGATGCTCAACCAATTCTTTGATTCACAAATTAACCCTTTTTGTTCCTCCTTGCTTTGTTCCAGATAATGAGTAAACGTCAACGACCTAGCAGAGGTAGTTCCTCTAGATCTCAATAAGAGAACTTTGGCGACACGGTCCTCAGTTGGGGTGTCTTCAATAACGATGCTGCCACGACTAAATACACCCAATTGCTAAAACACAAAGTTGAAAATGGGGCCGTGGTAGATTGGAGCTTTTTGAGGAGGGAAGGTCTTGAGCAAACTTTTCTCCAAAGCTTTCAAACTGATGAATTCACCGGCCCTCAGTGGGAAAACTTGTTTAGAATTCAAGAGCCGGTCTATGACGAATTGGTACGTGAATTCTTTGCCACTTTTCACTTTGACATGGCCGAGGCAAGGACCGATGTGGCCAGAACCACAATCTATTTTAGGCTGGGGGTGAGCTCAGGACATGCTCGGTTGCAGAGTTTGGATGGAGACTAGGGTTGTACAGTCAGCATGAAACCACTCAAGCAGGGTTCATAACTAGGTTGTTGCATGGAGAGACAATGAGGAATGATTTTAGATGTTCCATGTTCTGGCCGACTATTGGAAATGGTGTGTACACCTCGACTACTGTGGCATCTCAAATCAGGGAACCTAGGGTTAGGTTGACCCATAGATGTCTCACCTACAGCTTGACAGGGCGCCACAGCTCTCACCACCGCGTCACTGCTTCAGACCTCTTCTATTTGTAAACCATTTACTCATATGAGGTTTACTGCAACATCCTATTTTGGGTAGCTAGCTTTCTGAATGGTGGAGTTGGGGAAAAGGAAGGAGATAGGATTTATGGTGGGATGTTTGTCACCCGGCTGGCCCGATCCTATGGAGTCCTTAGGCCCGAGATCATGAGATATTTGAGCGGTGGTGATGCATGCAGGACAGTGAAGGTTAGGTCCCTGAAGCAGATGGAGGTTGTTATGGAGATGGATGATGGGACCTTTATGTGGTATAATCCAGACGAAGCTGAGAATGTTGGTGGTGAGGATGATGAGGAGGAGGAGCATCAGCAGCAGCAACATGGGGGTTATGAGGCTGGTATGGCAGATTACTACTGGCACATGAGCAGAGGGGACTGGCAGGCCCACCAGGGGGCCTGGATGGGCCAGGTTGATACTTGGAGAACCCGGGTTGACGAGAGGTTCGACTGGATGTATGATCACACTATTCGACAGATGCAGCATTTATCTACGCGTGATCAGTTGGACCTACACCTGCGGATTGACCCTTTCCCTGGACGTGAGCAGGACTACCCACCGTATGGGTACTACGGGCACCTCCCTCCAAACTACGACTATCGCCACGGTCCCCCACCCCAGTGATCATTTGATTTGATGTTATGATGTTTAAACAATTTAATCTATGGTTGTATGTTTCGGAACAATTTGGTCTGTAATAGTTTAGGATTAGGCATCTTTTGGCCTTTGAACATTTGTGACACTTGGTTTTCTTTATTGCATGCAAGCTTTATTTGCTTTGTGTTTTTATTTATTTGTTTGTTTGATTTTATTTGCTTCCGTATGTATGTTTAATTTTTATTATTATTGATTCATGCTCAAAACTAAATTGTGAAAATGCTTTATCTTGTTTTTAACTTCGTCTTAACTACATATAAAGGTATTTTGCAAAAGATAAGTGTAAGGGAAATCCAAATCGGTTTATTAGAACAAATGAACATGAATCATAACAATAATAAATTAACATACATATTAGTAATTGTTTGAGTCAAATGCTTGTATCGAGTCATAATGATGTTTTGCAGGAATTCCAGGAAGTAAGGTATAGGTTTTTTCAGAAATTTTCCGGAAACTTAACATGAGAATTCTGTCAGATCATTTCTGACGGCGTCAGGCCTTACAACCTGACGGCGTCAGGTTTTAATTTTCTGAAATTTTTGAAAGTTTTGTTTTTCTACCGGAATCATAAAAAGTTTTTATTAAATCTCTAACTTATAAACTCCAGGAATCTGCAAAATAATCATTCCACAAGCATTATATCCTTATATAGATTTATCCCGCCGATGTTATGCAGGTTTTCGTGTTTGTTTTCTCAGGTTTAACAGGTTATTTTGGACAAGGATATGTATGTGGAATCAAGCTTTTGGCGATGCTTTAGTCTTGGAGTTCTACTTTCTCTTGGAAGAAGATCTAACCATGTTACCTCTTTATCCACCGAACGAATCAGGGGAGTATTTGATTTCATTCTTTTACCTTTTTACTTTTACATCTTGTTATTTGAACATTGGGGACAATGTTCATCTTAAGTGTAAGGGGGGGGGGGGTAAAAGTACGATACTTTAGAGAATGCTATTACGCTTGATTTTTGTTTGTTTAATGGTAGATGTGTAATAAAACTGAGATAAATACTTGTTAGGGCAATTTTAGTGCTAAATTTAAATTTTTTTACAACATTTAGGAGTGAAACGTTGGTCTTAATGAGCGTCTCACGGATAGGAGTTATATGACTAGCACAAAACCGTACCACTAAAAAAAATTTTCCACCCCCAAATATGTGAGGTTCGCCCCTAGAATTGGTAGGAAAAGCATTTATGCTATGATGTGTGTACCGGTAGCACTTAGATTCTAGAACTTGCGTTAGGACCATTCCGAGGCCACAAGTGAGACTACATTCGTGTAGTTAGATTTACTACATGATAAGAGGCATTAGGATTAACCCATTGTTTTACACCTGTGTTTTTGTTATAATTACATTGGCTACATTGGTCAAGTAATTCTCCCACACCCTTTGCGTTGTACTCATTTTTAGTACACGATACCCCTAGTACACCCCTCAGAGCCTATCTTTTCGTTTCTAACTTTAAGCATTTTACTTAAAGGAAGAATTTGTTTACACCCCACTTAAATGTACACCCAAATCGCCTTAGCCTACCTTGTATGCACTCGTCTTTAGTGCATTATTGTGACAACATTTGTTTAAACCCTTAGTTAATTATCTAATTGATTACATGGTTGCTAAGTCGAGTCATATCCTTGTACATATTGTTTTGGGACGATTGGGACTCATGGGTAAAGTACTAGTGTAATGGAGTAATGGGGAAGAACAACATTATTACCCCCATATGTGCTAAATATTTTAAAAGTACTCCAAGTGTTTCGATTATCTTAATTCGAGTCATTAGAATAGTTATTTGTAAAGTTATGTAAAAGTTCAAGTGTAAGGGGAATGCAACGCCCCTTTGATGTATTATTTTGGATGGTAGGGCAAGAGCGTATGAAAAAAAAAAAAAAAAAAAAAATGAGAAAAAGAAAAGTAGAAAAAAACATACGGACTACCATCCCGTTTCATTTTATGTTTATTTTATGTTTTTGTTATTTTGTTTTTAGCTTAAGTCGATTCGAGTCTTGGCTTAGCAACGCCATATTGTACATGTAATTAATCAAGATCTTTAACTCGCCACCAGTAAAATATCCCTTATCCAACAAATCCGTGTTTATCATATCCCTACACCTAACGTTATAACCCGTTTAAAAGCCCTCTTTGATAGTTTATCTTAGGTGCTTACGCCTAGTGGAGGAGGTTTTTGATCCTTTCCCAAGCCTATGGTAATCTATTTTCTATGACAGGTAGTGAGAGATATTATCCATTTTCATTTATGAGATTTATTTTGATGACACCTGAGAGATGTGAGTATCTAAACACTACTTGTGAGGTGCTAGTTTGTAATCTCCGTGCTTATTATGATTAAAGTGGAACGACTATTTGTTGTAATTACTTTTATATTAGCGTTAAATGACCCCTAACTTGTATTTTGATTAGAATAAAAGCGCATTTGCTTGAGGACAAGCAAATCTCAAGTGTAAGGGTATTTGATGAAGCGAAAAGTGTACCGCTTTTAGGGGGTCATTTAAGCCCTAAATCGTATTTATTTGATCAAATATTGCCCTAAATCGTTCCTTTTGTCATTTTAGGTACTTTGGAGAAGAAATCTGGAAAAGGAAGCATTTTGGACGTTTTTGGAGCATAAAAGTGAAGAAAACGACAAAGTCTCCAAAGCTGCTGGAAAAGTACACGTGACGGCGTCACGGCTTGGCAAAAGAGGTGGATATGACAAAATACACGTGACGCGCCAGAGAGTTTTACAATGGAAATCTGACGGCGTCACCCTTTAAGGTGATCAAGGCCGTCACGGTTTAAGTTAAAGAGAGACGGCGTCAAGCACAATTCTGACGGCGTCAACCCTTGACGCGCCAGAGCGGATTTTGGAGGATTAAAGAGGGACGGCGTCAGGAAGACCATCCAGGAACCCTAGCCGCGGCGAGGTGACGGCGTCACCTCCTACAACGTGACGCCGTCAGACCCTAAACTCTATATATAGTTTTGCAATTTTTAGTCATTAGTGTGCAACTTTGTGAGGAGAAACCCTAAGACGAATTTTCTGCCATTTTTAAGGGTTTTATACCCTTGGATCTCCCATGTTTAATTGAAGATAAGTAATCACTTAATCAATCAATATGTCTATGTGTTGTTTGATTATATCTTGTTCTTGTCTTTTAATTAACATGCTAGGCTAGATTTATCTTGTGTCTGCTTAGATCTAATGAAACCTAACTATTGATTATTGGTTATTAGTGTGTTATTAATTGTATTGGATGATTGTTTATCGATGTTAGGCTTAAGAAAACTGGCTAACTTCCTATACGGTAACTTGCTTGAACGTCTTAAGAAACATGAACCAATGCGTACTAAGGTTATTATGGTTGTATTTAATGCATGAGCGAATTCTAGTGATCCCATGTTAGGAGCTTCTTAGCCGGCTCGACATAGGAGTGAAGTAGGAGCTTGTAGAGTTGGGGAAGTACGTACGCCACCCCACGATTGGTATTAAGGAATACACCCGTCATCCATGCAATTAATACACACTAATCAACCGGTAAAAGATAGTTAGGGAGTAAGGAAATCTAAGTAAACACATTTCTCTCCATATAAGTTTCACAACCTTTTATTTTCAGTTATTTTATTTTATTTGCAATTGTAGTTATTTGGGTTAGTTGACTAGCAACTAATTCCGCCCACTCCTTCAAACCCGAGATTTTACTTGCTTTCATAAAAATTATAAAAATACAAAAAGAATCTTCCCTCACCCTTAGACCTATTAGAGTAGTTTTTCAATCCTAACGACACTATTCCCCTAGAGAACGATCAATCCCCCGGTACTTGCCACTACACTATACTACATCGGTCAGGTACACTGCCTGGTGGGGATTGCAAGCCTCTTGAGATCCCTCGAGAGGTAAAACCTGTTGTAAGGTCGCAAAACCACGCATCAATGACCCTTTAGTTATTGGAGACTTTAGGCCGATTAGTCTCATTGGATGCCAATATAAAATAATTACCAAAACCCTTGCTAATCGACTCTCTCATGTAGTCGCCTCGGTTGTTGGAGATGTACAAATGGCTTACATTAAGGTTCGTCAAATCATTGATGGCCCTCTCATGGTGGAAGAGATTATTGCTTGGGCAAAGAAAGCTAAAAAGCGCCTCATGATTCTTAAAGTTGACTTTGAGAAGGATTTTGACTCGTTAAACTGGTCTTTCTTATTTTCCATTCTACAGCAAATGGGATTTAGTGCTAAATGGAGAAATTGGATTCATTCTTGATTAAACTCGGCATATGCTTCAGTTCTTGTCAATGGATCCCCTACAAAAGAATTCAAAATCAAAAGAGGTCTCAGACAAGGAGACCCTCTATCCCCTTTTCTCTTCATCTTGGCAGTTGAGGCACTTAATGTGGCGCTTCTTGAGGCTACAAATAACAACGTCTTTCATGGCATTCATATAGGAAAAGATAAGGTATATATCTCACACCTCCAATTTGCGGATGATGCATTAATCGTGGGAGAGTGGTCTTACTCTAATGTTAAGAATCTATCTAGAATTCTTACATGTTTTCACCTTGCTTCTGGTTTGAATGTGAATTTTAATAAAACAAGCTTTATGGAGTTGGGGTAACGAATGATGATTTAAGTTCTCTTGCTTCAACTATCGGCTACTTTGCATCACAACTTCCTTGCGTCTACTTGGGCCTTCCTATTGGTGCTAAAATGTTAAGGTGCCATCATTGGAATAAACTTGTGGAAAGGTTTCAAAAACGCCTCAAAGTGGAAGTCCAAGTCACTTTCTTTCGGTGGGTGTCTCACCCTTATCAAATCTGTTCTTGGTAGCTTGGGTGTTTACTACTTTTCCACCTTCAAGGCACCTATAAGAAGATCATTAGTACTCTTGAAAGCATTAGAAGGAAATTCTTTTGGGGTGGTTGTTCTGAGGACCGAAAAATTTCATGGGTTGCATGGGACAAGGTTATTGCACCTTGTGATAGAGGTGGGCTTGGCATTGGTAGTTTGAGGACGTGCAACCAAGCTATGTTAGCAAAATGCTGGTTGATAAGGATTTATTTTGTACCTTTTTAAGGGGTCATTTAAGCCCAAAATCGTATAAATATGATCAAATATTACCTCAAATAGTTTCTTTTTGTATTTTAGGTACTTGGGACGAGAATTCTGGAATTTGGCACTTTTTGGACGTATTTAGACGATAAAGTGAAGAAAACGACGAAGTCGCAAAAAAATCTGCCACACTTGGAGATCTGACGGCGTCACACGCTACAACGTGACACAATCCCTTGTTTATGTAGCTGGATTTTTGGTTCAAGCTTATCAAGTGACGCTTCAGAAGAATTTGAAGATTCTACAACCTGATGCCGTCAGATACAAATTGAAGACGGGAGTCACGTTTTAAGCTAGAAAGAGACGGCCTAGAAGAATTTACAAGTGAAGACCTCAAGCTATTCCTGACGCCGTCATAACGACGACTTGAACAAGACGAAACCCTAAACACGGTGAGCTGACGGTGTCACGACCTATAAGGTGACGTCGTCAGGGTTGTAAATCTATGTATACTTTCGCAATATTTCATTGTGATGTGTAACACTTTGAAGGGCAAAACCCAAGACAATTTTCACAACTTTTGTAGGGCTTTTTAAGCCTTTTTTCATCCATCTTCAATTGAAGTAAGTTATTCATTTAATAATTCAATATGTCTATGTGTTGTTTGATTACTTGTTTATCTTTTCTTCTATCTAACATATTAGCTTAAGTTTATTTGTGTTTGTTTAGACATAGTGAAACCTAGTTATTGAATATTGATTTGTTGTCTCTTGTTTAGTTGATTTCCTCGCGTTAGTCTAAGAAAACTGGTTGACTTCTTATATGTAACTAGCTTGAACGTCTTAGAAAACGCAACCGTAGCGTGCACTATTTGTTTTTCTCGTTGTACTTATTGCGTGAATTGCGGCTTATAGATCCTAGAAAACTTAATAGACTTTAATTGATTTAGGGGAGACTAAGATTCATAGAGTTGGGGACTTTGGCACCTCCCCACGACCAATATTAAAGAATACAACGCTTCAACTAAAACAAGGACGTGACAATTCAACAAATCAGTAGGAGATAACTAGGGAGTAATTAATTATAAGTGAACACGTTTTTCCTATCATAAGAGATACCACCAATTTACTTTTCTGTATTAATTAGTTTTAATTTTAGTTTTATAATTAGTTTCTGGGTTAGTTGATTAACAACTAATTCCGCCCACTCCTTTAAAACCGAGATTTTTAATTTCTTTTCATAAAATATAAAAATACAAAAAGAATCATCCCTCACCTCTAGACTTATCTCGTCATACATCTTAACCTTTCCACAACTATTGTGAGACTATTTGTTGGGAATTAAAGCTTCTTGAGTTGATGCTGCTCATATGGTTAAGACTGCTCTTGGGAATCAATGAAAATGTTCTAAGTGTGTTACTGCTGCCGGTTAAAGAGTTAAGACTGCTAGTTAAAGTTAAGACTACTAGAGTACATTGTGACTGCTAGAAGACTTCAAGGAAAATACTCTAATTGGTTAATGCTGCTAGAACAAAGTCAGTACTGCTGGTATAAACTTACAACCATTGAAGAGTTAATGCTGCTAGAGTTAATATTACTACTGCTAGAGTATTTAGTTAAGACTGCTGAAGAGATATACATTGTTTAGTCGGTTAGATAAATATAGAAAAGATATAGAAAAGATTTATCTTGTATAGAAAGTTATTGTAAGCCGACTAGGACTCCTTAGTCTATAAAAGGAGGTCCTAGGGCATTGAGATAGATACGTAATTGATATAGAGTTATAGCTTCAAAGTTGTAAACCCTAATACTTGCAAGAGTATTCGTATTATAGTCAATAATATTGAAGCGTTGTTTGTTTGATAATCTTGTGTTCATAATTGTTCTAGTGTACAAAGTTCTTCTTAAGATTGAAGTTTATATTCCGCATAAACTTTAATATATTCCAAGACAGTTTCTATATTGGTTGTGTTAGATTTATCTAGCATAGCTAAACCTTTACAAGCTAAGGAATTCGATCAATTATATAGCTGGGATCAACAAGTGGTATCAGAGCTTGTGATCTAGAAGCTGTGATCAAGAAGAACCTGTTTTAATAACAAGATCTTACTAGAAGACATGGATTCAGAGTCTGCACATATGGTTGCTGCATCAAAGGTACCAATGTTCAAGCCTGGTGAGTATGAGATCTGGAGAATGAGAATTGAGTTGTATATTCAAATGATTGACTATTCTCTATGGGAGGTCATAGAGCAAGGTAACACCTTGCCAAAAACAACAATATCTGATGATGGTGTTATGACTATTTTGCCTATCAAAACTGCTAAAGACAAGGCACAAAGAAGATTGGAGGTAAAGGCAAGAAGTACTCTCATGATGGGCATTCCTAATGAACATCAGTTGACTTTTAATCCTATCAAGGATGCTAAGTCATTGTTGGAAGCCATTGAGAAGAGATTTGGAGGGAATGCTGCTACTAAGAAGACCAAGAAGAACCTCTTGAAGCAACAGTATGAGAACTTTTCTGCTCCAAGAACTGAGATGCTTGATCAGACCTTTGACAGGCTTCAAAAGCTTGTTAGTCAATTGGAGATTTTGGGTGAAACACTGTCCCAAGACGATATCAATCAAAAGTTCCTAAGAAGTTTGTCACCAGGGTGGAACACACATGTTGTTGTGTGGAGAAACAAACCTGATTTAGACACAATGAACATGGATGATCTTTACAAAAATCTCAAAGTTTATGAACCAGAAGTCAAAGGGACTAGCTCAAGTACAAATTCACAAAACATGGCTTTTGTGTCCTCCTCAAAGAACTGTAGCAGTACTAATGAAGCAGTTACTACTGCTTATGGAGTTACTACTGCTAGCACTCAAGTTAATGCTGCTGACTCAACAAATGTTGACAACTTGAGTGATGCTGTGATTTATGCTTTCTTGGCTAGTCAACCTAATAGTCCTCAACTTATAAATGAGGATTTGGAACAAATTCATCCAGATGATGTGGAAGAGATGGATTTGAAATGGCAGATGGCTATGTTGACAATGAGAGCTAGGAGATTCTTGAAGAAAACTGGAAGGAAGCTGACAATCAATGGGAATGATAACATTGGCTTTGACAAATCCAAGGTGGAATGCTATAACTGCCACAGAAAGGGACACTTTACTAGAGAATGCAGGGCACCAAGAAGCCAAGACTACAAGAATGGAGAAAGCTCAAGGAGAACTGTGCATGTAGAAACATCAAATTCTACAGCTTTGGTATCTTGTGATGGTCTTGGTGGCTATGATTGGAGTGATCAAGCTGAAGAAGGACCCAACTATGCACTTATGGCATACTCATCTTCTTCCTCAAGTTTTGACTCCGAGGTATCTAATGATTCTGGTTGTTCTTATAAATCTTGTTTAGATACTGTTGAGTCATTTAAAGCTCAGAATAATAAACTAGTAGAAGATTTACAGAAATCTGAGTTGCATATTCTAGGCTATAAGGTAGGTTTAGAGTCTATAGAACAAATACTTGAATTTTATAAGAAGAATGAGGCTGAGTATGTAGAAAAGGTTAATGTTTTAGAAGGTAAACTTTTTGTAAAAGAATCACTTATTACAGAGCTTAGGAAAAGGCTTGAAAAAGATCAAAAAGAAAAAGATGTAGTTCAACAGGAAAAATAAAGCATTAAATTTAGAGTGAATAGGCTTGAACATGCATCTGAAAGTGTGAACAAGATTATAGAGTGTCAAATTATAAAGAAGGGTAGTGGTTTAGGCTATAATGAGGTATGAATTGTCTTGTTTAAATGAGTTAGTTACTAAGCCTGTAATTGAGAAAGAGGAAAAGCCTAAGATTGATAGGAAGTATTCTGATGCACCAATTATTGAAGATTGGGTGTCAAATGATGTGGATCAGGTTGTGTCTACATCTAAGGTTGCAAGTAAAATAGTTAGACCTAGTGTTGAAAAGATAAAGTTTGTTAAACCTAATTCACAAGGTCAACATACTAGGAACACTGTCAATCAAGTTGAGCAACCTAGGGGGACCACTAATAGGCCTAGAGGAAACCAAAGGAATTGGAATGGTATGATGTCTCAAAGATTAGGAAGTAATTTTGAGATGCTTAATAAGGCTTGTTTTCTATGTGGTAGTTTTGAACATTTGTAGTATGATTGTCATTACTATCAAAAACCTGTGTGGAACTATGCTCAGAGGGTGAATCACCAAAGCTTTTCTAAAAATACTCACCCCAATGCTAAAAGGAATATGGTTCCAAGGGCAGTGTTAATGCAGTCTGGCACGGTATCTCTTAACACTGCTAAACAATGTTTTTCAAAAACAGCAGTATCATTTAAAACTGCTAGGCCAGTTAATACTGATCAACCAAAACAAACAGTGAATTGTGTTAAATCAATGACACATCTTTCAAAAACAGCCCATTCATTTGTAAAAAGGCCCATTCAAAAGACAACAACAATTAATAGTGCTAAGCCAAAAGCAGTAGTTAATACGGCTAGGCCATAAACAATAATTAATAATGTCAAGGGAAATTATTTTTATGCTGTTAAGGCCTCAGCTTGTTGGGTTTGGAAACCAAAGATTAAAGTTTTAGATCATGTTTCCAAACACAACAATGCATCAATAGTGTTAAAGAAATTTGATTATGTTGATGCACAAGGCAGATCAAAGTCAGTAATGGCTTGGGTCCCCAAGAGAAACTGATTTTCTTACTTTATGTGCAGGGCAATCCACAGGTGGAATTACAAGATCAAGGAGTCATTGTGTAACACCCCCAAAATCGGGTCCAGCGGAAGCATACATGTTACTGGGGTGCTACTTAATTGGTATCACAGCGCAAGTACAAAGAACGGTTTTTACCACAATCATTTAGAATAAACTTCATTAACAAAAAGTGTTAAATTTACATTATTCAAAAGTAGTGCGGAAATAGGCCCATAAAATAAGTAAAGCGGTACCAATTATTTATCAGAGTCGTCTATGGCCATGCCTCTTGCCAAGCACCTCCAGAAGTGAGCTATCGCCTTAAACCTGAGAATACACGCTAAAGTGTCAACACGTGGTTGGTGAGTTCATAGGTTTTAGTTTATAACAGTATGGTTAAACCACAAGGTTTTCAAGTTTAAACTGTTATTCACAAACAAGTCAAATTCAACGTAGACTCACACCGCCTAAATAACATTTCCAAAACCAAATCCACAAATAATATCATAATCAGAAAATCTTTAACGATAATCAATCATACAGATACTACACTCATATAGTGTCACACAAATTTAACTGTTATGCTGGTTAATTCAGGAACCAAACACATGAGCCGCACTCTAGGAGTGTCTCATATCATAACAATAATCCGCTAAGCAAAGTTTGCAATGTGGACCACAAGAGTTAAAGTTTGTTTGACCGGTTCATTCAGTTATGTGACCAGTTCATTCGGTCATGTTACCAGTTCATTCAGTTATGCAGGAATAAATGTTTTAAGCACTTGTGTCCATGAGTAAGAAATCATGTATGTAACATGTAAACACATAACGTATTCAAATACCCAAATCAAATGTTTCAACCAAACAGACAAGTCTTGCATAAACAATTCACGTATCGAAGTAAACAATCATGGAGTTTAGTTAAAAACGAGCATGTATTCTCCCCCAAAACAGTTATAAAAACCAGTAAAAGTAGGGGCCATGAACTCACCATAGCCATAGCAATGTAAATATCACAACTGACACAACTGGCATCTATAGCATATCACAACGGTATCCGAAGACAGGCACAACGGTACACGGAGGTAGAAACACAACGGCACGAGATCGGCACAACCTAATACGTATACGGTTATCTCAAATTACGTCTTGCACAATAATTACGTCTAATAAAAGACAATGTGTCGTAGTTTTCGTGGATTACTCTTATCATTACTCGTAACAGTTTAGTGTCAAAGTTTCATGTGGTGTGGTAAGAAGACATAGACTCCAAATACAACTCACATCAAAATGGACAGACCTCGGCATACAACTCACGCCAAAGAGGAATAGACATCGACGTACAACTCATGCCAAAGAGGAATAGACATCGGCGTAGTCTAGAAATACTGACTAAAACTCAAACTAATCAAAGAAAAAAACTAGGAAACAACGACAACTATCTATGTAATATAAAATAGACCAATTGGTAGTTTCGGTATTTTCCCCATATCCCAAGTATTTTGTATAAAACATATTGTTTTATAAATAAAAGATAAGTTTAACAAATAAAAACTAATTTTCTCAGACAATATTTCCCGATTAATAAAGAGTATTAATTTATTAGTTGACATAATTTCTATATTGTACATTGTTTGCGAATTAAATATAATAAATTCATCTAGAGTTTAATATATTGTATTTATTTCAAGTCTAATAAGTCCGTAATGTTCAATTTTCAATAATGTCAATACAAGTCCAATTATCCGATAGTTATCCAAAGGTTCATGTACTTCAAATTCTGGTTCAACATTTATAATCCGTATTATCCACATCCAAGTTACAAATCTTAAGTCCAAATTCTATTCGAAACGTACCAATCACCCGAGACAAATCAAACACGTTAGTCACTTATATAATGACAAAATAACTTATAACAAAGACACCCTTATAAAATCTGTTGGGATTTAGCCCATTAAATTCACAAACCCAACACACCTTTAGTTGGGCTCGAGGCCCATGAAACAAACAAATAACCAAACGCACCCTTTATTCAACTGGATACAAAATCAGTAAATTAAACAAGCACTCAAAAGAAAATGAGGTAGGAATAAGTAGGAGGAAATAAGCTGAGACTAAGCTCTCGACACCCTTGTGTCGTTTGAGCCGAGACCCACAATATAGTAGACACACGCACCCTTCGTGGGTAGTGTGTTTGCTAAACCGAACCAACAACAAAAATATAACTACACCCTACGGGGGTGTTGTTGTCGGACTAAAAGCAAAACGAAAGCGAGCACACACACGCCCTCGTGGTGCCTCGTTAGATCAACTAGAGCAAAACCAATGAACCCTTTTTGATTTTCATTTTTGCCACAACCCCAAAATAATAACTAACTCCAAGACCAAACCGAGACCAAAACAAATAAATAAATGAACCACGTCATCCAATTCGTAACCACAATAAGCAACCTCAAACTTGACCCATATACCAAACGGGTTTAACATTACCATGACACAACAATAGTGAGTAAAAAATTGGCCAACATTCAAATCCAATTCGAGACCAAAACTAAAAGAATATCTAATCTAGATCTAAACCGTGTCCAACATAAAACCCAGGACACCATCGTTTTTATATGCTCGACACGAAAATAAAGATAAGAAACCAAAACCATACCAACGACAAGCACAAATGGCAGATCCAAATTCAAGTCGAGACCAAACCGGGTCTCGACTCGTTACCAAATACGCAACAAATACCCTTTTAAACCTTATTACCACACGAAAACTAAATCAAAACATTTTCAATCCATGTTAACACGTTTTTAATCTTCATTTTAATCCAAAAAACGCAAGCAAAAACCTTAATAACTGTTTTTAAATCCCACTTTTTTTAACCACAAAAACTATTACTCATTTCATAATCCGGATTTAAATAAAAATAAAGTGTTAAGGTCGTTTGTTTGTCATCTTACCAACAAACGAGAAGGGAGGAGGAGACGAGAGGAGTGGCAGTGGCGTACGGCGATGATGGTGGTAGTGGCGTGACGGCGTGGTTGTGGTGGTGACCTATGAACGAAACAGACCCAAACAAACCTTCGTATCTTGATCTATAACAGAAGGTGGTGGCAGCAAGCGGTGGTAGTTGGCCGGAGGTGGTCGGAAGTTGGTTGGCAGCTGCCGAAAAATGAGATAGGGGAGGCTAGGGTTTTGTGTGATGTGTATGTTATAAGTGCCCTTATATAGCAAAAACCTAGGGACCAAAAATGAAAATCACATGGGACAGGGGCGACGGTATAATTTACTATTAGGGACCTAAACCATAATTTGGGCTATCTTTGTCAATATATGGTTCGGGACACGTTTAGGCTAGTTAACGGCTGATTTAAGTCACGAGAATTGCACCATTGCGCACAAAATAATATTTCCAATCAAAACGACCATATATACGCCTAGTATCTTGAAATTAACACCAAACTCATAATAAATTGTCGTTTCTCCGAATAGAACATGTCGGGAAAATTATGGGGTATTAGAGTCTCACCTCCTTAAAAAGTAATCGCGTCCACTTGATTTAATTCAAGTTACCCATTACGGTTGAAAAGAGATGAGTATATTCGCATGGGGATTCATCTTCACGTTCCCATGTGAATTCAAGACCTCTTCGTGAGTTTCAACGAACTTCACCAACAGGGATACTACTTTACTAAAGTCGTATAACTTTATGGTCCATGATTTTGATAGGTTAACAAGGTTGAAACGCTCATCAATCTGGATCTCTCCTCAGGGAATAGTAACTGCCACATCAGCAAGTCATTTCTTCGGGTTACACACACGAAAACGTCACGGACAATGCTGACAACTGACGGTAGCTCGGGGCTGTTAGCTACCAGTCCAACTCCAGCAAGGATTTTTGAAAGGACCAATATAGCGAGGGTTAAGCTTTCCACGTTTACTAAACGTATCACACACTCACATGGTGAAGCTTTAAGCTTAATCTAGGCTCTAACTTGGATTTCAAGGGGTTTACGTCATTTGTCGACATAGCTCTGTTGACGATTTGCAAGCAGCTTGCATCAGAACGATCTTCTGGGTTGTCTCATAAACAGGTTCCTGGTCAGTAAGTTGGGTATCTCCATTTCTACCCAACCAATCGGCGATCGGCACTTACGACCATAGAGGGTCTCTTACGGTGCCGTTGAGGTACTAAAGTCATAGGTATTGTTATAAGAGAATTTGGTCAACGGGAGGTGTCTATCCCAACCATTGTCACACTCGATTACTCAAGTAGAGGTGTGGGATTTGCTCCTAAGGTCTAGCTTATGATATAGTAGCAAAAATGGCAAATCAACTTATTAAATGATTTGTGAAATGATTTATGAAACGGCTTATAGGATAATAGGAAAACAATTCATCGTTTATAAAATTTGTAACAACTTCAAAATTTTAATTTTCAGTTTGATTCATAACATCGTAGCAAGGCAGCAAAATGATTTATGAAATCGTTTTGCTAAACGATTTGTAGAACAGTTTATGGGTTAACAGGAATACAGTTCGCCATTTATAAAATGGTAGTAAGATCAAAATTTTGATTTTCGTGAAATAGCAGTAAAACATTTTGTCGGATGACCGCAAAATGGTCGGTAGGAAAACCAAAGGCAGTTTGTAAATTAATGGCAAAACAGTTTATTATCCTATAAGAGGTTAGCAAAGATAATTGTATTCCTGAGGGACGAGAGGAGAATTAGGTGATTGTCCCACGGAACGCAGTTCAGGTTACTCGTTAGGGTCTTAAGATTTCTGTTGGGCATGGAATCTCTGCCAAATGGAGAGTTTAGTGAGTTCAGAGTACAATTCTGAGAAAAGATGTTGATTGCTACTAGCAATTAGTCGGTTGAATCAGTAATGTACATAGTACTTAAAGCGGGAGGTACAACATTGATTGAACCACTTCGGTCGAACAACATCGATTGAGCACAAGGCTTAGGGGGTCATTTAAGCCCTAAATCGTATTTATTTGATCAAATATTGCCCTAAATCGTTCCTTTTGTCATTTTAGGTACTTTGGAGAAGAAATCTGGAAAAGGAAGCATTTTGGACGTTTTTGGAGCATAAAAGTGAAGAAAACGACAAAGTCTCAAAATTATGCTGGAAAGTACCTTTGACGGCGTCAGGGATTGCCCTTGACGGCGTCATGGCTTGGCAAAAAAGGTGGATATGAAAATTACTCATGATAAGCCAGAGAATTTTACAATGGAAAGTCTGACAGCGTCACCCTTTGAAGTGATCAAGGATATCACGGTTTAACTTAAAGAGGGACGGCGTCAAGCCATATTCTGACGGCGTCAAGCTTTGATAAGCCAGAGCGGATTTTGGAGGTCTAAAGAGGGACGGCGTCAAGAAGGCCATCCGGGAACCCTAGACACGGCGAGGTGACGGCGTCAAGTCCTATAACGTGACGCCGTCAGACCTTAAACTCTATATATAGTTTTACAATCTTTTGTCATTAGTGTGCAACTTTGTGAGGAGAAACCCTAAAGACGAATTTCTGCCATTTTTAAGGGTTTTCATACCCTTGGATCTCCCATGTTTAATTGAAGATAAGTAATTGTTTAATCAATCAATATGTCTATGTGTTGTTTGATTATATATTGTTCTTGTCTTTTAATTAACATGCTAGGCTAGATTTATCTTGTGTTTGCTTAGATCTAATGAAACCTAACAATTGATTATTGGTTATTAGTGTGTTATTAATTGTATTGTATGATTGTTTATCGATGTTAGGCTTAAGAAAACTGGCTAACTTCCTATTCGGTAACTTGCTTGAACGTCTTAAGAAACATGAACCAATGCGTACTAAGGTTTTTATGGTTGTATTTAATGCATGAGCGAATTCTAGTGATCCCATGTTAGGAGCTTCCTAGCCGGCTCGACATAGGAGTGAAGTAGGAGCTTGTAGAGTTGGGGAAGTACGTACGCCACCCCACGATTGGTATTAAGGAATACACCCGTCATCCACGCAATTAATACACACTAATCAACCGGTAAAAGATAGTTAGGGAGTAAAGAAATCTAAGTAAACACATTTCTCTCCACATAAGTTTCACAACTCTTTTCATTTTCAGTTATTTTATTTTATTCGCATTCGTAGTAATTTGGGTTAGTTGACTAGCAACTAATTCCGCTCACTCCTTCAAACCCGAGATTTTACTTGCTTTCATAGAAAAAAATATAAAAATACAAAAAGAATCTTCCCTCACCCTTAGACCTACTAAAGTAGTTTTTCATACCTAACGAACACTATTCCCTGTGGAGAACGATCAATCCCCCGTACTTACCACTACACTATACTACATCGGTCAGGTACACTGCCTGGTGGGGTTGTAAGCCTCTTGAGATCCCTCGAGAGGTAAAACCTGTTGTAAGGTTGCAAAACCACGCATCAAGTTTTTGGCGCCGCTGCCGGGGAATAGTTATTGTTTAGGTTGAATTTTTATTTTATTAGGTCTACTCACTAGATTCCTTTCTAGTGAGATTTTTATTTTTCTTTTTATTAGATTTCTTTAGTCTATCTTTTTCTTTATGCCCTTTGTTTGTAAAACCATTTTCATTTGTCACCATGGTGGATGAAATTCCATTTAGATCATTAACAATAGAGGAACAATTACTTTACACGGATAGATTTGCTTCCTGTGGTTCCAATGAATTTTTAAGTGATCTTAGATATATACAAGAGGAGATGGGTATAAAGTTTGATAGGTTTGATGAATTATGTGCATGTGTGGCTTCTATTAAACAATCATTGTTAGGATCAACTCCTTTTAATAAGACCCTTTGGAAAAATTTTAAGGAAAGCCTCCTAACCGT
Organism: Artemisia tridentata subsp. tridentata; assembly: GCA_021014915.2. NCBI lineage: Eukaryota > Viridiplantae > Streptophyta > Magnoliopsida > Asterales > Asteraceae > Artemisia > Artemisia tridentata. Next base: position 279,997,893 of record CP139506.1, read on the forward strand.
GAACCATAAGTTTAATGAATTAATGGGTTCGTATACATCACAACTTGAGGAAACAATTGAGGAGGATTTAGCCGAACATGAGCATATTGAGCAAAAAGACCTAGGTTTTATGATCAATGACTTTGAATCTCAAGGAACACATGATGAATCCTTTAGGCAAATTGAACATAGTAATCATGTTATCGGGGAAGATTCTTATGAATCGGACTTAGAACTTGAAATGGCTAGAGAAGGATTTGAGATACTTAGGAACATGTTTGGGTTAGATTCTACTAAAACACATGATGTGGATATAATTGATATAGAGACAAGGAAGGATGAGGTAAATAACACAAACCTACAAAGTACCCCACAAGTCCTACCATCATTCGAGGCATACACACCGCCCATGACTTACCCGGAAGAAGTAGAAGAGACTATAGGAAGCCCAATAGAGGTAGAGCCCTTGGACCAAACAAAACTAGAAGAAATAGGTTTGAATACTTGTAGTCATAACCTTTCTTTTAGTTTTATGGAAGTTCCTAGTTTTGATGAACCGGAGCCTAAACCAAAACCGTTACCTAATCTTCCATCCTTAGATGTGAACTTAGGAATTGAATTAGGTCCCGACCCACCCATCAAACCATATAGTCCGGGTAGTTTTATGTTGAAGGTAGTAGACTCTAAGCCTTGTAGAGAGGAAGTTGACATAGGAGTGAACCATAACCTTTCATACTTACATCACCCATTCATGATTAATCACAAGAAACACTATGGGTTTAAACCGGGTTTATTAGGTCAAGATGGATTCCTAACTAGGAATCTCTCGAAGTTGATAGAAGATGATCCCTTTTTAGGAGAAAACTTTAATTTACCCATTGACCAAAGTGAACTAGGTAAGGTTATGATGAAAGGAGCACACCCCTTTGAGTATATAATTCATCCACCACTCTTTCCTCACGCGGCATATTTCCACCCTAAGGGTGTGTATCGCTACTTTCACCCACACTTAATCCTAAGTGTAGGAAAAACCTCTCCTTTATCCATTAAATAAGGGTAGAGTCAGGCTCGTGACTCGAACAAAAACAAGCGCTTCTTGGGAGGCAACCCAAGCTTTATTTGCTTTGTGTGTTTATTTATTTGTTTGTTTGAATTTATTTGCTTCCGTATGTATGTTTAATTTTTATTATTATTGATTCATGTTCGAAACTAAATTGTGAAAATGTTTTATCTTGTTTTTAACTTCGTCTTAACTACATATAAAGGTATTTTGCAAAAGTTAAGTGTAAGGGAAATCCAAATCGGTTTATTGGAACAAATGAACATGAATCATAACAATATTAAATTAACATACATATTAGTAATTGTTTGAGTCAAATGCTTGTATCGAGTCATAATGATATTTTGCAGGATTTCCAGGAAGTAAGGTAGAGGTTTTTCCAGAAATTTTCCGGAAACTTAACATGAGAATTCTGTCAGATCATTTCTGACGGCGTCAGGAGTTACAACCTGACGGCGTCAGGTTTTAATTTTCTGAAATTTTTGAAAGTTTTGTTTTCATAAAAAGTTTTTATTAAATCTCTAACTTATAATCTCCAGGAATCTGCAAAATTATCATTCCACAAGCATTATATCCTTATATATAGAATTTATCCCGCCGATGTTATGCAGGTTTTCGTGTTTGTTTTCTCAGGTTTATCAGGTTATTTTGGACAAGGAGATGTATGTGGAATCAAACTTTTGGCGATGCTTTAGTTTTGGAGCTTCTACATTCTCTTGGAAGAAGATCTAACCATGTTGCCACATTATCCACCGAGGGAATCAGGGGAGTATTTGATTTCATTCTTTTACCTTTTCACTTTTACATCTTGTTATTTGAACATTGGGGACAATGTTCATCTTAAGTGTAAGGGGGGGGGGTAAAATACGATACTTTAGAGAATATAATTGCACTTGATTTTTGTTTGTTTAATAGTAAATGTGTAATAAAACTGAGAGAAATACCTGTTAGGGCAATTTTAGTGCCAAATTTAAATTTTTTTACAACATATAGGAGTGAAACTTTGATCTTAATGAGCGTCTCATGGATAGGAGTTATATGACTAGCACAAAAACCGTACCACTAAAAAATTTTCCACCCCCAAATATGTGAGGTTCGCCCCTAGAATTGGTAGGAAAAGCATTTATGCTATGATGTGTGTACCGGTAGCACTTAGATTCTAGAACTTGCGTTAGGACCATTCCGAGGCCACAAGTGAGACTACATTCGTGTAGTTAGATTTACTACATGATAAGAGGCATTAGGATTAACCCATTGTTTTACACCTGTGTTTTTTGTTATAATTACTTTGGCTACATTGGTCAAGTAATTCTCCCACACCCTTTGCGTTGTACTCATTTTTAGTACACGATACCCCTAGTACACCCCTCAGAGCCTATCTTTTCGTTTTGACCTTTAAGCATTTTACTTAAACGAAGAATTTGTTACACCCCACTAAAATGTACACCCAAATCGCCTTAGCCCACCTTGTATGCACTCATTTTTAGTGCATTATTGTGACAACATTTGTTTAAACCCAAGTTAATTATCTAATTGATTACATGGTTGCTAAGTCGAGTCATATCCTTGTACATATTGTTTTGGGACGATTGGGACACATGGGTAAAGTACTAGTGTAATGGAGTAATGGGGAAGAACATCATTTATTACCCCCATATGTGCTAAATATTTTAAAAGTACTCCAAGTGTTTCGATTATCTTAATTCGAGTCATTAGAATAGTTATTTGTAAAGTTATGTAAAAGTTCAAGTGTAAGGGGAATGCAACGCCCCTATGATGTATTATTTTAGATGGTAGGGCAAGAGTGTATGAAAAAAAAAAATAAAAAAAAATCAAGAAAAATACAAAAAATGAGAAAAAGAAAAGTAGAAAAAACATACGGACTACCATCCCGTTTTATTTTATGTTTATTTTATGTTTTTGTTATTTTGTTTTTAGCTTAAGATTGAGTCGAGTCTTGGCTTAGCAACATTGTATAGTACATGTAATTAATCAAGGTCTTTAACTCGCCACCAGTAAAATATCCCTTATCCAACAAAACCGTGTTTATCATATCCCTACACCTCATGCTATAACCCATGTAAAAGCCCTCTTTGATAGTTTATCTTAGGTGCTTACGCCTAGTGGAGAAGGTTTTCGATCCTTTCCCAAGCCTATGGTAATCTATTTGCTATGACAGGTAGTGAGAGATATTATCCGTTTTCATTTATGAGATTTATTTTGATGACACTTGAGAGATGTGAGTATCTAAACACTACTTGTGAGGTGCTAGTTTGTAATCTCCGTGCTTATTATGATTAAAGTGGAACGACTATTTGTTGTAATTACTTTTATATTAGCATTAAATGACCCCTAACTTGTATTTTGATTAGAATAAAAGCGCATTTGCTTGAGGACAAGCAAATCTCAAGTGTAAGGGTATTTGATGAAGCGAAAAGTGTACCGCTTTTAGGGGGTCATTTAAGCCCTAAATCGTATTTATTTGATCAAATATTGCCCTAAATCGTTCCTTTTGTCATTTTAGGTACTTTTGAGAAGAAATCTGGAAAAGGAAGCATTTTGGACGTTTTTGGAGCATAAAAGTGAAGAAAACGACAAAGTCTCAAAATTATGCTGGAAAGTACCTTTGACGGCGTCAGGGATTGCCCTTGACGGCGTCATGGCTTGGCAAAAAAGGTGGATATGAAAATTACTCATGATAAGCCAGAGAATTTTACAATGGAAAGTCTGACAGCGTCACCCTTTGAAGTGATCAAGGCCATCACGGTTTAACTTAAAGAGGGACGGCGTCAAGCCATATTCTGACGGCGTCAAGCTTTGATAAGCCAGAGCGGATTTTGGAGGTCTAAAGAGGGACGGCGTCAAGAAGGCCATCCGGGAACCCTACACACGGCGAGGTGACGGCGTCAAGTCCTATAACGTGACGCCGTCAGACCTTAAACTCTATATATAGTTTTACAATCTTTTGTCATTAGTGTGCAACTTTGTGAGGAGAAACCCTAAAGACGAATTTCTGCCATTTTTAAGGGTTTTCATACCCTTGGATCTCCTATGTTTAATTGAAGATAAGTAATTGTTTAATCAATCAATATGTCTATGTGTTGTTTGATTATATATTGTTCTTGTCTTTTAATTAACATGCTAGGCTAGATTTATCTTGTGTTTGCTTAGATCTAATGAAACCTAACTATTGATTATTGGTTATTAGTGTGTTATTAATTGTATTGGATGATTGTTTATCGATGTTAGGCTTAACAAAACTGGCTAACTTCCTATTCGGTAACTTGCTTGAACGTCTTAAGAAACATGAACCAATGCGTACTAAGGTTTTTATGGTTGTATTTAATGCATGAGCGAATTCTAGTGATCCCATGTTAGGAGCTTCCTAGCCGGATCGACATAGGAGTGAAGTAGGAGCTTGTAGAGTTGGGGAAGTACGTACGCCACCCTACGATTGGTATTAAGGAATACACCCGTCATCCACGCAATTAATACACACTAATCAACCGGTAAAAGATAGTTAGGGAGTAAGAAAATCTAAGTAAACATATTTCTCTCCACATAAGTTTCACAACTCTTTTCATTTTCAGTTATTTTATTTTATTTGCATTCGTAGTAATTTGGGTTAATTGACTAGCAACTAATTCCGCTCACTCCTTCAAACCCGAGATTTTACTTGCTTTCATAAAAAAAATATAAAAATACAAAAAGAATCTTCCCTCACCCTTAGACCTACTAAAGTAGTTTTTCATACCTAACGAACACTATTCCCTGTGGAGAACGATCAATCCCCCATACTTACCACTACACTATACTACATCGGTCAGGTACACTGCCTGGTGGGGTTGTAAGCCTCTTGAGATCCCTCGAGAGGTAAAACCTGTTGTAAGGTTGCAAAACCACGCATCAGTAACACCCCCAAAATCAGGTCCAGCAGAAGCATACATGTCACTGGGGTGCTATTCAATTGGTATCACAAGGCAAGTACAAAGAACGGTTTTTATCTCAATCATTTAAAATAAAATTCATTAACAAAAAGTGTTAAATTTACATTATTCAAAAGTAGTGCGGAAATAGGCCCATAAAATAAGTAAAGCGGTCCCAATTATTTATTAGAGTCGTCTATGACCATGCCCCTTGCTAAGCTCCTCCAGAAGTGAGCTATCGCCTTAAACCTGAGAATACACGCTAAAGTGTCAATACGAGGTTGGTGAGTTCATAGGTTTTAGTTTAAAATAGTATGGTTGAACCACAAGGTTTTCAAGTTCAAACAATCATTCACAAACAAGTCAAATTCAACGTAGACTCACACCGCCTAAATCACAGTTCCAAAACCAAATCCGTAAATAATATCATAATCAGAACATCTTTAACCATAATCAATCATACATATACTACACTCATATAGTGTCACGAAAATTTAACTATTATGCTGGCTAAGTCAGGAACCAAACACATGAGCCGCACTCGAGGAGTGTCTTATATCATAACAATTATCCGCTAAGCAAAGTTTGCAATGTGGACCACAAGAGTTAAAGTTTGTTTGACCGGTTCATTCGGTTATGTGACCAATTCATTCGGTCATGTGACCTGTTCATTCAGTCATGTTACCAGTTCATTCGGTTATGCAGGCATAAACGTTTTAAGCACTTGTGTCCATGTGTAAGAAATCATGTATGTAACATGTGAACACATAACGCATTTGAATACCCAAATCAAATGTTTCAATGAAACAGACAAGTCTCGCGTAAACAATTCACGTATCCAAGTAAACAATCATGGAGTTTAGTTAAAAATGAGCATGTATTCTCTCCAAAAACAGTTATAAAAATGAGTAAAAGTAGGGGCCATGAACTCACCTTAGCCACAGCAATGCAAATATCACAACTGACATAACTGGCATCTAGAGCATATCACAAAGGTATCCGAAGACAGGCACAACGGTACACGGAGGTACAAACACAATGGCACGAGATCGGCACAACCTAATACGTATACGGTTATCTCAAATTAAGTCTCGCACAATAATTAAGTCTAATAAAAGACAATGTATCGTAGTTTTTGTGGATTATTCTTATCATTACTCGTAACAATTTAGTGTCAAAGTTTCATGTGGTGTGGTAAGAAGACATAGACTCCAAATATAACTCACGCCAAAATGGACAGACCTCGGTATACAACTCACGCCAAAGAGGAATAGACATCGACATACAACTCACGCCAAGGAGGAATAGACATCGACATAGTCGAGAAATACTGACTAAAACTCAAACTAATCAAAGAAAAAAACTAGGAAACAACGACAACTATCTATGTAATATAAAATAGACCAATTGGTAGTTTCAGTATTTTCCCCATATCCTAAGTATTGTGTATAAACCATAGTTTTTTATAAATAAAAGATAAGTTTAATAAATAAAAACTAATTTTCTCAGACAATATTTCCCGATTAATAAAGAGTATTCATTTATTAGTTGACATTACTTCCATATTGTACATTGGTTGCGAATCAAGTATACTAAATTCGTCTAGAGTCTAATATATTGTATTCATTTTGTTGATCCCAGTTGAGCACTTGATCGATTTCCCTTAGCTTGTAAAGGTTAAGCAATATTGAATAAATCCAATACAACTTATGTAGAAACTGTCTTTGATTAATATTAAAGTTTATGCCGAATCTAAACTTTAATCTTAAAAAGAATTAAACAAACAATATCAAACAAATCACTTCAATATTATTAATAATATGAATACTCTAAAGTATTAGGGTTGACAACCTTGAAGTTTTCTAAAGAATCACATATCTATCTCTATGCCCTAGGTCCTCCTTTTATAGACTAAGGAGTCCTAGTTGGCTTACAATTGCCTGCTATACAAGATAAATCTTAAAAGAATCTTTTATATAATTATTTAACCGACTATACATGTTTATCTAATAAGCAATACTAACTATACACTCTAGTGGTCTTAACTCTAACTCTAGCTGCATAAACTCTTCAGAAGTTGTAAGTTTGTACTAGCAGTACTAACTTTTCTTCTAGCAGCACCAAACACTTAGAGTATTTTTCTTCAAGTTCATTGGCAGTTGAAACTCTGTAAGCAGTTGTAATGTTGAACTAGCAGTAGTAACATGTTATCTAGCAGTAGTAACCACTTGTATATTTCCTTGAATACCTTCAGCAACACTTAGCAGTAGTAAAATACACAAGCAGCTGTAACCATTAATACTAGCAGCAACAATGACTTAGAGCAGTTTCTCTTTAAGCTTGAACTAACACAAAGAGGATGATCCCAAACAATTAATTCTGTGGCATGTTCTTGGGTCCTAGATCCTTTTCCATCTTCTTGAGCAACTAATAAGCCATCTCATCATAAGGATACTGATGCTGAAGTCTTTTCTTCCCAAACAACATCTGATGCAAAATATCTTTGTGAAACTTTAAAGGATAATCCTTTGCTACAAGCATGTAGATCATTAGCCCATGTGCAGTCAAAACATGAACTCCACAACTCTGATAAAGCTTCCATTCTATAACTGTGTTGTGCCTTAGCTTTCTCCATGCTTCATCCTCATGATGTGGTTCAAACATCACTTTTAAGTAATCCCAGATGACTTTATCATAGATTTGTTCTGGTGTTTTATAACCAAACCTTTCTTTGTATAACCTCTATAAAGCCACCATATCTTCTCTGTCAATATGATGAACCATTTGTAGAAAGCTCACAAACCTTAAAGATGAACCATTATGCATCTTAATATCCCAATAAGCTATTTTCCCATGAAATCCAGACTTGAAAGCAACAATGGGTTGTTTAACACTTAACGGCTATGCATCCATGGCTTCTCCTTCAGGTTCTTCTACAGATACAACTGCAAGTTCTGTGTGAGCTTGTATTTGGTCTACATCTTCTTCAGCTTGCTCAGTCAGCTCTTGCTCTTTCCTTTGCTCTTTCTCTGCTTTGTGTTCAGACTTCTTCTTTTTACTGCTTTTCCTTTCCAACTGTTCACTTGCTCTTTTTGAAATTGATTTCTCTTCCTTCTTTTCCTCAATGCCTTTCACCACTTCAGCATTTAAAAAACTTTTAATCTCTCTTTTGGTAATTGTGTACAACTCTTCAATTCTACTATCATCCAACTGTTTCAAATTCTTGAGTTTCCAATTGTCCATGTTCTTCAAATATGCACACATGAAAGCTCTTCTTTGTGCTTTAGTGGGTGGCTTGTTCTTTTTAGCTGCTAATCTTTGTGCTGCATAGAACTTCTTTCTTGCATCAGTTAGTTCTTTCAGCATCCTGGCTCTTTCATCAATTGAGTACTGATCTTGCTCTTCTTGTTAGAGTTTCCGAGTAAGCTCCTAATCAGCATCAACTTAAGCCCTTTCCTCATCCCATTCGGCAATTAATTCTATATTCTTAGCATATTTCTCTGCAACTATCCTCCTTTGTTCCAAAATCTTTTTATTTTCTGTCTCAAACTCTTGTTGAAGTTTTTCTGCAACTTTAGCATCTAATTGCAATTTCTTTTCTTTTGATAGTGGTTTCTCCACATGCTCTTCAATAAGAATTCCTTTCCCTTTGCCTTGGACCTGTGGAGTTGATTGTGTAGCTTTTGGCTTTGAAGATGGCTCTTGTATTACAACACCTTTGGTTACTGGCTTGGATGTCTTCAGCTCAGCAAGTACACTAGCAGCAGTTGTAACCTCTGGTGTAGCAGCACTAACTTTTGTACTAGCTCACTAGCAGCAATAACACCCTGATCAGTAGAACTATCAGCGGTAGTAACCTTGGCCACATAGCTATCTATCACCACTTGATTCTCTTGGTTATCAGCAACTACAAAATCCATTGGCTCACTCCCTGTACCAATACTTTCACCCTCCTTAGCCTCCCCTGAAGCTTTGCTATCTTTCCCCCCTGTTTGGGAGCATCCTTTGAAGCTTCAGAAGATTTAACCTTAAGCTTGGGAGTTCTTGATCTCTTGATACCTTCCAAATATCTAACTCTTCTTTTCAAAGCCTTAATTTTCCCACCATGAGCTTTGATTACTCCATCTTGAGAAGCAGTTAAAGTTTGCAGATCAAGAACCAATTAAGACAGCCTGGTACATGTATCCATCAATCCATTCAAAAGTTCCATGCTATCCTCACCACTTCGGCTTGTGTTACCTAGCCTGAGAGGTGGATCATTGGAAAAGTTAAGCTCAGTCTCAAACCTAGGATGAGCATCTGAACACCCCATAGTGTAGCAATCTGTAAAATTTCCTAGTAATTTGTACATTGCTAATCAAGTATAAAATATTAATACAATACAGTTAACCATTTTTATGGTCAGAATTTAAAATTTTTATATTATATTACCTATACATTGGAATGAGCTCACATGCGGACCATAAATGATCCAACACACTCAATAAATAAGCAAACGGACCCTTAACTAAAACTTGGCCTCTTACTATTCCTGGCCTAACAAAAGCCGAACCCAAAATTTTATTTTCTTTTCTTCTTTTCCATTCTACTGATCAACCATAGCTTGGCCTCGTCTTCTCTCAAATTCGACATACAATAAAAACATTATATTACATGTCTCGAATCCTCACCAGACAAAGAATCAATGGGTCGAATTTTACATCTTTTCTCAAATGTTTAATCGCTTAACGAGAGTCAAAGTAAATCACTCTTATCACATATGCAAATTCATGTAAATTATCACCCTTTTAACCCAAGTCGATCCAAACCATTTCCCTCTAGCTCTTTTGAGTTCCTATAATCGATTATGGGTTTAGCAACATATTTTCCGTCTTTTTTCACAATGTCACACGTTAAATAAGTGCTAAGACCTTTTAATATATGTCGAGTAATATATGTAACTCCCCACTTGACTTTCAAACCGAAATTACAGACACAGGTATGTATCTCAACTTGCCTTTAATATAGTAAAATACTACATGCATGTATACAAGATATTGATTTCCCAATATCTTATCCTAAAGCCTGACAACTAGCAAATATATTCTCATTCAACTTGCCTTATTATACATTAAACAAGCACATGCATATATTCATATATATATATATATGATCATGAAACACACATCCCATTCACACCTTGGAACCTTTTCTACAATCTCTAAGTAATTCTCATTCTATTCGAGCACCAAAAAGACCAGGAACAATTTCCCTTTCCATTCAAGACAAATTCCAGATCGAAGGGTCCATTTTCGAAACTTGTTTATAATTCTAGCGGTTTTGGAGTTTTTCTATTTGATTCTAGTTCGTTACACGTAAAATTCTCACCATCTTGGAGTTTTAAGCCTTCACAACTCGATTTCTATACGTTCCTTTGAGTTTTTATGTACCATGCATTGTTTACTTATTTTATCGAACGTATATTGCTTTCTTTTATTTTTACGTCTCATTATATTTCATTTTCACATAAAAACTTGGTTGCCTTTTATTATGGAAGGCTAGGGACCAAGACTACACACTTACACCACATTTACATACTCGTTTTCATGCATTACGAACACCCTTTTAAGTTCATGTCACACGTATAAGTTATAACCTCAAAATATTCTAAATCTTTTCTTATTTGAAACACTGACTGTCGACATAGAAATGGTTATATAAAATCTAATCCGAGCACATAACATGTAGATTTTATTACTTGTCTTGATTCTTTATAAGTTCACCTAATAAGTTCATGTTTGGAGTTTCCTAATATAATCTCATATAAGCTCCTTAAAATCGCCCAAGCTTAGGCTACTCGAAAACTGATTTTGAAACTTATATTATTCGATTGGGTTTTTTTTAGACCAATAAGCCCTTTTTAAGCACCTATGATAAGCTGGTCCAATAAGCCCAATTTATATGTTTTTATAATCCTTAAACAAGCCCAAGACCAAGCCCAACTTCCCTTAAGACCCTCCAGATCTAAAAACGTTAAATTGGCTCGTTAAGCCCAGTAACTTAAAAATAAGCACTTTGACCTAATAAGCAGTTCCATTAGACTTGAATAAGCGATATAAAAATGTAGAAACTCTCGGATTTCATTTCACACCTTTTTGTGATTTTTGGATTAAATTTGCAAAACATTTCAACCTTAGTACTAAAACTGCCAACTTCCCAAAACTATGATCAAAACTATAAATCCAGTAAACGAAGGGTAGAAAATGATAAAAACAGTAAGTTGGAGGTTTAGAATGTAAGGTTCAACCTTTTGGGACTAAAAATATAACCAAGGACTAACGGTGCAACGCTAACACCGTTAGGGTAAATAATGTAAAACTGGTGAAAGTACAAGGACCAATTTTTAACTTTATTCCATATTTATTTCTAATGCATAATTTACATTTCCCCATTCAATCGTATGCATTTTTACTTTTGTTCACATATTTAATTCCGTTTACGTTTATATTTATATATAACGAGTTCTAACGATTAAACTAACGTTTCGTTCAAACACCTTTCGAGGGAATGATATTTATGCTATTAAAAACATAAAAACATGATAATATTATGTATAATGTTATTTTTGAACTTTAAGCATTTTAAGCATATCACACTCATATCACACACCAAATTGTTATCCGTTACTTGTTTTCACACATTATGCATATTAAGTCAAAACACCAAATTCTCACACTTAACTATTATCCCGGTCCTGTGTTGGAGTCGTTTCCCTAATTTTACTTGATTTAATATTACCACCTTGCCAGTTACACACAAGGTGAGTCATAGCCCCACTTTTACTCGTTTATTAACTTTATAAACTCTTTGGGGGAGATACCTACTCAACTACTTACTTTTACGTTCACAAGTACTATTTTCTATATGCTATACCTGATTGATATTTCTTAACTTACCATTACTATTTCCATTATTACAAGTCCCTCCCATCATGAACCATTAATCACTTGCGAGTGAACGCGAATATATTGAATAGATCTATTGGCAGTTGACGCCCCATTTGTGTTAGCCGGTTAGGCGACCAAATGCACTTTATTTGAGAATTCAAAATAGGAAGACGAAAATCTCCTATTGAGGGCCATAACTCACTCCATTAACTTGGAGTGTTGCATGCCGTTTGTGCGGTACATTGTTAACGTTTGTATGTCATGAGACTTAGGGCAATATACAGAATTACAAAAGTACCGTGGTCATGATATGGTACTACCATTATTACATTTAGGGCATATAACCTAAACTTGAAACTTGTGTTCAACTGATTTACATACAAATTACTTATGGTTTTCACCTAACGTAACTCACTACTTGTTTCATCAATATTGGTATTTATTACAATTTATCACCTCACTCTCGAAACTATTGAAATCAACTGATTACTTATAAACTCTATGAACTCACCAACCTTTGTTTTGACACTTTTACGCATGTTTATCTTAGGTAATTAGCGGAGCATCTCAAGGAACGGATTGGGCAATGAACCAAGGGTTTTAATGTGGTGTAAAACAAAGTCATGTCATTCACTTTTAAACTACTACACCCGTTTATGGGAAGTTTAAAACTCTGATATTTTCACATTTTGTACTTCAACTTTGATTTGAATAAAAAGTACTTTTAAAACGCCTCTTTTGAGTCGTTTTCTATTATTATGCATAGATCCTCCCCGTAATACCCCGATTAGTCTTCCGTTGTTAAACCATAATTTAGGGGGTGTTACAGATTGGTATCAGAGACATAATTATAGGGAACCAAATGTTTTCAAACATTGGACTATATTTACACTTTCAAAATGAATGACTTTTACACCATACCACTTTACACCCTCCGTGCCTGCATAACACCGTGCTCAATATATTACCATTTAAAGATTATCTTACACTAATCTTCACACACTTGATATTTACTCTCACACCCCTGATTATTTTATGTTGATTATCACACAACTGATTATTTCACCTTAATTTACACACACCTGATTATTTCACCCTGATTTTCACACACTAGATTTTATTGATTGATTACAATTACTATTTATGGATTATTACAGTACCATGTCTACAATCTCACACCTGAGTGCCTCATCATCGGATGTAGAATCCGATGACACTCTATCACCTATCACCTCCCTATTGAAAAAAGACCCGTATGTTTTAGCTCTACGGGCACATATCTCACCACCACACCTGGAGAACCGACCAGTTTCTCCCACATACACCCCACTTACTGACAACCAGTACATGCAGACTCGGCAATGGTTGCTAGTAGAAGAGTCAGATACACCTTTACCTACTCCACAACCCCCACCTGCCCCGATAGCCCGGCGTAGGAGAGTCAGGATTTTAGAACCATTTGAGCCTGAACCATTCATGACACAATTTAGGAGTCACCCCAACGGTTGCATTAGGATCCATATACCTCGTCTGAGGGTACGCCTACCTATTTTACCGATTGTACCACCATTTCCACCATATTCCCCTACTTCACCCCTAGATATTATCAAGATGACACCCACCATCATCACCCAAGTATTAGTATGAATCACCCCCACTACGATTATCACCCCTACGCCGTCGGTTAGACCCGACCATCTATTCAACCTACTCACCCAATCATACCCGTTTACACCTCACCAACGAGAGCCGACTCCAGAGGAGGATTTACCCTCTCAGAGCTGGGCCCGCATAACAGGTCCAGTAACCCATCCCCTTCATCTTTACTTGAAACTTTCAGAAGAAACTTGATGAATGATGAGAAAGTTGCTGAACTTCAGCTTTTGTGGATGATAAATCCCTTCATTCGTTAGCAATCCCACACACAGAGTTGATCATTTACCCAAACTTGTTGTGATTTTATGTTATAATTTCACATTGTGACTTATATACAAATTCCCTGTTACTCAATGTATTCTAACATGATCACTATGTGAGTTCTAAATTTGTAATTTCTTGTGGTATTAACAGAAAATGGCTCGCACAAGAAACTAAGAAACCGCCACTCCCGCAACAGCTATGACTCCTGAAGGTATCCAAAGGATAATAGCTGATAGCGTTGCAGCAGCCCTAAAGACTCAAGCGGCTAACGTAGCCCGCTCGAGCAACAACAACCGATCCATCGCTGAAAGTGAGGCATCTGCGTCTCGCAAATGCACATACAAAGATTTCATAGTTTGCCAGCCAACTTATTTCAAAGGTTCCGAAGGAGTAACCGAACTCGCTCAGTGGTTCGAGCGCTCCGAAACTGTATTCATGCGGTGTAACTGCCCAGACAATAGCAAGGTTACCTTTGCTACTGGAACACTTCTGGAGGATGCCGCATCTTGGTGGAACTAAACCGCCCAGACCATGGGTATGGAAGAGGCCTATCGGATGTCCTGGATCGAACTAAAAACAAAAATACTAAAGAAATACTGTCCTCAAACAGAAATCAGGAAACTGGAGGAGGAATTCCACCTGTTGATTGTAAAGGGGAACGATTTAAGAACCTACAACCGAAGATTCCAAGAACTGTCGGTATTATGTCCAACCATGGTGCCAGACTTTGAGAGAGCACTGGAAAAGTACATTGAGGGGTTAGCTCAAAGCATCGAGGGGTATGTCACCTCATCGAAACCATCAACTCTGGAAGAAGCCATCAACCTTGCACAACGATTATTAGAACGAGAAAGCAAACGGAGTTGCACCTCCAGCAACAATGATCATAAGCGAAGGCTAGATGATCATGGAGCCACCACTCATAAGAAGAACAACAACAACTATCAGCAAAACCGAAATAACCACCACCACCAACAGAATCGCAGACAGGAAGCTGCCAGAGCTTATGTTGCTACACCAAATGACAGAAGCAGTTATATCAGAACACTACCCTAGTGTTACCGATGTAGAATGCATCACACTGGGCCTTGTCTTGACCGATGCGAAAAGTGCCAAAAAATGGGCCATAAAAACTAACGACTGCAGAGCCACGGGTGTATATTCACAGCCAGCAGAAATAGTATGCTACGGGTGTGGCGAGCAGGGGCACTACAAGAACCGATGCCCAAAACAGAATACCAATTAGAACAACAAAGCCAGTGGAAGATGATGGAAGCTCGTTAGAACCTCAACAATGTCAAAGGACAACAACAATGTTTAAACAGAAGAAGTTTTTGCTGTAATAAATAAACCATAGTCCAAAACCTCTAGAATTGTATTTCCTTTTGTACTCTACCTTAGGTATGATGGAGTAACCTGAGTGTAACAACTACCTTTCTATCTTAAGAGACCTCTGTCTTGTACTGTTTCCATGATAATCACAACCTACGTCTGTTACAATTTATATTCTATTTACCCTATTCATAGTCATTTCGCAACAATACACCGTTATCCTATTAGGGATCTGGTTAATTTCACTTCGGACCAAACATTAGACTATTACCATCCTATAAGATTCTTACACAGACACTAGGATCCATTTCAAAGCTATCCTATTATCACCCCAAAAATTTCTAATCCATCACCGTTGTGCGAACCGATTTTTCTTGTTACCTTGAAAAATTATTTAGGTTTTCATTTTACAAGAACAACACGTTGAACACCATCTAAAGCCTATTGAGGAGCATAACACTGCCTTAACTGAGCCAAGCATCACATCATTGGTCCTTAATTATACATAGCCTGATCACCTATGTCTAATTTGGGAAGAATCATGTCATGAATGAAGCAGTCATCTTTTCAAAATTCCCTAAAACAATCTTCATTCAAAAGCAAAGCCTTGTGATGAGACAAAATGCTCGTAAACATCGCTTTTGACCACACACAATAGATATCTACACCTATTACCCACCATCCCAATAAAAGAAACTCGACATAAGTACGAAACTCGAAAATCACAAGAATTCGTAAAAAATATATGGAAAGCACAAACAACATAAATTTTATTAGAATCCACGAATATTAATACATAACAATATAATTTGCATCGGTAGTGCTAATGTTACAAAAATCACTAAGTAAGGTATAGAAACGCCAAATGGTTGACCTGTCAAGCCAATGAAAAACACCACCACACCTACGAGAGCGAGAGCCACTACGGGATGTATCACCTTAAGTATTATGTACGATAAATACAAACAAATCATTAACACGGTAACTAAAGACATAGTCTTATACATAAAAACAAACAAGTTTTATTACACATTTATTAAAGATTATATAGAAACTCAACAAGGACTTATTTTAACAATTCTAACGCAAGACTATTACCCCCATATCTTATCCACGCCAATGGCGAGAATCACGATTGGTACGAGAACCACTAAAACCCTGACCAGGAATTCATAGTCTTCACCCGGAACAGAGGCCAAGTAGATGACCGCGAGAATAACGTACACAATCGCAAGAATGGTAACGAGGTGTGGCATTTTTGAAAGAATTAATGAGAGAAGTATGGGCGGTAGAAGAATGAAAATTAAATGGAGTATTTATAAGGAGAAAACTAGCCGTTGGAGTCACTATTACTAGCCGTTGGATATTCACTGTTCATAACCGTTGGAATTTACTATTTGCGGCCGTTAGATCCATTAGGTGGCGAGACATTCAAATTGTTTCACCTAGTGAGAGTGATCTAACGAAGTTATGTTCTCTTGAATACTGAGTGGGAATTCTTAGATGAACTTTTTCCCTGACTTCTCATCCCTAACAACCACTTTAGACTTTAATTCCGAGATGGAATTCTATTTGACGGGTGGGTACTATAGCAATCTGTAAAATTTTCTAGTAATTTGTACATTTCTAATCAAGTATTAAATACTAATGCAGTTCAGTTAACCATTTTTATGGTCAGAATTTATAATTTTGATATTATATTACCAACACATTGGAACGAGCTCACACGCGAACCATAAATGATCCAAAAAACTTAAAAAATAACCAAACGGACCCTTAATTAAAACCTGGCCTGTTACTATTCCAGGCCCAACAAAATCCCAACCCAAAATTTTATTTTATTTTCTTCTTTTCCATTCGACTGATCAACCATAGCTTGGCCTCGTCTTCTCTCAAATTCGACATACAATCAACACATTATATTGCAAGTCTTGAATCCTCACCCGACAAAGAATCAATGGGTCGAATTTTACTTCTTTTCTCAAATGTTTAATCGCTTAACGAGAGTCAAAGTAAATCACTCTCGTCACATATGCAAATTCATGTAAATGATCACCCTTTTAACCCAAGTCGATCCTAACCATTTCCCTCTAGCTCTTTTGAGTTCCTATAATCGATTATGGGTTTAGCAACATATTTTCCATCTTTTGTCACAATGTCACACGTTAAATAAGTTCTAAGACCTTTTAATATATGTCGAGTAATATATGTAACTCCCCACTTGACTTTCAAACCGAAATTACAAAAACAGGTATGTATCTCAACTTGCCTTTAATATAGTAAAATACTACATGCATGTATACTAGATATTGATTTCCCAATATCTTATCCTAAAGCCTGACAAATAGCGAATATATTCTCACTCAACTTGCCTTATTATACATTAAACAAGCACATGCATATATTCGTATATATATATGTATACATATGATCATGAAACACACATCCCATTCACACCTTGGAACCTTTTCTACATTCTCTAAGTAATTCTCATTCTATTCAAGCACCAAAAAGACCAGGAACAATTTCCCTTTCCATTCAAGCCAAATTCCAGATCGAAGGGTCCATTATCGAAGCTTGTTTATAATTCTAGCGGTTTTGAAGTTTTTCTATTTGATTTCTAGTTCGTCACACGTAAAACTCTCACCATCTTGGAGTTTTAAGCCTTCACAACTCGATTTCTATACGTTCCTTTGAGTTTTTATGTACCATGCATTGTTTACTTATTTTATCGAACGTATATTGCTTTCTTTTATTTTTACGTCTCGTTATATTTCATTTTCACATAAAAACTTGGTTGCCTTTTATGATGGAAGGCTAGGGACCAAGACTACACACTCACACCACATTTACATACTCGTTTTCATGCATTACGAACACCCTTTTAAGTTCATGTCACACGTATAAGTTATAACCTCAAAATATTCGAAGTCTTTTCTTATTTGAAACACTCACTGTCGACATAGAAATGGTTATATAAAATATAATCTGAACACATAACATTTAGATTTTATTACTTGTCTTGATTCTTTATAAGTTCACCTAATAAGTTAATGTATGGAGCTTCCTAATATAAGCTCGTTAAAATCGCCCAAGCTTAGGCTACTCGAAAACTGATTTTGAAACTTATATTATTCGGTTGGGCTTTTTTTTGCCCAATAAGCCCTTTTTAGGAACATATGATAAGCTGGTCCAATAAGCCCAATTTATATGTTTTTATAATCCTAAAATATGCCCAAGACCAAGCCCAACTTCCCTTAAAACCCTCCGGATCTAAAAACGTTAACGGGCCTTTAAATTGCCTCGTTAAGGCCATTAACTTAAAAATAAGCGCTCCGGCCTAATAAGCAGTTCCATTAGATTTGAATAAGCGATATAAAAATGTAGAAACTCTCAGATTTCATTTCACACCTTTTTATGATTTTTGGATTAAATTTGCAAAACATTTCAACCTTAGGGACTAAAACTGCCAACTTCACAAAAATATGATCAAAACTGTAAATCCAGTAAACTAAGGGTAGAAAATGCTAAAAACAGTAAGTTGGAGGTTTAGAATGTAAGGTTTGACCTTTTGGGACTAAAAGTATAACCAAGGACTAACGGCGCAACGCTAACACCGTTAGGGTAGAAAATGTAAAACTAGTGAAAATACAAGGACCAAATTGTAACTTTATTCCATATTTATTTCTAATGCATAATTTACATTTCCCCACTCATTCGTATGCATTTTTACTTTTGTTCACATATTTAATTACGTTTACGTTTATATTTATATATATCGAGTTCTAACGATTAAACTAAAGTTTCGTTCAAACACCTTTCGAGGGAACGATATTTATGGAATCAAAAACATTAAAACATGATAATATTATGTATAATGTTATTTTTGAACTTTAAGCATTTTAAGCATATCACACTCATATCACACACCAAATTGTTATCCGTTACTCGTTTTCACACATTATGCATATTAAGTCAAAACACCAAATTCTCAGACTTAACTATTATCCAGGTCCTATGTTGGAGCCGTTTCTATAATTTCATTTGATTTAACATTACCACCTTGCCAGTTACACAAAAGGTGAGTCATAGCCCCAATTTTACTGGTTTATTAACTTAATAAACTCTTTGGGGGAGATACATGCTCAACTACTTACTTTTACGTTCACAAGTACTATTTTCTGTATGCTATGCCTGATTGATATTGCCTAAGTTACCATTATTATTGCCGTTATTGCAAGTCCCTCCCACCATGAACCATTAATCACTTGCGAGTGAACGCGAATATAGTGAATAGATCTATTGGCAGTTGACGCCCCATTTGTGTTAGCCGGTTAGGCGACCAAATGCACTTTATTTGAAAATTCAAAATAGGAAGACGTCAATATCCTATTGAGGGCCATAACTCACTCCATTAACTAGGAGTGTTGCATGCCGTTTGTGCGATACATTGTTAACATTTGTGTGTCATGAGACTTAGGGCAATATACAAAATTACAAAAATACCGTAGTCATGATACAGTACTACCATTATTACATTCCAGGCATATAACCTAAACTTGAAACTTGTGTTCAACTGATTTACATACAAATTACTTATGGTTTTCACCCAACGTAACTCACTACTTGTTTCATCAATATTGGTATTTATTACAATTTATCACCTCACTCTCGAAACTATTGAAATCAACTGATTACTTATAAACTCTATGAACTTACCAACCTTTGTGTTGACACTTTTACGCATGTTTATCTCAAGTAATTAGCGGAGAATCTCAAGGCACGGAGTGGGCAATGAACCAAGGGTTTTAATGTGGTGTAAAACAAAGTCATGTCATTCACTTTTAAACTACTACACCCGTTTATGTAAAGTTTATATAACACCCCCAAAAATCATGTTTTACAGCGGAAGACTTGTTTTACAGCGGAAGACATAATTGGGTGTTATTTATGGGTCGAAGTTGAAATCATAGAAAACATCAAAATAATTTAAAGATATTTTTAAACAAAGTTCTCATTTGATAAAATCAGAGTTTAACGAATTTAGGTCCCAAAAGTTTTAAACAGGACAAGAGTCCAAAAGGTTCATAATTTATACACAATATAAGTTTTTGAGTTCCATCGAATGTGAAATAACACGTGTCCATCCATCCATGTCCTTGCACGCCCATCCAAGCATTTAACACTTTGCGAACCTGAGATAAACATGCTAAAAAGTCAACACAAAGGTTGAGTGAATCCATAGAGTTTAATAAATAATAAATTGAATACAAGCATTGTTCATAAGTTGACATGTAACAAATACAAGTCAGGTAATCTGATTATAGTTTGAGCTCATGGCACCGAACCTTAACTGTGATAAGTAATGTCCCCCAAGTGGTAAGTTTGCAAATTTTACCAAGATCTTCTAAATATTATGCTACCCGTTTCAATATGAGCGTTACTCATCCGGACAGGCTTGTCAGGCCAAATATGCATATTCATAATACTAGCGTTCCCAACGGAATTAACGGTTCATGAAATGTGGGGTTTTAAGCAGCAAAAGTTTACTCAATAACTATAATCATGTAATCGGGTCCAGCATACCAAAAGCTACTTGTATTCAGTTTTAAAAACTTGCATGTATCCCCCTCGCGAGGTTTATAAAGCATTAAAATGAGTAAAGGCGAGGCTATGAACTCACCGATAGCAAAGCGAACGATCAAAATGAAGTAATGAAGAATAAACCGCAAGAATCTTACGAGCAACATAGAATATATACGCGTGTCTTAGCTTCTAAGAATAATGATACAATCATTACTATATGTTATATAAGTTACAATCTCAATTATGCTTGGTACATAAAGTTTAAATAAGTATCAAGATTTAATTTGGCATTTAAAAATGATTTACAAGTATAAAATGTATTTCTTACAATATTTCAAGTTTTATGTCCATTTTTATCCTTAAGTCCAAAATAAGTATTAAGGGTCCAATTTAAGTCTAAGGGTCCACTTTAGTCAAAGGGTTCAATTTTAGTCAAAAAGTTCAAATTAAGTCTAAAGGTTCAAATTATATTAGATGGTTCAACAATATACTTAAAGGTCCAATTTTTATAAAGTGTAAACATTTTTATACTTTTATCCTAATGCTGATGGAAATTTTAATAACTTGTTCACTTTCAAAAATCCGTTACTTGCAAACCGTAAGTCAAAAAATTAAGTTCTTTATATCCCCGGAAAGGTATTCATCTGTACTAACAAGTTTTGTCGGTCCCACTAAGTCAAAATTTACAATACAGTAGCAAAGATACTCATTTACCCATATTATTCACTTCAGAAGTTACTAACATTACAACAGTCCCGCGAAAAGTGCGATATCTAGAGTTCTACAAGTCCAATAGACCCCATTCTTTTGGCTACATTTAAGTTAAGATGTTCTATAAAACTTTCATGTTTTGAGTAACAGTGGGTTATTCACTAAAAAAATGACTTTTATACGTTTCAAATCTGTTACTCAGGATGTAACATGTTTCACGAAAATATTTCTAGTTTAATCATCATAATGAGTTATTCAATGAAATACCCGTCAAAATGACCGCAAGACACAGATCTACAACCCCATATTTTTAGTTTATGACCAATGTTTACTGATTAGTACAGTTTATTCCATCTTTTCCCCTGATTCAGAATCACAGTTTGCATGTCTAGTCCTTTAGTGTTTTCTTATAATTTTTAATATGTACCAAGCATATTCAAGCATCAAGAACTTATATAACATACAAAATACATAAATTACATGAAAATACAGTAGAGATACAAAAGAAATGTGAGTGTGGGTTCCTTACAAAAGATGAAGAACAAGATTAACAACAAGAAACCAAGAAAACCCAAGAAACTAAGAACACCAATGAGGATAACCCTAGCTTCCAAGACACCAAGAATACTTTAAAATCTTCTTTGAAACCTTGAAATCACAGCCATGGAAACATCTTCAAAACCTTTAAAAACTTTTTGGAGAAACTCTAGAAAACCATGCTTGTGAAGAAGAAAACAAATCAAGAGTACTACTAGCACTTCAAGACCTTCTTTCTTGTACTAACTTTGATAAGATTAACACAACATTTTTGTGTTTTTGAGCTTGATATGGATCGAAAATAATAAGAAGGAATGCAGAATTTTGGAGCTCTATGCATGTAAAAGTGTTAGTTGGAAGTGAGATATGGAAAGTAGATCTTATGGCAAGTTATGGAATACACTTGGACATGTTTAAGGACAAGTGTATATTGAAATGGTTAGTGGGGCGGCAAAAACAAGAGAGGAAAAAGGCTAAGTGCAGAATTTTTAGTATTAGTTGTAGAATAGAGTGTATGGTGTAGTGTAGGTTGCTCCCGGTACTCAAACGTAGGGTTTTTAGGACACGTAACGCAATACCGGGTAACGTAAAAATATAAAAACTTTCAAAAATATTAAAATTTGTTTTCAAGACATATTTTTGTAATTTAGATGAGTGGTGAGATCATCGGAAGATTTAAATATGGTTAGAACATAAAAACGAAGGTTTAGAACGCGTAAGACATAAAAGGTGCAAGGTTTACGTAAATATGGAAAAAGTGAAAAGTGACTTTTTAAAATAGAATTGTAAGGAACCAAAAGTGTATAAAAATAGTTATATTGAGTACTGTCAAGTGTCGGTTGAATACCTGAACGTGTTATGTCGTACGCGGATAACTTCCGACGAAGTTAATTATAAAAATAATAATAATAATAATAATAATAATAAAATAGTTAGGTAATTAAAATAGAAAAATTAGTGACATGAAATTACGAAATGTCACAGTACACACTCCTTAAGAGAGCGACGTCCCGGCGCTCAATTCTTCTTAATCGTCGTATGGTTTACTTGTGAAGAGATGACAATATAGACAAGTCATCGTCGAGGTTTCCAACGGGAGTTAAATGATCAAAAGCCAAAGCATCAAATAAGTTCAATGAACAAGAGGGAATGAATTGAAGAATTCTAACAAGTAGTCAATTCTTGAAAGCGGATAATAGCACATTACTATTAGCATGTCAAGGTCGCGGCGGTCGATACAAATTTGGAAAAGTCCACGTAACAAATTACGAGTCGAGAGAAGTTCATAGCCCAAGGAATGATTCGTACGCATTCTATGACGGATACACATAAGCCCACTCATTTATAATTCGTCACTTACATAAAGAGGCGTCCCAATCCATGTAAGTAAGGAATTATAAAATTATAGTTCGGCGGTTTATAATTTTCTTATTCAAATGAAGAGGCGTCCCAATCCATTTCAATAAGATGATTATAAATCATCCTACTTATGTATTGCCAACACAAAACACAATAAAAACAACAACAAATGTTGTTCTTCAAAATCATAAGAAGTAACGAGAAGAAGAATGAGACGTTAGTCAATCACGTTTCAAAGGTAAGTGTCAAGAGACAGCACGATCCGAGGTAACAAATTTAAAGTCATATTCCCATCAACTGGAAGAGTTTAAAACAATGGATTACGAAGCAATATATACGATCTTGAAATGTAGTGAAAGGATAGTTTATAAAATAATAATAAGATTATTTACAAAACGATAGTGAAATAGCAAGTGCAATGGGCAGAAGTTTTCGCAACATGTTTCGATACGGTTATGAAAGAGTTTAGAGACCATTGTAATCACAACAATGTCTGATAAATAAGAGAGAGCATTGTAATCATCTACAATGTCTGATATAACTTGAAGATGTGTATAAATTTCCGGATGGAAATTTACAATGCTCACGAATAGCATATAATACACCAAGGAAGTTTAGTGCACAAAAACTTACATACATAAGAAGTGATACTTTCGTGGATTATCGGACAAGTTAAGAAATAATTATAGTGCTTCTATAATTATTCTTAATATAATAAAGATATATACTCAATGGAGTAATAGGAAATTTAGGAAGTACGCGCGCATGGATATCGGACAAGATGATGGAACTCATAATTTTTGAAAAATTAAAGGTTATAGTCTAGGTTTTTAAAAGAAAACGATCTAGTTCACTATAACTTATGCTCTGGTACAAATCTATAACACCCCCAAAAATCATGTTTTACAGCGGAAGACTTGTTTTACAGCAGAAGACTTAATTGGGTGTTATTTGTGGGTCGAAGTTGAAATCATAGAAAACATCAAAATAATTTAAAGATATTTTTAAACAAAGATCTCATTTGATAAAATCAGAGTTTAACGAATTTAGGTCCCAAAAGTTTTAAACAGGACAAGAGTCCAAAAGGTTCATAATTTAGACACAATATAAGTTTTTGAGTTCCATCGAATGTGAAATAACACGTGTCCATCCATCCATGTCCTTGCACGCCCATCCAAGCATTTAACACTTTCCGAACCTGAGATAAACATGCTAAAAAGTCAACACAAAGGTTGAGTGAATCCATAGAGTTTAATAAATAATAAGTTGAATACAAGCATTGTTCATAAGTTGACATGTAACAAATACAAGTCGGGTAATCTGATTATAGTTTGAGCTCATGGCACCGAACCTTAACTGTGATAAGTAATGTCCCCCAAGTGGTAAGTTTGCAAATTTTACCAAGATCTTCTAAATATTATGCTACCCGTTTAAATATGAGCGCTACTCATCCGGACAGGCTTGTCAGGCCAAATATGCATATTCATAATACTAGCGTTCCCAACGGAATTAACGGTTCATGAAATGTGGGGCTTTAAGTAGCAAAAGTTTACTCAATAACTATAATCATGTAATCGGGTCCAGCATACCAAAAGCTACTTGTATTCAGTTTTAAAAACTAGCATGTATCTCCCTCACGAGGTTTATAAAGTATTAAAATGAGTAAAGGCGAGGCTATGAACTCACCGATAGCAAAGCGAACGATCAAAATGAAGTAATGAAGAAAAAACCGCAAGAATCTTACGAGCAACCTAGAATATATACAAGTGTCTTAGCTTCTAAGAATAATGATACAATCATTACTATATGTTATATAAGTTACAATCTCAATTATGCTTGGTACATAAAGTTTAAATAAGTATCAAGATTTAATTTGGCATTTAAAAATGATTTACAAGTATAAAATATATTTCTTACAATATTTCAAGTTTTATGTCTATTTTTATCCTTAAGTCCAAAATAAGTATTAAGGGTCCAATTTAAGTCTAAGGGTCCACTTTAGTCAAAGGGTTCAATTTTAGTCAAAAAGTTCAAATTAAGTATAAAGGTTCAAATTATATTAGATGGTTCAACAATATACTTAAAGGTCCAATTTTTATAAAGTGTAAACATTTTTATACTTTTATCCTAATGCTGATGGAAATTTTAATAACTTGTTCACTTTCAAAAATCCGTTACTTGCAAACCGTAAGTCAAAGAATTAAGTTCTTTATATCCCCGGAAAGGTATTCATCTGTACTAACAAGTTTTGTGGGTCCCACTAAGTCAAAATTTACAATACTTTAGCAAAGATACTCATTTACCCATATTATTCACTTCAGAAGTTACTAACATTACAACAGTCCCGCGAAAAGTGCGATATCTAGAGTTCTACAAGTCCAATAGACCCCATTCTTTTAGCCACATTTAAGTTAAGATGTTCTATAAAACTTTCATGTTTTGAGTAATAGTGGGTTATTCACTAAAAAAATGACTTTTATACGTTTCAAATCTGTTACTCAGGATGTAACATGTTTCACGAAAATATTTCTAGTTTAATCATCATAATGAGTTATTCAATGAAATACCCGTCAAAATGACCGCAAGACACAGATCTACAACCCCATATTTTTAGTTTATGACCAATGTTTACTGATTAGTACAGTTTATTCCATCTTTGCCCCTAATTCAGAATCACAGTTTGCATGTCTAGTCCTTTAGTGTTTTCTTGTAATTTTTAATATGTACCAAGCATATTCAAGCATCAAGAACTTTATAACATACAAAATACATAAATTACATGAAAATACAGTAGAGATACAAAAGAAAATGTGAGTGTGGGTTCCTTACAAAAGATGAAGAACAAGATTAACAACAAGAAACCAAGAAAACCCAAGAAACTAAGAACACCAATGAGGATAACCCTAGCTTCCAAGACACCAAGAATACTTTAAAATCTTCTTTGAAACCTTGAAATCACAGCCATGGAAACATCTTCAAAACCTTTTAAAACTTCTTGGAGAAACTCTAGAAAACCATGCTTGTGAAGAAGAAAACAAATCAAGAGTACTACTAGCACTTCAAGACCTTCTTTCTTGTACTAACTTTGATAAGATTAACACAACATTTTTGTGTTTTTGAGCTTGATATGGATCGAAAATAATAAGAAGGAATGCAGAATTTTGGAGCTCTATGCATGTAAAAGTGTTAGTTGGAAGTGAGATATGGAAAGTAGATCTTATGGCAAGTTATGGAATACACTTGGACATGTTTAAGGACAAGTGTATATTGAAATGGTTAGTGGGGTGGCAAAAACAAGAGAGGAAAAAGGCTAAGTGCAGAATTTTTAGTATTAGTTGTAGAATAGAGTGTATGGTGTAGTGTAGGTTGCTCCCGGTACTCAAACGTAGGGTTTTTAGGACACGTAACGCAATACCGGGTAACGTAAAAATATAAAAACTTTCAAAAATATTAAAATTTGTTTTCAAGACATATTTTTGTAATTTAGATGAGTGGTGAGATCATCGGAAGATTTAAATATGGTTAGAACATAAAAACGAAGGTTTAGAAAGCGTAAGACGTAAAAGGTGCAAGGTTTACGTAAATATGGAAAAAGTGAAAAGTGACTTTTTAAAATAGAATTGTAAGGAACCAAAAGTGTATAAAAATAGTTATATTGAGTACTGTCAAGTGTCGGTTGAATACCTGAACGTGTTATGTCGTACGCGGATAACTTCCGACGAAGTTAATTATAAAAATAATAATAATAATAATAATAATAATAATAATAATAATAATAATAATAATAATAATAATAATAATAATAATAATAATAATAATAATAATAATAATAATAATAATAATAATAATAATGATAAAATAGTTAGGTAATTAAAATAGAAAAATTAGTGACATGAAATTACGAAATGTCACAGTTTAAAACTTTGATATTTTCACATTTTGTACTTCAACTTTGATTTGAATAAAAAGTACTTTTAAAACGCCTCTTTTGGGTCGTTTTCTATTATTATGCAAAGATCCTCCCCGTAACACCCCAATTAGTCTTCCACTGTTAAACCATAATTTAGGAGGTGTTACAGATAGTTTCTAGGTGACTGGGTTCTTCACCTGAATCAGTTCCATGAGGACCTGACTCATTTGAAGTTGTCTTGGCTTGGGTCTTATTGATGTTACCACTGTCCTGTGCTGTTTCTAATATAGACACAGTAGTGGCAGCCCTTGCCAACATGTCACACTCCTCACCAGTGACAGCCTCATATGCAACATTGGGTTTAGAACCACTAACATGATTTAGCTCAGTGTTCTTTGTGTGAGTCCTACATTTATAGGTCTTTTTGGGTTGTTGTTGAGATGATGTAGCCAAAAGTGTGGGTGTGTGATGGGTACCAGCTGGGATTGCTGAACCTTCACCCATTTAGGTTTGGGCTAGTGCCACCATTGTTGGAAACAAAGGTGTCACTTTCCCTGAAAAATCTTTTCTATCCCTCCTCATATTAGTAAAAACCTTTACGGTAAGACAAGGAATGAGATAAACTCTTTTATGACTTTTCTTATTTACAAATTGGTTGTCCAAAAAGAGTTGCAAAAACCTTGGATAAAGAAAATATTTACGTGTAGAACTATCCAAGTTCTTAACCATACAATCAAAAATTAATTTTGAAAAATTAAATCTTTGAGTATTTTCAGCCAAAAAAATTATAGAAGAAGCTAAATTACTACTAAATTCATTCCACCCGGTGGTCTTTGGACTTAGATACACTAAGACAGTATGGATTAAGAATTTCCACTGATGAGAAAAGTTACCTTTGTAAAACTTTAAAGCATTAGATTTTCTCTCATATCCCATTAGTGAAAGCTTTTCAAAAATTGTAGCATTTGGAAGATTCTCAACTCCATTAGCATATCCTAGAAGAAGATCTCTTCTAATAGACGCCCCTGTAATGAGAATCCTCTGCCCATCTACAAGGGCATGGATTTGTACTTCCCCATTATTAGTTTTGACCTTAGCAGACGACCAAAACTGGATAATGTTAGAAGTGTATATAGTAGGTTTTACTGTTAATGCAAACTTAATATAGCTTTCATTAAGGAAATCAATGATCTCAGTAAAATCTACAGACTCATTGGATTTTTCTAATAAGGCAACATTATTGTGTGGTTCGGTAAAAGTTAGGTTCGACATTATGATTTGATTTGGGGGTTTTTCGATTTGACGATTAAAAGTTGATTAGGGTTTGGATGAGAGTGAATTGTGTGCGCGTAAAACTGATTGTGTGACACAATTGGGGATTTATATCCTTTTCGATGAAAATTTACACAAAAATACCCTGCACTCTCAACCCTAGTAGTAGAAACCTAGCAGCACTAAGTTATTACTTTGCAACACTAACTTTTAACCAAATAAAAATTTGCCTAGTAGTACTTTCCCAATATCTTTAAAAACAATACTGATCTCAATTATTTTGAAGGGATTAAGTGTAAAGGAAGACACTTAATCGTTTTTGGTTGCATTTAACCTCTGGTTGTGTGAGAACTATTAATATCAGTATGAATACTGCCTGTGATTAGATAAACTCAATAAAAGAGCTTTCTTGACAGGGTTTCCAGCTCGTGGCAGGTGTAGCCTCTAACACAAATGCATTAGATTCACTTTTGCTCGCTGTTCTCAATACCAGATGTCCTTAGACTAACACATTATACTAATGAATAGTATAAAATGGTAAAGAGTGAGTTAGTGCAGTTACTATCTGATTAACTATGCCATCAATTCATGTTCAAGGTAAATTGATTTCAATAAAAGACTTTAAAGAACTTCCTAACTCAGATGTAAACCTTTGTCAAGAGATTCCCAAATCTATTCTATCACTAATCAGAAGCACTAAAACAAACAAACTACCACTTTCCTTCTCATACTCCATGAATACCAATGATATTGCTTGCTTAACCTGCAAATGTTAGTCCAAAACCAAGAAAAACACAAGCAATAACATTTTACACCATCTAATTATACTTAGCAGTTGTTCAAAAAAACTAGCAGCATTAACTTGCAGTTCTAAATTGAAACTTGGCAGTTCTATGTATAATTAGCAGCAATAACATAGCAGTTGTAAGTACACCAGCAACACTAAGTATACTTAGTAGCAGAAACATTTTATTCACCTAATAACAGGACTAATCGTTTCAAAACTTTACAAAAACACAAAGAGATAAGAATTTTTCAAAGATTAATCATACCAATACTGACAACCAAAAATTAAAATCTACCCACATCAAAAGCTTTTGTGAGAAAATCTGCAACATTATTATCAGTATGAATTTTAACAATTTGAATCAACTTCTTTTCATAACAATCCCTTATAAAATGATGTCTTATCTCAATATGTTTTGTTTTTGAGTGATAAACAGGACTTTTAATAATACATATAGTACTGCTATTATTAATATATATTCTAGTATGCATAAAATTGTACCCATAATCCAGTAACTGATTCTGAATCCAAAGCACATGTCCACAGCAACTTGAAGCAGCCACATACTCAGCTTTAGTTGTGGAATTTGCAACCACAGTATGTTTCTTGCACTGCTATGAAATCAACCTGCAACCCAAAATCTGACAACCTCCTGTTGTTGATTTTCTGTCCAAGCCAGCTCCAGCATAGTCACTATCAATGTATGCAACCAAGTCAAAAGGTGAATCTTTTGGATACCAAAGGCCTAATTTGGGTTGACCTTTCAAGTATCTAAAAATTCTCTTCACAGCATTAAGATGTGAAACTTTTGGTGTGACTTGATATCTTGCACAGGCACACACTGCAAACATGATGCCAGGGCTTGAAGCAGTAAGATACATCAATGAGCCAATCATTGATCTGTATAAATGAACATCAACTTCTTCACCATCTTCATCTTTGAGTAAGGGCTTGGATGTTTCCATTGTTGTATTTGCAGGCTTCATATAAGTAAATCCAAACTTCTTCAAAATTTCAGCTACATACTTAACTTGTAGTCCTAAGAAGAATGTAAGTTCACCCATTGAACTCATCTGAAATCTTTCATGCATAAGTTTTTCGAATTCTACACATAAAACCTTGTTTGTTGATCCAAAGATGATATCATCAACATAAACTTGAACTGACAAGATATCATCTTTGTCCCTTTTGATAAACAAAGTTTTATCAATCTTCCCTATATGAAAACAATTGTTCAACAAGTATGTTGACAATGTGTCATACCAAGCTCTGGGAGCTTGATGTAGACCATACAGTGCCTTCTCCACCTTGTAAACCTTGTCAGGAAAATTAGGATCTTCAAAACCTTGTGGTTATGAGATATAAACTTCTTCTTCAATAGTCTCATATAGAAAAACACTTTTAATATCCATTTGATACACTACAAAGTCTTTGTATGAAGCATAAGCCAAGAACAATCTTATAGCTTCAATTCTTGCAACTGGAGCAAACACTTCATTATAATCAATACCTTCTTCTTGTGTGTATCCTTGAGCTACTAACCTTGCCTTGTTTCTAATCACAATGCCTCTTTCATCCTTTTTGCATCTAAACACTCATTTAGTACCAATTGCCCTCTTCTCATTAGGCCAATCTACCAGTGTCCAATCTTCTTGAAGCTTGAATTGTAGAAGCTCTTCTTGCATAGCTTCCACCCAGCTTGGATCTAGTCATGCTTTGTGAGCATTCTTGGGTTTTATTTGTGATAGAAAACATGAAAACAAACAGTTTTGAAGGTCTTTATGACTGTTTCTTTGATGAAGGGTTCTAACAAAGAAACCTTGTTCCTTCAAATTTTTTATCATCTTTCTTGTTTGAACAACAGATTTTGGCTCTCCAATGATTTGTTCCTTAGGATGATTCTTGTGAACTCTTGTAGTTAGAATAGGACTGACAGGTACTTCATTTTCCATATTGGTTACGTCAGCCTCTGCACCAAGTACATCATCAACAGTATCAGGATAGATTTCTTCCAATTCAGGCATGTCTAGATCATCTGGATAGCCATCAGCATCAAAAACTATGCCTTCCGTGTTAGTAACATTAACACTTGGTTTAGCAGTATTAATTGTGTTAGTACTGCTAGTGTTAATTTCTTCATTGGCAGTATTAACACTTGGCTTAGCAGTATTAACTGATGTAGTACTGCTAGTGTTAATATCATCTGATACATCATCCTTTTCATCATTCTACTCTTCTTCATTAACCTCTTTATCATCATTAGAAGATTTTACACCGTCTTCTTTATCATCTTGTGGATCTCTAGCAAGATCATCTACTGGTGAACTCTTTGACTCTTGGGTTGAGAAGGGTGGATCAGCAGTCTAAATAGGCAGCAAAATATAATCTTTGTAAGGTCTTGACTCCTTATCAGTTTGACCCGCATCATCACTTGCTTTTGAACCTGCAAAATTGTTAGACTCTGCAGCTGCAACAACTGGATCATAATTCATAGTTTTGGTTAGTGAATCAATATCAAACAGCCAGTTTGGTCCACTCCCTGCAACATTAGATGTACTCTCACTAAACCTAACATGCAAGTTCTCTTCCACTTTCCTGGTCCTACTATTGAACACTCTAAAAGCTTTGCTAGTCATTGAGTATCCAACAAAGAATCCTTGATCAGCCTTGCCATCAAACTTGCCTAAGTGATCTATAGTATTCAAGATAGTAACAGGACACCAAAATGGTCTTAAGAAATCTAGCAATGGTTTCCTACCATGTAAAATTTCATAAGGGGTCTTATTATTAGGCTTAACTACTTTACTTATATTTTGCACATAGCAAGCAGTATTAACTACTTCAGCCCAAAAAGTAGTAGGTAATTTAGAATCAGCTAACATTGTTCTAGCAGCCTCAATAAGTGTCCTATTCTTCCTCTCAGCAACTCCATTTTGTTGAGGAGTTCTAGCTACACTATACTGTCTCTCAATACCTTTCATCTCACAAAACTGGTTCATCTCCCTATTTTTGAACTCAGTTCCATTGTCACATCTTATCACTTTAACCTTATGGTTAACTAGGTTTTCTACCTTGGTTATTAAAGCCTTAAGAATGCTACTGGTTTCATCTTTAGTTGCTAAAAAGAACACCCAAGTAAACCTACTATAGTCATCTGTGACAACTAGGCAATACATCTTTTTCATTAAACTCTTTACAAATGTTGGTCCAAATAAGTCCATGTGCAACATATGTAATGGCTGACTTATAGAGTTCACTACTTTGGTCTTACAAGAAGCTCTATGTTGTTTTCCCTTCTGACAAGCAACACAGATTTCAGAATTTTAAAAAACTTTTGAAGGTAAACCTCTTACAAGGTTTCCCTTAACCAATTTATTCATAGCTTTAAAATTTAAATGTCCAAGTCTTCTATGCCAAAGTTTAGACTCATCTGATGTGGCCTTTGCAAAGAGACAAGTCAAACCTCCTTTGGGAACCATATTCTTTAAATCAACACTGTATATGTTGTCTGATCTAGGAACTTTAAGTAGAACATGAGTTTTATCAGTCAACTTAAAGTCAAGTGATAAGACAATACATTCAGTGTCAGTAAAAAGAACACTGTTCTTTTTGTCACACATTTGTGAGACACTAAAGAGATTAAACTTAAGCTCTTTGACAAAGTACCCATTATTAAAATTAGATTTACCAGTTTTTATAGTACCTTTACCAGTGATTTTCCCTCCTTTGGGATTACTCCCAAAAGCAACATATCCTCCATCAATAGCTTCAAAATCTTCAAGATAAGACATGTTTCTAGTCATGTGCCTTGAGCATATCCACTGTCAAATACTCCTTTATCTTTCAATTCCACCTATGGATTACCCTGCACATAAAGTAAGAAAATCAGTTCATTTTGGGGACCTAAGCCAATATTGTCTTGGATCAGCCTTGTGTATCTACATAATCAAATCTCTTTAAAACTATAGATGCACTGCTGTTTCTGGAAACATGATCTAAAACTTTAAATTTTGGTTTCCAGACCTAACAAGCTGAGGCCTTAACAGTATAAAAGTGATTTCCCAAAATAATATCAGTTATTGCTTTTGGCTTAGTAGTAGAAACTACTGCTTTTGCCTTAGCAGCACTAATTACTGTTGTCTTTTGAATGGGCTTCTTTACAGTGGAATGTGCTTTGTTTGAAAACTTAGACAATTGTTTAGCACCATTCACCGTTCTTTTGGTGTTAGCAGTAATAACTGATCTAGGAGTATTAGTTACTACTGCTGGTTTAGAAACATTTTGCTTAGCAGTTGTAACTGATACTAAACCAGATTTTGTTTGTACTGCGGATGGAACCATGTTTCTTTTAGCATGTGGGTGAGTACTTTTAGAAAACTTTTATGATTCACCCTCCTAGCATAGTTCCACATAGGTTTTTGATAGTAAAACAATTATCTTGTAAATGTTCAAAACCGGCACAATGATAACAAGCCTTATTGATCATCTCAAAGGCACTGCCTAACCTTTGAGATATCATTCCATTCCAATTCCTCTGGTTACCTCTAGGCCTGTTAGTGTTTTCCCTAGGTTTCTTAGTGTATTCAACAATTTTCCTAGACAACCTATTACCAAAAACAAGTTTGACAAACTTAATCTGTTCTACTCTAGGTTTAACTGTTACACTATCAACCTTAGGTTTAGTCTTTACCTAATCCTCATCATCATCAAACAGCCAATCTTCAATGATAGGTGCATCAGAATACTTCTTTTCAGCCTTAGGTTTAGCCTCATTAGACTCACTACTTTCTCCTAAAGGCTTAACATTAGACTCACCTAAACAAGACAATTCAGGTATAGAGGGTACGTACTTTCCTGTTATTGAGGGAGGAACTTCATTATACCCTATTCCACTACCTCTCCTCATTAACTGACACTCAATTGTCTTGATGAAGAAGAGTAGGCCATAAGTGTAAAGTTAGGTCCTTCAGCTGCTTGATCCCTCCAGTCATATCCACCAAGACCATCACATTGAGAC
The DNA here is from genome assembly GCA_021014915.2 of Artemisia tridentata subsp. tridentata. Lineage (NCBI taxonomy): Eukaryota > Viridiplantae > Streptophyta > Magnoliopsida > Asterales > Asteraceae > Artemisia > Artemisia tridentata. The sequence continues at coordinate 280,032,215 of CP139506.1, forward strand.
ACCAAAACTGTAGAAGTTGTTGTTTCCCCAGCTTTTGTAGAGCTCTCTCCAGTCTTGTAATCTTGGCTTCTTGGTGCCCTGCATTCTCTTGCAAAGTGACCCTTCCTATGACAGTTGTAGCATTCAATCTTGGATTTATGAAAACCCAAGTTATCTTGCCCATTAACCTTGAGGTTCTTTCCAGTCTTCTTCAAAAATCTTCTTGCCCTCATGGTCAACATTGCCATCTGCCACTTCAAGTCCGTCTCTTCAAGATCATCTGGATGGATCTGTTCCAAATCTTCATGCATAATCCGAGGACTAGTAGATTGACCAGCCAAGAAAGCATAGATAACAGCATCACTCAAGTTATTAAGGGTTGAAGACCCAGCAACATTAACTTGTGTGCCAGCAGTACTAACTTCATGAGCAGTATTAACTGCTTCATTAGTACAGCTAGTACTGTTATTGGAGGAGGACACAAAAGCTAAGTTTTGTGTGCTTGTAGATGAGCTTGATGATCCTTTGACTTCAGGTTCATAGACTTTAAGATTTTTGTACAGATCATCTAAACTCATGGTATCAAGATCATCCTTGTTTCGCCATACCACAGTGTGTGTATTCCACTCTGGTGACAAGCTTTTCAGAAACTTTTGATTGAAATCTTCTTGAGGAATTTAGACTTCCACAAGTGCTAACTGACTGATGAGTTTCTGAAGTATGTCAAAAGTCTGACCAAGATTTTCAGAACTTGGAGCAGTAAAATTCTCATATTGTTGCTTCAATAGGTTCTTCCTAGTCTTCTTGGTTGCAGCATTCCCTCCAAACCTTTTCTCAATTGCTTGTAGCAACAATTTAGCATCCTTTATGTGATTGAAGGTCAACTGATGGTCATTAGGAATCCCCATCATAAGTGTGCTTCTAGCCTTCTTTGTGCCTTGTCTTGAGCAGTCTTGATAGGCAAAGTAATGGTAACACCCTCAGCAAAAGTTTCAGTCTTAGGTAGTTGATTGCCATTCTCTATGACCTCCCATGTATAGTAATCAACCATCTGAATGTACTGCTCTATCCTCATTCTCCATAGCTCATACTCTCCAGACTTGAGCATGGGCACCTTTGATGCAGTAATCACGTGAGTAGATTCTGAGTCCATATCTTCCTTCTTCAGTGAGATGAGATTAAACAGGTTCTTCTTGATTCACAGTCTCTAGATCGCAAGCTCTGATACCACTTGTTGATCCCAGTTGAGCACTTGATCGATTTCCTTAGCTTGTAAAAGTTAAGCAATATTGAATAAATCCAATACAACTTATGTAGAAATTGTCTTTGATTAATATTAAAGTTTATGCAGAATCTAAACTTTAATGTTAAGAAGAATTAAACAAATGATATAAAACAAATCACTTAAATATTATTAATAATACGAATACTCTAAAGTATTAGGGTTTACAACCTTGAAGTTTTCTAAAGAATCACATATCTATCTCTATGCCCTAGGTCCTCCTTTTATAGACTAAGGAGTCCTAGTCGGCTTACAATTGCTTGCTATACAAGATAAATCTAAAAAGAATATTTTCTACAATTATCTAACCGACTATACATGTTTATCTCATAACCAGTACTAACTATACACTCTAGCAGTCTTAACTCTAACTCTAGTAGCATAAACTCTTCAGCAGTTGTAAGTTTGTACTAGCAGTACTAACTTTTCTTCTAGCAGCACCAAACACTTAGAGTACTTTTCTTCAAGTTCATCAGCAGTTGAAACTCTGTAAGCATTTGTAATGTTGAACTAGCAGTAGTAACATGTTATCTAGCAGTAGTAACCACTTGTATATTTCCTTGAATACCTTCAGCAACACTTAGAAGTAGTATAATACACAAGCAGCTATTGCCATTAATACTAGCAACAACAATGACTTAGAGCAATTTTCGTCAGCAGTCTTAATCCAAACAAGCAGTAGCATCTCTAAAACCCAACACATTTCAAGTCTAATAAGTCCGTAATGTTCAATGTTCAATAATGTCAATACAAGTCCAATTATCCGATAGTTATCCAAATGTTCATGTACTTCAAATTCCGGTTCAACATTAATAATCCGTATTATCCACATCCGAGTTACAAATCCCAAGTCCAAATTATATTCGAAACGTACCAATCACCCGAGACAAATCAAACACGTTAGTCAAATATATAATGACAAAATAAGTTATAACAAACACACCCTTATAAAATTTGTTGGGCTTTAGCCCATTAAATCCTCAAATCCATCACACCTTTGGTTGGGCTTGAGGCCCATGAAATAAACAAATAACCAAATGCACCCTTTATTCAACTGGATACAAAAGCAGTAAATTAAACAAGCACTCAAAATAAAATGAGGTACAAATAAGCAGGTGGAAATAAGCTGAGACTAAGCTCTCGACACCCTTGTGTCGTTTGAGCCGAGACCCACAATATAGCAGACACACGCACCCTTCGTGGGTGGTGTCTTTGCTAAACCGAACCAACAACAAAAATATAACTACACCCTACGGGGGTGTTGTTGTCGGACTAAATGCAAAACGAAAGCGAGCTCACACACGCCCTTGTGGTGCCTTGTTAGACTGACTAGAGCAAAACCAACGAACCCTTTTTGATTTTCATTTTCGCCACAACCCAAAAATAATAACTAAATCCAAGACCATCAACCTCAATATAGCAATAAAAATGATCCGAACCCAGATTCACTAAACAAAACAAGCCAAACAATTCATAAGCTAATCCAATGACCAAACCGAGACCAAAACGAATAAATAAATGAACCACGTCATCCAATTCATGACCACAATAAGCAACCTCAAGATTTACCCACATACCAAACGGGTTTAACATTACCATGACACAACAATAGTGAGTAACAAATCGGCCAACATTCAAATCCAATTCGAGACCAAAACTAAAAGAATATCCAATCCAGATCCAAACCGTGTCCAACATAAAACCCATGACACCATCGTTTTTATATACTCGACACGAAAATAAAGATAAGCAACCAAAACCATACCAAAGACAAGCACAAATGGTATATCCAAATTCGTGTCGAGACCAAACCGGGTCTCGACCCATTACCAAATACGTAACAAACACCCTTAAAAACGTTATTACCACCCAAAAACTAAATCAAAACGTTTTTAATCCATGTTAACACATTTTTAATCTTCATTTTAATCCACAAAATGCTAGCAAAAACCTTAATAACTATTTTTAAATCCCACTTTTTATAACCAGGAAAACTATTACTCATTTCACAATCCGGATTTAAATAAAAGTAAAATGTTAAGGTCGTTTGTTTGTCATCTTACCAACAAATGAGAAGGGAGGAGGAGGAGAGAGGAGTGGCGATGGTGTACGGCGATGATGGCGGTGGTGGCGTGACGGCGCGGCTGTGGCGTTGACCTACGAATGAAATAGACCTAAACAAACCTTCGTATCTTGATCTATAACAGAAGGTGGCAGCAGCAAGTGGTGGTAGTTGGCCGGAAGTTGGTTGGCGGCTGCCGAAAAATGAGAGGGGGGAGGCTAGGGTTTTGTGTGGTGTGTGTGTTATATGTGCCCTTATATAGCAAAAACCTTGGGACCAAAAATGAAAATCACATGGGACAGGGGCGACGGTGTAATTTACTCTCAGGGACCTAAACTGTAATTTGTACTATCTTTGTCAATATGTCGTTCGGGATACGTTTAGACTAGTTAACGGCTGATTTAAGTCATGAGAATTGCACCATTGCGCTCAGAATAATATTTCCAATCAAAACGACCATATATACGCCTATTATCTAGAAATTAACACCAAACTCAAAATAAATTGTCGTTTCTCCGAATAGAACATGTCGGGAAAATTACGAGGTATTACACATATATATTGGATGCTCAAGGCACATGACAGGAAAGATGCCCTATCTTACTGATTATGAAGAAATTGATGGAGGATATGTTGCTTTTGGGAGCAATCCCAAAGGAGGGAAAATCACAGGCAGAGGTACAATCAAAACTGGTAAACTAGATTTTGAGAATGTGTATTTTGTCAAAGAGTTAAAATTCAATCTATTTAGTTTCTCACAAATGTGTGACAATAAGAACAGTGTACTTTTTAATGACACTGAATGTATTGCCTTGTCTTCTGACTTTAAGTTAATTGATGAAAGTCAAGTATTGCTTAAAGTTCCTAGAAGAGATAATGTATACAATGTGGATTTAGAGAACATGGTTCCTAAAGGAGGTTTAACTTATCTCTTTGCAAAGGCCACATTTGATGAATCTAATCTTTGGCATAGAAGGCTAGGTCATTAAACTTTAAAACAATGAACAAATTGGTTAAGGGAAATCTTATAAGAGGTTTGCCTTCAAAACTTTTTGAAAATGATCAAAACTGAGTTGCTTATCAGAAGGGAAAGCAACACAGAGCCTCTTGTGTAATACCTGAAATTCAGATAACCTGTAAAATGACCAAACTACCCCTGAAACCATAAAACATAATTAAATCACTTATAAAAATTCTGAATTGATTACAAACTTCTGAAAACGAACTACATATGAAACAAAATAAATTATGGGACAACATTATATTAATTTGAATGTCCAAAAAATTATTAATGCACATATATATATTATAAAGGGTCTGAAATTAATTAATTAAATTAAATATCTTTATAAAATCATTTTAATTAAGATATGTATCAAAATAAATTAGGAAAATATTACAAAAATAAAATCCTAATCCTTATCAAATTGTAAAACCGAAAATCTGAATTTATTCTCCCTATATGTCAGTTCTTATTATAAATACAAAATTTATTATTTTTTTAAAAACCCTAATCTAGCAATACACTAAACCTCGACAAGAAAAATTCGACATTCCCTCCCACGACTTTCTGGACCTGAGTTGATAATTTTCTGGAGTGCATTGAAGTTTTAAGGAGCTAAGAAAAATAAGAATTCGAATTTAGAAGCCTTCGTTTGATCGTGAAAATTGTTTTTGTCCGGTTTAATCATACGAGAGGTAACAAATTCTTGCGACTAATTCCTATGCTGTAAAATTAATCTAGCATTTTTCTAGTGATCTTTAGGTCGAATAAAACTCAGGAAAAATAAGAAACATGGATCATGCAAGTTAATCAAGCGTACGAAAAATAATTATCTAAAACACACTTAATTCTCAAATATGATTATACGAATTTTCTGGAGGGTGTTCATAATTTTTACGTGTTCTACTATGATTATAAAGGTCTGTAAAAATAGCCATGTGATTTGTTGAAGCTTAGATGAATTGATATTGAATTATTTTGTTATCGGAATTAAAGGAAAAATAAAGAAAAATAGGAGAAACCCTAAAACCGATTAGGGTTAGGGTTCAAATGATGAAATCTGATTATTTAATTCATATTAATGATGAGGTAATGATTGTTGGGTGATTGGGAAAATTAGGGTTGAATTTTGAAGGTTTAAAAGTCTTACCGATTGGGAAATAAAATATAAAGGGTGTGTTGCGCCAATTTTGAAACTTGTGGGATATTTTTGTAATGTTATTTAGATCTGTGGGAATGTATAAAAAATATAACATGAGGGTCTTATGTGTAAAATTTGCAAGAAAAGATTTAAATGGTAATTATAGGTGTCGAATTGAATTTAAATTAAATAGAGGGACTTAAAGTGTAAAATCTGGAAACTTGAAGGTGTCTCGTGTAAATAATGATATAAAGGGTGTAATGTGTAATTTTGAATATTTAAGGGCTTAATATGTAATTATGGATAAATTATTATTCGAATTGTATTTTGGAAAGTATAAGGTTTATTTTATAAATTAAATAACTAAAGGGGTATAAACTGTAAATTGTGAAACTTAAGGGATTAAAAGTGTCATTCTGAATAAATTCTGTATTAAATGAGTAAATTGAGATATTTTCATATTAAACCTTTAACCTTTGAGTATTTACAATTAAAACCCTAAGATTTGGAAACTTGTCATAATTAACCCTAAACTCTTATAACTTGCTAAAATGAACATTATTTCCATAATAAGCCTAATTAATGACTTAACCTAATTTATGATATTTAAAGCTTGCTAAAAATAGAAAGTGACTTAAAATGAGTAAACTTACTTAAAGTGGAAACTTGCTAAATCTGGAAAGTTACTTAAAAAGGAAAGGTAACTGAAACCCCTTTGTAATTCTGTCCTCTACTCCTTTAGGTTCGAAGAGGGAGTGATTTGATCCCTGTCAGTTTTGCTACTCTTGTGTTCTTGCATTCGTAATAAGGTACAGATATTCTGCCCTTCTTTAGTAAGGTGCCTTCGTCTCATGACTTTCTGATTTCTGATTCGTTATAGGATTCCCTAAGCCACTGCTATGTTCCCTTGTTCTGTGAACCTTACTTTATTTTCCCTTGAAATTTGTGAACCTTTGATATGATTTCACTTGATCTGAACCTTTGCTATAAACTATCTGAACCATCTGTTTTGAACTATCTGATCTGAACCTTTCTGATATTGACCTTTCTGATATTGAACCTTTCTGATATTGACCTTTCTGATTCTGAACCATCTGATATGAACCTTTTAATATAACCTTGATATAAATCTGGATATGACCTACTTGAACTTGAAACTTGACCTGAACCATTTAATATGAAACCTAAACTTGATACTTGACCTTGACCTATAGTTTGAGACTACAAGCCACTATATGTTTTCACTAGGCATGAGGGTTTCATGTCCATGTCATTGATGCACCGATGGCATGACTCTAGATCAGGAGAGTGATGTCCTGTTCCGTCCCTGACTTTATCTGATTTGGCGTGTTAAGGAGTTATCTGGCCACCTGGGGCGTATGGATGCATCCTAGATCTGTTATCTGTTATCTGTATTTGTAACTGTTATCTGTATATCTGGTGACTGATGGTGTGTGCGATACACGTCTTTCACATGTATCTGGGAGCTGATCACTCCATTATTATTTGAGGACTCCCCTCATATCATCTGATTATCTGAGAGGTCTCCCCTCTGTATATTTATCTGGTTATATTATGTTCTGGGCTTGTAGTGGATTACTATTTACGTTTACCTTATGACCTTTACCTTTACATTTACTCTTACCATATTCTTATACCTTTACTCTTGACATCCTTGACTACATTTATGTTTCGTTACTCTTTATTACTGCTTTGTACCGTTATATCTGTTCACTGAGCTCTCGTAGCTCGGCCGCATTTTCTTTTCCTGCGGCAGGTATTTAAGCTAGGAGCTGGGTGTTGTTTTGGGATGAGAGCAACTTTGAGTGAAGCATTGACCTTAGTCATCTTAGTTCTACCATTTGGATTTTAGACTTTCTTATGCCATTGTTGGCACTTGGATTATTATGTTCTTCAGATATTTTCATTTCATTATCTCGATGTACTTGAGAGAAGTCTTGTTGGCTTATTTTCTTTTGGTTATTAATGTTAAGACTTCCGTTGTTTTATTTATGAATGCTTTGATCTGATATGAAACCATGTTTTGTGACATTCCTTGCCCTTGTCGGGTCGGGGTGTTACAATTTATGGTATTAGAGAATAGGCATCTGAAACCCTTAGAGCATAGGCTTTGACCTGTGAGGATTGGGTAGACATTAGGTTTCCTTTTGCGCACTCTCTTTCCTATTTTGCTCTGTCATATTTTCTTGATCTGCTCTGTCATATTCTGTTTGATCTGCTAATCGTTTTGATAATCGTTCAGATGGTTGTCACTCGTCGTAATACTGGAGGTGACTCTGAAAGGGAGGATGAGATCCCTAACTTGGAGACTTTGGTTGCTAATGCTGTGGCCAACATGTTACCGGGGCTTAACGCCAATGAGGTGATCACTCGGATCATCCATGATATTCGTAATGGAGCAGGTTCTTCTAGTGGGTCTGGTGGTTCTGGTGGTTCAAGTGGTTTTGGTGGTGGGGATCGACCCAATACTATTCATGGTTGGCTTGAGAGCTTCAACAAACTCAAGCCTTTGTCTTTCAGTTCTGCTACTACTCCTCAAGCGGCCGAGGACTGGATTACGCACCTGGAGAAATACTTCGAAGTGTTGGGATGTGAGGACGAGTTTAAGACTCGTTTGGCTACTTTTAAGCTTGAAGGAGATGCGCTAAGCTGGTGGAAAGCGCATAAGCAGGCTAAAGGGGGTGACCCATATGTGCTTGCTTGTACTTGGACTGAGTTTCGCACCACTTTCTATAAGAGGTACTTCCCTGATTCGGAACAGCAGCAGTTTGAACGAGAGTACAGTACGATTTCCCAGCGGGATAGTGAGCATGCAGGGGAGTATTTGCAGAGGGTTCAGAGGTTGGTCAGTTTTGTGGGACCAATTGCAGGTGATGCTAGCCGCCAGGCTAAGCAATACAAATGGGGTCTAAAGAGTTGGATTCTTGATCGTTTGCTTAATTCTGAGTTTCCGGGTGCGTCAGCATGTTGCGATGCAGCTCGCAACATTGAGATCTTTCATGATGGTGTTGGGTATAAGAGGAACCGCGACGGAGATAGAGTTCAGCCACATAGTCAGAGTCGGGACAACAAGGGGCATTCTGGTGGGAGCTTTAAGCAGCGAGGTCAGTTAGATCGTGGGCGTGACCATCAGGGTCAGCCGGACAGGAGTTATGATCAGAGGAGATCAGATTCGAGGGGTCAGGATTCAAGGTCGGTCTCTAGACAGGGAAATGAGCGTCAGGGACGCAATGATAGTCAGAGGCAGTGGAAGGATCAGTCTTCTAGAGGCTATCAGCAAGATTGGGCTACTGGAACAAACACTTAGAGGGGACCATCTGAGACTTTACCTCCCCTACCTATTTGTGATTCTTGTGGGAAGCGTCATCCCGGAGAGTGTCGTAGGATTTCTGGTGCTTGCTATAGGTGTGGTTCGACAGAGCATAAGGTGAAGGATTGTCCTGAGCGTGATATGGCAGCACTTGGAAGCTATCTTAACCCTCCTCCTCCTACTCCTAGTACCGGTCGTGTTTTCACGCTTACTCGTGACCAGGCAGATAAGGCGTCTGGTATGTCATTGTTTCATTTCCGTTCTATTTTCTTTCCGTTTCCTTGCAAATTTCGAGGACGAAATTTTTTTTAGGGGGGAAGAAGTTGTAATACCTGAAATTCAGATAACCTGTAAAATGACCAAATTACCCCTGAAACCATAAAACATAATTAAATCACTTATAAAAATTCTGAATTGATTACAAACTTCTGAAAACGAACTACATATGAAACAAAATAAATTCTGGGACAACATTATATTATTTTGAATGTCCAAAAAATTATTAATGCACATATATATATATTATAAAGGGTCTGAAATTAATTAATTAAATTAAATATCTTTATAAAATCATTTTAATTAAGATATGTATCAAAATAAATTAGGAAAATATTACAAAAATAAAATCATAATCCTTATCAAATTGTAAAACCAAAAATCTGAATTTATTCTCCCTATATGTCGGTTCTTATTATAAATATAAAATCTTATTATTTTTTTAAAAACCCTAATCTAGCGATACACTAAACCTCGATAAGAAAAATTCGACATTCCCTCCCACGACTTTCTGGACCTGAGTTGATAATTTTCTGGAGTGCATTGAAGTGTTAAGGAGCTAAGAAAAATAAGAATTCGAATTTAGAAGCCTTCGTTTGATCTTGGAAATTGTTTTTGTCCGGTTTAATCATACGAGAGGTAACAAATTCTTGCGACTAATTCCTATGCTGTAAAATTAATCTAGCATTTTTCTAGTGATCTTTAGGTTGAATAAAACTCAGGAAAAATAAGAAACATGGATCATGCAAGTTAAATCAAGCGTACGAAAAATAATTATCTAAAACACACTTAATTCTCAAATATGATTATACGAATTTTTTGGAGGGTGTTCATAATTTTTACGTGTTCTAATATGATTATAAAGCTATGGAAAAATAGCCATGTGATTTTTTGAAGCTTAGATGAATTGATCTTGAATTATTTTGTTATCGGAATTAAAGGAAAAATAAAGAAAAATAGGAGAAACCCTAAAACCGATTAGGGTTAGGGTTCAAATGATGAAATCTGATTATTTAATTCATATTAATGATGAGGTAATGATTGTTGGGTGATTGGGAAAATTAGGGTTGAATTTTGAAGGTTTAGAAGTCTTACCGATTGGGAAATAAAATATAAAGGGTGTGTTTCACCAATTTTGAAACTTGTGGGATATTTTTGTAATGTTATTTAGATCAGTGGGAACGTATAAAAAATATAACATGAGGGTCTTATGTATAAAATTTGCAAGAAAAGATTTAAATGGTAATTATAGGTGTCGAATTGAATTTAAATTAAATAGAGGGACTTAAAGTGTGAAATCTGGAAACTTGAAGGTGTCTCATGTAAATAATGATATAAAGGGTGTAATGGGTAGTTTTTAATATTTAAGGGCTTAATATGTAATTATGGATAAATTATTTTTCGAATTGTATTTTGGAAAGTATAAGGTTTATTTTGTAAATTAAATAACTAAAGGGGTATAAACTGTAAATTATGAAACTTAAGGGATTAAAAGTGTCATTCTGAATAACTTCTGTATTAAATGAGTAAATTGAGATATTTTCATATTAAACCTTTAACCTTTGAGTATTTACAATTAAAACCCTAAGATTTGGAAACTTGTCATAATTAACCCTAAACTCTTATAACTTGCTAAAATGAACATTATTTCCATAATAAGCCTAATTAATGACTTATACTAATTTATGATATTTAATGCTTGCTAAAAATAGAAAGTGACTTAAAATGAGTAAACTTACTTAAAGTGGAAACTTGCTAAATCTGGAAAGTTACTTAAAAAGGAAAGGTAAATGAAACCCCTTTGTAATTCTTTCCTCTACTCCTTTAGGTTCGAAGAGGGAGTGATTTGATCCCTTTCAGTTTTGCTACTCTTGTGTTCTTGCATTCGTAATAAGGTACAGATATTCTGCCCTTCTTTAGTAAGGTGCCTTCGTCTCATGATTTTCTGATTTCTGTTTCGTTATAGGATTCCCTAAGCCACTGCTATGTTCCCTTGTTCTGTGAACCTTACTTTATTTTCCCTTGAAATTTGTGAACCTTTGATATGATTTCACTTGATCTGAACCTTTGCTATAAACTATCTGAACCATCTGTTTTGAACTATCTGATCTGAACCTTTCTGATATTGACCTTTCTGATATTGAACCTTTCTGATATTGACCTTTCTGATTCTGAACCATCTGATATGAACCTTTTAATATAACCTTGATATAAATCTGGATATGACCTACTTGAACTTGAAACTTGACCTGAACCATTTAATATGAAACCTAAACTTGATACTTGACCTTGACCTATAGTTTGAGACTACAAGCCACTATATGTTTTCACTAGGCATGAGGGTTTCATGTCCATGTCATTGATGCACCGATGGCATGACTCTAGAGCAGGAGAGTGATGTCCTGTTCCGTCCCTGACTTTATCTGATTTGGCGTGTTAAGGAGTTATCTGGCCACCTGGGGCGTATGGATGCATCCTAGATCTGTTATCTGTTATCTGTATTTGTATCTGTTATCTGTATATCTGGTGACTGATGGTGTGTGCGATACACGTCTTTCACATGTATCTGGGAGCTGATCACTCCATTATTATTTGAGGACTCCCCTCATATCATCTGATTATCTGAGAGGTCTCCCCTCTATATATTTATCTGGTTATATTATGTTCTGGGCTTGTAGTGGATTACTATTTACGTTTACCTTATGACCTTTACCTTTACATTTACTCTTACCATATTCTTATACCTTTACTCTTGACATCCTTGACTACATTTATGTTTCGTTACTCTTTATTACTGCTTTGTACCGTTATATCTGTTCACTGAGCTCTCGTAGCTCAGCCGCATTTTCTTTTCCTGCGGCAGGTATATAAGCTAGGAGCTGGGTGTTGCTTTGGGATGAGAGCAACTTTGAGTGAAGCATTGACCTTAGTCATCTTAGTTCTACCATTTGGATTTCAGACTTTCTTATGCCATTGTTGGCACTTGGATTATTATGTTTTTCAGATATTTTCATTTCATTATCTTGATGTACTTGAGAGAAGTCTTGTTGGCTTATTTTCTTTTGGTTATTAATGTTAAGACTTCCGTTGTTTTATTTATGAATGCTTTGATCTGATATGAAACCATGTTTTGTGACATTCCTTGCCCTTGTCAGGTCGGGGTGTTACATCTTGTGAGTCCAAAACAGTGAACTCAATCAACTTACCTTTACATATGTTGCATATGGATTTGTTTGGACCAACATTTGTAAAACTTTTAATGAAAAATATGTATTGCCTAGTTGTCACAGATGATTATAGTAGGTTTACTTGGGTTTTCTTTTTAGCAACTAAAGATGAAACCAGTGGAATCCTTAAGTCTTTCATAACAAGGGTAGAAAATCTAGTAAATCATAGGGTTAAAGTGATAAGATGTGACAATGGAACTGAGTTCAAGAATAAGGATATGAATCAGTTTTGTGAGATGAAAGGTATAATGAGACAGTATAGGGTAGCTAGAACTCCTCAACAAAATGGTGTTGCAGAGAGGAGAAATAGGACACTAATTGAGGCTACTAGAACAATGTTAGCTGATTCTAAGTTACCAACTACATTTTGGGATGAAGTAGTTAGTACTTCTTGCTATGTGCAAAATAGAGTGTTAGTTGTTAAGCCTCATAACAAGACCCCTTATGAACTTTTTCATGGTAGAACACCTACTCTAAACTTTATGAAACCATTTGGGTGTCCTATTACAATTATCAATTCCATAGATCACCTAGGCAAGTTTGATGGTAAGGCTGATGAAGGATTCTTTGTTGGATACTCACTGAATAGTAAAGCCTTTAGAGTATTCAATAGTAGAACCTTGATAGTGGAAGAAAACCTGCATGTTAAGTTTAGAGAGAGTACACCAAATGTTGCAGGTAGTGGACTAAATTGGTAGTTTGACATTGATGCACTAACAAAGACAATGAATTATGAGCTAGTTGTCACAGGTACACAATCTAATGGTTTTGTAGGTACAAAAGCTAATACTGATGCAGGTCAAGCTAGTAAGGAGACATAACCTGCAAAGAATTACATCTTCCTACCATTATGGACTGCTGATCCACCAATCTCAACCAAATATCCAAAGAGTTCTGAAGAAGATGATGTCATATCTTCAAGTGATGATGAAAAGGTTGATGATGAATTCAAGCATTCAAGTAATGATAACAAGAAGGATAATGGAGATTCTAGAAAAGACAGCAAGAATGATGATCAAGAGAAGAATGATGGTGTTAATAGCACTAATAGTACTAACAAAGTTAATACTGCTAGTTCAACTATTGATGCTGCTGGCATATAAGATGATGCTATTGGTGAAAAAGATAGCAGTGAATATTCAGATGATCCAGAAATGCCTATATTGGAAGATGTATGGGAGGATACTGATGATGAGGTTAGTGCCGAGGCTGACATAAATAATTTGGATCCTACAATTCCAGTCAGTCCTATTCCAACTACAAGAATTCACAAAGATCATCCACATGAACAAATTATTGGAGATGTGCATTCTGCTGTACAAACAAGGAAGATGACCAAGAATTTGACAGATTAAGGGCTCATTGTTAGAACTATTAAACAAAGAAACAGTCATAAAGATCTTCAAAATTGTTTGTTTGCTTGTTTTCTATCACAAGTGGAACCCAAAAAGACAATCCAAGCATCGAATGATCTAAGCTGGGTAGAAGCTATGCAGGAAGAACATCTACAATTCAAGCTGCAAGAAGTTTGGACTCTGGTAGACTTACCTAATTGCAAGAGGGCTATAGGTACAAAATGGGTTTTCAGAAACAAGAAGGATGAAAGAGAGATTGTGATCAGAAACAAAGCAAGGTTGGTAGCTCAAGGGTACACACAAGAAAAAGGGATTGACTATGATGAAGTCTTTGCCTTTGTTGCAAGAACTAAAGCAATTAGGTTGTTTCTAGCTTATGCTTCATTTAAAGACTTTGTGGTGTATCAGATGGATGTCAAAAGTGCTTTTCTGTATGGAAAGATTGAAGAAGAAGTATATAACACCTCAAATTTTGGGATACGTAGCGGAATTCAAGCTGGGTGTTACTTGATGGCACAACAGTTATAATAATAGAAAACGATCTCTAATTGAGTTGTTTTGAAAGATTTATCATTCGAATTTTTATAAATATCAGAGTTTACAATATGAGGTCCACGTAGTTTTATAGTTTGTTAAATAAGTTTTGAATGATAATTAAATTTTAGCCTGCTATCAGTATCCGTGCCCCTCCGTGCCATCCTTGTTCGTTATGGACATGAGATAAACATGCTAAAAGGTCAACACAAAGGTTGAGTGAATCCACAGTGTTTATATAGTAATATTTGGTTGAACACAAGTTAAGTAGTGGTAAAACAATAATATTGCAGTACAGTATATTGCTCTAAGTCTCATGAACTCAAACGTTAACGTGTGTGATATCATAAAATGATATAAACTACTAACACCATAAAGATGATGTAAGTAACAATACCCCTGGGTAGGAGCTTGCCAACTTCCTAGTAATTCTCAAATAATGTGCATTTGGTTACCTATCAGGCTAACACAAATGGGGCGTCAACTGCCAATAGATCTATTCACGATTATTCGCGTTCACTCGCAAGTGACTAATGATTCATGATATGAGGGTCTTTTTAGTGGCAACAGTATGTCTTAGGCAATATCAATCAGGATAGCATACAGAAAAATACTTGTGTTTAGGTTTGTAGCATGTATCTCCCATCAAGTTTGGAAAACGTATAAAAGTGGGACTATGAACTCACCTTGGTGATACAATAGTCTGATTGGAAAGTAAATCAAGTGTGGTGAATAAACTGATCCGACACGTAACCTAGGTGAATATGTCAAGTTTTAGCATTTTGTATAGCAAGTGTTTTGTTCGTGGTTAAGTGTTAAATGAGAAAACATGAAGTCTCTCCAAAAGTTAGTGATATATATCATATTTTCATTTTTAGTATTCAATTGATCGTTAACGCATTAGAAGTATCTAGATTATTAATTTTTATCAAAAATGATCCAAAAGTATATTCCCCGAAATAATATAAAATGTTACGCTTTATACCCTTATAGTTTCAAAAATGACACTTTATACCCTTAACTACGAGTCGTTTATAATTTCGGCCCTTGTTATATATATCTTATTAAAATCAACAGTTTTGGCCCACGAAAACTCCATGTTCCAAAATGTTAGAGTTTTCACCCTCAAGTATTTTAGTCGTTACGTACATAGTCCTTATTTCATTTTAATCGCGTTTTAAGTTTAGAAAAGGGTGTGGTTTATTATGGCTTGCTAAAATAAGTTGTGTTAAGTTCGTAAATAAGTTTTTAACAGCTTATTAGCTTATATTCTTTGCCTATAGGTTTAAAATAAATCAAAAGTGTGTGTTAGTTTATAGGTCGAGACACCAAAAAGAACCAAGAAAATAAACGGGGCCCGATGATCTTTTGACAACGTTCTTGTGGTTGTATAAACTTTGTTAGGAGCTTATAAAGTTGGCTAAATTTTGCAGCTTAAATCTTTTAGCTTATGGGCTAAATAATTCATCAAAGTAGGGTGTTTAGCCTGTTTCTCGATAAGAAAGAAAAGAAAAGAAACCAGGGTCTGATTCTTTAAAACCTTATGGACTTATTTCTATAGCTTATTAACAGGTTAGGTAGCTTATTTAAAAGTCTAATTAAGAAGTTCAAGGCTTATATTTTATAGTATAGCATAAATATATGGTTTGAAGGGTGTTTGATCATGTACTCGCGATAAGAAAAGAACAAGAAAAATTACATGAGGCGTATAAGGTTTTGACCAGGATTTTAGGGGCTTTATGTAGTATCCTGGGAGCTTGTTAAAAGGGCTTATTGGCTGGGCTTATAAGCTTTAGCTTATGATGGAAAAGTAGGGCTCAAAAGGGGTGTTTTGAGTTTTCTAGCGTGCGAGCTAACAAAAAGAAACACAGAATTTAGTGACACATGTATTGTTTTAGGCCAAGTCTTTGGGGCTTTGTAAAGTCACTTAGGAGCTTATTAAGAATTCTTAATACCTCGGCTTATAACCTTTAGCTTGTGGGTTAAAATTCAGGTCCAAAAGTGGCGTTTGGTTGGTTTGTCGACCAGAATGAAAAGAACAAAAAATGGAACTTAAATCTTAAAACTTATGGGCTTGATTTTGTGGCTTATCAAGATGCAACCTAGCTTATTTAGATGACTTATTTGTGTATAGCAAGGCTTTAAAATTTAAAACAACCTTATAACTTAGTATTGGTGTCTGTTTTTTTACTGGTAATACAGAGAGGATATGAAAAAATGGTTCTCGGCCTTCCATTGTGACTTAATTAACCACATGTTTAAGTGTATCTAAGAGTTATAAAAGGAATAGAAAAGGGTTTGAAGGACTTACAACTTATGGTACTCGATTAGCAATAAAAACGCCAAATGACTTCTAAAATGGAACCAAACTTTCCAAGGCTTCTAGGCTCTAATGCAAACTTACTTCCTCCTTCTTCTGGACTTAAGATCAGTAGGTATGAGTATGTATATGTGGTTTGTGTTTGAGAAAATAAGATGGAGTGAAAATGATATGTTTTGCTCGATTTATATAGGGAAGGATTATGGTATGGTAACCTGTATACATGTGTACATGTTTAGACCATATGAAGTTGTATGGTGCCTTTTGTAGTTAAGTAGTTTGGTTTGAATGGCTTAAAAACAAACACACATGCTTAATTAGGTCGAATGGATTAAAAGAGAACATACCATATGTATCTACTTAGTCGATTCTATAGCCACAAAAGGGGAGGTTCTAGAAGACAAGTGATGTTTTCATAAAATCTTGCAAGGTTAGAATTTATGGTGACTACTTGTTCCATTTTGAACCTCTTGGTTCAAATGGTTAAAAAGGAATACACATAGGTGTATATATGTTCGCTTTTATAGCCACAAAAGTGGGAAATTCTAGTAGAAAAGGTGATGTATTCCATTGAGGTTTGTAAGGTCCATGCATGCTTGTAAGAAAGCTGGAAATGTGTAACACTTTGTCACCATATATAAGCTTGATATGTTTGACTTAGGTTAGAAGGTTAGGGGACATGGTAAGGTGTCTAGATTATCACCTAGGAAAGGGTTTAGTTAGGGTTTAGTTTACATATAACTTAGTTAGAGTTTGATATGGTTAATGTTTGGTTCGAAATAATCTGGTAATAAAAAGGGTATCATTCAAGCTTTAACTACTTGTACCATGGCTTTAATGTGTTGTACATGGAGTTTTAGGAATGTAGGAAACTTAGTTAGGGTCCCTGGATTAGTGTCTTGTTAAGTCTAATTAGGTTTAGATATGTTTAGTGTAGTAAAAATGTGGTTTTTGGTTCTTATGCATTAGGTCCTTGCGCCATAGGTTTTAGGACTTGTACTTTAGCTTTAAATGTTATAAGAAAACTAGGTTTATGGTTAGTGCATAAGGGTCGTGTATATGTGTTTTAGAGTAAGTACACTAAGGTTTATAATGAGTTTTATATTAATGTTGAGATTTATGCATTAAGGATTTGTACATGTGCTTGAGAGACTTGTACATTTATATTTTATAGAAATCATGTACACATTAATTAGGGTTTTTGATTTTATCACATAAAATCATACATTTGTGAAATTAGGGCATGTAACGGGAAAATATGGTAAAGCTTAGGTTTCCGTGCTTTAAGGGCTGGTTCATTAGCTTTAGGGTTTTGTACTTTAAGGTTTGCACTTTAGAGGTCCTCAGTGCACTTTAGTGGTCTTCAGTGCACTTTAGGGGTCATTAGTACACATTAGAAGTTATAGTGCATTTTAGGGTTTTTGTGAGAACTTTAATAGATATTAAATGTTTAGTTTGAGCGTTTAATAATCGTGTGTTAACGAAATAACGTAAAGTGGTAAATGAAAGTTGAAAACTTTTATACTTGACATATAAAGCATGTTGGTGTCGTGTGAGCATGTTTATTAATAATGTGAGTTACGTCACATTAGTTTGTTGTTGTGATAAACTGATAACGATTAAAAAAAAATTAGACGTAGAAAATGGATAAGTATTCTTTTGTTAGAATTTTAATACGAGTGGAAATTTACCGGTGGTTACAGTATATGCTAGTCAACCACCAGGATTTGAAGATCCTGACTTTCCTGATAAAGTTTACAAGGTTGAAAAGGCATTTTATGGTTTACATCAAGCTCCTAGAGTATGGTATGAAACCTTGTCAACATACTTGTTGGACAATGGGTTTCACAGAGGAAAGATTGATAATACTTTCTTCATCAGGAGATACAAGGATGATATTTTGCTTGTTTAGGTTTATGTAGTTGATATCATCTTTGGATCTACAAGGAAGAAGCTGTGTATTGAATTTGAGAAACTGATGCATGAAAAGTTTGAGATGAGTTCTATGGGAGAACTTACTTTCTTTATGGGTTTACAAGTAAAGCAGAACAAGGAAGGCATATTTATCAGCAAGCACACCTATGGAAACCTCAAAGCCTCTGCTCAAGGATGAAGATGTTGAAGAAGTTGATGTTCATCTATACAGATCAATGATTGGTTCATTGATGTATCTTACTTCTTCAAGACCTGACATTATGTTTGCAGTGTGTGCATGTGCAAGATTCCAAGTTACACCAAAAGTTTCACATCTTCATGCTGCGAAAAGATTTTTTAGATATTTAAAGGGTCAACCAAATTGGGACTTTGGTATCCAAAAGATTCTCCTTTTACTTTGAAAGCATACACTAATAGTGATTATGATGGAGCAAGCTTGGATAGGAAGTCAACAACAGGTGGTTGTCAATTCCTGGGGTATAGATTGATCTCATGGCAGTGTAAGAAACAGAATGTGGTTGCAAATTCCACAATAGATGCTGAATATGTAGCTGCTTCAAGTTACTGTGGACAAGTACTCTAGATTTAGAATCAATTGCTGGATTAAGGGTAAAATTTTATGCATACAAAGATATTTATAGACAATAACAATAGTATGTGCATAATTAAAAATCCTATTTTTCATTCAAAAACAAAGCATATAGAGATCAGACATCATTTTATAAGAGATTGTAATGATAAGAAGTTAATTCAAATGGTTAAAATTCATATTGACAAGAATGTGGCAGATCTGCTGACAAAAGCTTTTGATGTAGGTAGATTTCAATTTTTAACTGCCAATAGTGGAATGGTCAATCTTTAAAATCCTTGATCTCTTTATGTTTTTGTAATGTTTTTTATGAATTTGTACTGTTATTCAAGTCATAAGTTATTTCTGCTGCTAAGTGTAATTGGTGCTGCTAGTTATACTTAGAACTGCTTAGTTAATACTACTGGTTATACTTAATATTGTTGTCAAATATGATCTTGTGATCATTGTGAATATGGTTATTGCTTGTGTTTTTGTGGTTTTTGGACTAACATTTTGCAGGATAAGCAAAGACAAGTGATAGCGTACTGATAAATAAGGTGTTTGAAGTGAAAACTGAGTTACTACTGCTATGCATAAGTGATTCGCGAAAATCAACATATAAATATTTCCAAAGAATACAAGGCAAGTTGTATTCCCGGGTCGTTATCCCCAACGAAGGTTTGAATGGAATTTGTGATTCGGTTCGTGATTATGCGTGATGAATAGTGAAAAAGAGGAGATTTTGGATTTTTAACACTAAAATAATAAAAATACAATAAGTAAATGACTTGAAAATTAAGGGTACGTTTAAGCATAAATTGGAAATGTAAAGATAGATTGAAAAGGGTACTATAAATAGGTTTATTACAATTTGTCAAAGAGTAATAAGATCCTGAAAGCATTTAAATGACATGTAATAAAGATAAGCAGTAAAATGACAATAAGTAAAATGATCATAAACTATGAAAACTATGATAATCTATGATAATAACAACGATAATAATCATTACGTTAAAAAATGACAATAAATAAACAATAATATATAAAGCTAAATTACTAGGACTAGTATTGAAACTAGAATAGATCGGACTAGTATTAAAACTAGAATAATTACTAAACAAAAGAAAACTAAAAATAAATAGACAAACTAAATTTTAAAAAAGTGCTCTCAAACTTAAGAGGTGTCAAGGCTTATTTGTAAAATAAGCCGAGCTTAACAAGCTCATGCATCTCTTTTTGTGTTTGAATTGAGCTAGATGGTAAAGAAAGGAAGTAATAAATGAAGGCTAAAATTATTGCTACTCGAATAACATAAAGTACTGTGTGTGCGTTTAAAATAAAATGTGAAGAGCAAATTAAAAAATACTTGAATGCATAAAAAACTGAACTGAGTAAAATAAATATTAAAGACTGTGACTGAAAGATAAAAATACTGAAAAGTAAAAATAAAAGACTAAACTACTAACTACTAAAAATAAAAACTACTTCTACTACTCCATAAATAAACTGTCTTGCGCCTCTATTTATAGGCAAATAAGTCGGTTTAATTTTCCCATGCTAGGCCACGTGTCGTCTTGTGAATGGCTGGAGCGTTTGGTGGATTGAGAGCAGCATTAACTTCTTTGGTTCTTTTTTTCTTCTTCACGTCATTTGCATAGAAGATTCCTTTCTAAATAATATTCCTTTCATTTAGTCAAATGTGCTGGCATCAAAAGCAATAATACACATTTCCCATTTCTCATTCCAATATTCACTGGGCTTGGCTTCATTTTCGTTTCGTGGGCCACATTGGGCTTCTAATTTCTTTTTTTCATTTCTATTAAATCATGGGCCACGGACTGAATTTGGGCTGCTATAATCAACATAATAAGACCAACAAATTAAGTAATAATCTTCGTTCGGGCTTCGTTTAGTCTTTTAAATACTCTTTTTCAAATCCCGTGCTCGTTTTGTCTATTTTGTCTTTCTTTTTGTCCTTTTCTCATATCCGTACCTACACATGCATAAACACAAAAACACAATATATTTGGCATATTTGGTTAGTTTTTGGTCTATTTTTGTGTCTTTTATGGGTATAAAATGATGAGTATTTACCAATGTTGCAAAAATCGGCTGAATCGGCCGATTAATCGCCGATTAATAGTTAATCGGCCCAGTACCTTGTAGAATAGTGAAAATCGGCCAAAAAATCGGTCAGGCAAAAAATCGGCCAAAAATCGGTCGATTCGGCCAAAAATCGGCTGAATCGGCCAAAAATCGGCCGAATCGGCCAAATCGGTCAGGTTTAAAAAAATGAAAATTTAGGCATTCTACTTAATTTGGGGATCGTTTATTTCACTTATAATGCACAATGAGCCTCATAATCAGAATTGGAGCCTTTTACTGAAGTTTGGAAACATAGTAGGCTTGTAATCAGTTACGATATTTAGTTTGGTCTCCAGAAATACCCAAAACATGCAAAAAATGCCAATCCGATTAATCACCGATTAATCACCGCCTTGGCCGATTACTCGCTGCAGGGTGGTCGACCGCCCGGCTACCGATTCACGATTTTTGCAACATTGGTATTTACACACTCATCAATCCCCCACACTAAACTATTGCTAGTCCCTAGCAATCTTGTATGAAAATTTAATGGATTTTATGTCTCTTTACCAAAAGCCATTACTTCTGGAGTAGCCAATGTTTTAGTATGATACTTTGGTACATTAATAACCAAATGATTTTGAGCAAACCATCAGCTGTCAACGGATTTGATTTGTCTTTACCAAAAGCCGTTTGCTTCTGGACTAGCCAACTCTTAACTTATAAGGATATGGGGAGTTGAATACCACACAATTTTTGGCAAATTGTAAGCCATAAACGGATTTGAGACATCTTTACCTAGAGCCGTTTGCTCTCGGATTAGCCAGTCCTTATGTGGGTTAGACATGGTGGACTGATAACCATTTGTTGTGTTAGTGCAAAGCACTTCCACCAAATGAAAAATTTTAAAATTTTTTGGCCAAAACTGGGGTATTATGGCACTAGAAAGTACAATGTGACAAAATTCGAGAGAATACCCCCCACACTTAGAATTGAATAATGCCCTCAATATTCAAAGTACCGGCTATTAAGCCGACACTTAGAACGTAAAAAGGTAATACTAATAGCCATTATTTTATATATACACATGCATTTTTTTTTTTTTTTTTTATTATTATTATTTTTTTTTTTAAAGATATACAACAGCAGGGGCAACTCCCCCACACTTAGGTGGTAGAACAGAGAAAGAAGACAGAGACATGGGTGAAAACCCATGTTTTGCTAATGTTTTTGTTCACCGAGTCACTTAGCTTGACTCGACCCCGCATTCATTGGTTCATGGGGAAGCAACATGTGGAAGAGACAATCTCCATCGGACTTTCATTCAAGATGTTTGGACAAACATTGAAGTATGTGAAAGTTCCACTCCGATGAGATACATCCGGCTCAAAAGAGATGCCGGGGTCAAAAACTTTGTCCTCATTCCCAAATGAGTGAGGGAAAGGACAAGCTACCTTATAAGCACAGAAAGGTAGAAAAACTCGAACGACATATGTGAAGTCAATATAATGGCGATCCTCACCGGGAAAAGTCACATATGTCGGAGAAAGATCAATATCGGGATTAAGAGTTGAGGTCACATCATCAAGTTTATGAATAATAGAGTCCTTGACCTCATCGTTTTCTAACTCTTCATCAAAGAGAGGATTTATTTTGCTAGAAAAGTACTCATCATCAAATTCAAAAAGAGAATTCGAATAGACTTTGAGACTTTCATTTTGAACGTCCTCATCAGAAAGTGATTCGTCATCACTAGAGGAAAAATCATCATTGGAATTAAAAAGGGGGTTAGAAAACGTCCCGAAAAAATCATCAGTAGTGTCAAGAGGTTGATCACTACGAAAAGAACCATCACTTTCACTGTCGGATACATCCTCAGACTCACTTGGGATTGGGATGAGGTTCTCAACATTAGACTTTATGAATTCGTCCTATTCCTTTTCAGGAATAGTGCTAATATGCTCATCCCCCATAATAAGAGAGTCCTTGGAGTTCATATATGGTAAAAATGATGTGATTGCAATAGACTGAGGGAGTTGAGAAATGATATCGCCCAAAGGAATGGTACTCTCCTCGTCGTCTTCATCTTCGTCATCGAGCATGCAAGCCTGATTAAACAAGAAACGGTTGTGTGATGCTCGTTCTATGGCGAGTAAATCTTCCATAGATTCACCATGACGCTCTTCTTGGGTAGTTCAACAGCCAAATTTTTAAGTTCATTTCGCATATCTTGAAGTTTTTGGAGTACATCTTTGAAAGATTCTTCAAGAGATAGCTGAGGCTGATTTTGAATCGTTTCATACTGTGGAGATTGGTTATGATAAGAATAATCATAATTGTCACAAGGGCCATGCTCATAGACAAGCGAGTTCCTCGTTTGACAATCGGAATTATAGTGCGGACCTCCACAGAATTCACAATAGTAATACTGTTGTGGTGGTGTATAATATGAAGATGTGTCAAATTCGGATGATGTCTGATTGTTATAAGGGTTCTGCTCATAGACAAGCATGTCTCCCGTTCGACAATCAAAATCCGGAAGAGGACAACCTCCACAAAATTCACACAAGTATGTCTCCATATGATGTTGTGGGGGTTGGTTGAAAAGGTCGGGTGTTTCATTGTAGGGATTTTGGTCATAGACAAACCCGTTTCCCTAATCCATAATGTTACAATCGGGGCAGTTTCCACCATTAAGAGGTCCTCCACAACATTCACAACCATAGTTGTAAGATGAAGACATAAAAAGAATTAAACGTGTAAGTGGGATGAGAAGATTATTTTTGGGTTTTTATAATTTAAAAATATTTTGAAAAACACAAAGGGAAAAAGGAAAATAAATTTTGAAAAGAAAATATTTTTGAGTTTTTTTTTTTTTTTTTTTTTTTTTTTTTTTTTTTTTTTTTTTTTATAAGAAAATCTTTACGGTAGGAAACGATAACTTCTTGGAAGAAGGGTCTTCAAAACACGCATCGACAAACGAGATTTAAAAATTCGCTTCAAGCCTTCCCCGGCAGCGGCGCCAAAAATTGATTCGCGAAAATCAACATATAAATATTTCCAAAGAATACAAGGCAAGTTGTATTCCCGGGTCGTTATCCCCAACGAAGGTTTGAATGGAATTTGTGATTCGGTTCGTGATTATGCGTGATGAATAGTGAAAAAGAGGAGATTTTGGATTTTTAACACTAAAATAATAAAAATACAATAAGTAAATGACTTGAAAATTAAGGGTACGTTTAAGCATAAATTGGAAATGTAAAGATAGATTGAAAAGGGTACTATAAATAGGTTTATTACAATTTGTAAAAGAGTAATAAGATCCTGAAAGCATTTAAATGACATGTAATAAAGATAAGCAGTAAAATGACAATAAGTAAAATGATCATAAACTATGAAAACTATGATAATCTATGATAATAACAACGATAATAATCATTACGTTAAAAAATGACAATAAATAAACAATAATATATAAAGCTAAATTACTAGGACTAGTATTGAAACTAGAATAGATCGGACTATTATTAAAACTAGAATAATTACTAAACAAACGAAAACTAAAAATAAATAGACAAACTAAATTTTAAAAAAGTGCTCTCAAACTTAAGAGGTGTCAAGGCTTATTTGTAAAATAAGCCGAGCTTAACAAGCTCATGCATCTCTTTTTGTGTTTGAATTGAGCTAGATGGTAAAGAAAGAAAGTAATAAATGAAGGCTAAAATTATTGCTACTCGAATAACATAAAGTACTGTGTGTGCGTTTAAAATAAAATGTGAAGAGCAAATTAAAAAATACTTAAATGCATAAAAAACTGAACTGAGTAAAATAAATATTAAAGACTGTGACTGAAAGATAAAAATACTGAAAAGTAAAAATAAAAGACTAAACTACTAACTACTAAAAATAAAAACTACTTCTACTACTCCATAAAAAAAACTGTCTTGCGCCTCTATTTATAGGCAAATAAGTCGGTTTAATTTTCCCATGCTAGGCCACGTGTTGTCTTGTGAATGGCTGGAGCGTTTGGTGGATTGAGAGCAGCATTAACTTATTTGGTTCTTTTTTTCTTCTTCACGTCATTTGCATAGAAGATTCCTTTCTAAATAATATTCCTTTCATTTAGTCAAATGTGCTGGCATCAAAAGCAGTAATACACATTTCCCATTTCTCATTCCAATATTCACTGGGCTTGGCTTCATTTTCATTTCGTGGGCCACATTGGGCTTCTAATTTCTTTTTTTCATTTCTATTAAATCATGGGCCACGGACTGAATTTGGGCTGCTATAATCAACATAATAAGACCAACAAATTAAGTAATAATCTTCGTTCGGGCTTCGTTTAGTCTTTTAAATACTCTTTTTCAAATCCCGTGCTCATTTTGTCTATTTTGTCTTTCTTTTTTGTCCTTTTCTCATATCCGTACCTGCACATGCATAAACACAAAAACACAATATATTTGGCATATTTGGTTAGTTTTTTGTCTATTTTTGTGTCTTTTATGGGTATAAAATGATGAGTATTTACACACTCATCAATAAGTTACTTCTGCCAAGCTTAACTTAATGCTGCTAGGTTTCTACTGCTGCGTTTGAGAGTACAGGGGACTGTTCTGTAACTTCTTCAATTAAGGGTTTAAATCCCCAATTCGTTCCTTTAGTCGTTTTTATCCGTTTAATTACTCTCTGAAACGAAACCCTAACTCTTTTTATCATCACTTTTCAAAAACCCACCATCAATTACAACAAAATCCCAACAATGTCGAACCTCTCTTTTGCTGAAACTCATAACATGATTGCTTTTCTACAAAAACCAAAAGAGTCTGGAGGCTTTACTGAGATCATTGATTTCTTAAATGCAAACCCTATAAGGTATGCATTAACGGTAAACCCTACTATATATATTTCTTACATTAAACAGTTTTGGTCTAATGCTAAGGTCAAAACTATTAATGGGGAAGAACAAATTCATGCCCTAGTAGATGGCATGAAGATAACCATTACTGAAACGTCTGTTATAAGATCTCTTAAGCTAACAGATAAAGACAGTATTGAGTGTCTTCCAAATTCTACCATTTTTGAAAACCTTGCACTAATGGGGTATGAGAATCAAGATACAAAAATGACTTTTTACAAAGGTTTATTCTCCCCACAGTGGAAATTCTTAATTCATACTATCTTACAATGTTTAAGTCCAAAAACAGTTGGTTGAAATGAGTTTAGCAGTAACATGACATCTGCTATAATCTACTTAGCTACAGGCCAAACTTTTAACTTTTCAAAACTTGTTTTTGATAGTATGGTTAAGAACTTGGATAGTTCATCAACCAAATTTTACATATATCCAAGGTTTTTACAACTCTTTATGGACAATCAATTTACTAAAAAGAAAATTCACAAAAGAGTTTACTCTGCACCCTTTCATACCAAAAAGATTTTTGCAAATATGAAGAGGGTTAGCAAAGGTTTTTCAGGTACTAAAACACCATGGTTTAAAATAATGTTGGTTCAGAACCAAGATCAAAATCAGGGTGAAGGTTCAGTAATCCCAACTGATGCCCATCATACGCCCACCATTTTACCTTCATCATCACAACCTCAAAAGACCTATAAACGCAAGATCACAACAAAGGGCACTGAGCTACCTCAGGCTAGTGCTAGTATGGTTGCAGATGAGGCTTCCTATAAGGAGAAGGGAGGTATATTGGTGAGGGCTGCCACTACTGCTACTAGCTTAGAAGTAGAGCAGGACAGTGGTGACATATCTAAGACCCGATCCAAGGCAACATCTAATGAATCAAGTTCCCATGGAACTAATTCAGATGATGGTCCCAGCCAATAGGAAACGATGGGGGGTTCAGAAGCTCAAACTAGGTTTGAGACTGAATCTAACTTACCCTATGATTCACCACTCAGGAGAGGTAATACACTCCAAAGTGATGATGGTAGTATGCAACTTTTAAAGGAATTGATGGAAACATGTACCAAAATGTCAAAGGAAGTTCTTGACCTAAAGATGACTACTTCTTCTCAACAAGATGAAATCCCATCTTTGAAGTAGAGAGTAGCTAAGTTTGAAGGGAGGAAAAGGTCAAGGGCTCAGAAGCTAAAAAGATTGTTTAAAGTGGGTACAACTGCCAGGGTAGAGTCCTCAGGTGAAGCTGCAAGTTTAGGGGAGGATGCTCCTAAACAGGGGAGGAATACTGGAAATACTAGCATGAGAACAGGGGAGGACATGGAGATGGTTATTGAAAATGGTCAGATAGTTGGTGATGGATATGAGGCAGAAATTGCTAAAGATGTTTTGGAAGAGCAAGTGGAGTTAATTAAAACTGCCAAGGTTGTGGAAGATGCTACTAAGTTAGTTAGTACTGCTAGTGTTGATGTTGGGTTTGGTGTTGATAAAATGGTTGAGGTTGCTAAGTTAATGGTTAGTGCTGCTGAGGTTAATGCTGCTAGTGCTGAAGTTTCTACTGCTAGTGTAGAAGTTGGTACTGCTGAGCCAGAGATTAATACTGCTGCAACTACAACAACTGTAGAAGAACTCATAATAGCTCAGACACTTAAGGAGTTAAACAGAACAAGACCTAAGGCAAAAGGGGTGGTAATCAATGAATCAGCTTGTTAGGTCCTAGATTTAGCTTAAAACAAGATATCTAACACACGTATAACAATAACTAATGTGTATAATAAAGAGAACGAGAGGTATTAGATGAAGAGAAACGGATGATCTATTTCATACGATGAATTGACAAAGCTTCGGTACAATAGTAAAATAAACCAACAAATGAAATGAGCACATTAGCTTGGTATTTATAGGCAAAGTGTTAGGGCAACACTTTGCTTAAGACCTTCTAGAAACTATTACCTATACCACACGGCCCATGAGCTTCTAATGGAGCCGCGTGGCTTACAACAAACATAAAGCCCTTTTATACGAGCAACCTTATATAACTAAATGACAAATGCTTGAATAAATACAAAACGTGTTCCCAACAATCTCCCCCTAAGGATTGGTCATCAAGGTTGCTTGACGTCTTCTTTGCTTCTTCGGTTTCGACGTCTTTAGAATCTTTGTTCTTTTTTCTTGTTGTGATGTGATATGGTAATATCTTGATCTGCCTTCCATCGACGTTCTTTAATTACTTTGTCTTTATGTCTTTTTCACCATGCTCATATGTCTTTTGACTTTTGTTCTTCATATATCAAGTAGTTCTCACTTCATAAGCTTCAATCATTGAATTGTGAAAGTTTGTTATGCTTGATCTTTGACTTTTCTTTGACTTCTTTGAACTTTTGTTATCTCTTAGTCTTCATGAGAACTTTTCTTCAGGATATGAGCATGATGGAAATGGTGGTGGTGGAGCTCCTGGTCTCCATGATTACCTACAATGTAAACAGTTAGCAATAAATCATCCGGCATGTTGGGCTATGAAATATCAAAGTACTGCTGAAAGTCAAAGTACTGCTACTCAAGTCAAAGTACTGTTGTTCGATGAAAGTACTGCTGCTCGTTGAAGGACTGCTATGCAAATAGTTTAAGGACTAATGTGTAATTCTAAAATGTTCGTATTAGATTAGAGTTATAATTAGAATTACTTGTCGTTCAAGTATTGTAAATCGACTAGGGTTTTCCTTGTGCCTATAAAAGGATCCCTAGGTTGGCATTAGAGATATGTTTTTTTTAGATATACGATTATTAGTCGATTGTTAAAAGTATTAGTCGATTGTTAGAACTATTAGTGATTAGAGTTTGTTGGTGAATCTGTGTAAGAAAGCAGGTTCAAGGTTTTAATAATATTCAAAGTCGTTTATTAATTCTTCTTAGCTTTGTTGAAGTAGATTCCGCATACTTAGCAAAGTATATCAGTGTTTCATTATTAATAGTTTTGAATTCATTCAAAGTTGTTAAACAGTAGACAAGCTACAAGTTAGTTTGGTCAGAGTATATCGATCCAACAAGTGGTATCAGAGCTTGTGTGGAGACTCTGATTAAGAAGAAACCCTTAAAACCGATTTATCAACAAACCCTCAACAATGTCGACTGAAGCTGCACCTATCCCATCCATCACCTCACTCAGAATTCCTATCATCAAGAAGGGAGAATATGATCTCTGGAGCATGAAGATGAGATAGTACCTTGCTATTACTGACCATGCTCTATGGGATGTAATTGTCAATGGTAATGTTGTTCTTGATGAACCTTTACAAGTTGAAGGACAACCCAAACCACCTCAACCAACCTTGCCAGCAGCTACAAAGAGAAATCAAGATAAGGCTCTCAACATACTGTTGTCTGCTATTCCTGATGGTCACCTACTGAAGTTCCATGATGCTAAGGATGCAAAGCAATTGTGGGCTGCGATCAAGACAAGATTTGGAGGTAATGATGCTTCAAAGAAGATGCATAGAAACTTATTGAAGCAGTAGTTTGAAACCTTCATTGTTGGTGAAAGAGAAGGTCTTGATGCTGCCTATGACAGATTCCAAAATCTACTTAGTATGCTAGAACTGTATGGAGCAGAGGTATCTGTTGAAGATGCAAATTTGAAGTTCTTAAGGAGTTTGCCATCTGTCTGGCATGTGGTTGCTACTATGATTCGAGGACAACCTGGATTGGAATCTATGGACTTTGATGATCTCTATAACAATTTGAAAGTGTACGAGCAAGAGATGAATGGTCACAGTTCTCAGAAAACTCACAACATAGCTTTTGTGTCTTCTGAAAACAGAAGCAGTACTTCCACTAAAAGTACTGCTTATCCTTCTCAAAGTACTGTTGGTGATTCACAGCATGTTTGCACAACCACAACTACTCCCAACCCATCACCAACAAACAACACCAATTCTGATGAAGTTGTATGTTCTTTCTTTGCACAACAAGCCACTTTACCTGTTACCTATCAAGAAGACTTGTTGCAGATTGAAGAAGATGCTTTAGAGGAGATTGACATAAGATGGCAAGTAGCTATGATCACTGCTAGGATCAAGAAGTTCATGAACAAGACAGGAAGAGGAATTGATTTCAAAGCCAAACAAGGTATAACTTTTGACAAATCCAAGATTGAATGTTTCAATTGTCAAAAGCTTGGACACTTTGCAAGGGAATGCAAGTTTGCAAAATATCAGGCAAACAGGATGATTGAACAACCCAAGGTTGAAAGAAAGGAGGTTCCTATTACTTAATCACAACCAAAAGCTTTGGTGGCTCAAGAAAATTTAGCAGAGATTGACTGGAGTGCTGAATTTGATGATGAACCTGTAACCTATTCTATGGTTGCAATGGAAGAGTTTGATTGGGGCACAGCTTTTGATGAGGAACCAGGATATGCTGCTTTGGAATCAAGAGATGGTCTTGGAAGCTTTGACTGGAGCTTGGAGGATGAAGATGAACCTGTTCAGATTGCTATGGTAGCTACTTCACCAAGTTCATCCAATGTCTCTGAGGTATGCTCTAAGTGTAATGATGTTTATCAAAAGTTGCTTAAAGAATATGTGACTGAAAGAGATAATTGTAGAACAGCTAGGTCTGAGGTAGCTGGTTATCAATTAACTTTAGAGTTAATGGAAGCCAAAATATTAACACATGAAAATAATGAAATGACTTGGGCAGAAAAATATGAGCAACAAGATTACCAATTGAAATTAAGTGAATGGAAGTTAGGATGTAAGGTGTCTGAATTAGAAAAGATTACAAAGGAAAGAGATACTTTGTTAGAAAAACTTAGTAGTATTAAACAGGCTGGTCTATCACATGTTCAATTTGTTGAAAAACAAAGAGTCATAAACAGTAGAGCTGGACTAGGTTATGGTGAAGATAGTAGTTCAGATGAGACCTCACCTAGTGATAAGGAAGAAACACCACCTAGTGATAAGGAAGAGATTCCACCTAGTGATGATGACCTTACAAGCTCAGAAGAAAACACATCTAGGAATGAGGAACCAATTAGTGAATCACCTCCTAAGTTTAAGAAAGATAAGGAGTACCACTCAGTTCCTCCACCCACTGGTCAGTTTCAACCACTTAGGACAGATGTTTCTCGTTATGGTGTAGACAACCTAGAGTTTAGGAAGAAGATTACTAGTTCTGAGAAACCTAAGAATGATTTTCAAAGGGGTAATGATCAAAAGTTTCCTACAGCCTTTCAAAAACAAGCAGTACCTCCAAAAACTTTTCAAAGTACTGCTGGACATTCAGCAGTACCTCCAAGAGAAACTTTTCAAAATACTGCTCACTATAGGAAATCTTTTAATCATAGAAGAGGATTTGGGAATATGGAGAGAAAGTTATGTTATGTATGCTATAGTCCTGATCATTTGATTAAGCACTGTGACTTACACTCAGAATACTTAAGTCAGTTTCCAAAGAATAGGTCTACCACCCATAAGCCAAGAGAGACTAGACCAGTTTGGAATCACTCAAATAGGGTCAACCATAGTAATTTCTCCAAAGACTATAGGTACCCTCACTAGAAAAGGATGTTTTCCAAATCACCAGTACCTTCACACACTGATAAGTCTCAAGAAGTACCTTCTCAAAGGACTGATAAGTTTTCACCCACTCATGGTACTGCTAATACTTTTTCACATAGAAGACCTAAGAGATTCAATTCATATAAAAGGTCTTACACCTCAAGCAGAGTACCTAGATCAGAGAAACCTAAGGTCAAACGAAATTGGGTTAAGAAAGAAAGTACTGATGGGGAACAAGAAGTACTTTCATCAGATAAGGGTAAAACAGGGAGTATTGTTGATAATACAACACAGGACATGGGACCAACTCAAATAATCATTGACCATGCCTTTAAAACCAATGGAGATTACATACTAAAGGAATTCAAGTATGTCACTCCACAAGGGGAACACAAGTCAGTAATGGCTTGGGTTCCTAAAAGACACTAACCCTTTCTTTTACTGTGCAGGGCAACCTAGAAGAGGAGCTTAAAGATCATATTATTGTTGATAGTGGTTGCTCTGGCAGTATGACAGGGGACAAGGAGATCCTGTCAGATTTTAAGGCATATTATGGAGGAAGAGTTGCATTTGGTAATGATCCTGATGGAGGGAGAATCACTGGCAAAGGAACAATCAAGGCTGGATGTATTGATTTTGAGAATGTTAGATATGTGAAGGAGCTCAAGTTCAACCTATTGTCAGTATCTCAAATTTGTGACAAGAAGTACCCAATTCTGTTCACTGATACAGAATGTCTCATTCTCTCCCCTGAGTTCAAATTTGTTGATGATCACTTGGTAACATTGAGAGTACCAAGAACCAATGATGTGTACAGTTTAGACTTAAAGAGTCTCAATTCTGCTGGAAGAGCAACATGTTTAGTAGCAAAGGCATCATTGGAAGAAGCACATCTGTGGCACAGAAGACTAGGTCATGTTAATTTTAAGAACATCAACAAGCTGGTCAAAGGAAATTTAGTTAGAGGTTTACCTTCCAAAACATTCAAGACTGATCATTCATGCTTGGCTTGCAAGAAGGGTAAACAACATAAAGCTTCATGTATGAAGCTTGGGGAAAGAGATATTAGAGAACCTTTGGAGTTGCTACACATGGATCTGTTTGGACCAGTTTCAGTAGAGAGTTTAAACAAGAAGAAGTACTGCTTGGTTGTGACAGATGATTGTAGCAGATTTAGTTGGGTCTTTTTCTTGGGATTCAAAGATGAAACCTTTGATGCTATTCATGACATGATAGTAGCCCTTGAAAATCAATTAAGACTCAAAGTAAGAGGTATTAGATGTGATAATGGAACAGAATTCAAGAACAAGCATATGGATGAATTCTGTGCCAAGAAAGGGATCAAGAGAGAATTTAGCATTGCTAGAACACCCCAGCAAAATGGTGTTGCAGAAAGAAAGAACAGGACTTTGATAGAAGCAGCTAGAACAATTCTTACAGATTCCCAATTACCTATTCTCTTTTGGGCTGAAGCCATAAGTACTGCTTGCTATGTGTTAAATAGAGTTTCAGTAACTAAACCTCAGATGAAGAAGCCTTATGAGTTACTAATGGGAAAGAAACCAAACATTCGTTTTCTAAAACCTTTTGGCTGCTCTCTGACTATTCTAAATACCATTGATTCTCTGGGAAAATTTGATGGTAAGTCAGATGAAGGATATCTATTGGGTTATTGTACAAATAGCAAAGGTTTTAGAGTTTATAACAGGAATACCAAAAAGGTACAAGATTGTCTTCATGTTGAATTTTTGGAAGATAAGGAAACTCAGAAAGGTAAAGGTCCTGATTGGATGTTTGATCTTGATCTCAAGTTCACTCCATCTATGAATTATGTTCCTGTTAGAGAAGAGAATCAGGCTAATCACAAAGAAGATGATTCACAGTACATTGTTCATGGAGTCAATGTTACACCAGAAGATGTTCCTGACAAAGAACCTGAAGTTACTGATGAGGAACAAAGTACTGCTCACCCAACTAATACAGTATCTGATGAAGATCAAGCCATACAAGATGAACTTAATAGGATGCTTTTTCAAGAAACTATAGCACAATCCTATGAAGATGAACAAAGGAAGGCTTATGAAGCTGCAAAGAAAAAGAGTAAATTTCAAGATACTGTTCACAGTACTTTTGATCAAAGTACTGATGATCCTTTTGACAGTACTTCTGGTGTGTTAGAGCAATCAAATTGGAACAATGCTGATGATTCCAATGTTGATGATGATGATTTGGATAATGCTAACATTCCTGGATTAGAAGAAGTTGATGATGAGTTTAATCCAGAAGGTATTTTCTCCAATGAAGGGATTGATTTTACTAACTTGGAGTCTGATCTTCCAGTACCACCAACTCCTACATTGAGAGTTCATAAAGCTCATCCTCAAAGTAACATTATTGGATCACCCTCTTCAGGAGTGGTTACAAGGAACAAAGTTAAAGGACTTTCTAAGCAACATACTGCTTTACTTAGCTTTGTTTACAAACAAAACAGGATGAATCACAAGGATCAACAAACATGCCTGTTTGCTTGCTTTCTATCTCAAGAAGAACCCAAGAAGGTAGCTCAAGCTTTAGCTGATGAAAGTTGGGTTGAAGCCATGCAAGAGGAGCTTCTACAATTCAAGCTTCAAGAAGTCTGGGTATTATGTGATTTACCAGATGGCAAAAGAGTCATTGGTACAAGATGGGTTTTCAGAATCAAAAGAGATGAAAGAGGGAATGTTATCAAAAATAAAGCTAGATTGGTTGCACAAGGATATCGCCAAGAAGAAGGAGTGGATTATGATGAAGTGTTTGCTCTTGTTGCAAGGATAGAGGCAATAAGGTTATTTCTTGCCTTTGCATCATACATGGGATTTCCTGTCTACCAAATAGATGTGAAAAGTGCTTTTCTTTATGGCATAATTTCTGAGAAAGTTTATGTTAAACAACCTCCTGGTTTTGAAGATCCTGCACATCCAAACAAAGTCTATAAGGTGATCAAGGCACTATATGGCCTTCATCAAGCTCCCAGAGCTTGGTATGAGAGACTCTCAAATTTTCTATCACAACATGGTTATAGGAGAGGAGCAATTGATAAGACTTTGTTTATCAAAAGGGATAAGAAAGACATTATGTTAGTCCAAGTATATGTGGATGATATTATATTTGGAGCAACAAAGAAGTCTATGGTGAAATAATTTGAAGATCTTATGCAGAAGGAGTTTCAAATGAGTTCTATGGGAGAATTAACCTTCTTTTTGGGACTTCAAGTTAAACAAACAAAAGATGGAATCTTCATTAACCAAGAAAAGTATGTTGCAGACATACTTAAAAGATTTGACCTTCCAAATCTCAGGCCTGCCACCACACCCATTGATAACCATAAACCCTTAGGCAAGGATGAAGATGGACAAGCTGTGGATGTCAAGCTTTATAGATCAATGATTGGTTGTCTTATGTACTTAACTGCATCAAGACCTGACATCATGTTTGCTGTATGTTTGTGTGCAAGATATCAGGTTACACCCAAGGTTTCACATATGTATACAGTCAAGAGGATTTTTCGATATCTCAAGCATCAACCAAAGTTAGGATTATGGTATCCTAAGGAGTCACCTTTTCACTTGGAAGCTTTTTCAGATAGTGACTATGCACGTGATAATTATGATAGAAGATCAACTTCAGGAGGATGTCAATATCTTGGAAGAAGATTAGTTTCCTGGCAATGTAAGAAGCAAACCATTGCTGCAACCTCCTCTACTGAAGCAGAATATGTTGCTGCTGCAAGCTGTTGTGGACAAGTTTTGTGGATGCAAAATCAACTCTTGGATTATGGATTCAATTTCAAAAATACTCCTATCAATATTGATAATGAGAGTACCATCTGCATTGTAAAGAATCCAGTTTATCACTCCAAGACCAAGCATATTCAGATTAGGCATCACTTCATTCGGGATTGTTATGAGCACATGCTTATAAATGTGGTCAAGGTTCACACAGATGATAATGTAGCTGATCTACTCACTAAGGGATTTGATGTTTCAAGATTCAACCACTTAGTTGTGAGCATTGGGATGATTAACTACTAGGCTACATTTGAGGGGAGGCTTTAGTATTAGTTAGTATACTTTCTTTTAGTTCTTAATGAAAGTATTGGTTTTTAGTAATTTAGTTTAGCCTATATGTTGTATTTGAGGGGAGGCAACATAAGCTATTAGTTACAACTTAAGCATGAACCATTTACAAGTTCTTGGTTTTAGTTTGGAGTGTTGATTGTGGTTAAGAAGATGGAACGTACTGCTTTGTTTCTTAAAGTACTGCCTCAGCAAAGTACTGCTTCAACGTACTGCTTACGTGGATGTACTGTTCCAACGGTCAAAAATTGTGGGGCTATGGTTAATTAATTCCTTACGGCGGAGATAATAAGTTAATCAAAACGGTAACTTTATTATTTAGAGTTTGATTTGTTTCCATCCTATTTAAGGAAACTCTCCCTATTTCCCCGCCCTTTACCATATTTGAGATCCCTCATTCGCTTTTACACCACAATCTTTTTAACGAAACATACACTCAAAGCGAATTCTTCTCTACCACTCATCATGGCTAATCGACTCACTGTTAGCAAACACAATATGATCGCTAACTTGGACAAGACAAGGGATAATGTTGATTTTAACGCGATCATTGATTTCTTAACTGGGTCTTCCATCAACTACTCTATTTTAGTTGACCCTGATGTTATTGGTCCCTGGATGCAAGAATTTTGGGCTACTGCAACGATTGAAGATGACTCGTTGATTAGGGCTACGGTTGCTGGACGCACTATTCGGATATCTGAGGCCACGATTAGGGATGTTTTGATGTTCAATGATGAAGGGGGGGCTGTTCGTTTTGAAAAACAAGTGCTTTGGGACACTTTAAGTGATATAGGTTATGAAGGAGATCTGACGAAACTTACTTTTCAGAAGCCTTTGTTTTGTTCTCATTGGAAGTACCTCATTCACGTTTTACTTCATTGTTTAAGTCCCAAGAGTACTTTTTTTGATCAATTTGGTCAAAATATTGCATCTGCATTAGTGGGTTTGGCTACCGATCAAAGATTCAACTTTTCACGACTAATTCTTGATGGTATGCTTACACATATTGCTAATGGTTAGCCATTCTAATGTATCCAAGGTTTGTTCAGTTATTTTTGAACAATCAACTTGAGGATGTCCCTAAACCTCAAAGTTTTTTACCCACTGTCAAACTTCCACCAAAGGTGTTTACTTTTCTCTCTAAACAAAGTGTCAAGTTTTCTGGAACCAACACACCTTTGACTGCTCATATATTGGGAGTTGCACAAGTTGTTAGAGATGCAGAGCAAGAGCAAGAGCAAGAAGCAAATTCTGAATCAGCAAGCCAAGAGTCTCCAGTTTCAAGAGAAGTTAGTATTCCTCAACCTACTGCTTCTCAACATACTGCTTCTCCACATTCTGCTACTCGGGAAGATACTGCTCCTATGGACATTCCTACTCATGAGGAGTCAGACCAAGGTATGAATCAACCACCATCTCCTAATGATTATTCTTCCACAAATATGTCTAAGCAATTTGAAGAAGCAGAGACAGAGTTGGATAATTATGCTTTAACAAGGGAGTTAAAGAGGCTGAAAAAGGAGAGTGAGGCTCAAGCTGCTAAGATAGCCAAGTTAAAGACTAAGTTTCAAAGATTGAAGAAGTTTGTTTGGCCACTAGTTCAACATCATAGATTATGGGTAAAGTCTCAAAAGCAGAGTGGTCAGAAATCTAAGAAGTCTTCTCAGTCAAAGAAGAAAAAGTCAAAGAAGCAATCTTCATTCCAATTGGGGAGGAATTTAGAGAATTTGAATGAAGATGATGCTGGTTTTGAACAAGATTTTGAACAAGATGCTGGATTTATGGATGATACTCAGAGGACACCACCTAAACATATTCCTCAACATACTGCTGAGAGGAAGAGTGATGAAACAGAGCAAATCAATTTGGAAGAAGCTACTGTTGAAGTAAGAAGTGGTGATACTGAGGAAATAAACTTGGAAGGAGCTGAACCTGAAAGTACTGCTCAACAAGGTACTGAGAGGCAATTCACTATTACACCTAGAACTTTAGATTTTGAAGAAGATATTGGTCCTTCAAGACAAGTTCAAGAGGAAGTTGGCCCTTCTAAAACAGCTCAGGAAGAAGATGTTATAGCTCATACTAACAGTGATGATGAAACAATTGCTGACATTATGCTTAATATGTCAAGTCAAAGAGGCATCAGTATTCATGAGGTTGAACAACAACAACAACATCATACTTCTTCTCAACCTACACAAGAGATAGATCCAAAAGATAAAGGTAAAGGAATTTTGGTAGAAAAGAAGAAGAAGAAGATGACTTTGGCACAATTAAGAGAAATTCAGATTGCCAAAGGTAAAGAAGCAGCTAGACTATTGCAAGCTCAGATAGATGCTGAAGAATCAAGG
Source organism: Artemisia tridentata subsp. tridentata (assembly GCA_021014915.2). NCBI lineage: Eukaryota > Viridiplantae > Streptophyta > Magnoliopsida > Asterales > Asteraceae > Artemisia > Artemisia tridentata. The sequence continues at coordinate 280,070,258 of CP139506.1, forward strand.
AAGATTGTTCAATCACAAAGGCCAATTAGTAAAGCTAGAGAAAGGAATGATATGATGGCTTATCTGAAAGGTCGAGGATATACAGGTTTAGTCAGATTGACATATATAGAGATGAAGGATCTGTATGATGCTGTTAGAGAAGCTATTCAAAAAGATCTTGCAAGCATTATTTCTTTTGAAGATAAGGAGCTTGAAGATAAAAGAAAGGAAAGAGCTGTTACAAGGAGCTCAAAGAGGAAAAGAACAACTGATGAACATCCATCAAAGAAGTTCAAGGAAGCTGTTGAATTAAGAACAGACACAGTTGATGAGCTAAGGAATTATCTTAGAGTTGTTGACTTTGAAAATCCAAAATTGAAAGAAGATACTGATAAGAAGTCCAAGATATCTACTTTTTCAGTTGTAGAATCACAAGAAGGAAATTATCTGATCTTTCATAGACAAGATGGAAGTTTTAGAGTGTTCAATTCATTGTGGGATATATTACATCTGATTGATAGAGATGATATGCTTCAGTTATATCTCCAAGTACAAACTTATTTTGAGCATATTCCACCACAAGGAGTAGGTTTGATATTGTTAGGAGATCTCACAACAATCTGGGAGACAGAGGAAACAAAGGACAGTACTTGTTAACAGATGGAGATTCTTTGAATCAGTTGGAATACATGTTTTGGAGTTAGAAGATGGCACTATGATTCATATGCTAGCAGAACAGAGATATCCACTCACAAGAGATCTGATGATCAGGATGCTAGAGCATGGCATGGAAGTGGAACAAGAAGATGAAGTAGCATTGATGGTCATAAAATTATTCATCAAGTGGACAACTGAATCTGAAGATTAATGCATAACTACTGGTATGGTTTAATTATTATATAAATCTTTTGAAAAATAAGTACTTTCTTCAAAGTACTGCTAGTCAGACAGTACTTTCTCAAAGTACTGCTTGCAGCATAAAACCAGTAAAGTCTTTTGATAAAATCAGTAATTTTTGATAAGTGCAAAAACATTTTGAAGCACAAAGATTAAACAGCAACAAATGGTTTTGGAAGCAACAGCATGGTGTTAGTACTTGTACTACACAACAAATGGTAATCAACTCACCATGTTTAATAAACAAGAAAGAGTTTGACATATCATGAGGGTATGGCTCTAATGTGATTATCAAATCCGTTTTTAGTTGGCAATTTACTAAAAATTGTATGGTTTTCAACTCACCATATCTATATTAGTGAAGAGTTGGCTAGCCCACAAGATAATGGCTTTGTGGTAAAGGCTGTGGAAAACCATTATATGGTAATTAGTTCACCTTGGTAGTGATTGTACTAAAAGAACTAGCTAGTCCAAAAGCAAACGGCTATTTGGTAAAGACTACTCAAATCCGTTGATAGCTGATGATTTGCTAAAAATCATATGGTTATCAATGTACCATGGTTTTTCCTAAATCTAAACATTGGCTACTCCAGAGTTAATGGCTTTGGTAAAGAGACATCAAAATCCATTAAAGTTTTCGATTATTCACCTCTCACAGGAGTTAACACACCTGGAAGTGATGAGAATAGTATGGAACTTTTAAGATCTGATGTACCTATTGTCAATATGATGCTGTGTTGCTGAAAAGATATGATACTAAAAAGAATTGTTGCTGATGAAGATTGAAGATACTAATTGCATTGATGATAACAAAACAACAACGAGACAGATTTCAAAGATACAACCTTTCCTTGAAGATAAAGTGTTGAAGTTAAAGACATACAAAGGAACTTGAAATCAAGCAAGTAGAATTCAAGTTAGGGGAGGATTGTTGGGCTATGAAATATCAAAGTACTGCTGAAAGTCAAAGTACTGCTACTCAAGTCAAAGTACTGCTGTTCGATTAAAGTACTGCTGCTCGTTGAAGGACTGCTATGCAAATAGTTTAAGGACTAATGTGTAATTCTAGAATGTTCGTATTAGATTAGAGTTATAATTAGAATTACTTGTCTTTCAAGTATTGTAAACCGACTAGGGTTTTCCTTGTGCCTATAAAAGGATCCCTAGGTTGGCATTAGAGATATGTTTTTTTTAGATATACGATTATTAGTCGATTGTTAAAAGTATTAGTCGATTGTTAGAAGTATTAGTGATTAGAGTTTGTTAGTGAATCTGTGTAAGAAAGCAGGTTCAAGGTTTTAATAATATTCAAAGTCGTTTATTAATTCTTCTTAGCTTTGTTGAAGTAGATTCCGCATACTTAGCAAAGTATATCAGTGTTTCATTATTAATAGTTTTGAATTCATTCAAAGTTGTTAAACAGTAGACAAGCTACAAGTTAGTTTGGTCAGAGTATATCGATCCAACACGGCACTTACAGATTCGGACTTCGAGATCGTCAATAGCATAGTGTGAAGACTTTCTCTAATCCTAGCCAAGGCCGTTCCTGAACCGGATGCCCCCGAAAGAGCTAACTCAGATACACAGAAGTATCAACGATTCAGGTGAGCTGCTGAAGTATACCAAAGTATCACTTCACGACTGTAGACCGTTTGGTGTTACCATGAGCACTAAGTGTAACCCACAAGGGATTACCGAACTGACATGCTGTCAGGGCTGTTTGATGCTGACCCTGGCAGGATTTCCATTCAATCACTGTGAATCACAATTTGTGAATTCCCTCATGAATGTTCTCGACAGATTACTAAGATCTGCGTAGGACTCTTATAATTTACAACTGGTGTTCCTTTTGTTGAACAACCATTGTAGAAATGTTAAGTGTTCCTATGAGATCTTTTATGTATCTCGTGGCTCTAGACTCGATTATGTACTTATTGGTTTTTAGTTGTCGGAGGCATGGAGCAAATTGCCTCCTTTTCAATATCAACACATCTTGGAATGAGAAGTCAATAGATAATTAAGGCTTCTTTGTGAGAAATGAAACATGTGCCTTTTGAGAGACACTTGAGTGGTAAGAATGTTCAGTACAGTGCATCACTGGGTCCATGACGGCTTAATATTCAATACCGGTGTCGCCTTAGTAACAACCAGTAACATATGAGTTGAACCCAGTTTCTGCCCTAAGGTTGATCATATGGAGGGCTATTTCTTTTCACCCTCTTCTTTTCTTTTCTTTTTCATTCTTCAACCCCTTCATTCCCTTTCATTTCTTTACTCCCTTTTTCATCATACCTAGGACTTTCTAGTTCTAAACTATTGGTCTTGTCCTTGGGTAGATCCCTCCGGCTCTTACGGATCATTGGATGGTTTAACCTTAGTCACCTTATATCTCCATGAGTATCCGATGTTTGCCATAAAACCAATAATTTGAAAAATCTCTCAAAGTGTTTATGAGTGTAAAACTTATATTGTTTACACTTTGAGAGTTTTTTATTTTTTTAGAAATACTCCCCCTTAACATGTGCTCATAAGTGTTTAAAGTAAATTTGCACATGTTGGGTAGAGTCAGTACTTTTAGAATTGATTTATTTTCAATGAATATGACCTTTTCGAGACACATTTACATCACTAGTTAAACTAGCTTGAAATTATTACCCGTCCAGGCCATTTTCAAAGAATAATCTCTCGAAATCGGTACATTCTACTTAGACAAGTCCTTTGCGAGACACGTTTACATCACTGGATAAACCAGCTTGAAATTATTACCCGTCCAGGACATGTCTTTTCGATTACTGACCTTTGATATCATCAATTCGAGGGTACATTCTGAGTCGAGCTCATGCGAGATTTCAACTTTTTATCACCATATTTTAATCACTTACATATTTCCCACTCAAAAATAGCATATTCATGTTGTTTTTGTTAAACTTTTGATTAAAATATGCTTTTTGAGTTTTCCAGAAAGAATTTCAAGAACTTTTGTGTTATAGAACAAAGATTTTATGTTTCAAGTACTCCCCCTTAACAAGGGCATACTTGTTCTTTTGAGCAGAATTTTGAAAAAACTTAGAAAATTCTGATTAATTATGCTCAAAAATAAGAAGCTTTCGATCCTTGTTTTAGGATTGAGGCACTGAAGCATACCTCAGGGTCCTTTCTTTACAAGAACGGGTTGTGCACTATTATGTGTGCACAAGCCATTATGAACAATCATACAAGAAATATATATCGATCAAAGAATATATTCAACTCTTACATCATTCTGAACTTCTGAATGCAGTGTAAACTGGATCAGGTCTCTGGAAGTTCCTGATCGGGAATGATGGCCTCCCTCCAACATAAGTCTCAAGCCGCCTCATCTGATCTCTGTGAAACAGCCTTCTCTCGATCTTTTAAATGACCTTACGAACTTCTCTTAACTGAGAAGATGTCCACTTGCTTGTCTTGTACAACTCTCGATCTTGAACCCGTATCACCAACCCATCATGAACTTTCTTTAGCGTGTGGTCTTAGAACTTGTGAACTTCCTTGTACCCCATGAAGCAGTTGATTATAAGATCGCTCTTGTAGAAAAACTCGAAGGTTGGTTCTTTCTTCATGGTGTACTGGGGCTCATGGTTGATTCCAGGAAGAGATAGAACTGGTGCAGTTAGATTCAACTTCCTTCGGTAGCTCTCGACCCCAAGCTACAGATCTTCTACACGTTCTTGTATGATCTTTCTTCTGATGAAGTGTAGTATGGAAGTGCTGAAAGCGTATTGTAGATCAGTCAAGAAGTGTTGCATCTTCCCTTGAACCTTGATAAGATACATGTCTTCAAGGTCATTGATGTTCAAATCTGGGAGATCTACTTCTGAGAACGTGTAGATCTGCTAATCATGTCTTCTAACTTTGATTTCTGTCAAGAAGGTGTAGTCATATCTCTTTTCTCCTTCTAGACTGACTACGACAAGAATCCTAAGGTTACTCATCACTAGAGTAGAAGACTTCTTTGTGAGTTTACTCTTGTACCATGTCTTCCACTTCTCAAACCAATGATAAATGCCTAGCTGCGCATCTTGGTCATACTGCACTTTCTTTGAAATGAAGAGTATTGTGGCAGTTTCCTCGATAGCTGGTTGTGTGTAACTTGCCGCAGGGATCAAAGTTATGGAGGTTACGTATTTTGGTTGACATTTGATACCATGCACGAGTAATTCAAGATCATTGTTGAAGAAGAACTGATAAGGAACAGCAGGTTGATCGAAGACTCTAATCACTAGCAACGGCTTTGTCTAATCTGTGATATATGGTTGGTTGGTTTTAGACGTGCTACCAACCATAACAACATCTGGATTTGTCCAGCTGAACTCACTCGACATTGCTCGGGCAATGTTCTCCAGATGATATTCAAGCTTAGCTGCACTGGATGACCTATCCTTGAGCAAATTGAAGGCATCGTTCTTGATGTGATGAAGTTCTCCTTTGGTCATCTTCTTGATACGTTGGTCACGTTTGAGTCTTTTTGTAAAGTCAAGCGTGCTACCTTCATTCATTGAACCTTCGTCCATCTAAGGTTGAGCACTTGCAAGCTGATCGAACCATTCATTTCCCTGTGTCGTATCTTCATCTAGCCAGGAGACAACAGTTGGTCTTTTGGAAGTCTTCTTGCCAGATTTGGATGATGTAGCTTTGGTCTTGGGAGGTGAGTCTGGTTGATCGTAGTGTTGTTGAAATTCCATTTCTGCAGGAGCAGTGTACTCATACGAATGCTCCATTACTGTAGGTCCTGATCTTGAAGCCGTTAGTGGTTGAGTGGCTGTTGTTGCTGCGGGACCGACTGGTTCTTTAAATTGGGAACCAGATCCGCCATAACCCTTTTGTTTTTTGGCTTAGGTGTCTGGATCTGAGTCTTTATCCTCTCTTGGATGTTTACCCTTATCGGCCTCAGTTTTGCACGACTCCTTTGCAATATTTACTTTTATAGCCCCTTGGATGGCTATTTCTTCTGGAGTTGGTGCGGTGATGCTTATCAATCTATCAAGGAGTTTGAGTTTGACTTCTTCAAGAGTTGGTTCTCTAGGCTGCGTTGGTTGGGATTTAAAGACAAGAGGAACCGAGGCTACAATGTTCTTGACTATGTCTTCGATGTTGGGATCGAGATACTCTTCTACCTTCTGGGATGCAACCTTGGGCAAGTACTTCTTCACGTATGCTTTAGTATTTCCCTTGACTGCTCAACCGGTCTTCAACATCGTCGTTCAGGAACTCATCCATAGGAGCTTTAGTCTCATGCATCTCTTTTACTTGTCTGACAAGGCCGTTGACCATATTGGTTAAGGATTTGACTTGGTCACTTAGCTGGTTATCTTTCTTAGCACGTGCCAGCTTTGCGGCCTTTTTCACCTTCTCAAAGGCCTGGGAGATTACATCATCCCGTTTTAGCCTAGTGATCTTCTTGATTTTCTTGCTTGTCTTGATTGTTTTTCCTTTAGTTGCTTTAGTTTTTGCTTCAGTAGATGGTGATGGTGGTGGTGGTGAGGGGTGTGTGGATGATTCTGGAGGTGGTTGAACCTTGGGTGGAGATGCATGCTGAGACACTGGGGGTGTATCCTGAGCAACTAGTGGAGAATGTGGAGGAGTGATTGGTGGTGTTAGAATGTATTTGTCTGCTTCTCTTTCCTCAGCCGTCCTTTCATCATCTCTCCTCTTCATTTCCAATTCCAGTTCTTCAGCAGATTTAGTGATCTCTTCCTCATCAGTTAACACTTTATCTGTTTCTTCCCCTTCATCCATACTGAAGTCTTTCATCTGTTCACCTTTCTTCTTTTCCTCATCAGTTGACGCCTTTTCTGTTTCTTCCCCTTCATCCATATCGAAGTCTTTTACCTGTTCATCTTCCTTCTTTTCCTCATCATTACCGGGTTGAATAACCGGATCTGACTGAGGTGGGATAGCTTCTTTCTCAACCTCAGACCCACCGGGTTGATTAACCGGAATAGGGTGAGGTGGAGTAACGTCTTTAACAACATCAGACCTACCGGGTTGATTAACCGGATCAGTGTGAGGTGGAGTTACTTCTTTTACAACACCAGACCCACCGGGTCGATTAACCGGATTGTCATCAGTCTGGTCTTCACCAAAATCCTTGGCCAATTCTTCATCCAATCTCTTTTGTTGTTCCTCCATCATCTGCTTCCGCCTTTTCTGTTCAACTTTAAAGGACACTCGGCTCTCTTCTAGTGCAATCTGAGTAGCTATTTCCTCCTTATAAATTGTTGGTTCTTCATCGGTTTCCATTTCTGAATCGGATTCCTCTTCCTCAACAATCTTTCCTTCTTCAGGTTCGGGCTTAGCTATCGTAACCGGAATTCTTCTTTTAAAGATTTTATGAGCAGATGGTTTGATTTTCTATGATACACTAGAAGTATTGCCGACATGCTACTTTCTTTCGATCGAGTCCTAGCTGGTGCAGGCTCATCATCATATTTGCAATAGCCGTCATGACCTTCGTTGAAAGCTCTATCATAATCTCTGTTAGCTTTTGTTTTCTTAACCTTTTCTGTCAGCAAAGATTCAGGTAGTCTCATCCCTTGCTTTTGTGTGCTGCTTTTGGGGATGTAGACTGACCTGATGGTCTTGTCCATTTTGAGTAGATGCATTTCTCGGTCTTCAAGATGTGTAGAGATGTCAGCGTTGTCGTCAATTAGATGGGCAATGAGAAGCTTGGTGTAACAAAAAAACGGGATTTTGGTTAAAGGTTTCTAGTAGTGAATTTGGATTTGGTAAACAATAACATCCCAGATAAGTAGAGCAAAGTCAATCTCTTTCTGATTAACCATTCCCCAAAAGATTTGAAGATGAGACAGACGGGGGTCCTCATGACCACTTTCCCTTCCAGAGACAGATCGAACCAAGATGTAGTATATCATTCTCCAGGGTTGTGGGATGAACTTGGCTTCAACCCTTGAGATTTTTGTCAATGGTTTGTCTAGTTGTACCTCGTAGCCTATCTCTACAAGAAAGTTGAGAACCTCTTCTTCTATAGGTGTTGGATAGAATTCTTAGTTAGGTTCAGGAGCTTCTTGTAGTAGCAAAGCCTTGCGAAGGTAGTTTCTATCAACAGTTACTTCCTTTCGGTCCAGCTTGCATGTGAAATATTCTTCTCTCAAGTCTGGCTGTAGAGATTTTCACATTTGATGAATGTAGAGTTCTGTAACACTAGCTGACTTGTCCAGCATACTCCTGCACTTGTGTAGCTTGAGAACTTCTATAGCTATTTGACTAGTTGGTTCAGCACACCTGACCTTGTGAAATTCCACCCTTGCATTGTTCTTGCCAATCTCCACATTATAGTCTTGTGGAAGAACATCAGCCTTTGTGAGCATTGGGAGTGGTGGTTGTTGTTGTGCAGCCATTTGAGATATCTGAAACATCAATGAAAGACAGATTTGCAGGATACATGAATGTTAGAAAATTGTTAATTTTTTTATCCTTTATGTGACCTTTTAGTTGCTTAATTTGATATTACATGTTTAAGTATAGAAATTAACATCTTTGGACATCATGTTGAGTGTATGTTAAAGTTGAATTCCTTTAAGTGTCCATTTGATTAATTTTGACAATTTGTGACTTGAGTGAATTGAGACAGATAAATTACGACAAATGACAATTTTGACCAATTCCGATAATTTTACAAATTTCGACAGATTAATGGTCCAATTTCGATGACTTTTCAATTTTGACAACTTTTGACCAATTCCGATGGAAAAACCTAAATTGCGATAAGTTATGTCCAATTGCGTTGGAAATCTGAAATTGGGATAAATTTGCCCAATTGCGATAAAAAATTTGAATTTCGACAAGTTTGTGCAATTGCGATTATCCAATTTCGATAGCAATTCCGACAAAACTTATCCAATTTCGACAGATTTTGGAATTTCGACAATTTCGTATACAAGAAATTGCGACAAACACTGTAGTCGTACATTTTTCTTGGTTCATTGTCGAAATTAGGTTTTCCTGTTCAATTAAACCAATTCACAAGTTATTCTTTACACTTTAAACCTGTTTATCAAATTAAAACACAACAGATCACAAATCCGACAAACCCTATTCAACGAATTATCAGAATTAACAAAAACTTGTTAGAAGTTTGTTTAACTAATTCCAATAGATTCATATGATGTTCCTGAGTTCTTTGGTCCATATCTTAACACATTTTAACCATAAAATCGAAAGATAGAACTTATTTGAGCTCATCTAAAACCCTAATCATCGAAATTGTTTCAAATGAGTTTTTGGGTTCAATTTAATGGTTAAATCATGTAATTTGACCTATATTAACACTATCTCAACACATTAATCGGGCTATAACACACTTAAATCACTTTCCACAATTTCGGCATATAAACCTTAATTTACAAACAATCACCAATCGTGTTTCTGGGTTCGATTAAAGACTCATAACATGTTTAGGGTGCAATTCTGACCAAAACCCACCAAAGATTATCATCACAAACACACAAAATCATTAAAACCCGAATCGATATAAACCCTAATTCTAAAACATTCGATTTTGAAAAATTCAACTGTTGGATCTTGAAATCCTTCAAAACCGTTACTTATAATCATATAAACAATGTTTAAACACTTACAGATTAGTAGATTCTTGAACGGATTTGTGGTTTGATTTTCAGCTGTGGATAAGGGTTTGGTGAAAAGTTATTGCAAATAGTTGAGGAGTAAAAGTGTTTTGAATTTGCAATAACTACCATAGATATGCAGTTATTGCAAAGACTTATTTTGTTTTAACTTTTTGATTTTGACACTTTTTATACCCTAACCACATTGTTTTTCAATCTAAGTCCTTACTCACATTTTGTTAACTATACTTAACATGTTTTTGACAAGAACAATGTTAATACTCCCCCTCGACTTATGAGTATCTGAAAACATTTTTAATATCAAGGGGGGTATCACACAGATGATATAACCACCATTTTGTAAAACAACAATTTTAAAGAAAATATGCAAGTACAAATTTTAATGAAAAATTTTAAAATTTGAATTTCTTTCTCCCCCTCAACACTTGTTCAGAAAGAATTGGTAATATTTTGAAACAAAGTGTTGATGGAAATTTTGTACTTGCATGCATTTTTTTTTATAAAGAAAATTGAAAATCTTTTTGTGTATTTGATAAAATATTTACAAAGATAGTTTTGGTGTTTGAATTTCTTTAATTGTTTGTAAGAAAGTTGTTTAAATCCTCTGGAGTCAAACACCTCATACCAAATTGATGAACTAATTCCAAAAATCTTGCATGAAGCAAGGCTTTGGTGAATAAGTCTGCCAGTTGGTATTCTATACCCATAAAATAAAATTCAATGGTACCCTGTTCCACATGCTCCTTGATGAAATGGTATCGAAGTGCAATGTGCTTGGACTTTGAATGCTGAACGGTGTTGCACGAGATAGCAATGGCACTCTTGGAGTCACAGTACATTGGAGTCTTGTTGAATACATAACCATAGTCCATCAGTTGTGATCTCATCCAGATGACTTGAGCACAACATGCTGACATAGCTACGTATTCAGATTCTGTTGATGACAGCGATGTACAATCTTGCTTCTTTGATTGCCAAGAGACAAGTTTGTCTCCAAGGAACTGCACTCCTCCAGACGTACTTTTACGAGTATCTAAGCAACCTGCATGATCAACATCTAAAAATGCAATTAGTTCAAAGCCAGAATCCTTCGGATACCAGATCCCCAAATGAATGGTTCCCTTTATGTATCGAAGGATTCGTTTAACCTCAGAGAGGTGTCTTTCTGTAGGTCTAGACTGATAGCGGGAGCAAAGATATGTTGAAAATACAATATCTGGTCTACTGGCTGTTAGATACATGAGTGACCCAATCATACTTCGGTATTTGGTAGGGTCAATTGGTGTCCCATTTAAATCAGCATCCAGCTTTGGAGATGATGCAGACATTGGGGTGTTATATGTGTCACAACTTGTCATGCCATGCTTTTTCAAAATTTCTAGAGCATATTCGGACTGGTTTAAGAAAATACCATGGGGGGATTGATGAACTTCCAGTCCTAAGAAGAACGTAAGTTCACCCATCATGGACATCTCAAAGTTTTGTTTCATTAGTTTAGCAAAAGCATTTGAGTACTTTTTATGGGTTGAACCAAAAATGATGTCATCCACATAAATTTGGACAATTAAGATGTCCTCCCCGTATTATTGTATAAACAATGTAGTATCAATGGATCCTTTTGTGAAATGATTAGCAATTAGGAATGCAGACAGTTTATCGTACCATGCCCTCGGGGCTTGTTTAAGGCCATAGAGGGCTTTCTTGAGCCGGTGCACATGGTTTGGATGTTCTGGATTGATGAAGCCCTCTGGTTGTGTGACGTACACTTCTTCACGGAGTTGTCCATTTAAGAATGCAGTCTTCACGTCCATTTGGTAAACGGTGATGTTCTTGTGGGCTGCATACGCCAGAAACATGCGAACGGATTCAAGTCTTGCCACTGGTGCAAAAGATTATTCAAAGTCGATACCTTCTTCTTGACTGAAACCTTTGGCAACCAACCAAGATTTGTTACGAATAATTGTGCCATCAGCATCCAGCTTGTTCTTCCAGATCCATTTCAGTCCGACAACGTATACTCCATCAGGTCTTTCGACCACTTCCCAAACTTCAAGACGCTTGAATTGTTCAAGTTCTTCTTGCATTGACTCAATCCAATTGTCGTAAGTTAAGGCTTCTTTAATATTTATGGGTTCTGCTTGACAAACGGTGAGTGCATAAATGCAATTTTCACCATCTGTGTGGAGTCTTTTTCGTGTTATGACTTGATTGTCTGGATTTCCAATCACGTTTAATAAAGGGTGATCTCTGGTCCATTTTTGGGTAGAAGGGCAGTGTTGAAAATTATTCTGCATATTTGACAGATCTAAATTGCTCGTTGACGACTCTGCAATATCTGGAATGGTTGGAGCCAGAGCAAATGGATTGAAGAAAGCATTTCCATCATAATGTGTGGGTGTGGGTACTTCTGGAGGTAAGAGGGGATCTTTAGCTGCAGTCTTAGTATTAGAAGCTGTTTGTTCTACTGATGATGATGTTTCTGTTGGAGGTGCATCTGCAGCAACTGCTGTAGTTGTAGTTACTGGTGTATGAGTTGCTGAAATTTGGACAGGTTGTGCAGCGGAACTTGTGGATACATCTGAAGCACGAAAAACAGGAGAATCATCGAACAGCAGAGCAAACAAGTCTTCCAAATCCTTGCGGTTGAGAGAGAGTGGTGAAGCTGATTGATCAGGGAAGTTTAGATGGTTAGTAGTGGGTCCTAAGCTGTTTTGCTCAGAAGCCATATCAGTGAGTTCATCAAAATGAGCGTGTATTGTCTCTTGAATTTCCCTAGTTTGATGGTTCCAGATACGAAAACCTTTTGAATTTTCACAATATTCAACAAAGATTCCAATATCAGCTTTGGCTTTCAACTTTCCAAGGTGATCATGATCATTATTTGGGTAACAGAGGGCCCCAAATACATGAAAGTAATTTATGTTCGGTTTACGTTTGTGAACAAGTTCATATGGGGTTTTGTGGTGCCTTTTGTTGATCATACAACGGTTTTGAGTGTAGCAAGCGGTAGAGACAGCTTCAGCCTAGAGGTAATCAGGTAATTGAGCATTTATCAACATCATCCTTGCAGCTTCCACTAATGTTCGGTTTCGTCTTTCGACCACTCCATTCTGTTATGGGCTGCGTGCAATAGATGTTTAGTGTTCAATCCCTACTTTCTCAAAATACTTACGAAGAGTGTGGTTCTTAAATTCAGTTCCGTTATCTGTTCTGACTTTTCTAACGGTATTTGGGAGCTGAACCTGAATTTTGTTGAGAAAGGTGATGATCATCAAAGGAGCTTGTAAAACCCGACATTTCTGAACTATAATTTTTGCACCGTTTTGAATTTAACCTAAGTTTGAATTATTAATAATATGGCATTAAAGCTATACATTATAATTAATATACACATTTTAAAATTAATCCTAAAACTAAATAAATAATATCCTAACTAAACTAAATCCTATCCTAAGCATGAACCGACATTGTTTCCCTAGCCCATTCTTTCCTTAGCTATGTGATGAGGAAATAAGAACAACAAGAATAAACTTCACATTTTAAGAGATTTACATGCCCTTTTACCTTATCTTTTATGCACAGCAATACCAAAATATATACAACACGCTTTTCCTTTTTCTTTATTAAACCGTATATCACCTCTTGTATCTCTCATTTGCACCGATCCCAAAAACCAGAAACCACACATCATTTGTCCCTTGTTTTGCTGCCAAGAAAGAGGAAGAGGAAGGCTCGTGGTGATCAAGATTGAGAGTGATACACGTTGGAAGTTTCTTGGTGTATTCGAACCCTAGTTCCTTTTTCCATTCGGTTCTGTTTTAGGTCGACACACAGGTTCTTTTTCCTTCTTTTGTTCTCTTTCAGTCGACCTGACATATGTGTAATCAAGGCTTATAAACAAGTTAAGAAACTATAAGAAACATGATCGTAAATATGTTGTTATCTCGTTAATAAAACTATATGAAAGCACAAAGACCTACACGCCAAGTTATGTTGTTGTGTCGCATGTTGTGGACTGTTTTGGTGTCAGTTTTGTGGTCTGTTAGACGTCCTCGTTTCAGACCTCAGTCAACCTAAGTTTTACTACTAAACAAGTCCTAAGAACCTGTTAATTATGATCATTAGTTGGCGAATAAAAAAATAGAAAACCCTAGGCTATTTTAGTTATGCGAATTATATGATTTTTGTGAAGGTTTTTGACATGTGTTGAACCATTAGAACTGGTATTATGTGGGCGGAATCTGAGTGTCGTTGTGTGTTCTAAACTTGAATTAAAAACATGTTGCTAATATGTTAAGAGTAGTGTTGGTTTGTGTCTTGTTGTGTCTCGCTAAGCCTGCCTTGCCAAGACTTGCATGACTCGCGAAACCTGTTATGTGTGGGCAGTTTGTGTGTAGCCCATGCGAGTTTTCAATGAGTCTTTATCATGTTTCCTAAATCGTGTTTGCATGGTGTTGGGTTGCATTAGTTTGCTGCTCGTTTGAAACCCCCTCGCACCACTTTTGAAATCACCTCACCACATGTCCTTTTTGCCCTAGTTTTGCCTCGCTAATGTCCTACTTTCGTTGGAGTTGTTTGCCGAGAGTGATATTGGTTTTGTCCTTGTGTTTTCTCGCTGGAAATGCTACCAAGAGTGTGTTTGTTTGTGGTCTTGTGTCTCGATGTGAATAAGTGTCACCAAGGTATGTTTACGTAGCTCGCGATCAAATAGAACCTGGAAATAATCATGAAATATAAAGACGAGATAAGCATGTGTATAAACGTGGTTTAAAGGCTTGATTTTGTGTGATGTTATAATACATTTGTCTCGTTAAAATATGGTGCGAGTTAATTTCGGTTAAATTTCTTATGAAGGAGATGATTAATGTGCATGCATACTTAGATTTGATATATACATGTTCAAATAGACTATAAGATAAGCAAATCTACTCATTTAACCTTTAACTTTGATTATTATCGCAATAAACCCTAGACCTTGCTAGAATGGCATATAAAGACTTAAACCATAATAGTTGTCATATTAAACCTCTAAGTTAACCAATTATCTTTTGTAAACCCTAAGTTTGGCTAATTAACGGATATTACCATAAAGTTACTAAATAGGAAAAGTTACTAAATATGAAAAGTTATTAAATATGGAAAGTTTCTAAAAGATAGAAAGAAACCTAAATTATGTAATCTGATTAAAATGAGCTTATAAGTAATATGTGATTATTAATTCGTATAGGTTCTGTGAAGAGGGAGTAGCTTCTGTTCCGTGTGCTACTTGGTTATTTCATTCATTTGTCTTTTGCATAAGGTACAGATATTCTGACCTTTCTTATATGGTTTCTCATGATCCTTTCACATCTTTTGATTGCTTAGATTTTGATTTTGATGCCTTTGCTATGAGCCTTTCTGTTTAGGGCACTATTGTATCACCCCGTGCCCGCTTAGACCAAAAATTAAAACTTTACGCGCAAAAAGCGTGAACTAAAACTGACCTTCTGGTACTTTTTAGCCCATTTACAGAAATCTATAAACTTTCAGACCTTGAGACTATTTTTAAATGAAACTAGACTCAATTACCTTCGAAACGCCAGGTGGCATGACCCTTGACGACTTACGGATTAAAAGATATGATTTTTCAAAGATTGCCGGAATCTGCCGAAAACCATCCATCCGATCGGCATGACCCTCCATCCGATCGGATGGAGGCTACTGACCTCCCGAAACCCCTTTTAAGTCCCATTCTTGAAAACCCGACCTCCCGAACTTGATATTTCACCAAACCTTCCAGATTTACTTAATATATCAAAAAGCTCATTTCCATGCGAAAACATTTACCATTTGACTCTCGAAAACGTACTTTACACAATCATGGGTTTTGCACCAAAACCCGTTTTGACCCATTTCATGACATAAAACACATACGACTTCCACATCACCTCAAACTTAACCAAAATCATTAACTTAACATATTAAATCTGTCTCATAGACACATGACCCATTTACATCCCAAAATGGGTATTTTCACGCTTATGCCAAATACCCCTTTAACTTTGACTATAAACACTTAAAGCATACTTTAACACAACGGTTCACCACCAAATCGTTAGGACAACCTTAACATACAATTTGCCACACGGTTACACTTTACCAACCAATAAAAGACCAACGGGGGCACAAACTTTACACTTGAGCTCGGTATTCTACCTAAGCTCCTAAACGCAAACTACCTTCATTCTTGCATATCCAAATCCATAATCCAAGCCTTCCATAATAGCACACAACTCTACAAAATGGTTAGAAAACTAAACCATAAGCTTTCGCTTAGTAAGTAACCCGACATAAAACACATATCATAAACATATTAGCACATACGCATCATGATCACTTACTTTGCTTCCAAACCATAACATTCAATTTACCACAAAAACCTTCATCACATAAGCTACAACAAGTCTCGCTAGCAATTAGTCGTATACTTGCTTGACTAGCTCATAACTAGTCACCACTTTCCTAACCTTCATCCATTACTCAATCCAAGTACTAAACTTTATCACAACCATGACACATATATGGATAACACACATATAACACATGTTTTAGTACAAGTTACTTACCTTAGTTTCCAAAGCTAAGCATAGAATCAATATCACCATCATCAATATCATCACCATCATCATCATGAACCTCTTACCATCATCATCATTCTTCTTAATTAAAATTAAGAACTAACAACATAATAAGTCAATACCATTATCAAGGGTTTACATAACCCATTTAAGCTTACCCATTTTCCATTATAGATCATCATATGATCATATCTTGATCATATGATGAATCCCACTTTCCTCTTAACCATAACCTCATAGAATCAAGATAGGGAAATACTTACTTTTAATTGATTGATATTAGAAGCTATCTATTGGATGGGAACACCTAGCCTTCATCATAAGAACCATCAAGCCATAAGCTTATGGTTTCCCTCCCTTTCTCTCCTCTCTAAACCGGGCCACAAACACACCCTAGGATAATGTGGAAATCTCTAGAATTTCCTGGATAATATTAGCTAGTCACAAGTTTGGCCCTTTAGCACATTAAGCTCCTCAAGTCTCATTCCTTCTATTTTGGCCACATCACATTTTATAACATGGTTACAACTTAACAACTTTAGTCCTTTAAGTTATGCATCATAACCTCCAAATCCATATTACACGTTCGTTAACTATTAGGTTGACTATCAGGTTTGACCACAATGCAACATTCTTTGATTGGCCAATCATGTAAGGCCTTTGGTCCATTTTCATATTGGGTGGGGTGCAAGTACCCGGGAAATGGGTCTAAAAATTCTACCCCCTTATTTAGATTTCGTCCCCGAAATCTCTCGTCTAATGCTGTCCAAAACTAAATCCCAACATACACCCGTTCTCATACTTTCGAATCCTTAATCATTACATTGCAACGATCAAAGTGATCTTGCAATTCTAAGCTTCTATATCATAATCATAACTCATATCCACTTTAAACAACATTTCTCATCACCAGCTCATCTAAAATTTCTAGCAAATGACGACTAGCCATATGAAAAATTTACTATTTTGACTTTATATAAGTCAAACTTCGGCACTATTTTCACATTATTCACCAATGCACTAACATGACTTAAAGTCATATACCGGTTAATTTCGCATTCTACATAGTACCAACACGTATCTACGTAAAAAAAAAAGGGTAACTTAATTCAATTTTGTATCAAGTACCATCTAAATGGCACTTTCAAAATCTTTTCTCCACATTACTTAAGCAATCTTCTTGTTTAAATTTGGGAATGCTACCCATCATCTTCTCATTTTAGGCGTCTATATTAAGGTTTCACACATTACCTTAACGCCGCTATAAATTTTTATTCATGTATAGCCTCTTCTTATGACGTCTAACTTGTTTTAGTTTTCACTTTCTCATCTCTCTACCCGTACTCATGTCATATCGGCTATACATAAGCCCACTCATTTATAATTCTTTGTTTACATAGAAAGGCGTCCCAATCTATGTAAGTAAGGAATTATAAACTTATGGTTCGGCGATTTACAATTTCTTCATTTAAATGAAGAGGCGTCCCAATCCATTTAGATAAGGAGATTATAAATCATCCTACTTACGTACCTCCGACACAACAATCATACTTACTTTACTTTCCATCTTTTCTAGCCTTGGATCCAATCTCACTAACCTTTCATCCATGCCATAAAGGCAAGCTAAACAACATGCCGAGGAAGGCAAGCTAACAGCAATGCCATAAAGGCAAGCTAAACATCCATGCCATAAAGGCAAGCTATATCTACCTTATCATCTTTACTCATTTTATCTTTCATGTACTTTTATCATTAAGTACACACTATCATTTCCTTAATTCTCATTGCCTTAAGCAATTTCAACGTTCACTGCCATGCTTACTTTCATCTAGACAAGTTTCTATATAACACTTGCCCATATATTATATTTACATTTTCACAATGCAACTTATCATTCATCCGTCAACCCCAAGTTGAATCACACATTCACTATGTGCCATCTTTATTTTAGACAAGTTCTGAATGATGCTTGTTCATTACAATTTACACATTTTCAAAGTGTTCTTACAATGCACTTTTACTATTACCCGTCAACCCCTTATTGACCATATTCTCAACTTATACTATCACTTCATTTAGTCTACTCAACTTTTACACATATAAACCTTACATAGGTTTATTCTATAACACTCTCATTAATCTCATCATACACATTCCAATATATTAACATGATTATATTCATGTTTTACAATTCTTTCTAGCGCACTTCATATCACTTATGACTTCTAGCGCAATCTGTATCTCATTCATCACTTCTACTCATCACGCTTAACCATTTATTACTACACATTTTACTTATCATGTTTTATATGCAACATGATCTCATCACGTTTTAACTATACACTTTAACTTTCTCATTTTAGTTACTTATATAAGAATTCGTGCCTTCAAGCATCTAATCGTTATTATATCAATCGTGTCTTTCTAATCATCAAACTACAAACATACTTCATTATTCGTTTCTTACTTTATCTCAAGCTTTCAAAGCATCTATGCTTTATCAAACACTTACCATACTTATCTTTTCACATATCAATGTGGTTTATCAACATTTACCACCACTTGGTCATCCCATGTAATGTGGCAATTAATAATTTACATTAGACTTAATCCGTGCTTCAAGCAACTTCTATCATCAACCATATTCGCTCATTAACATTATTCACACATTTCCATTAAGTCTTAGATAATATGCATTCCAATGCATCTATCATATCTCGTACACTTCTACGTATTCATGCTATCAAGCACAATCTCATTCTACTTAGACATATAACCAACTATCATAGACTTAACATGGCATAAACGATAACACTTACCATTTAACACATATCCAAAAAGTGATCTAACATTCATAATCATAATCAACTCACGTAGTCTATGGTTCATACATCATATTGCACAATCAATCTATGTCTAAGCATCAACATTTTGATTAGCCACAAACACAAGTCTACCTTATAACTGAGGCATCATAACACTTTAATTCATTTATTAGCCCATCTCTAATACCGCTTAGCATTCCTACTCGCATTCCATTACCATTACTCTATCACACATTCACTAATCACAAATTAATCACCGGCACAAACCGAGGAGCTTGGCCAAATAATCATTTAAGCCCTTCAAGTCCCCCATGGACTTATACCTCATACTCATCAATACTATTACACACATCCATCTCTTATCATCATTAAGCTCATCTAACATAAAACATAATCCATCTCATACTTAACGATTACTTTCCGCATTACTAACACTTACGTTCAATGCTTCTACGAGTGGTTTAAGACTAGGCAACCTATAGTGGAAACCTAATTTACTTAAACCGAAGCTCTGATACAAATTTGTAACACCCCATTCCCGCGTAGACCAAAAATTAAAACTTTACGCGCAAAAAGCGTGAACTAAAACTGACCTTCTGGTACTCTTTAGCCCATTTACAGATATCTATAAACTTTCAGACCTTGAGACTATTTTTAAATGAAACTAGACTCAATTACCTTCGAAACGCCGGGTGGCACACCCTTGAAGACTAACGGATTAAAAGATACGATTTTTCAAAGATTGCCGAAATCTTCCGAAAACCATCCATCCGATCGGCATGACCCTCCATCCGATCGGATGGAGGCTACTGACCTCCCATAACCCCTTTTAAGTCCCGTTCTTGAAAACCCGACCTCCCGAACTTGATATTTCACCAAACCTTCCAGATTTACTTAATATATCAATAAGCTCATTTCCATGTGAAAACATTTACCATTTGACTCTCGGAAACGTACTTCACACAATCACGGGTTTTGCACCAAAACCCTTTTTGACCCATTTCATGACATA
The DNA here is from genome assembly GCA_021014915.2 of Artemisia tridentata subsp. tridentata. Lineage (NCBI taxonomy): Eukaryota > Viridiplantae > Streptophyta > Magnoliopsida > Asterales > Asteraceae > Artemisia > Artemisia tridentata. The sequence continues at coordinate 280,090,233 of CP139506.1, forward strand.
AGACACATACGACTTCCACATCACCTCAAACTTAACCAAAATCATTAACTTAACATATTAAATCTGTCTCATAGACACATGACCCGTTTACATCCCAAAATGGGTATTTTCACGCTTATGCCAAACACCCCTTTAACTTTGACTATAAACACTTAAAGCATACTTTAACACAACGGTTGACCACCAAATCGTTAGGACAACCTTAACATACAATTTGCCACACGGTTACACTTTACCAACCAATAAAAGACCAACGGGGGCACAAACTTTACACTTGAGCTCGGTATTCTACCTAAGCTCCTAAACGCAAACTACCTTCATTCTTGCATATCCAAATCCATAATCCAAGCCTTCCATAATAGCACACAACTCTACAAAATGGTTAGACAACTAAACCATAAGCTTTCGCTTAGTAAGTAACCCGACATAAAACACATATCATACACATATTAGCACATAAGCATCATGATCACTTACTTTGCTTCCAAACCATAACATTCAATTTACCACATAAACCTTCATCACATAAGCTACAACAAGTCTCGCTAGCAATTAGTCGTATACTTGCTTGACTAGCTCATAACTAGTCACCACTTTCCTAACCTTCATCCATTACTCAATCCAAGTACTAAACTTTATCACAACCATGACACATATATGGATAACACACATATAACACATGTTTTAGTACAAGTTACTTACCTTAGTTTCCAAAGCTAAGCATAGAATCAATATCAACATCATCAGTATCATCACCATCATCATCATCAACCTCTTACCATCATCATCATTCTTCTTAATTAAAATTAAGACCTAACAACATTACAAGTCAATACCATTATCACGGGTTTACATAACCGATTTAAGCTTACCCATTTTCCATTATAGATCATCATATGATCATATCTTGATCATATGATGAATCCCACTTTCCTCTTAACCATAACCTCATAGAATCAAGATAGGGAAATACTTACTTGTAATTGATTGATATTAGAAGCTCTCTCTTGGATGGGAACTCCTAGCATTCATCATAAGAACCATCAAGCCATAAGCTTATGGTTTCCCTCCCTTTCTCTCCTCTCTAAACCGGACCACAAACACACCCTAGGATAATGTGGAAATCTCTATAATTTCCTGGATAATATTAGCTAGTCACAAGTTTGGCCCTTTGGCACATTAAGCCCATCAAGTCTCATTCCTTCTATTTTGGCCACATCACATTTTATAATATGTTTACAACTTAACAACTTTAGTCCTTTAAGTTATGCATCATAACCTCCAAATCCATGTTACACGTTCGTTAACTATCAGGTTGACTATCAGGTTTGACCGCAACGCAACATTCGTTAGAATGGCCAATCACGTAAGGCCTTTGGTCTATTTTCATCTAGGGTGGGGTACAAGTACCCTTTGCTATTCACCATCTGATATGAACCTATGATTATGATATTTCTGATGACCTTAGATTCTGTGTCATTACTATGGCATTCTGTTTGACCTTCAGTTTGATACACGAGCTTTCACTAGTCATAGGGGTTCCATGACCATGTCATTGATGCACCAATGGCATGACTCTAGGGTGGTCGAGTGATGTTCCATCCCGTCCCTTTTCTGTTATATGTTTATGAGCTCAAGGATATATGTTTGGCCACTATGATTTCTGCAGGAGCATATGGATGCATCCTAGATATGATCTGTTATGTTATTATGATATATTTCTGGTGATTGGTACTATGTGCAATACATGCCCTTTACAATTCTAGGAGCTGATCACTCCATTATGTTACTTATGATTACTTATGGAGATTATGATATGATGTTATAATATGATATGTCTCTAGGCTCGTGGTAGATTTCTGACAACCTTTACACCTTTGATACATTTTGATATACCTTCTGTTATTCCCCAATGCGCCATATTCTGTTTTCTCATTTCAGTTTCATTACTTTGCTTGTATATCTGTTCACTGAGCTTTTTAAGCTCAGCCGCATTTCTTTTCTCCGCGGCAGGTTATTAAGCTAGGAGCTGGGGCTATCTTTTGGGATGAGAGTAGGAGCTGAGTACAGCCTTACCCTAGACATCTTAGCCTTGATACCATGTTATTTCATTGTTTTGAGACTCAGATTATGATGTTTCCTTCATTTGGATTTCTTGTGGAACTTATGTATTTCCTTTAAGTCATGTTGACTTACATTTTGGTATTTATGATTAGACTTCCGCTTGCGTTTTTATTATGTATGTTCTGATATGCCACCATAATGTGATACTTCTACCCTCATCGGGTTGGGGAGTTACAATTATGGTATCAGAGCCTAGGTTTGACCTATAGAGCTTAGGCTATGACCTGTGAGGATTGGGTAGACATTAGGATTCCTTCTGAGTCTTTTCCTTTCGTATTCCATTTTATTTCTGCCTTTTGTAATCGTTTTGATAATCATTCAGATGGTGAACACACGTCGTAACAATGGTCAACCCAATGGAGATGATGATGGTGCCCTAAACTTCGAGGCAATGATTGCCAATGCCCTCAATACCATTCTTCCTGATTTGGCTACTGATTTGACTACGAGGATCACCAACGACATCCGCAATGGTGCTGGTTCATCTGGTGGAGGTGGTGGTAATCCTCCTACAGATATTCATGTTTGGATCGAGCGGTTTGGTACTATCCTTTAGCTCTGCTTCCACTCCTACGGAGGCAAAGAATTGGATAACCCATATGGAAAATTTGTTCGAGGTCTTAAATTGTGCTGATATTTTCAAGACCAGATTGGCTACTTCCAAACTTGAGGGGGATGCCCTCAATTGGTGGAAGGCTTACAAGCAGGCCAAAGGAGGAAAGGCCTTTGTTGCTACTTGTACTTGGAGTAACTTCCGCGATATCTTTTATCAACAGTATTTCCCTTTATCAGAGCAGAAGAGATTCGAGCGTGAGTACAACTCAATTTATCAGTTTGAGAGTGAGTCCTCTGGAGAGTATATGCAGCGGTTTTTGCGGTTGGTTAGTTTTGTGGGGCCAGTTGCTGGAGATGCTTGCCGACAAGCGAGGAATTTCAAATGGGGTCTGAAGAAGTAGGTACTTGATCGCGTCGTCAACACTGACTTTGCAGATGTGGCATTAGTTTTCGATGCCGCCCGTAATATCAAGATTCTTTATGAGGTTGGTGGTTACAACAGGAGGAACCGAGATGGTGAACGCATTCAATCGAGGGGTCAGGGTAATAGTCACAGGAGTCACGAGCAGAGAAGTTAGACTGACAAGGGTTATGAGCACAAAGGTCAGACGGATAGGGGTCACGATCAAAGGCGACATGAGCCGAGGGTTCAAGACCAGAGACTTGCAGTTAGGCCTGGGAATGAAAGACAACACAACAACAACCATAGGTCGTGGAGAGATCAGTTGGTGCGTGGTAATCAGCCGAGCCGTTCTTCAGGGTCTACTAGTCAGAAGAAGCCTACAGATCCTTCGTCTTCTACTCCTATTTGTACTACCTGCGGAAAAGCTCATGAGGGTTCGTGATATAGAGCTTCAGGTGGTTGCTTTTCATGCGGGTCTACACATCACAAGATTAAGGATTGTCCCAAGAGGGGTCATATTACGCCTGGTAACTACATGAAACCACCCCCAACCACAGGTCGCGTGTACTCTGTTACTAGAGATCAGGCGGCTAACACGTCAGGTACTATTACAGGCATTCTATTTATTGACAACCGTACTGTTTTCGTATTATTTGATACTGGTGCTACACACTCCATCATATCCGTCACATTTGCTAAGAAACTAAACATGACTCCAACACCATTAACTAACCTCTTATCCATCTCAACACCCATGAAGAACCACATACTTATTGACCATGAATATTTAAACTGCCCTTTACGTTTTGATGACCGCATTCGTTCTGCGAATCTGCTTCCTCTTGATATGGTTGATTTTGATATTATTCTGGGTATGGATTGGTTGGCTTCTCACCGAGCTACCATAGACTGCCATACTATACGTGTGATCTTTGGCAACCTACATCGACCTGATTTTATTTATCACGGTTCTCAGCCTCTTAAGTCTGTTAAGATCATTTCTGCTATAAAGGCACGAACTCTGATTTCACATGGTTGTCAAGGTTTTCTGGCATCTATTAAAGATACATCTCTGGAAAGTCCTAGCATTGAAAGTCTTCCTGTTGTACGAAATTTTCCCGATGTGTTTCCCGATGAACTTCCTGGTATTCCTCCTGTTAGGAATATAAATATTCACATGAAAGACTCGGTCACCCTGAGTATCTTTTGTCATTAGATAGCTCATAGGCTTTATAGTTATAGTTTAGATATTGTTTCACCATGGAGTCGGGTCGGGTCTTTACCCACTGTAGTCGCTCCATAGCCTACGCGGGGCATTAAGTAACTTGTATAAATAACCCTTCCCACCCATGGGAAAGGTTGGACCTTTCACTTGCTATCAAGCTAATACATTCATTTTCTCTCTCTAAAGGCTCCCATCTCTTTCTTTCTCTCTCTCTAGAATCGAACCAAACATCAATCCATATGTGTGTTATGATTATGAATATGTTACAATTGGTATCAAGAGCCAAGGTTAGGTTTGATTGATTGTATGGTCTTAGATTCGTGGTTCATTCTAGGTGTTCTTCTTATTTTTATCTAGTTTGAATTGAAAAACCTAGAAAAATAACGAGTTAAGCGTTGTTTGTGGTCAAATTGGTTAAAGTCTTGTACTTTTGTGTTTACAAAACTCTCTTGAATCATTTCTTGGTAATCTACTGTGGTTTTGGTACTTTTCATGGAAGATTTAAGGGTGTTTCTTGATTGCGATTTGAGTCTCGATAGTATATTCTTGATTATGATTTGAGTTAGTTTGGGTAGGTTAGTGTTGCGATTTGGCAAGAATCTTGGTTGCGGTTTGGTTTGTGGCTGAAAAGGGAAAAAGGACAAAAATCGGTGAAAGCAACCTTTCGGCCTCTTCCGGTTTGTCTGTTTCTTGTTGCGGTTTGACTGCTGCGATTTGGACTTGTTGCGATTTGATCAGTTGCGATTTGGGATTGCGATTTGGCACTGCGATTTGGGTGTTTCGTTTTGCTAATTGCGGTTTGTCTGTTGCATTTTAAGTGTTGCGACTTGCCCTTGACGACTGCGATTTGCTCCCAGCGGTTTTCCATTGCGGTTTGTCTCTTGCGGTTTGACTAAATTTGACTTTTTACGTCAAAACTTCAAACGGCCATAACTTTTGAACCGTAACTCCGTTTTCAGCGAAATACCTGTAAAAATGACCGGAACAGCCTGAATATTGTGAAATCTTGTCACGAAGTTGTGAAACGAATTTTTCGAGGCCTAAATCCCCTCCAGAATGAAGTTATTGAGGTTTTAAGTTTTCAGACCAAAATTTCACCATAACAACTTGCATCAACCAAACCAAATCACCACTCCTAACATACAATCACTAATCATTATCGATCCAAACTTTCATCATAACACATTCAAGTAATCAAATCACGGTTTATTCTTGATTTTTGTAAAATCCCATGAAAGAATCTATTTCTCGGTTTAAATCATAGAATTGTAAAATCCCGTGTACGTTTACATCATGTCTACTACTTCATATTCTGCTATAACTGCGGTACTCAGATTGTACAATATGATTGACAAACAAACGATTCCCAAAGATGTACAACAGATAAACATGTTTGAGTATGTTATTGCCAATAGGGACTTTGTGTGCCAGAATTCTCAAGAGAAAGTGCTTCATCAGCCACAAACAAACGTTGTTGAGTCAGATATTGCTATGAACAACGTGCAACACGTGAAACACAACGAAGCATCTGTTGAACCTTGTGGGGTATCTTCTGTTATTAATGTGGATAATGTGTTGCATGAACATAAGATTCCCAACAAAGAACAACAGACAAACGTCTTTGAGACAGATACTACTAAAATGGAATCTTTGTGCTCTAATTCACATGAGAGAGAGTTGCATCAGTTACAACAATTGCAAGATAATGCAAAGGAAAGTTGCATGAAATACTTTCGACTACTTCATTCACATCTCAAGCTTCTCTCAGAAAGACCTAGTTCCATGGGAAGATTTGAAAGAGCATTTGCGTTACTCTTTGGTCAAGATGTTCAGACTTTCACAGGCACAATGTTCCTGAATTTGGATCAACTAGAACAACAACTTGACAGAGAAGAATTTCATGAATCTGGTTCCATGGCTGCTTTTTGGGTGATCAATAAACAACTTCAATTGTTCATCAATTCGCAATACACTTGGGACTATGACAGTCAAATGACAGAAAAGTGCTTTGCTGATTACACTGGAATCGAAGTTGACTTGTTCAGAGAAACATTACTCCAATACATGGGTAATGTTAAGATGTGCATTGATGATAGAGCACAACACAAATGAAAGTATGACATCAAGATGAATGAAAACCTAATGCAAAGAAGAGAGATTAAGGTTGATTCGAGTAAAGCATTGGATGCTAGTTCAGTTATCACAGAATGCAGTGGGACAAAGTCAGATAAGCATGACACAAGCAGCAGTTCAGAGAATTATATCACACATGGTGTGGATGCAGATATCAGACCAGCAAATGACTAAGTGTCATTTGCTGAGGTACATTTAACTATTCAACATAATGTCCTTGCTAGTGAACAACAACATACTAATCAATTTGAACCTATTTATGACACATATCTGTTGGAAAAGGCTGATAGCAATACCACTCCTGATTCAACAAATATGAGTCATAAGGGGGGAGAAATTGACCAGGATGCTGAACATGATCATGTTAAAAGTCCTTTGCTTAAGGCTGAGCTTCTCAAAACGAATGATATGGTTGAAAAAGAGGTTTATAATGAACTTTCAAACAGATTCTTACAACTTGAAAAACGTTGCATTTCACTTGAAATAGCAATACAACATAAGGAAGAAAGTCCAAACTAACAAACATTGCATTTCACTTGATATCGATGCAATTAAAACAAGAAACATCGAATTGGAACTTAAAGTGGCTAAATTACTTAAGGAAAATGAGACTTTGAAAAAGCATTACAAAGACCTGCATGCTTCAATCAAAAAACGAGAACTAAGAATATAGATCAAACAACTTCTTTGATTGCCAAAAATGATGAATTCAAAGCTCAACTTCAGGAAAAGGGTTTTACAATTGCAGCATTAAAAAACGAGTTAAGAAAATTAACAGGAAATAGTGTGAATACTAAGTTTGCAAAACCATCAATCTTCGGGAAACCAGTTTCACAACCATTTAGAAACCAATCAGTTGTTAGAAAACCGACTGCGTTTAGATCTGAATGACCAAATTTTTCAAAACCATAGTTTGCCTCCCAAGTTGATGCGAAACAAGTTTTGTCAAAACCAGTCACTTCACAGTCTAGACCTAATGAAAAGGAATATGCTTTTGCAAAACCTCATCATATTAGTGCTTCTAGTTCTTCTAGGATTAGTTGAAAGCGTGTGTCATTTGTGACACCAAAAGAACATGTTAGACATAAAGACATTATTCAGAATCAAAACTTAGCGGATGCTAAGAAAAACACACATGAAAAGACTAGGAAGTTGCCTATTTCTAAGAGTAGTTGCGTGTCGATTAAAGTAATTCCCATAGTAGATCACTCTAAGAATCATAGATCTTTTTCTGAATACAAACACTTTGTTTGCTCGACTTGTCAGAAATGTGTTTTTAATGCAAATCATGATGATTGTTTAACAAAATTCTTGAAGAATGTGAATGCTCATGCTAAGGTTCAATCCCCTAAGACTAGAAACAACAACAAGCCCGTAGGACCAAAGAGTTATACTCAGAAACCTGGTAGGCAGATTGGTATAGGACAAAAGTTTTCTCTCAACATGTCTTCCACTATGCATGAGAAACCAAACACTCCTATATCTTGTCTTAGGTGGATACCGACGGGTAGAATTTTTAAGATTGCTGGTCTTAGATGGATACCTACTAGGAAGATGTTCACTGATTGCACAACCAAGGTTGACTGTGAAACCCCAAATGGTTTAGATGCTGATATCACTAACCCATATAAATGCGAACAAACTCTTAATGTTAGTGCAGTTTGTCCTCACTTAAGTGCAGGTACATCGTTCACTCCTATTAAGGAAATACTCAGAGTTTGGTTGCCGAAATGACTGATATCTCATAAATTAGGGGTTCAAGAAACTCAAAATTGATGAACATGAATAATGAAGTCTGTTCACATCAGTTCAGGCCTCGATCTTCAACGATAAATGACGTTTGAACACATCAGTTCAAGCCTCATTCTTCAACGTCAATGAAATTTGAACGCATCAGTTCAAGCCTCGTTCTTCAGCGATATATGACATTTGAACACATCAGTTCAAGCCTCGTTCTTCAACGTCAATGACGTTTGAACGCATCAGTTCAAGCCTCGTTCTTCAACGATATATGACGTTTGAACACATCAGTTCAAGCCTCGTTCTTCAACGACAATGATGTTTGAACACTGCAGTTCAAGCCTCGGGCCTCAATGTCAACATAATGGCGTCTGCTGAAAATACTCCAGGCCCTGTTCCTCAAAGAAAAGAATGGCGTATGCTTGAGTGCGCTTTATCTTCGGAAGAAGAGAAATCTTCTTGTTTCTGACTATTCTCATCAACAAGCTTCATACTTGTTCCATGCTCGTTCAGTCATCAAGTGGATCTACTTTCATTAGATTGTATATTTATTCACTCGATCAAAAATGGCAACCTCAAATGCAATTTTTGAGGGGGGGAAGTATGAACAGTGGATCAACCTCATATGCACTTGTTCAATCAAAAATGGCAACCTCATATGCAATTTTTGAGGGGGAGAAGTGTGAACAGTGGATCGACGTACATTTGATTGTATGTTCACTCACTTGTTGGGCATGTGACTCTAATTGTAACTACGAAGTTGATCAGTTACCAGCAGTCGGGGTGGATGGTTGAAGACCTGGTTAACTATCACTTAAAGGAGTTACATTATAGTACTCAGTGTCACTCGCAATTGACGTTGTGGATAATCGCAAGAGGTGTTAATGTCTCATACTTTGGTTGGGTATTGAGTACTTAGAGATTTGCTTGGAGCATAAATTCTCTACACCGTTCTTCCAACATTAGTGCAAGCTTAAGTCACGAGAACGGGGAATTCTACTTCAGTTTCAAGTTTGGTATATCGGGTTTGCTCCATCAGTTATCAATTCAAATAGCCTACTTAAGGGTTGGTAAAGATAGTTAGAGAGAGTTTCGGTAGCGGTTGATTCTCACTTGATAAATTTGAGCCAATTCTGTTCTTCTCACAAGATTTCAAGTATATGTGTGTAAAATGTGTTGCTGATTCTGAGTTTACAAAACCAGCATGGGGGAAGGAGACATACATCTGAACGTACAACTAGTACACGTGATGAACTTTATACTTCTTCTTAATTGAAGTTATTCCAGAAAGACAAATGTCAAAACAGTAGAGAAAATCAGTGTTTTAACTCGTGGCTTTTGGTGTATTATTCCAACTACGTGGGGGAAGAGATGTAAGAAACAGTTTCTGATGATTAAAGAGGTATACAATTATATGATGATTCCTCTGGTCAGTCGGTATCCTACAGAAGGAAATGTGTTCATCCGGGACTTACTTGATTTTTACGGTACTGTTTTGGTGTTATCATTTCGACTACATCCGGTACTCAGTTGTTTTTGTGGTACTGTCTTGGTGTTATCATTTCGACTACATACGAGATAAATTGCTTACACTCGGGATTTAGTTGATGTGACAAATCACAATTTCAGGTCAATTTCCAAACCTCGACAATTTACTATTCACAAGTACTATTCATCATTTACTATTCACCAAACACTATTTATTCTCGGAGGGAAATCACTATTCATGGTTATCATTCATCATTACATAAACTAGGTTTACGGGTATTCAAATGCGCGTAACCAGTATAGTTTAGTTACGTATTAACGCATCATCAGTAAGAACACTTCATATAGACTAGAGTATTCTACAAATCATCAGTAACATGATCATCAATTTAGGTCATTTTAAGTTAAATATGATATTTTTATAAAAATATCATCCTATTGGCATTTATTCTTACAAGCTATGCATAAATAGTACCCGATTTAGCGATCATTTGCGTTTTTAACTATTCATGAGCCGTGCTTAGAATTTCTATCTGTTTTCATGTTATTAGTGGTTTAATATTCCATTATAATCTCCTATTATTCAAAAATTTCTATATTTTACATTTTCTGTTTCGTTTCACGATTTCGTCAAGTTTTGGTAACAAATCTAGATTCATCCTTTTGACGATCACAACAAACCACCATCATTTCATCATCAAAATTATCATATTTCTTTGGTTAAGGGGCTGAGATTATGGAGCATTTTCTTGGGTTAAAAAGGTGAAAAAGTTGGGTAAAAGGATTGGAGCATTAGGGTTCTAGATTGGTGATTATTAGGCTAGTTGTTCTTGTTCTTGATCTTTTGTTTCTCCTCCATAAAATCTTTGTAAGGAACCAACATTCATCTTTTCATTTCTCTACTGATATCATATGTTAATTTATGTATTTTATATGCTACATGAGTTATATATGCTTGATTATACTTGGTACATACTATAAAACACTAGAAAACCCTAAAATTACTTGTATTGCAAAACAGATTTCTGATTCAGTGGTAAAGACTGAATTAACTAGAACAATCAGTAGACTTTGGGCCTAAGAGAAAAATATGTAGTTATAGGTCTATGTCTTTTGGTCATTTCCCCGGATGGTGATACTTGTGACGACACCCGATGATTAAGATATGATTTTTTTGGCCAAAACAGTCAGATTTTGTATACTGTTCCCATTCGGGGCAAAACTCAAGTTTTATGGCATACCTTTTTAAATACCAAATATGTAGCCTGTTTTAGAGAAATAGGGCTATCATCTCCAATTGATTTCACCTTCATAGGATCTGTAGATTTCATGTTATGACCGTTTTGGTAAGACGTAAAACTCAGTCAATTTCACCTTTAGGTCAGACTTGTAAAGAAAAATTATAAAAAGTTGTTATACCTGGATATTTTTGAGTAAATTTATTTTTATAGTAAAGTAGGGACATAGAGGAAGCTAGGGATATAAAGAACATGATTTTTAGACTTACGGTTTGGGAGATATGAATTTTTGAAAGTGACTAAGTGTGTAAAATTTCCATCAGCTTTGTAATTAAAAGATACAAAAAGATTGACAACGTGTATATTTGAACCTTGAGTTTTTATTTTGAACCACCTAATATATTTTGGACCCTTAGACATAATTTGAACATTTTGACTAAAAATTGAACTCTTAGACTTAATATAGACCCTTATGACTTATTTTGGACTTAAAGTCAAAAATAGGATTAAAACTTGAAATTGGATAAGAAATATATTTCATACTTGTAAATCATTTTAAAAGCCAAATTCAACCTTGAAAATTATTTAAACATTATTTACCAAGCATAATTGAGGTTAAAACTTACATGGCATATAGAAATAAAAGTATCATTATTTTTAGAAGCTAAGACACGCGTATATATATATCTAGGTTGCTCGTAGGATTCTCGCGGTTATTTCTTCATTATCTCACTTGATTGTGCACTTTATTTTCGGTGAGTTTTCATAGCCCCGTTTTCAATTGATTATTTAATTTCTAAAATCTCGGGGGAGAATACATTGCACCATTTTTACATACGGACCAAAGTATCAAAATTCATTTACATTGCTTAAGTTACATCATTGCCCAGATTAAAGTCCGCTTTATTTATCATGAACCGTTAATTATGGATGTAAGCGAGAGTGAGTGAATAGATCTATTGAGGGTGACGCCTCTGTTCGGGTTGGTAGCTCAAACTAGTCATACGAACGCATTTCATTTGAATCATATTAGAGTGACTGGCAAAACACTCAGTTTGGGGCATTTCATTTCAGTCTAGCTTCGGGGTCATAAGCTTAAGAGCTAATGTATTATTTTTGTGGCAATTATGTCATTCACTTTATACTTGTGGTATCCGTAATGACTATCATTTATATAAACCTATGATTCTCACCAACATTTTTGTTGACCATTTTTAGCAATGTATTTTCCGGTAATTAAGGTATGCGCTTCATGGCCTGCATATGGACTTATTTTGGAGTCGCAGTGACGACGCGTCGTACTTATCTTTTATGCACTTATTATCGTTTGATTTGTATAAACTTATTTCCGCAAACATGAAACTTCTTTTGGGACCTAACTTTTGTAACTCTGAATGTTTTTAATTAATCAAACGATGTATTTTCAAAAAGACACTTTAGGTCGTTCAATATAACTGTAACTGTGGTGCTATGATCAGTCACGCCCTCAAGTGTTCTATTCCGCTGCAAACCAGATATTTGGGGGTGTGACAGATTGGTATCAGAGCAAACGTTATAGCGTACTAGGTTGTCCATAATACCCTAGACTATAACTACATTGTCATAGCATCTCATCATTGTACCATAAGTGCATATTCATTTTACACGTGGTTTCATACATACATTACGTTAGTTATTTACTTTCATTTCACGTCGATTGTCACAGAGATGTCTTCAGACACCCATCCCATTGTCATTTCATCTGATTCTGACACAGACGAGGTTTCATCACCACCCACCATTGTACTAGAGTCGGTTGTTTCATCACCACCCAACATTATCTTATCATCAGTGGACCCTACACCACAGTCATCACCCATACTATTTGAGGCTGAGACCAAACCCTTCGAGGAGGGCGAAGTCACACCGACACCACCCTTGTCACCTGTGATCCGTCGCGGTCCTAGAGTTGTTCCTGTTATTCAGCCAGGGGAGTCCATACCTATTGGTCGGGTATACTGACTATATCCAGATGGACCGCGCATGAAGCGCACTGCTGCTAAGCAGGTTCATCGTCTTACTATCAGATCACCAGCTGCTTTCGTACTATTACCACCACCATCATCACTTACTCTTACCACCAATGTTCATTCCAGAGCATTTACTCCATCCCTTCCTCGCACACTCCGTATGGCAGCGCGGAAGAGAGTAGCATTCCGTACACCATTACCATCATCCTTACCATCAGCATCACTGCCATCTTTATTATCTTTATCCCCATCCTTATCCCTACCAAATTGTGCTCCAGATGATGCACCATCAGTACCACATCATCCTAGAGACCCTACTCCTATGACTGATTTACCGCTCAAAAAGCGGGCACGACTTGACATCCCATCACCAGCCACTACAAAGACATCAGAGACTGCACCACCTCGTAGGTTTGAGATTGGCGAGAGATCTAGAGCAGCATCAGCCAGACAGTCTACTACTTCTGCATTGGAGACACGAGTGGATCAGCATCAGGATCAGATTGAGAGAGCATTCGGTCAGCTAGCAGAGATTCCAGTGAGCCGAGTTGAAGCTATAGAGGAGGAGATTGAGGGACTAGTTTTGGGCAGAGTTTCTATTGATGTTTCAAATCAGGGATTAGAGGCCAGGCAGCAGGAGAGTTCTGAGCGCATCACCCAGTTGAGACAGGAGATACCAGAGTTATTTGACAGGGCACAGATGTCCCAGGATGAGCATCGCCGTCAGGCAGAAGAGTTAACTTTAGCTCATGCTAGGATTTCTGCTTCAGAGAGCAGGGAGGCCGATCTTCAGCTTCGAGTTCAGTATTTGGAGGAGATTGTGGTCGCTATGGATAGAGAGATCCGCCAGCTTAGGCGTGGATCAGGTGGAGCACCAGGAGGTGCCTAGTATTAGACTCTTATCATGTAGCTTGTACTAATATTTTCCTAGTCCTGAGGTGTGGGACATAGTTTAAAGAACTTGTTGCCTTTTGGTTATTGTATAAACAAAACGTATCAAGTATGACTCTACTATGCAGGAATAGTTGTGCTATTTATGATATCAGTCCATGTAGGCCAAAATTTTCATGTATTATATTCATATGCTTGTGATTATATTTATGATATTTCGTGGTTGTTTCTCATTATGATTTCATTGTATTTATACATGTTGTGGTTGTATTTATACATGTGGTGGTTATATATACATGTTGTGGTTGTATGTATTGTACATGATGATCGTTTCTATTGTGAATTCTCATTGTTGTTATCTTTGTGATTGTGAAGAGTCGTGCCACCAAAGAAAACTACTTCAGCAATGACATCAGTTGAGATCAGGAAGCTTGTTGCCGACAGTATTGATGCAGCACTAGTAGCTGAAAGAGCAGCCATAGCCGCTGCTGCTGAAGCTGCTAATGGCACAAATGGTCGTAAATGCACCTACAAAGACTTCAAGAGTGGTGATCCCGTAAAATTCAAGGGCACTGAAGGAGCCACTGCCATGATCCGATGGTTTGAAAAGACAGAATCTGTATTCCTTCTATGCAACTGTCCAAGGGACAGCAAGGTAAAGTTTGCAACCAGTACACTCATTGATGAAGCTATGTCGTGGTGGAATTCCTATGCCCAGCCAATTGGTATGGAAAATGCTCACAAGCTCACATGGGATGAATTCAAGAAGTTGTTGTCTAAGAAGTTATGTCCACGCACTGAAGTGAAGAAGTTGGAAACAGAGTTTTATGAGTTAGTGACCAAGGGTAATGAGATTGAGGCATACATCAGAAGATTTCAGGAGTTGGCTGCATTGTGTCCAACTATGGTTCAAGACAACAAAAAGTTGTTAGAAAATTTCATTGGTGGGTTACCACCCAGCATCCAGGGGATGTAATTTCTTTTGAACCAAAAAAACTGGACGAGGCCATCAGAATATCTCAGTAGCTTATGGCTCAGGTAGTGAGGAAAGAAACCACTGTCAACAGCAACAATAACCGCAACAGCAACAACAACTATAACAACAACTGGAAAAATGCCAACCATGCTAACAACAACAACAAGAGAAGGTGGGATAACAGCCAAGGTGGCAATGCTACCCAACCACCACCAAAAAGACAAGAAGTGGCAAAGGCCTATGTTGCAGGCCCAGCTGAAAAGAGAGGTTACAATGGTACCTTACCCAAGTGCAACAAATGTCAAAGTCATCACAACCCTGGAAATTGTCCTAATCCTTGTGGGAACTGTAAGAAGGTTGGTCATTCGACCAGGGATTGCAAGGTTCCGATTGTGGTTGATAATCATAGACCCCCATTGACATGTTTTGGTTGTGGAGAAAGAGGACATTTCAAGAATGACTGTCCAAAAAGAAAGAATCAAGGAAACGGGAACCAAGGTGGAACAGCTACAGGCAGAGTGTATGTGATTGGAGGTGAAGATGTCAAGGAGGACCCGAATGTCGTCACAGGTACGTTCCTCATCAATAATCGTTATGCATCTATTTTATTTGATTCAGGAGCCGATAGAAGTTTTGTTTCTACTGCATTTGCACCTTTTCTCAACATCAAACCAACCACTCTAGACGCTCCTTACCACATCGAACTAGTTAACGGTAGTTTAGTTAGCACCAACACCATTGTCCGTGGTTGCACACTTAACTTCCTAAATCACCCATTCAATATAGATCTCATGCCCATAGAACTTGGAAGTTTTGACGTCATTATCGGTATGGATTGGTTATCCAGACATCATGCAAGAATCATTTGTGATGAAAAAGTTGTTCATCTCCCTTACAACGGCGAAACTTTGGTCATTCATGGTGAACGAAGTGGAACTAGACTCAGTATCATATCATGCATCAAAACCGAGAAGTACATAAAGAAGGGTTGTTATGCATTCTTGGCACATATAACAGAAAAGAAGTCGAATGAGAAACGACTTGAAGATGTACCAACTGTTAAAGATTTTCCAGAAGTCTTTCCTGAAGACTTACCAGGACTTCCACCTACTCGCCAAGTAGAATTTCGGATTGACTTAGTGCCAGGAGCTGCACCAGTCGCAAGAGCACCGTATCGACTTGCACCTTCAGAAATGCAAGAGTTGTCTAACCAGTTGCAAGAGCTCTTAGATAAAGGTTTCATTAGGCCGAGTTCCTTGCCCTGGGGAGCACCGGTCTTGTTTGTAAAGAAGAAAGATGGATCTTACAGGATGTGTATAGACTATCGAGAGCTGAACAAGTTAACGGTGAAGAATCGTTAACCACTACCCAGAATCGATGACTTGTTTGATCAGTTGCAAGGTTCTAGTTTTTACTCAAAGATCGACCTGAGATCAGGTTACCATCAACTCAGAGTTCGGGAGGAGGATATCCTGAAGACAGCATTTAGAACTCGTTATAGTCATTATGAGTTTCAGGTAATGCCGTTCGGATTAACCAATGCACCTGCGGTATTCATGGACCTCATGAATAGAGTATGCAAGCCGTATCTGGATAAGTTTGTGATTGTATTCATCGATGACATCCTGATTTACTCGAAGAGCGAAGAAGAGCACAGAGAGCACCTCAAGACGATCTTAGGGCTACTCAAGAAGGAGAAATTGTATGCAAAATTTTTGAAGTGTGATTTCTGGATCCGAAGAGTACAATTTCTTGGTCATGTCATTGATAGTCAAGGATTACAAGTGGACCCTGCAAAGATCGAGGAGGTTAAAGATTGGGCGACGCCCAAGACTCCAACAGAGATTCATCAATTCTTAGGACTTGCCGGATATTATAGAAGGTTCATTGAAGGGTTTTCTAAGATAGCAAAACCTTTGACCAAGTTGATACAGAAGAACCAGAAGTACGAGTAGGGAGAAAAACAAGAGTCCGCTTTTCAGTTATTAAAGCAGAAGCTTTGTAGTGCACCAATTTTGGCATTACCCGAAGGGATTGAAAACTTCGTGGTATATTGTGATGCTTCACATAAAGGACTTGGAGCCGTGCTAATGCAGAATGAGAAGGTGATAGCTTATGCATCTTGTCAGCATAAGAAGCATTAGAAGAATTATGTGGAAAACTAGAAGGGGGGTGAATAGTTTTACGTCTTTTTAATTTTATTATGAAAACCTTTGTTTATTTTTAAAACACTTAGATTCAATTTTTTATGGAAAATAAAACTTGAACCTTATTATTAATTATATATGTATTCTTTTAAATTGATTATAAAAGTTTTGGTTTCTTAAATGGAGTTTCAAATTTGATCTTTATGTGAAGTCGACCTCTAAGTAATACTAACAATTATATAAGCCTATGTGTATGAAAGTAATGACGATGTAAGTAAGGAAATAAATAAGAGATGGAAAGATCTAACCGAGACACAAGAGATTTATAGTGGTTCGGCTACAAGGACAACTTCCTTGCCCTACTCCACTCCCCGAGCACCAAGCTCGAGAGTTTTCTTCACAACTTCAATAAGCTCCCTTATGGCCGAGAAAACCGTACACAACTTTGGCTTACACGGGTTTAACGACACAAAGCTAAATGTCGAGTTCTAATCGTAGCTAGAACCAATCTCACAACTTCACAACACAACTTCTTCACAACTTATTCACGACTACTTCACAACGGCTTCACGACTGCTTCACGACTTCTTCACGACTTCAACACTAGGACTTCACGACTAGAACTTCACGACTTCAACACGACCGCTACACAACCTCTATGCTACGGCTTCATGACTTCAACACTATGTCTTCACGACTTCAACACGACCGCTACACAACCTCTATGCTACGGCTTCATGACTTCAACACTATGTCTTCACGACTAAGACTTCACGACTTCAACACGACCGCTACACAACCTCTATGCTACGGCTTCACGACTTCAACACTATGTCTTCACGACTAAGACTTCACGACTTCAACACGACCGCTACACAACCTCTATGCTACGGCTTCACGACTTCTAGGCTATGGCTTCACAACGGCTTCAAGACTTCTCTACTTCACAACTTTACAAGGCTTCTGCTCTACTTCTTTACACCACAACTACTTATCCACCTTCTTCACTACTTACACACTACTCTAGCCTAATCACTTATGTTTACAACATATATACACACTTTACATAAATGAATGAATGATTTAAAAAATATACAAAACAAATAACTTAAATAACAAGATGCTACTAAGTTGTAATACTTCTAGTCTTGATTGATAGAAGTATTCTTCTTTTGCACTTGGATGGTGGAAGCTTGGATCACTTGGAAACCAATTCTTAAGATTACATGATCAAAGGATTTTTTTTTGAAGATATGAAATGAGATCTACAACAGAGAGTTTTAGTGCAAAAGGGTGAGTAAAAATCCAGGGGAAGGCTGGTATTTATAGGCAGAAAAACTGGACAGCTGGGAGCTACTGGAGCGTGGCCGGCCCCCTTCAATAGGGGGGCGGTCCCCTTAATTTTAAGGGGGCCGCCTAGCATAATTATGGGGGCCGCCCTCCCTGGCCGTTGCCCAGTTTTGTCTTTTTATGGGGAAGGTTTTTCTGAAACATTTTTACTGATTTTGGTTAAAAATTTGAATTCATAAATTTATAATGAATTAAACCTTTTTATTTATTACCAAAAATGTTTTTCTAAAAGATATAAAATGTTTTTGACATTTCATAAAAAATCTAGTTATTAAGAAAATGTTCCTTTGATCATATAATGCATTAAGCATTAGTTCATTCATACCTTAAGTGATTTTATTGTAGAAGTGAATTTTTACAACTAAGTACTTGTTTATTTTATAAGTTTATGTTTTAATGAGTTTACATTTTGTGATCATCAAAACATAGAGATATAAATAAATATTGATAACGTTTTTAGGCATTATTTATGTCAACAATCTCCCCCTTTTTGATGATTACAAAACTAAAACTCATTAAATCCAAAAAATTATTTTTGGACAAGTATTTAGTGAGTTTATATTCACTTCTCCCCCTTTTTGTAGCATCAAAAAGGTTATGCCGACAAGTTTTTGAGACAAAATTTATCGGGACGAGAACTCCCCTTTGATGTGTGCTCCCCCTCGTTTGAGGGCACCAAGGAATCGATATATGGAATACCTGCAAGAAAGATATTAGAAGCACAAGCATATATATAGCAAAAATAAGCATGCATATAAAGACATTCATTAAAAATGTTGTGTATAAATACACAACCATCCAAGATTATATTCAATCCTACATTAGCTAGTAAGTAATGCAATCTACATAATCATTCTAGGAGTACATGATCTTCCATGGGGCTTGCACACAAAATGGTTTGAAAAATTATTTTTGATTAAGCATTGCATATGCTTAATTTGGTGAGAATGGAGGTGGTTGTGGTGTAGTGGGTGAATATGGTGGAGGTTGTGGTGGAGGTTGGTTGTTAAGCATGTGTTCAAGGGATGAAAACATGTAGTGTATCTCATCTCTAAGACCAAAGATGATGGTTCGGTTGTGGATGCAACAAAGGCAATTGTCTCCATAGGCTTCAAGTAAAGCCCAAGGGATGGGAAAGCATGGTGGCGGTATTGGTGATGATGAGAAATGAGCATCAAGAGGTGTTATTGGTGATATGGAAATGACAAGTTGGGTGAATGGAGGTTCTTGAGTAGGAGGTGGAGTTGATGCTCTTGATGGTGGTGATGATAGGTGTGATTTGATGTAGTTATTGATGGATGAAGTGGAAGGTATGGATGAAGATGATGTGCCATGAGTGGAGGGTGTTTTTGATGGTGCATTTGGTGCACTTGGGGATGAATATTGAGGTGGTGGTGATGGAGTTTTGGTGTCTTAGAGATGATTTTGGTGATAGCATGGTGAATGAAAATGGGTGTTTGATGGAGGTGATGGTTGATTTAGGTAAGGTTTGGAGGTTTTGTGGTAAAATTCCAATACCACTTCGTCCTTTAAGAGAAATGGTAGCTGGGCCTAGATAAAAGGGGTCGCAAGATGCAAAAGAAAACAGTAAATTTTACTGCCCAGATGGCCGGTCCCCTTAATTGTAGGCCGGCCCCCTTAAAATTAAGGGGACCGCCTAGGGAATTAAGGGGGGCGCCCATCTGCTGTTTTCCCAGGCGACCAAATTTGAAAAATTTCCAGAAAAGGGTCATTTTTAGGGTGTTTTTGCAGCAAGCTCCATTTGAATCATGTACATCAAGAATGATTAAATAGTGGCATAAACATGTTAAATACACATGCATACATTTAAAACATATTATGGAATAAGCATGTTATAAACATCAAGCATGTATATATATCATGATATTGAGTATACAAGCAATAAGCATGACAATCATATATTAAAGACAAGAAATAAAGCATTCATTAGTTGAAAATAATAATGTTAAAAACATAATTATTGATACAACAAATATTTTGCTTATAACATACAATAAGTAGAAAATTTTAAATTGCCTAAGAGATCCATTTGACTTGCTTGAGACATGAAAAATTTGAATTATTTTGGATGGATGATGGTAAAGAGGGGGTAAAAATGTTGGATTAATGGGGTTGTAAGTTTGGGTGTATGGATGTTGGAGAGAGTGTTGATGGAGGAATTGGAGGTGGAGAGCTTGGACTTGACCATGTTGAATGAGGGTTTTGATGTTGTTCAAGTGGTGGTGTTGGATTAGATCTAGTGAGAAGATACTCAATCCAAGTGAGACGCTCATTTAAGGCGATGGTTTGATATTGGAGAAAGATGCAACAAGGACAATTGTTGACATGTTTCTCAATTTGACTCAAGTGATGTGGTGATGATGGTAATGATGGTGAGATGGATGGTGATGGGTCTAAGTTGCTTTGAGCAAGGTGCAAAGCAAGGAGAGCATTAAGCTCATGGGCTTCCTTGAGTTCTTCAATGAACTTCAAGTGTTGAGTGGAAGGTGATGATAATGGAGAGTGGTTGTTATTTGGTGGAAGTGGTGGTGACACTCTTGGTGGTGGAGACATTTGTGAACTTGGGTAATTATGAGTGAATGAATGTGGACACATGGATGATTGGTTATGTATGTGAAAGGGTTCATTAGGATGAGGTTTAGGTGTTGGTTGAGTTTGAACAACATCATTTGTTGGGTTATGGAAAATGTCAAGCTTCCTCTTCCAAATGGGCCTCACTGAGATTTTAGCAACTCTTGAAGGCTTGGATCTTGGGTGGTTAGATGATGACATGTTTGGATGGATGATATGGATGAGCATTTATGATGGAGTTGGGTATTTATGGTGTAGTGATGATGTGATTGTGGAAGGTAAATTTTGGTGGGTGGTTTGTGACAAAATGTGTTTGTGAATTTCGGGAAGTATAGGATAAAATGGGCTAAAAAATAGAAAAAGGGAGCAGCACCTTCGACCATCAGATGGCCGGTCCCCTTAATTAAGGGGCCGGTCCCCTTAAATATTAAGGGGGCCGCCTAATGAATTAAGGGGGCCGCCCATCTGCTGATTTCCAGGTTATTGGAAATGCGTTTTTGGCAGAAAATTGTTGCAAGGGTTGTGTTTTTGGGTTTAGTTTCAAGCAAGTCCAACTTCTTTTGAGGCAATTTAGGATTTAATAACTTATGTATGCTAAGCATATTCATTAGACATTATTATCTAGCATGCAAACAACTCATTTAGCATGTAACATATATATGTTAGACAAGAAAACACTACATAGCACCAAGTAATTCATAGTATCATATTTAGGAAGATTAATAATCTAGTTAAATAATCCTAATGAATATCTATGTGCATAGGAATGTAGAGTTGTGATAGCATGGACTTCTAGACTTGTACCAAGTGAGGTCTTAGTGAATAAATTATGGTTATTTTCAAATTTAGTTCACTTATAAATGTCACATACATAAATATAGATAACAGATATGAGATCACCATGCATGATTTAAAGAAATTTTTTTGGTATTATTCAACAATGTTTGAAAGTGGGTTTTTATGTGGATGTGAAAAATATTTTAATGAAATAGTTTTGGTTTTATTTCAAAATGTTTTTATGAGGAAAGAGAACATATTTTTCCAATCTTTGGTTTTGATAAACACGTAATTATGGACACAAGTTTGGAAGAAAGGTAGGATGGTGAAACATGTAAAATAGAAATGTGTCATAATCTTTTGAAAAATCATTTTTCCAAAATGTGAAGTTTTTTCAAATTTAAAAATAAGTCCCATTAATTATAGGTTTAAAAATAGTGGTTTATAAAAGGTCTCATGCTCAAGGGTATTGGTTAAGTCTATTGTTACATGCTACCTCTTTCTACATATCCTATGGCATTTAAGCATGTATTATGACTAATTACAAAAATACATCATGTTAGAGTAGTTAGAGAAAAACAAAAGCTATTATAATGACAATGCATTCAACAACTAAACAAATAATTACGAAGGCATGCAGTCAAATCACATAGGAGCAAGTAAACATCTAGAAATTTTATATATGCAAGATGACATAAATCTAGGAATGAAAAGCTCTAGTGAAAAGCAAAGTTCATAACAGTAAACTATCGTTAGGTATATTTAGGAAGAATAATGTATTCAAGTTGGAGAATGAGTATGAGACTATTACTAGTGGTGCTCAATTCAGGCTAAACACGACAATTTTAACTGGTTACACACACCCAACTTCTCACATAGAAACAATTCAACCGTTAGGTCAAATTGAGTTTCTAGTCAATAGATTCTCCAGTAGTCATTCTCTTTTTAGAAGAAATTAAGTTCCTAAATTTACCTATCGAAGAGTACCAAATATGAAGATTGCTTGGTTTACTAATACTTAGGGGGGCTAACTAAAGGGTTTCTAGTTCATTAAGCCACAGAACGAATATAACTAAAGTGTAAAGGCAAAGCAACCTATCAGACTAAGCGTATCCTAAGGCATTAATAAGATTATATGCATGAAGTAATTACTTATGAAATTTAAAAAGAGAACTTACCTCACGTCCTAGCTTTTCTTCGTAATGTCTCAGATGATGATCGACGTGTGAATGATAGGTGAGTCGGATGATGATCTTCTCCTTCGTCTGTGTCACTACATGATTTTGGATTGAGTTCACTTTGGAGTTGATTCATGTAGTCTTCGTCGTTAACACCTTCATTAACAACATTTGAACTAGTAGCACATGTATCTATTTTATCTAAATGTTTATCTATTAAATTTTCTAAGATAACTAATTCATGTACAAGATCAAAATCCTCATCTTTGGCTTGACATTTTTCTTGATGAAAGTTTAAGAAATTTTTCCAAATATCATTTGCCGTTTTACAGAAGGATATTCTTTCATATTCAACTTTCGGCAAGGTTTTATAAATAATTATTTTAGCTTTATTATTTATTTCATTCTTTGTTTTCAGATAATCAATTTGACTTTCAAAATCCGTTTTTGTTTGATTTTCAAAATCACCAATCGAAATGACATGCCAAAGATCTAGATCAATCGATTTCGCATAAGTTTCAAATTTATTTTTCCATTCAAGAAAAGTATAGTTTTCAAAAAGCGGTGGTTTTTAAATAGATTCCCCTTCTAAATATCTTTCGGATTCCATAGATCGATTCAAGTTTTAAAATACAGTATATTTTAAAAATCTTGATTGACGTGGCTCCTGATACCAATTGTGGAAAACTAGAAGGGGGGGTTGAATAGTTTTACGTCTTTTTAATTTTATTATGAAAACCTTTATTTATTTTTAAAACACTTAGATTCAAGTTTGTATGAAAAATAAAACTTGAACCTTATTATTAATTATATATGTATTCTTTTAAATTGATTATAAAAGTTTTGGTTTCTTGAATGGAGTTTCAAATTTGATCTTTATGTGAAGTCAACCTCTAAGTAATACTAACAATTATATAAGCCTATGTGTATGAAAGTAATGACGATGTAAGTAAAGAAATAAATAAGGGATGGAAAGATCTAACCGAGACACAAGAGATTTATAGTGGTTCGGCTACAAGGACACCTTCCTTGCCCTACTCCACCCCCCGAGCACCAAGCTCGAGAGTTTTCTTCACAACTTCAATAAGCTCCCTTATGGCCGAGAAAACCGTACACAACTTTGGCTTACACAGGTTTAACGACACAAAGCTAAATGTCGAGTTCTAATCGTAGCTAGAACCAATCTCACAACATCACAACACAACTTCTTCACAACTTATTCACGACTACTTCACGACTGCTTCACGACTTCTTCACGACTTCAACACTAGGACTTCACGACTAGAACTTCACGACTTCAACACGACCGCTACACAACCTCTATGCTGCGGCTTCATGACTTCAACACTATGTCTTCACGACTAAGACTTCACGACTTCAACACGACCGCTACACAACCTCTATGCTACGGCTTCATGACTTCAACACTATGTCTTCACGACTTCAACACGACCGCTACACAACCTCTATGCTACGGCTTCACGACTTCAACACTATGTCTTCACGACTAAGACTTCACGACTTCAACACGACCGCTACACAATCTCTATGCTACGGCTTCACGACTTCTAGGCTATGGCTTCACAATGGCTTCAAGACTTCTGTACTTCACAACTTTACAAGGCTTCTGCTCTACTTCTTTACACCACAACTACTTATCCACCTTCTTCACTACTTACACACTACTCTAACCTAATCACTTATGTTTACAACATATATACACACTTTACATAAATGAATGAATGATTTACAAAATATACAAAACAAATAACTTGAGTAACAAGATGCTACTAAGTTGTAATACTTCTAGTCTTGATTGATAGAAGTATTCTTCTTTTGCACTTAGATGGTGGAAGCTTGGATCACTTGGAAACCAATGCTTAAGATTACATGATAAAAGGTTTTTTTTTGAAGATATGAAATGAGATCTACAATAGAGAGTTTTAGTGCAAAAGGGTGAGTAAAAATCCAGGGGAAGGCTGGTATTTATAGGCAGAAAAACTGGACAGCTGGGAGCTACTGGAGCGTGGCCGGCCCCCTTAAATAGGGGGGCGGTCCCCTTAATTTTAAGGGGGCCGCCTAGCATAATTAAGGGGGCCGCCCTCCCTGGCCGTTGCCCAGTTTTGTCTTTTTGTGGGGAAGGTTTTTCTGAAACATTTTTACTGATTTTGGTTAAAAATTTGAATTCATAAATTTATAATGAATTAAACCTTTTTATTTATTACCAAAAATGTTTTTCTAAAAGATATAAAATGTTTTTGACATTTTATAAAAAATCTAGTTATTAAGAAAATGTTCCTTTGATCATATAATGCGTTAAGCATTAGTTCATTCATACCTTAAGTGATTTTAGTTGTAGAAGTGAATATTTACAACTAAGTACTTGTTTATTTTATAAGTTTATGTTTTAATGAGTTTACATTTTGTGATCATCAAAACATAGAGATATGAATAAATATTGATAATGTTTTTAAGCATTATTTATGTCAACAAATTACACTACTCACGACTTAGAGTTAGGTGCCGTTGTTTTCTCACTCAAGATTTGGAGGCACTATCTTTACGGAACTAAGTGCGTAGTGTTTACCGACCACAAGAGCTTACAGTATATACTGGATCAGAAAGAACTTAATATGAGGCAACGTCATTGGTTGGAACTGCTTAGTGATTACGATTGTGAGATTCGATATCACCCAGGAAAGGCTAATGTTGTGGCAGATGCCCTTAGCCGGAAAGAAAGACTCAAGCCTTTGAGAGTCAGATCATTGGGACTGACGATCATTTCGCCCTTACCATAAAAAATCCCCGAGGCTCAGGTAGAAGCACTCAAGGAAGAAAATCGGCCAAGTGAGAAACTAGATAGAATGTCAGAGAATGCAAATGGTTTTGTAAGAAGATCAGACGGAGTATTGTGCTTCAAGGAACGAAGTTGGATACCTCTCCATGGTGGGATACGAGAGTTGATTATGCACGAGTCGCACAAGTCGAAGTACTCCATTCACCCAGGTTCTGATAAGATGTATCAGGATCTCAAGAAACTTTATTGGTGGCTGAATATGAAAGCAGAAATAGCTACGTATGTTACCAGATGCCTTACTTGCGTTAAAGTAAAAGCCGAGTACCAGAAACCATCAGGGTTACTTCAGCAACCTGAGATTCCCCAGTGGAAATGGGAATGCATTATAATGGATTTCGTCACTAAACTTCCCAAGACATCAGGCGGTTACGATGCTATTTAGGTAATCATTGATCGTCTCACCAAATAAGCCCATTTCATTCCAATCAAGGAGACTTATTCTATGGATCAACTCACCAGACTTTACGTCAAGGAAATAGTCTCAAGGCACGGTGCACCAATCTCCATCATTTTCGACAGAGATAGTCGCTTTACATCAAACTTCTGGCAGTCATTACAAGATTCATTTGGAACCAAATTAGACATGAGTACTGCCTATCATCCTCAGACCGATGGTCAGATCGAGAGAACGATTCAGACGTTGGAAGACATGCTCAGGGCATTTGTAATTAATTTTGGAAATAGTTGGGCTAACCATTTGCCATTGATCGAGTTCTCTTACAACAATAGTTATCACACGAGCATTAAGGCAGCACCATTCGACGCACTCTATGGTCGCAAGTGCCGGTCCCCTGTCTGTTGGGCCGAAGTTGGTGATGCACAACTCTCTGGCCCGGAAATGGTTCGTGAAACAACAGAAAAGATAATTCAGATCCGAGAAAGACTTCAAACCGCCAGAAACCGACCGAAAAGTTACGCCGATGTTCGACGCAAACCATTTGAATTCCAGGTTGGAGACAAAGTCATGTTGAAGGTCTCGCCTTGGAAAGGCGTGATACGATTCGGAAAACGCGGGAAGTTGAACCCGAGATACATTGGGCCATTTAAAATTCTGGAAAGGATTGGTTTCGTGGCATATAGACTTGAGCTTCCGTCAGAGCTCAGCAGTGTCCATAACACATTCCATGTTTCAAACCTCAAGAAGTGTCTTTCGGAGGAAACGCTTGCAATTCCATTAGAAGAAATTCAGCTCAACGATAAGCTCAATTTCGTTGAGGAACTAGCAGAAATCATGAATCGTGAAGTCAAACGGTTGAAACAAAGTCGAATTCCTATGGTCAAAGTTCGCTGGAATTCTCGAAGAGGTCCCGAGTTTACTTGGGAGCGGGAAGACCAGATGCGACTCAAGTACCCACATCTTTTCACCGAGTCCACTCCAGAGACCAACGCTAACTGAATTCAGGGACTGAATTGCTTTTTGGGTGGGCGACTGTGACAAATCATAATTTCAGGTCAATTTCCAAACCTCGACAATTTACTATTCACAAGTTACTATTCACAAGTTACTATTCATCAAACACTATTCATTCCCGGAGGGAAATCACTATTCATGGTTATCATTCATCATTACGTAAACTAGGTTTACGGGTATTCAAATGCGCGTAACCAGTATGGTTTTGCTGCGTATTAATGCATCATTAGTAAGAACACTTCATATAGACTAGAGTAGTCTACATATCATCAGTAACATGATCATCAATTTAGGTCATTTTAAGTTAAATGTGATATTTTTATAAAAATATCATCCTTGTGACATTTATTCTTACAAGCCATGCATAAATAGTACCCGATTTAGCGATCATTTGCGTTTTTAACTATTCATGAGCCGTGCTTAGAATTTCTATCTGTTTTTATGTTATTAGTGGTTTAATATTCCATTATAATCTCCTATTATTCAAAAATTTCTATATTTTACATTTTCTGTTTCGTTTCACGATTTCGTCAAATTTTGGTAACAACTCGCGATTTGAACCTACGTTTTTAGATTTTAATTATATTTATACCCTCCAATTAACTCACCACTCATCTAAAATAATAAAATAGGTCATGATAACAAGTTTTTATATTTTTAGAATTTTTACAATTTTACGTTACCCGGTATTGTGTTATATGTCTTAAAAACCCTACATTTTAAGCACCGGGCATCAAAATACACTACATTATACACTCAATACTATATCTAACACTAAAAATCTGCACTAATAAAATTATTACTCCTTCCCCCTCCACCTATGTGGCGTCACACATTGGTGTGCATGCACACTTGTGGACAAGTGTCTAAAATCTTCTTCTCTAAGATCTCACTCCACTATCTCATACACATGCAACTCTCACTAAAAAATCTGCATACTCCCTCTCCTTCCTCAAAAAAATTCGTCCATCATCATCAACCCTATCAAAACACCACTAAAATCATAATATTTCAAGGTTTACACATCTCTAGATTCATCCTTTTGAATATCACAACAAACCACCATCATTTCATCATCAAAATTATCATATTTCTTAGGTTAAGGGGCTGAGATTATGGAGCATTTTCTTGGGTTAAAAAGGTGAAAAAGTTGGGTAAAAGGATTGGAGCATTAGGGTTCTAGATTGGTGATTATTAGGCTAGTTGTTCTTGTTCTTAATCTTTTGTTTCTCCTCCATAAAATCTTTGTAAGGAACCGACACTCATCTTTTCATTTCTCTACTTATATCATATGTTAATTTATGTATTTTATATGCTACATGAGTTATATATGCTTGATTATACTTGGTACATACTATAAAACACTAGAAAACCCTAAAATGAACTGTATTGCAAAACAGATTTTCTGATTCAGTGGTAAAGATTGAATTAACTGGAACAATCAGTAGACTTTGGGTCTAAGAGAAAAATATGTAGTTATAGGTCTATGTCTTTTGGTCATTTTCCCGGGTGGTGATCCTTGTGACGACACCCGATGATTAAGATATGATTTTTTTGGCCAAAACAGTCAGATTTTGTATATTGTTCCCATTCGGGGCAAAACTCAAGTTTTATGGCATAACTTGTTAGGAATTAAGCTTAAGCAGTTAGTACGGCTGAATGTAGAAGTTAGTACTGCTAATGAGTTTTTGAAGACAAGAACAGTTAGTACGGTTATATGAAGAACTTAGTACTGTTTATGTATTTGTAAAAGATAATTATAGAAAAGAAAATGTGTATATCTTATACGATTAGATGATAGTTATCTTGTAAAGGAATCCTTAGTCTATAAAAGGATTGCCTAGGTTTAAGGTTATGTACGTATTGTTTTGTTAAGATTCAAGGTTGTAAAACCCTAGTGATAGGAGATAACTCATATTATTCATTAATAATATTGAATCGTTAAAGTTGAATTATTGTTTGCATTGTTCATTCACTGTTACATTCAATTCATACAAAACACAAACAAATAAATCTTCTAAGTTCTAGCTAGTAAATTCCGCGTGCTAGACTAGACATCATACAAAGTATCTATCTAACACAAGGAGTGTGTGTAGATCAGGTCAAGTGGTATCAGAGCCAGGTTACTGATACTTTGTTTTAGAAGATCCAGACGAATTTGTTTAAGAAGAAGATGGATATGGAGACAACTACAAGTCAAACCAACATTGCTGCTAAGCTTCCAATGCTTAAACCCAATGAGTTCGACATGTGGAGACTACGAATTGAACAATTTTTTCAAGTGCAAGATTATGCACTCTGGGAGATCATTGAAGAAGGAAACTCCTTTACACCTATAGCAACTACAACTGTTGTTGAGGGTAGGTTTGAAACTAAGTTGCAGGCAAAGCCAACCACTACTGAAGAGAAGGCAAAGCATAAGAATGATGTTAAGGCTAGAAGTTTGCTTCTGATGACTATTCCCAATGATCAGTTGTTGAATTTTAGCAAGTTTAAGTGTGCTAAAACCCTTTTTGAAGCTATTGTTGCAAGATATGGTGGGAATGAAGCCACCAAGAAAACTCAGAAGACTCTTCTTAAGCAACAATTTGAGAACTTTTCTGCTACAAGCAATGAGTCTTTAGATCATATGTTCAATAGGCTTCAAAAATTAGTAAGTCAGCTTGCTTTTCTAGGAATTGAGATGCCTCAGGAAGATCTCAACTCAAAATTCCTAAGAAGTCTAACATCAGAATGGGCTATGCATGGTGTAGTCTGGAAAAACAAGCCAGACATAGACACAATGAGTCTGATGGATCTTTATAGCAACTTCAAGATTGTTGAACATGAAGTAAAGAAGTCTGCTGGATCAAGCTCAAGTTCTGGGAATATGGCTTTTGTATCAACATCCAGTACTTCAAGCCAAGAAGAAGAAGTGCAAGTTGTTGGAGCAGTTGGTACTGCTAGTGCAAACCTTGGTACTGCTAGCACCTCAAGCAGTACTAGTGGACTTTTGAATGGAGATACTTATTGTTCTTTCTTGACTACTCAGCACAATGGTACTATGTTGACACATGGAGATCTTCAAAAGATAGATGAAGATGACATTGAAGAGATGGATATCAAGTGGCAGCTCTCTCTTCTCAGCTTAAGAGCTAAAAGATTTTTGAAGAAGACTGGCAAGAAGATTGTCATAAACAGCAATGATGTTGCAGGGTATGACAAGTCCAAGATTGAATGCTTTAATTGTCACAAGAAAGGTCACTATTCAAGGGAGTGCAAATTGCCAAGACAAGAAGATGGAAAGAGCAGAGGATATGGAAGCAAGTCAAGGGTTGTGGAGGTTACTGATTCAAGCTCAAAAGCCATGGTTGCCATTGATGGCTTAGGGTTTGACTGGAGTTACATTGCAGAGGAGGAAGAAGAAGCATCTACAGAGATTGCTCTCATGGCATTTTCAGACTCTGAGGTACAAGTTTCTAAGTGTTCTAAATCTTGTGAAGCATTAAAAGATCTAGAAACCCTTAAGAATAGATATGATGCACAGAGAATAGAGCTAACCCAAACTGCTTTTAATTTAGCTAATCATAAAAGAGCTCTAGGTGTGTTAGAAGATCAGATAGTACACTTTAAGGAAAATGAGTCTACCTTTAGTGATATTGTAGTTGTTCTTAAGAGAGATTTAATGTTTAGAGAAAATGAGATTAGTGTGTTAAAACATGAGTTGGAACATGCTAAGAAAGCAAATCAGAACATTCAAATGACTGTTGACACACTAGAATTTGCAACTCAGGGTGTTAGTAAGATTGTTGAGTGTCAGATCCTCAATAAAGCTAAGTCAGGCCTAGGTTATAAGTCAGTTCCACCTCCCTATAGAGGAATTCCAACACCACTAGGCATAGACCTAGAACACACAGGACTTCCTGAATTTCAACTACCTGAGCATAAATATGGTCCTCAACCTAAAGAGAATGTAGTTGATAAACCTGTGTATGAGAGTGCAAGTGATGCCTCACTTTCTGAGGATAAGGTGTCCTCAGCTAAGGACTCAGATGCTCCAACCATTGAGAACTGGACTTCTGATGATGAGGATGATCAGGCTGAAGTTAAGCCTATCAGTGTTAAGGTGAAGGAAACAAAAGTTCCAAAGATGGTTAAAACTGAGACTATTAGGCCTAGATCAAATGCTAAACCTCTTAGACCAACAGTTAGGTATGCAAAAATGTATAGAACCACTAACAAGCCCAGAGGTAACCAAAGGAATTGGAATGACCTCAAATTTCACCAACTAGGTGATGATTTTGTCTGCTATAGGAAAGCTTGTTACTCTTGTGGTAGCTTTGACCATCTTGCAGCCTTTTGTGATAAATGGGTAAATAGGTATTCAAGACCTAGGGTGAACACTGTTAGACCTCCCACTCACCCAAAAAACACTAGAATGATACCTAGATCAGTTCTTTTAAGGTCTGGACCAAGAGAAGTTCATACTGATAGACCAGTAGTTCAAACTGTCAGACCTATTAGACCTGTCCACCTAAGGCCAACAGTTCAAGGTGCACAAATAGTTTTTAAACCAGCACAAAAGATTGGCAATAGAACCTTCTATCATAGAGAAGTAGTGAAAAACCAAGTTTGGAAACCCAAGGTAACAACTACCAAGCCAGCAGTTCCAACTGCTAGCAAAGTAATTGGTACTGGTGTTAATAAAAACACTGCTAAGGGAAATATGGGCAATGGAGTGAATGCATCAGCATGTTGGGTTTGGAGACCCATCAAACCCAATGGTGCTAAAATTGTTTTGAAAAGAATGAATTATGTTGATGCAAGAGGAAAGCCTAAGTCTGTTTTGGCTTAGGTTCCACAAGGAATTTTTTTTTTTTTTTTTTTTTTTTTTTTTGAGTGCAATGTTAGTCATATTCTTTTATATTGTGAGACAAGTTCTTTGTGGCTTGTTTCTTTGTTTTTGGACTAACACTTGCAGGTTTTGGATGAAAAGCATCAAGGAATTAATATGTTTTGGACTATATGGTGATTTGGAGCTGAGTGTGTGATCTGTGCACACAACAAATGGTAATTGGTTCACCATGTCTAACCCACATAAGAATCAACTAGTCCAGAGCAAATGGTATCTGGTAAAGACTTCTCAAATCCGTTGATGGCTGACAATTTACCAAAAATTATATGGTTATCAGCTCACCATATCTAACTGTGAAGAGTTGACTAGTCCAAAGCAAACGGCTATTGGTAAAGACATATCAAATCCGTTGATAGCTGATAGTTTGCTAAAAACTATATTTGAGCCATGGTATTTTAAATCTTTTCAAAAAGTTCATACGGCTCAATAAAATTTTTCCAGTAGTTTGTACTGTTCGTTAAAAGTTGGTACGGCTCAACTAGCCGTTGTTAAAAATCTATCAGTAATTAATTTCTAGCCGTTGGGGTAAAACCGTTATTCTGAAGCATACTCATAGGGATTTTTCTTGAGATAATTATCTTTTTACCATAAATTGATTTAATATATTTCCCAAGATAATTTATCTCGTTCGCAAAATTCTCAAAACCCTAACAGTATCTATAAAAACCCAATTGGCTGCATAAAACTTCAATTCCACTCTAAACGATCATCTTATTACTATAATCTTTCATTATTCATCAATACAAATGGCTAATTTGGAATTTGTTAAGCGTCACAATCAGGATGCGTTTCTAGAGAAAACAGAGGAAGCAGATGGACCAAAATTTTATGAGATTGTGGACTTTCTAAACCACTCTTACATAAGGTATGCTCTAACTGTTTCTCCTACTCTTTATGTCTCTCACATCACACAGTTCTGGCAGAATGCTACTGTCTTGACTAGTGAAGATGGGGACTTAGAAATTCATTCTGAAGTGGATGGGGTATCTTTTGTTGTTACTGAGTCTATACTTAGGAGACATCTTAAATTAAAAGACTCAGATGGTATCAACACTATGCACAACACTGAAATATGGCAAGAACTTACCAAAATGGGGTATGATACATCCGAACACAAATTAACTTTTCAAAAAGGTTGTTTCTCACCTCAATGGAGATTTTTGATACATACCCTTTTACATTGTTTAAGTCCTAAAAAGACTGCTTGGGAGCAGTTCAGTAGCAATATTGCTAGTGCTCTCATTTGTTTGTCTACAACCAAGGTTTTTAACTTTTCAAAATTTATTTTTGAGGATATGGCATCTAATGTAAACAGCAAAACCAAGTTTCTAATGTATCCAAGGTTTGTTCAAACCCTTTTGAATAAAAAGACATACCTGCTTACAAAACCAACAGAAACTTTTGCTACTCCTAGCCTTCAATAAAAATTTTTTCAAAACATGGCTATGGATAGTAGACTTTTTCAAGGTGAAATAGTTCCATTGTTTCCTGAAATGCTTCAAACTGAAATTGGTGAAGGTTCAGTACAACCAACTGATCCCCATCACACATCTACTTCAGCTCCTGAAAGGACCCAAACATCTCAAATTCACATCACTTATAGGAGAAGGGAAACACCCAGAGTTATTCCTACATCCTTTCCCCATGATTCACCTCTCCTAGCAGGTAACACAGCTAGACGTGATGAGGGTAGTACTTCACATACTGAATTGATGGAATTGTGTACCAAACTTGTTGAGAAGGTAGAAACTTTGGAGGAACAACTAAAGAAGAACAATGAGGAACTCAAATCTCACAAAAGGAATTTTGCCAAGGTCTACACCAAATTGACTCTTAGGGTGAAGAAATTTGAAGAGCAGTTAAAGAAGAAAAAGGCAAAGGTAGTTTTGGATTCTTCTGATGATGATGACTCAGATGATTTTGATGGTGATGATGGTGATTCTCCCAAACAGGGGAGGAAATAAGATAAAGGTAAGGGAGATGGATCAGGTTCTCAGGGGAGGCAAAATGAAGAAGAAGAAGAAGAAAAATTTGATATGGGTTCTGGTAATGTTGATATGGAAATAGAAGAACAGACACATGAAGCAGTTCAGACTGGTACTCAAGAAGCTAAAGAAGTTCCAACTGCTGATACAGAGCATGAGACAGTTCCAACTGGTGATACTACGGCTGAAGAGGAATATGCTAGAAAAAGGGAAGATAAGGGTAAAAAGCCTATGACACTAGAAGAAGCTGCTCAAGAACAAGAAGCTGCTCAAGTATTAGA
Source organism: Artemisia tridentata subsp. tridentata (assembly GCA_021014915.2). NCBI lineage: Eukaryota > Viridiplantae > Streptophyta > Magnoliopsida > Asterales > Asteraceae > Artemisia > Artemisia tridentata. Next base: position 280,124,487 of record CP139506.1, read on the forward strand.
AAAGCTCAAGAAAACAAAACCAAGAACTCAGGCTCAAATAGAATTTGATGCAGAAGTAGCAAGAGAGATTCTAGACAAGGATTTAGCTGATGAACAAGCTCAGATAGCTCAAGATGCAGAATTAGCAAGGAAGATAGCTGCAGATGATGTAAGGGATATAGCTGAATTCATGGATAGAACAAGATCTGAAGAAATTAATCAAGAGGAGTTCAATGAGCAACTACAATACTTGTTGGATTCTGATTTGATTGTGAGAGCTCATGCTGGAATGATTCTTAAAGACAAGGAATTAAGTGAAGAAGAAAAGTCAGAAAAACTCAAAGAGTTCATCTTGTCAAAGAACAAAGAATTTACTTGGAATGACTTAGTACAGAGAATTAGAGAAAGGCAAGAGTCAGGATACAAGACAAAGTTGCCTACCAAGAAAGAAAAAGTCAGTTTCATGAAGCATTATTTGAAGAATCAAGCAAATTACAAGATGAGTGACTTTACTGGAAGGTCAGATGCTGAGATTGAAAAGACTTTCTATGAAACATATGCAAGACTTAATACTTCAAGCAAGGAGGATATCACAAGGAAAAAGAAAAGAGAACCACAAGTTCTGGAATCTGATGTAGCAAAGAAATTGAAGTTTGATGAAGAAGGTTTAACCAATGAGCAAACCAAGAATATGATGGTGACAGTTCCAGAGTCTACAAATATCAAACCATTAGAAGTTAAATATCCTATCATTGGCAGGGAAGTTTTCACTGATGGAAGGATGATAGGATGAAAGATCATAAGACTTGGAGGTATTACTGAGAGATATAAGTGGTTTGAAGATCTATGTGGAAACCGTAGAGGGGGGTGAATATGTTTCCATTTAAAAACTTAAAACTTTTGTATCAAACTCCCGATCAAGTGTGATGTGATATGAAAAGTGTCAACAATGATCATATATCATCTAGGGATGAATAAATTAAACTAAAACACAAGAAAAATCAACCATGACACATACATAACATAAGCAACTAGCCACACAAGCATAAACACAATACAAATATAAACATAAAGAGATAAAGAATAAAATGAAAGTAAAGAGATAAGTAAGAAGGCGCAAACCGGACACGGTGATTTATAGTGGTTCGGTCACGAAGCTCCTTTTCGCCCTACTCCACTCCCCGAGTACCTTACTCGAGAGTTACTTCACTAATCAACAAACTCCCTTCAGGCGGAGAAAACCGTACACGTCGCTTAACTTGTTTTCCGACACTAAGCTAGATGTCGAGTGCTAATCTTAGCTAGCACCAATCTACCACCATCTACCCGATCTACACCGTACACATCGCTTATCCTATTTTCGACACTAAGCTAGATGTCGAGTGCTAATCTTAGCTAGCACCAATCTACCACGATCTAAACCTTACACGTCGCTTATCCTATTTCTGAGACTAAGCTAGATGTCGAGTGCTAATCTTAGCTAGCACCAATCTACCACAATCTACCCGATCTACCCTTGATCCACATGATCAATCACACAAGCCCAATGGCTTCAAGAGATCTCCAAGATCTCTTAAGATCACAATGATCTTCCCTCACAAACTCTTAAAAGAAAGATGATCTTGATGTATGCTATGATACAATCAAGAGTGTAACAAATGTTACAAGACCTAACAACTACAACTCTTGTATCTTCTTGGATACCTTGAGTTCTTCTCTTGCAAATGAAGAGGAATGATAACACTTTGTATCTACTTGGATACTTTGTGTTCTTCTCTTGCTAATCAAGAGGGATGACAACACTTTGTATCTACTTGGATACTTTGTGTTCTTCTCTTACTAATCAAGAGGGATGATAACACTTTGTATCTACTTGGATACTTTTTGTTCTTCTCTTGCTAATCAAGAGGGATGACAACACTTTGTATCTACTTGGATACTTTGTGTTCTTCTCTTGCTAATCAAGAGGAATGAAGAGGATCACATGAATATATGATTGGATCACTCTTAAACAAACTAAGACTCTCCAAATGATCAAAGAAAGTCATCTAAGTGAGGAGGGATTAGACCAGAGAAAAAAGGACTGGAAAAATCAAGTTGGAAGTGTGAAATGGTCCACTATTTATAGGCAAGAAAAATCTGAACGTTACAGAAAATTTTGTACGGACGGCTCCACTAAATGCACCACGGCTCCACTAAATTTAGTGGAACCGTGGAGCCGTCCCAGACAAGGACGCTCCAAATTTTGTCTTTTCTGGTGAAAACTTATTTGGGGAAGGTTGGAGCTGATTTTGGGGGGGAAAATAGCTGTTGGGATTTTTAAACTTATTTTTCAAAATAAAACATTTGTTTTTAATTCAAAAATAATTTGTAAAATATTTTTTTGAAAAAAATGTTTTGTCACATTAAAAATGTGAAGTTTAGAAAAATATAATCCTTTGATCATTTGTCAAGTAGTAGATTTGTTTGTCCATACCTTGAGTGATTTATGTCGGGATGAAAATCTACGACTTCGTTGAAGCATACTTGAGATGTCGGGAGGTGTTGATGTAAGTATGCATTGATGATTTGTGTTTACAAGTAACTTGCACATTTTACGTTATGTATTACAAGTTACATGTTTGTCATTATTAAAACCGAAGAAATCGTTTAGTTTAAATATCGTAATATTTGCACTAACAATCTCCCCCTTTTTGATGATGACAAATATGTAAACCGTAACACATAGTAAAATGTAAAAGTTACCTGTTTACACTCCCCTTCTCCCCCTTTTGTCAAATCAAAAAGGTAGTTTCCTCGAGCGCTCCCTTGAATTTACTCCCTACTCCCCCTTATTGCACTACTATCCTTTCTCCCCCGAAAGGCGAGCTTGCATCATCCTATTGAAGCCTTCTATCAACACTTGTGAAGACGACTCCATGCTATGTATTCAAATACTCCCGAGCTCCCCCTAGCTCAATGCTCCCCTATGGTGACTTAATCCCCTTGTTTATTTACCTTAGTATCTAGCGGATCCATGGATCAAATTCTTACAAAGGCTTTTCCTACATCAAGGGTTAGCTTCGTGCAGCATAATATATAACAGTATAGGAGCAACATTATAGGGATAGAATACACATAGCAAGACATGCATGGGTTAAACTATGTTAACACGTAAGTGTCACAACCCGACCGAAAACCTAAGGTGTAATTGTTCACTCAATCACACTAATCAAGAACGAGATTCGTTCATTGACTGACGCACTAAATGACTTGGGTTATGTGGTTGTAGGGGATAAATAATGGGATGACCCATTAGTGGTTGTGGTGATGGTGATAGTGATAAGGATGATGTGTTAGTGCCAAGTTCAAAAGGTGATGTAGGTGACAAGGTTAGTGTGAGAGCTAAAGGTTGTGGTGATGGTGATGGTGATAAGGATGATGTGTTGGTGCCAAGTCCAAAGAGGTTTGATGGTGATAGGGTTAGTGTGATAGCTAAAGATTGTGGTGGACTTGGTGAAGGTAATGATGTGGTTGAAGATGTTGGTTTTGCCCTTTGAGGAAAGGTGGGAAAGGATGGTTTAGGTTAATATATCGTTTGCACTGACAATGAGATGCATGATATATTTCAAAAGGGAAAAAGAAAAGGTGCATGTGATCCTAACAGGATTGTTGGTGGATATCTCTAACGGGGTTAGGTAATGAAGTTCTAGGTTTCTAGGTTAGATGATCCTAGTTGTGTGTTAGAGATAATTTGGTGCATGAAGGGTTTCGTGTGTTTGTGAGGATTGAAGGTTGTTGAGCTAACTGTCACTTATCCAAAGTGAGGAGTAGCTGTAAGGTTTGAGTGTAATGAGTTGAAGGTTATAAGGTTTGAGTGTGATGGTCTATGGGTTGAAGGTACTTAGACTAACTATCACTGTCAAGAGTGAAGTGTAGCTAAAAGGTTTGAGTGTGATGATGAAAGATGTTAATGTGAGGTTTGAAGATGAGATGCAAGATAAGCTTGCAGTGGTGAGGCCTTATATAGGCAAGGGTTGTGGGATTCAAACTAAAGTTGGTGATGGTGTCCTATGGTGTAGTGAGGAAATCTTAGGGTGTGTGTAAGTTTGCAAAATTTTGCAGGTTTGAGGTTAGGGATGCAGGGATCAGGAGGGAACAATGAAAATTCGTCAAACATAGGCACGGTACCGTTAAATTTAACGGTACCGTGGCCTTTTTAACGGTACCGTGACCTGGAAGTCACGAATTTTCCTGTGCAGCCTAGTTCTGGGCAGCTAAAGGGAAGTTTCCTAGGGAATAAGAACCACATTAATTTGTTCTTGAGAGTGTTTGGTGAAAGGCTATATGAGTGTGTTTTCGCTCCCCCTTAATCTATGACCATCCGGACAAGATGCAAAAGATAAAGAGGAAAACAAACGTTGACAGAAGCGATGAGCTTAGTAACGTCATGACAAGTGGTGGATAGCATACGATAAACTTCACCTTTGAAGTCACGTAGCTCTTCTCAATCATTGTGAATATTCATAGAATATTATGATGAGGCATGTGATCACGTGGAGATATCCTAAGGGTTAAGAAGATAAAATCTTCAAGGTTGTGATGTTAGTGATAAGGTTCTAGTGGGGTTATCTATGTTGATTAAGAAGGGTTATCTCAACGTATCCTAGAGGTTCTTCGTTTGAAGTGTGTGGAAGATGAGTGGGATGCGGAAGCATTGGTAGTGTTTAGTACCATGCGGAAGTGAAAGGGAAGAAGGTTTAGGAATCAGAAGATAGATACAATCTGTTCTAATAGGATACGGTTCTGGTTCAAGACTACATCGAGTGGGTTTCGATAGTGTTTTTGAAACAGTGAGAATAAACTGTCTCAGCAGACAACGGTCTGACGGTACCGTTAAATTTAGCGGTACCGTCCCCTATTTAAGGGTACCGTGACCTGCTGAGGTCAGTTTTGACCCAGAATTAGATTTCTGACAAAGAAATTTCACATATGTTGTGCTAGGATCCTTGACACACGATTAAGGTGGTTAAACCTTCTAACTTTGTGTGTATGATATGTTGTGTTAAAATGATTAAGTGCGCGGAATTCACTCAACCAAACTTAGAAGGTTGTGTATGTTATGAAAATGGAATTGTTATGTTTGTTAGTTAGCAATGAACACATAAAGATTATCACCAAACGATTCAATATTATTAAAGATAATAATACGAGTGACCTTGAAATATCACTAGGGTTACAACCTTGAATCTTATGTTTCTATCACTTGTGATATATTTGTGTTTTTTCTAACAGTTATGCATGTTCTAACGTATGCATGGACTAACTCTTAATACTTCTATATTTTTCACACACACTCTCTTAAATATCACTAGTCTAAGATCTCTTTTATAGTCAAAAGATCTTTACAAATTGCTTAAAGTCTTGACCGACTTACTTGGTTAACTTTATCCTATTGAGTGTCAGTACATCAGATACAACATGTATCTATGTATACAACTTTTTAACTAAGCACATGGAGTAAGATATTATCTACCGTATATTGTTGACCAAAATACAATAAATATCTTTTTGATCTTATCCTTCCATCAGCAGAGTTGTTCATTATCAGCAGGAACAATCTATCGCTATCAGCAGAATCATCAGCAGAGTTGTTAAGCCTATCAGCCGAGTGAAATGCTCTATCAGCAGAATCAACATCATCAGCAGAAACCATTTTGCACTAGCAGCAGAATTACACTTAGAGTATTTCTTGGATTAGAACCCGATATTAAACATCTTGAATATTTAATTCCCAACAATCCTCCCCTAAACATGTGAATCCTTTCAAACATGTTTCTGAATTAAATCTTGGATTGAAGATCTTTCAAACACTTATGTTCTTCAAGATTGAATATCTTCTCAGTAATTCATCTACTTTGCTCTTCTTTGACTTTAGCAATATCAAAACATATTGAACCTATCTTGGACTAAAAGATGGTGCAATTTCCTTGGATGGAGGAATTATAAGAAGCAATGATGCTGTGTATCTTGGATGCTTGTTTCAACAAGTGAAATCATCTAACCAGCATGTCTTTGAAGTGAAATTGAAACTTTTCTTCGTTTGATCTAGATAGAACTTTCTCCTTTGGAATGTTCTTGTCATTTTCAACCTCCTCATCATCTTGTATGCTCTTGTCTTCTCCTTCCATATATTGGATTATCTTCCTTTTCTGGGCCATTATTTCCTCCCCTGAGATTGTTACCTCCCCTGAAGCAAATAACTTTTGTTTCATCCTCCCCTTGTTTGGATGATCTCACTATGTACTAAAGAACTTCTCTTCATATCACCTGATCTATCAGTTTGAACTTGTTTTCAGACAATATTGTACATGTTGGCCATCAATTCCTTAAAAGTTTAAGTTTCTGTCCTCATCACTTCTAGGTGTGTTAACTCCTATGAGAGGTGATTCATTGGACATTTGACTCTTGGTCCATCAATGGATGGTTTTTGTGAGTCCCTTGAAAAATCCTTTTTAAGAAACTTTTGCCTTAGCAGTATGTTCATGATTTTAGAATTGAAAAATCATACTGCTTCCAACCATTTTGAAAGGATTAAGTGTATAACAGACACTCAATCATAATTTCGGTTTAATGCAACCTCTGGTTGTGTGAGAACCAATATATCTTTCAGTTATAAATAACTGCCTGTGTAAAGATAAATCTATTCAAAAGATTTTCTTGACAGGGTTTCCAGCTCGTGGCATTTGTTACCTCTAACACAAGTGTTAGATTCACTTTTGCTCGCTGTTCTTTCTATCAGATGTCCTCAGACTTGCACATTATACTTAAAAGTATAAAATGATAGAAAGTGAGTTGTATCAGTTACTATCTGATCAACTAAGTCATCAATTCAATGTGAAATATCATAACTAGATTTCAAGAAAGAAGTTTTAAGGAGTTTTAAATTCCCAAACTCAGTCCATCATAAACCTATTATGATCAGCAGCTAATATCTCAATTCTGCTGTTTCCATTTCACTTGAAACATCCTTTGTGTTTACATATTCATACCTGAAATTGTTAGTCTAAAACCAAAAGAACAATGTACAAAGTACTTGTCTAGCATTAGTATAATCATAAGACCAACTATATGAATAACACAATTTTAATTTTGTACTAGCAGCACCTTGTGTGCCTTAGCAGTACCTTATGATACATTAGCAGTACCTTATAAATCAGCAGCAACAACAAAAATTTATTTACAAAAACACATCATATTGAAAATTTAAAGATTAAGCATTCCAATACTTGCTACCAAGTACTGAAACCTTGAAACATCAAAAGCTTTTGTTAGCAGATCTGCAAAATTATGTTCTGAAGCAATTTTAAGAACTTGAATTAATCTTTTCTCATTGCAGTCTCTTATAAAGTGATGTCTAATTTCAATGTGTTTTGTTTTAGAATGTTGCACTGGATTTTTAATAATACAAATTGTACTACTATTATCAATATGAATAACAGTGTTTAAGAAATTGTACCCATAATCAAGGAGTTGGTTTTGAAGCCATAGAACTTGACTAGAGCAACTTGCAGCAGCTATGTATTCAGCTTCAGTTGTTGAATTTGCCACACTTGTTTGCTTCTTACACTGCCATGAGACAAGTCTACACCCAAGGAATTGACATCCTCTAGTTGTTGACTTTCTGTCCAAGCTAGCACCAGCATAATCACTATCCGAATATGCTACCAAGTCAAAAGGAGATTCTCTAGAATACCATATACCCAACCTTGGTTGACCTTTGAGATATCTAAAAATTCTCTTGACTGTAGTTAAATGAGAAACCTTTGGAGTAACTTGAAATCTTGCACAAACACAAACAGGAAACATGATATCAGGTCTAGATGATGTAAGATACATCAAAGAGCCTATCATAGATCTGTAATTGTGTACATCTACATTTTCTCCATCTTCATCTTTCAGAAGGTGCTTCTCAGAGTCCATTGGTGTGCTTGCTGTTTTTGAATCAGCAAATTGAAATTTTCTAAGTATCTCTGCAACATATTTGTCTTGACTAATAAATATGCCTTCAGATGATTGCTTAACTTGCAAACCCAAAAAGAATGTAAGTTCTCCCATAGAACTCATCTGAAACTTATCTTTCATAAGCTTCTCAAATTCTAAACACATTTCTTTCCTAGTAGATCCAAAGATAATGTCATCCACATACACCTGCACTAACAGAAGATCCTTCTTGTGCTGTTTGATGAAAAGTGTCTGATCAATCTTTCCTCTTTGAAATCCATTTTCTAATAAGTAGGAAGCTAGTGTTGCATACCAAGCTCTTGGTGCCTGATGAAGGCCATAGAGAGCTTTCACTACTCTGTACACTTTGTTTGGATGTAATGGATCAATGAAGCCTGGAGGTTGTGAAACATATACCTCTTCTCCAATTTCACCATATAAAAATGCACTTTTGACATCCATTTGGTAGACTGTGAAGCCTAAAAATGAAGCATAAGCTAGAAACAGCCTAATTGCCTCAATCCTTGCTACTGGAGCATAAACTTCATCATAATCTATCCCTTCTTCTTGTGTGTACCCTTGCGCTACTAATCTAGCTTTATTCTTGATCACAATTCCTCTTTCATCCCTTTTGTTCTTAAAAACCCATCTAGTGCCAATTACCTTCACACCTGTAGGTAAATCAACTAGCACCCAAACCTTTTGAATCTTGAACTGAAGAAGCTCTTCTTGCATAGCCTCTAACCAGCTTGAATCATCTAGGGCTGTAAGAATATTCTTTGGTTCAGCTTGTGAGAGAAAACATACAAACAAACAAGAGTTTGAAAGCTCATGTTGTTTTGAAGCATAAAGGGCATCAAGAAGCCCTTGTTGGTCTGAAGACATCAATTGTTGTCTTGTCTTCACACCTGACTATATATCTCCAATCACATGTTCCAGGGAATGAACTTTGTGAATTCTTGATTGTGGTGTAGTAGGAACTGGATAATTTGATGGAAGATTGTTGTAATCCACCTCATTATCTGAGAATTCTGCTTCTTTTGTTTCTGAAGGGCCAGCAGCAGAATCATTTGGCCGAACAGCAGAATCAGTAAGCTTATCAGCCGAGTCATCAGCAGAAACAGATATACTACCAGCAGCAACAGAAATACTACCAGCAGAAACACTTTGTTGTTCCTGAGTTCCATACTCTTTACTTTCATCTTCAACACTTTCTTTAGCTTTGCTAGAAGAAGGTTCGTCAGTTGTCGAAGTTGATTCCACAATTGTACTTGACCATATTGGCATTATCACATAATCTTGATCTTTCTCTAACTCTGCCTCATTTGTTGTATTTGAACCTGCAAAATCATTAGTTTCTGCAACAAAAGGCACATAATTCATTGAATTTGTTAGATATTCCAGATCAAATAGCCATTTTGGTCCTTGACCTTCTACATTGGATTTGTTTTCTAAAAACTCCACATGTAGATTTTCTTCTACTATTTCTTTTCTTGTGTTGTAAACTCTAAAAGCTTTGCTATTAAGAGAATAACCAACAAAGAAACCTTCATCTGCCTTACCATCGAATTTTCCTAAATGGTCTAAGGTATTGAGAATTGTCACATGACATCCAAAAGGTCTAAGAAATCCTATTGCAGGAGTTCTACCATTAAAAAGTTCATATGATGTCTTATTTTGAGGCTGCACAACTAAAACTCTATTTTGAACATAACAAGCAGTGTTGACTGCCTCTGCCCAAAAGTTTATTGGTAGCTTAGAATCAGCTAACATTGTTCTAGCAGCTTCAATTAGTGTTCTATTCTTTCTTTCAGCTACACCATTCTTTTGTGGTGTTCTAGCAACACTAAATTCTCTCTTAATACCTTTTTCTTTGCAGAAATCATCCATAACTCTATTCTTAAACTCTGTCCCATTGTCACTTCTAATGACTTTCACTTTCTTGCTTACTTGATTTTCTATCTGTGTAATGAAGTCCTTAAGGATGCTGGATGTTTCATCCTTAGTGGCTAAAAAGAAAACCCATGTAAATCTACTATAGTCATCAGTAATAACTAGACAATATCTCTTATGCATTATGCTCATCACTGAAACAGGTCCAAATAAGTCCATATGCAGCATAAACAAAGACTGATTGATAAAGTTAAAAATCTTGGACTTACAAGTGGCTTTGTGTTGTTTGCCTTTTAGACAAGCAATGCATGTTTGATCATTTTCAAATCTTTTGTGAGGTAAACCTCTTACCAAACCATTCTTAACAATTTTATTTATGGTTTTGAAGTTAATATGACCAAGCCTTCTATGCCATTTCATTGATTCTTCCAATGTGGCCTTTGCAACAAGACAAGTTAAATTCTTTTTAGGAATAATATGCTTCATGTCTACACTGTACATATTGCCCTTTCTAGGAATTCTAAGAAGTACTTGACTTTCATCAGGCATCTTAAAATCAGGAGAAAGTACAAGACATTCAGTCTCACAGAAAAGAACATTATTCTTCTTGTCACACATTTGTGAGACACTAAAAAGATTATAATTTAGCTCTTTTACATAGTACACATCTTCAAAATCTAAATTTTCGGTTTTGATTGTACCTTTACCAGAAATTTTGCCACGAACACCCCCTCCAAAGGTAACATATCCTCCATTTAAAGCTTTAAAATCTGAAAGATAAGACATGTTGCCTGTCATGTGCCTAGAACATCCACTATCTGAGTATCCTTGATCCTCTTCCTGATCATTTGAATGTTCCTGCACACGAATAAGAGTGTTAATTTCTTTTGGGGATCCAAGCCATTACTGACTTGGATCTGCCTCTTGCATCAATGTAATTGAATCTTTTAAGAATAGTTGATGCAACATTGGATTTATGAATCCAACATGCTGAGGCCTTAACAGCATTTGCCCTTTTTCCCTTATCAGCAGAGTGAACCACAAACTTATCAGCAGAATTTGCTAACTTTGTAGTTCTACCCTTTGGTCTCCAAATTTGTTTATGGACCACTGCCTTTGATTGAATGGGACTTAGAACAGTTGTAGGTGCATGTTTGAAAAATGTTTTTGCACCCTTAGCTGTTGATTTTGGGTTAATAGTCATAAATGGTCGAGCAGCAGAGTAAAATTTGCTATCAGCAGGATCATTTGGTCTATCAGCAGAATCAGATTTTGAGATAGACTTGATTTTGACTACTCTGGGGTTTGATTTCTTAGAACTAGAGTGAAAGTGAGATTTAGGAGTTTGCCTTTTGTGATTCACTCTATGGATTTCATACCCAGATACCTATTGGTTACAGAAAGCTGCAAGATGGTCAAAACTACCACATGTGTAACAAGCTTTATTATAAAAAGCAAAGTCATCACCTAATTGGTTAGACTTGAGGTTGTTCCAATTCCTTTGGTTACCTCTGGGCTTGTTGGTGGTTCTATATTGCTCACAATATCTAACTGGTTGCCTAACATGTTTAATGTTTGATTTAGGCTTATCAGTATTGTGTTTGACTATCTTAGGAACCTTTGTTCCTACTTTCTTAACCACTTCAGGTTTAGACATAACCTGTTCTACTTCATCATCACTATCAGTTGTACAATCTTCAACAACTATAGCATCTCCTTTCTTAACAAAGGACACCTTGTCCTGATAAGTTAAAGTTTTATCTAAACTTTTACTTATCTTTTCTACCTTAAGACTCTTACTAGTCTTAGAACCATATTCCATGATTGGTTCTTGAAACTCAGCTAAACCTGTATGTGATAGGTCAACACCTGGAGGTGAAGGAACACCTCTATATGGTGGAGGAACAGTTTTGTAACCTACACCTAAATTAGCTTTATCAATTACCTGAGCTTCCCAAATCTTATTCAATCCTTGTGAGGCATGTGCTAGAGTATCTATAGTTACCTTAACATTTTCTTTTTCAGTTTTGACTTCAGATAACTGTCTACTTTGATCATTAAGTAGTTCATCTCTAAATGTTATTCCTCTTTTTAAAGCATTTAAATCATCAGTAAACGTAGATTCATTCTTTTTATAATGAAGAATCTGTTTTTCTAGAACTCCTACACACCTCTTGTGATTATCTAAATTATGAAGGGCATCAATTAACTCTTCTCTAAAAGCATCAAATCTCTTTTTAATGTCTTCATAATTTTTAAGATTAGGACATGAATTAGTACAAGTAGGAATAGTATCTACCTCTGAATCAGAAGAAGCCATTAGAGCAAATTCAGTGGCCATAAGAGCAGCATTTGGTGGTGCATCTTCTTCAGTAGCCATAGAGCTCCAATCATATCCAATACCATCAATGGCCAGCATAGCCTTTGGCTCTTCCACCAGTACTTCCTTATTCCCTCTTGTTTATACCAAGTGTTCCTATTATCCTGCTTCCTTGGGCTTCTACATTCTTTAGCAAAATGTCCCAACCTATGACAGTTAAAGCATTCCACTTTCTTCTTATCGAACCCAGCAGTATCATTACCATTTATGGTAATTTGCTTTCCAGTTTTCTGCCAAAACTTCTTAGCCCTCATGCTAAGTAAAGCAACTTGCCACTTAATATCCATCTCTTCCAAATCATCACCATCAACCTGCTCAAGGTCTTCATGATTTAAAGGAGAACCACTAGCTTGACTGGTTATAAAGGCATAAAATGTTGGATCACCAAGTCCAGCAATATCCTTTTGTACACTAGTAGAAGGACCACCATAAGTAACATTAGAAACACTTTCAACTTCATCTACCTCCTCTGTATGACTAGCACTAGGAACTGATAAGAGTGCAGCATTCCCAGAACTAGTACTATAATTTCCACCTCTCTTTAGACTTTGTTCAACAATTTTAAAGTTGTTGTACAAATCATTAAGCTTCATTGTTTCAATTTCTGGCTTGTTCATCCAAACAATAACATGAGTATGAAAATCACTAGGTAGACTTTTCAAGAACTTCATGTTGAGATCTTCCTTCTCAGTCTCAACACCCAACACAGCTAACTGACTAACAAGCTTGTGTAGTCTTGAAAATAGCTTATCAAGAGACTCATTACTAAAAGCAGTAAAGTTTTCTAATTGGTGCTTTAGTAAAGTCTTCTGTGTCTTTTTGGTAGTTTCAATACCACCAAACCATGCACAAATCTCTTCAAAAAGAGTTTTTGCATCAAGATATTTGTTAAAAGATAGCATTTGCTCACCAGGAATGGTCATAAGCAACAGGTTTCGTGCTTTCTGATCATTTCTCTTCTGTATCTTTTCATCATTGGAGACTGGTCCAGTATTTCTTTTTCTAACTGTCTTCCCTTCAACAAGAACATCTGAATAGCCTAAAGTGAAGGAATCACCATACTAAATTATGTCCCAAAGAGCATAATCTTGAACCATGAAATATTGCTCAACTCTCATCCTCCATAACTCAAACTCATTGGGTTTGATCATGGGCAACTTTGCAGCAACATTTGTTTGAACATCTTGTACATCCATTTCTTGTTTCTTCTAAAAACAACAATATCAACCTCTAGCTCTGATACCACTTGCTAGGATCCTTGACACACGATTAAGGTGGTTAAACCTTCTAACTTTGTGTGTATGATATGTTGTGTTAAAATGATTAAGTGCGCGGAATTCACTCAACCAAACTTAGAAGGTTGTGTATGTTATGAAAATGGAATTGTTATGTTTGTTAGTTAGCAATGAACACATAAAGATTATCACCAAACGATTCAATATTATTAAAGATAATAATACGAGTGACCTTGAAATATCACTAGGGTTACAACCTTGAATCTTATGTTTCTATCACTTGTGATATATTTGTGTTTGTTCTAACAGTTATGCATGTTCTAACGTATGCATGGACTAACTCTTAATACTTCTATATTTTTCACACACACTCTCTTAAATATCACTAGTCTAAGATCTCTTTTATAGTCAAAAGATCTTTACAAATTGCTTAAAGTCTTGACCGCATTACTTGGTTAACTTTATCCTATTGAGTGTCAGTACATCAGATACAACATGTATCTATGTATACAACTTGTTAACTAAGCACATGGAGTAAGATATTATCTACCGTATATTGTTGACCAAAATACAATAAATATCTTTTTGATCTTATCCTTCCATCAGCAGAGTTGTTCATTATCAGCAGGAACAATCTATCGCTATCAGCAGAATCATCAGCAGAGTTGTTAAGCCTATCAGCAGAGTGAAATGCTCTATCAGCAGAATCAACATCATCAGCAGAAACCATTTTGCACTAGCAGCAGAATTACACTTAGAGTATTTCTTGGATTAGAACCCGATATTAAACATCTTGAATATTTAATTCCCAACATGTTGTGATTTTTCTAGACCTTAGATTAAAAGAATTTATACCGAATAAATTCTTTTATGAGTGAATCCAACGGGATTCGATGAACGTTTGTCGAGAACGAGAAATGACATTTAATTGCATTTTGCAAATTAAATAAACTTTAAATATTTCGGATGAAATATTTAAGTTGTCATTGGAGTTAAAGAGGATTTTACAAATAAATTTCACTGATTTAAGGAGATTTTTCGACACAAGGAGAAAATTTATACCTAATAAATTCTTTGAACGGTACTGGACAAGAAGAGATGACTTTTATATTTCCGAGGAAATACATAGGTAGTCATTAGAGCGATGTGAAAAATGACTTGATATTTCCAGTGAAATATCTAAAAGTCATGACACGAAATAGAAGAGATGATCTCAATATTTCCAGTGAAATATTCAAAGAGTCATGAGACGAGATGCACGAGATGACTACAATATTTTCAGTGAAATATTCAAGTAGTCATAAGAGGGGTACAAGGGATGACTTTAATATTTCCAGTGAAATATTTAAATAGTCATAAGATTTATGGAAAATGTTCTATCATTCCTAGACCTAGACGGAGATGGTTAAGGGATTCTCGGTTGAGAGGTTTGGTTGATTTACGGATTTCGATGTGCTTCGCACGTGAGTGTTTCGCGAGGTTTTGAAAGATGTAAAGCTAGGCCTATGGTGCTGGTTCGCAGCAGGGTTTGGGATCTTAAGACGTGTATATTCATACGAGGATGAAAGGAACTACTAATCACTTATATAGCAACTCGTGAGTCCTTTGTCACCCGAGGGTTGATGTTAGCTTTTAGCTTTGGGATGAGTGTTTTAACATACGTTCTTAAAAGGCTTGAGTATGATGTTTCGGATATGACATTTAACAATTGCGATCGCAAGTTAAACTTACTTGAATATTTCAGACGAAATATTTAAGTTGTCAATCCTACTCCGAGTTCTACTAGGTTTGTATCTAACCTTCCCAAGACAAACGGGTGTATTACTTGGAAGAAGGCGAAGTGATGATTGGGGAATTAGGACAACTTCGCGACTACTCTAACTTATAGGTTTTGACACTAGTGTATGACTCTATGACTTCTAAGGGTTCATAGTGATGGGCATACCTAATTCCTAACGTGTCAAAAGAGCATAGTGTGGGTGCAAACTTTACAAGCAAATCATGTAAAATGCACATAAGGAATAAATGAAACCATCATGCCAAACATGATAATCATTTAGCATTTAATATCATGAAGACATTTAATCATGTCTTATGAGAACATCTTATCATTTTGAAACACGTATTTGGGATGCAAGCACTCTAGGTTTGTTAAGGCAGATCCTAATTACTACTTGTTTAAGATGACATCCTAATGGGAGATAAAGTTCACCGATGTAAACTATCTCTAGTCAAATGTAGGAATGAAAAATTTTCAAGTTAGAGAATGAGTATGAGACTATCACTAGTGGTGCTCAATTAAGGCTAAACACGACCATTTTTACAGGTTATACACGAACCCAACTTCTCTCCTGGAAGCAATCCAACCGTTAGGTCAAATTGAATTTCTAGTGCGATAGGTTCTCCAGTAGTCATTCTCATGTTAGAAGAATTCAAATTCCTATATTTGCCTATCGAAGTATAAAAAAGATGATGTTATCTTGTTTTGCTTATACATGGCCTAATATGACTCAATTAACCATACTTTGAAAGTTGGTTAAGAAAATGACATGTCTTACATAACTCCTAATAAAGGCAAGTGAAATGTTTTAATTTCGTGCTTGAGATTTAAAGGTTATTTGATGGAGATGGTGTATTTTATGATCTCTTGGACAACATCTTTGTTTGTTGAGTTGTTACATGTTATTTTAACATGATTTGGTTTCCTAGAACCAAGAGACACTCTAATGTGATACAATGTAGAATCTACTACATCGTGTGTGTTTCAAGAATGCTCCTTTGCATATCTTGAGGGAGAATCTAGTAAAGGTTACTTACCTCAATAGATCTTGTGAGTATTTTATTTGAAATGAGACATACTGTTTATTTCAACAAGTATGCTTTTCTAAGAGGAAACTTATCACTCTTACGAATGCTTTGTGAAACAAGTATTTTTGTGTATGACCAATTTTACTTGTTTATGCAATGACACATGTCATATTAGGTTATTATTCAACTCTAATATCTTACATTTGTTAACAGGATGCAATGTATTCTCTTGTAACATAACCATTCATGTTACAAAGAAAATAAGACGCATAGGATATAAGTTATCCTTTATCAATCTTTTGATAAGAGAAATACATGTGAAATTCTCAAAGATTGATGACTTACATAATAGTTAATAACATATTATGTGTGACACTTTTACTAGACATGTGACTTTGAGTGTTGAGTCGTTCATGAGCAAAGTTTACATATGTTGTTTGTTTGCTCGTGTTTGGTTTTTCGGAATTGACACATTTACTAATTGCATTGCAATGTAAATTACTTGTATATTTCGGATGAAACATCCAAGTTGTCATTCCTACTTAGTTGTGTATTTTATGCATCTTTTAAACATATTAGTTTAAAGTTTGGAACACAACCATTGGAGAAGAAGACTCAATATGGCATCTTCAACACAAGTGTGAGTTATGATCCGATGCATATTATTTTCGTCTTGAGAAGACGTCATTATTTTCATAACAATCGAGTGTGATTGAGTATGTAGATTCAAGATAATACTTTTCATCATACTTTGATGTTATCTTGAAGCTAGACAAATAATGACTCCGATTTCATGTCCACACTCAAAAACTTGTCAATTAGATTCGATAATGATATCAATCATAATTTGAATAATGAATTGATATGTACTCGAGATCTTTCTTGACCCTCACAATCACTCCTTTAAAAAAATAAAAAAATTTAAGGAGTGTGTTTCATTTATTCTAACACTAGTTGTATGTGTGAGGTTAATGACATATTAAGTTACTACTTTGATATTGTCATTTATTTTTATTTGAGAAAACTATTTATATTATTAAGTATAATATTCTTAGTTTTTCGACACCTCATTGGTAAAAAAATAATTATCTTAACTATTTTTATACAACATATGTAAAATACTAAATGTTTAAAACATTTTGTATGTGTGTTAGATCAATGCAAGTTTAATATATTTTCCTTTACTTAAGTACTGATGTATTAAAATGACCTTTTATCTTGTTTAGACAACCCATGGTCAACAAGACAAAATGATGTAATGTTTTAAAGATCATGTTACGGATTTTATGAAAGTGTTAAGTATTTTGGGGTGATATACTTTTTACACTTAAACCTTTGGAAAAATAATTGCGTAAGACAATATCTTTCGACACACATGATCTACCAACTTAGTTTCTATTCCTAAGAAGGTTACTAAACCATTTTAAATGCTTGCAACAAATGCAAGAAAAATGGTCTATGCCTATATGCAATGCAAACTAATTACTTAATATAGTGCAAGTAATTTAGCATGAGCCTTATAAATGCATAAATCGGAAAGCTATAATAAACAAATAGCAACATGGCATGAAAGACACTTATGCTTATGGATAAAGTTAGCTCAACTAAAGATAGCGATAAGCATATAAAAGTATTGACTAACAATACTAAGACACAAAGAAAAGCAAATAGTCATTTAGCATAACACACAAAGATACTTATCGTCATTTTGTGTATTAAGTATAGCAATGTACAATTAGCTTGACTTTATTTGAAAATGAATTATTTTCCACCCCATTTAAAAATTTGATCAACACCTTGAAATCATGAATGCATCAACGTGTGATGTTCACTTTGTGTTTTGACAAAAAATTTGTGCAATCGGCATGACCGGAAAAGACTATCTGTTACGAAATAGGGACTCTCGTAAATTTTACTTTACAATCACTTTCTAAAATAATTTTTTAAGTGAAAGTAGACTCAATTACATTTAAAACGATAGGTGGCACGACTCCTATGGACTTACGGTTGATTTTATACGAATTTTTGAAAATTACCGAATTCTGAAAAACATACGACGGTAACGTTAAATTTAGTGGTACCGTCCATATTTAGTGGAACCGTACGTTATATTTAACGGTGCCGTACCTGTTATTTCATTTTTGAACAGAACCAACTTTTATTAATTTAAGAAAACCTTTAAGCTTGTAAGACAATGTATACTTAACAACAAAACTTGTAAGTATTATGGAACTAAATACTTTTCATATTTTTATCACCTTCATGGGTAATTTGATACATGGATCGTACTCAATTTTGAAAACCATTTGTTTTAAAAATTTGAGCGACGTGGCTCTGGTACCAATTGTGGAAACCGTAGAGGGGGGTGAATACGTTTCCATTTAAAAAATTAAAACTTTTGTATCAAACCCCCGATCAAGTGTGATGTGATATGAAAAGTGTCAACAATGATCATATATCATCTAGGGATGAATAAATTAAACTACAACACAAGCACAATCAACCATGACACATACATAACATAAGCAACTAGCTACACAAGCATAAACACAATGCAAATATAAACATAAAACGATAAAGAATAAAATGAAAGTAAAGAGATAAGTAAGAAGGCGCAAACCGGACACGATGATTTATAGTGGTTCGGTCATGAAGCTCCTCTTCGCCCTACTCCACTCCCCGAGTACCCAACTCGAGAGTTACTTCACTAATCAACAAACTCCCTTCAGGCGGAGAAAACCGTACACGTCGCTTAACTTTTTTTCCGAAACTAAGCTAGATGTCGAGTGCTAATCTTAGCTAGCACCAATCTACCAGGATCTACCCGATCTACACCATACACGTCGCTTATAATATTTCCGACACTAAGCTAGATGTCGAGTGCTAATCTTAGCTAGCACCAATCTACCACGATCTACCCGATCTACACCTTACACGTCACTTATCCTATTTCCGACACTAAGCTAGATGTCGAGTGCTAATCTTAGCTAGCACCAATCTACCACGATCTACCCGATCTACCCTTGATCCACATGATCAATCTCACAAGCCCAATGGCTTCAAGAGATCTCCAAGATCTCTTAAGATCACAATGATCTTCCCTCACAAACTCTCAAAAGAAAGATGATCTTGATGTATGCTATGATACAATCAAGAGTGTAACAAATGTTACAAGACCTAACAACTACAACTCTTGTATCTTCTTGGATACCTTGAGTTCTTCTCTTGCAAATGAAGAGGAATGATAACACTTTGTATCTACTTGGATACTTTTTGTTCTTCTCTTGCTAATCAAGAGGGATGATAACACTTTGTATCTACTTGGATACTTTGTGTTCTTCTCTTGCTAATCAAGAGGGATGACAACACTTTGTATCTACTTGGATACTTTGTGTTCTTCTCTTGCTAATCAAGAGGGATGATAACACTTTGTATCTACTTGGATACTTTGTGTTCTTCTCTTGCTAATCAAGAGGGATGACAACACTTTGTATCTACTTGGATACTTTGTGTTCTTCTCTTGCTAATCAAGAGGAATGAAGAGGATCATATGAATGGATGATTGGATCACTCTTAAACAAACTAAGACCCTCCAAATGATCAAAGAAAGTCATCTAAGTGAGGAGGGATTAGACCAGAGAAAAAGGACTGGAAAAATCAAGTTGGAAGTGTGAAATGGTCCACTATTTATAGGCAAGAAAAATCTGAACGTTACAGAAAATTTTGTACGGACGGCTCCACTAAATGCATCACGGCTCCACTAAATTTAGTGGAACCGTGGAGCCGTCCCAGACAAGGACACTCCAAATTTTGTCTTTTCTGGTGAAAACTTATTTGGGGAAGGTTGGAGCTGATTTTGGGGGGGGGGGAAAATAGCTGTTGGGATTTTTAAACTTATTTTTCAAAATAAAACATTTGTTTTTAATTCAAAAATAATTTGTAAAATATTTTTTTGAAAAAAATGTTTTGTCACATTAAAAATGTGAAGTTTAGAAAAATATAATCCTTTGATCATTTGTCAAGTAGTAGATTTGTTTGTCCATACCTTGAGTGATTTATGTCGGGATGGAAATTTACGACTTCGTTGAAGAATACTTGAGATGTCGGGAGGTGTTGATGTAAGTATGCATTAATGATTTGTGTTTACAAGTAACTTGCACATTTTACGTTATGTATTACAAGTTACATGTTTGTCATTATTAAAACCGAAGAAATCGTTTAGTTTAAATATCGTAATATTTGCACTAACAATCTACTAAAAGGTTTTGATAGAGAAGATCTTAATCAGTTGTGGAGCTTCGTAAAAGAAAGATTCAGAGTTCAAGATACTACTAAAGACAAAGATAAAGAGTTATGGGTGCAGCTGAAAAGGATTTATGAACCTGATAGAGGAGAATCAATGTGGAGATTTCAAGCACAAATCGAAGATGTCTCTTGGAAATTATTTGATATGTGTGGAGTGCACAGAGTTTCTACTAAGGATGGCATAGAAATCTATATGTTAGTGGAAAAAGATTATCCACTCAGATCAAGTGTTTTAACATCTATGTTGTATACAAAACTGAGGGTTGAAGAAGATTCTGAAATGGCAGATTTGTTGGTAACAAAGATTTTCAACCTTGCAGAACAAAGAAAGATCAGTAGTAAGAGACAGTTATGAAAGGTGTTTGGAAGAATCCCCCTCATATAGAAGATGAAGCTTAATTTGAAGAAACTTGGTGATTTGGGAAGAAATCATAAGTTTAGGGGAGGATTGTTAGGAATTAAGCTTAAGCAGTTAGTACGGCTGAATGTAGAAGTTAGTACTGCTAATGAGTTTTTGAAGACAAGAACAGTTAGTACGGTTATATGAAGAAGTTAGTACTGTTTATGTTTTTGTAAAAGATAATTATAGAAAAGATATTGTGTATATCTTATACGATTAGATGATAGTTATCTTGTAAAGGAATCCTTAGTCTATAAAAGGATTGCCTAGGTTTAAGGTTATGTACGTATCGTTTTGTTAAGATTCAAGGTTGTAAAACCCTAGTGATAGGAGATCACTCGTATTATTCATTAATAATATTAAATCGTTAAAGTTGAATTATTGTTTGCATTGTTGATTCACTGTTACATTCAATTCATACAAAAAACAAACAAATAAATCTTCTAAGTGCTAGCTAGTAAATTCCGCGTGTTAGACTAGACATCATACAAAGTATCTATCTAACACAAGGAGTGTGTGTAGATCCGGTCATAACTTTTTAAATACCAAATATGTAGCTTGTTCTAGAGAAATAGGGCTATCATCTCCAATTGATTTCACCTTCATAGGATCTGTAGATTTCATGTTATGACCATTTTGGTAAGACGTAAAACTCAGTCAATTTCACCTTTAGGTCAGACTTGTAAAGAAAAATTATAAAAAGTGGTTATACCTGGATATTTTTTAGTAAACTTATTTTTACAGTAAAGTAGGGACTTAGAGGAAGCTAGGGATGTAAAGAACATGATTTTTTGACTTACGGTTTGGGAGATATGAATTTTTGAATGTAACTAAGTGTGTAAAATTTCTATCAGCTTTGTAATTAAAAGATACAAAAAGATTAAGTTCGGGTTGGTAGCTCCAACTAGTCATATGAACGCATTTCATTTGAATCATATTAGAGTGACTGACAAAACACTCAGTTTGGGGCATTTCATTTCAGTCTAGCTTCGGGGTCATGAGCTTAAGAGCTAATGTATTATTTTTGTGGCAAATCTTGATTTTAATTCCCGAAAGTTCGACATATATGAACCCTAAATCTCAAAACCTAAAATCCCCATTCAATATTCAACCATTTCATGTGATTTCAATTGCAATCAAACCTATTATCAATCCTCTAGTAAACCCATCAAAGAAATTCAATCAATTCGAACTCTATAAAATTCGCCCAATTCAAAACCCTAAAAATCAAATTCGAATTAAGAACCAATTAAAGCAATTAGATGGTGTTACTTACCCTTTTTGATGCCATTGAATCTCTAGAAACTTAGTGTATGAATCAAACTTCAATCTTGGAATGATGTTGAGAGTGTTGGTAATTGTGGTATTTTTCTTTCTTCTCTTGTTTGGAAAAATGAGGACTCAACCGTGGGTTGGGTACTTCAACCATAGGTTGGTTATCAACCGCGGGTTGGTAAAATTTTTAGCACAAACCCGACTTAAACAAAATCGTGTCTCAATTTCTCGACAATTTTAAATGGTTACCACAACTCATAAACACTTCAAACATTCCAATAAACTTAAATTAACCAAACTAAACAAACTAAAAATCCAAACTTAAAGTACTTCATATTATTAAAAGCTTATAAAGCTCATATAGCTAAAACACACTAAAATAACATAGAAATGTAAAAGCATAACTAAATAAACAAAGATAATGCAAGTAATCATAAAAAGGCTCATCAAAGACAAAATGAGCAAAAGCTTAGCAATAAGCTTCTTAATTCCTCCAATTCTCTTCCTCAATCAAAATAATTCCCAAAACGTAGAATATCCTCCGAATTGAACTTTCCCGAAAGTACCCTATCGGTTTCTCTTGTCTTAAACTCACGAGTGAAACGACGTCTACTTGGGCTAGTAATCTCAATCTTGGTATGCCAATCCTTGTCTCCCTCGACTTTTTGATATTTGCTATAACCATCGGATGTCCATTCAATATTCTTGAGTTTAATTGGCAAAGAACCAAGAAAATCAACCATCTTCTTGTACACAATTATGTTTTTGAAGGGATTGAAATAGTTTTCCATAGCCAATGCACGTTCCATATCATCCTCAATATGTTCAAACGACGGTGCGGTTATTCCATACTTCGGGTTTTCTTCATTATCATGGCTAATATCAAACACATCCAACCAATCTTCCTCATCCGATTCCTCACCCGCTAGAATCTTGTTTCTTTTCTTAGCATGGTAAATTCTCCTAGCAACTCTATCATCTATCTCCATTGTTCCCTTGCCATTATCAATTATGGCTCCAATTGTACTCAAAAATGGACGACCAACCAACATAGGCGTCTCCTTATCAATAGGCACATGTAAGATCAAGAAATCACAAAAGTAGGTTTGGAAACCTATTTGTAGCCTCATGTTTTTCACTTTTCCATAAGCTTTAGCCATGGTATTATCCGCCATCAACAAAATATCATTGGAAGGACAAGCTCTTCCTAACTCCAAAAGCTTATAAAGTTTGTATGGCATGATACTCACACTAGCCCCGGTATCGGCCAAGGCGTTTATTGCAATGGTTCCATTAACTTTGAGTGGGATAAGGTAGTTCCCCGGATCTTCCTTCTTCTTAGGCAAGCCTTTCTCCATCACTTTCTCTTCTTCCTCTTCCTCAATCACACTTTTCTTATCAAGCTTCATCTTTTCAACCGAGATTTCATCAAGTAACTTCCTATAATGAGCATAGTGTTCCAAAACATGGAGTATTGGTTTCTCATTAAGTAACTCCTTGAACTTTGTGGTTATTTCCTCAACACATTTGGCTTCATCAATGGTTTCTTTGGGTGGTGTTTCTTTTGGTGTGGGTGTTGGATTGGAAGAATTTTCTCCCTTGAGTAGTGTAGTAGGGTGTGGTAGTGATGATGGTGAAGGTATAAGACCTTTGAATGGTGGGTATTTTTGTTTTAGACGAGAAGCTTTTCCCATCTTGACCATTTCCGTTCTCCCTAAAGTACCATCTTCATTTTCACAAGCCTCTTCCATTTGCTCAATCAACCAATCAACATTCTTGTCATCTTGCAATTCCTCAATCTTAATTTACATTTCTCCTAACCCAAAATCAAGAACACACTTGGTTGCTATCAAGAAATTCCTCCCAAACACAACGGAAGGGTCCGTAGTGTCTTCATACTCATCAACAATCAAATCCATAGTAAAAGTGTAACCATGAATGTCAATTTTAACATCCCTAGCTATCCTTCTATTGTACTTGTCCACTTCATACTTTCCATCTCCAAACTTCTCATAAAATGCATACGTCACATAGCTATCACTTTGTCCAATATTGCACTCCGCATCCCAAGCTCCAAAACCTTCAATTCCACAAGGCGTAGAATACCTCATACTTGGCTCATCATATTCCCTTAACTTAGCTCGAGTGAAAGTGATCACCCGTGGCTTTTCCGGTTCACATTCCCTAAGTTCAACTTCCTTTCCTTTCGCTTGTAATTCCCTTTTCTCCGTATCAACCATTTTCTCCGTTCTTGCCATAACATCTCCAACATCCATCAATTCCAATTCCATATTGTCCAAATAAGCCGAAACTTCACTAGGCGAATCCATGACTAAAAATAAACTAAAACATTCATAAACAACAACTCCAAAACAAACGTTAGAGGTTAGTAAAAAAAAACTAAATTATTCAAATACGAAAACATAAATAAATAAATAAAACTATTTAAAGAAGCTAAATAAATTAAAACTTAAACATACTTAGACAAATTAAACTAGATAAACACAATAAAAATAAATAAATAAATAAATAAAAATAAAATAAATTATTTTTTTTGGGACAGCATTCGGCGGTTCACCACCTGAACCGGCAGTTCGGGTGGTTCAAAATTTACCGAGAGGTTGAACCGGCTGTTTGGGTTGTTAAAAAGTTTTACCGAGAGGTTCAGCAGATCCAGTTCAGACTGAGCTGGCCGGTTTGTTATTTTTTTCGTTCATAGCATGTCCCAACCGCGGCGGTTGAGTGTCCAGCCGGCGGTTGGTTCATTTTTTTAAGAAAATATATATATATATATTTTTTTTTAGACAAACTTAATACTAAAACCAATCAACATAAAATAAAATAAAGATGAGATTAACAAATGAAACTAGAATATATCTATCAAAAACACTTAACAAGTATCAATCAAAGAAAACCAAACAATTACAAGAAACAAAAATAAAATTAACTCTAAAATTCATGCAAAAACAAAAACAAATTCTATGCTACTATTTACAACTAATCTAACCTAAACTAAACTAAATTAATCTAAGTAGTAGTAGTCCCCGGAAACGGCGCCAAAAACTTGATGTGTTGCGAACCGGTTATATATATTATATCCTAAGTTTCACTCAAATTTTAAATTTTTAAAACACCTTTTTACCGATTATTAAGCAAACGCATACGAGCAAGTATACTCGTCCGTGTGTAATATGGTTTGTGGTAAATAGGGATCGTCCCAAGAGACTACGATGTTTAAACTTAGCAATTTAGATAGTAACACAAGAAATAGTACTAAAGATTGTCACATTCTAAAGCACTTTGTAAATAGACAAACAAACAAACAATGGTTCCGAATTCAATCAATCAAACGAACAAATACATGTTTAGGAATAATAAAAAATCATGATAGAATGTTGAACATGTTTTGGTGAAACATAGAAGGCACATACCAATTTTCACAAGGTTTTCTAGTCAATGGGTAATATCAAGAAAATCCATGTTTCTACTAGTTTCACGGGTGAGTCCTTTCGGCCACTACATCATCCCACTACGCTAGCCCTTTGTGTTATCAAATGTGTGAAAAAGATGATTAGTTACATTAGTTCTTACGAGTCTTTTCAACCCAATCTCGTGATTAAATATTCCCGAATTCATTTAAAAACTTGAATACCTAATAGTTGTCAATTATCAAGTACCAATCCATTTGTGCACCAACTTCTTGGAATTAAACAATATTAGAAATCCTTTCGACCTTTTAAATCCAACAATGTTTAATCAACAAGTTTTAGAACACGAATTATATTTAAACAAACTTATGAGAACAATCAGTTTTTCTAACCAACTAATCATTCATCATTCACACGAAAGTCTACATATTTCCCAACCAAGTATCACAAATTACTCCATAACAAGTTCCATCAACAAATGTAACATTGCATTCAATATCAAATTGTTCAACATAATTAAGTAAAAGAAAGTTACCCAAAGCAAGACTACAATGAGTAAGAAATGTAAAGAGTTATAGCACTCCTTAAAGCCTCCAATCGAACAAGGGAATTCTCCGCCTCTTCTAACAAGTAACTTCAACTCTTCTTGGTAAGAATGACAGGAATTATTAAGCTCTTTCGGGTTGTATAAGATATGATCAAGTCCTTATGTTGTAAGGCTTGATTGAGACTTGTCTTGTGTTAAGTGTTGTAATTGTTGTATGATAATGCATATAATTATGGGATGATTAGGGTCTTATTTATGCTTGAAATCATCCCCAAAAACTGTCACAAGCCTTCAATAATCATAAAAGAAAAGAAATGATCGGACTTTAGTCATTATGGTAGTTAAAACCTTGAGTTAATGCAACTCTTCATCTCAGAAATATCTCAACCTGCGGTTCAGACTTGAACCTGCGGCTGGGATACTACTCAACCTCAAGTTGGGCTTTTGAACCTTGGGTTTGAATCTCAGCTTCAACCTTGGGTTGAGAAATTGGTTTGCATGTGTATTTCAACCTTGGGTTGGCAATAAACTCCAATCTTTAACACTCTTTTAAGCACAAAATCATGACTCCATCTTTCATTAAAAATCTTCACAACCTTCTTTTGTACATCGGAAATAATCAGAACATGAATCAATATCTTTGATGACGAGCTTTTCTTGAATATTTTCTTGATCTTTTGGCTTTTCTTCGTCATTCTTCAATATTTCCTTGTACCTAGACCTGAACACATCTTAATACCTTTAAAGTGCAAAATGCTCATAAACAAAACTAAATAATATACAAAAATATACAAATAACGCGACTAAAACATGTACAAAATGAGCGTTATCAGACCCACCGAAACCACTAAGCCCATATACAAGCATCAAATGACCAATAATATATATTTTCTTATTTTTCTCTTTATTTTTCATTCCTATAAGAACACTTCCTTGTTCTTATTTTTACAAATGTATGTGGCATATATACCACTACATTTTGTTCTTTTTATTACAAGGATTAGTTCTACATACTTTGTCTCTTCTTTCTCATACTTCTCGTCTATCGACATACATCTAATTCTTCTACTTATTGATATTGTCACTAATATTCTATCTTGTAGGTTTTCAACTCCATTTTCTCACTTGACATCCTCATCAAGGGGGAGCAACCGTCAAGGGGGAGTTTGTGCATTTTGGGATTCAATCCCGCCATACTTTCTCTTCGACACTCTTTTTGTTTCGACTAAAAGGGGGAGAAGAGAGTAAAAACATTAAAAAATCATTTCCAAACCTTTTCAAGAACTTGAAACATCTAATCTTTAAATTTTTACTCATCATAATATTATGTTTTGTCATCAACAAAAAGGGAGAAATTGTTAATACAAATAAATAGTAAAAACGTTTATTAATATTTATGGTTTTGGTTCGAACAAACACAAACACACCCTTGGTATAATTTTTATAGTTAGAAACAAGATAGAAATAGCCTAAACCTACTTAACATACTCATAACATACACTAGAAACTAAATCAGGAACCCTAAGCATCAAAACCTAGTTTTTCATTTTATCCTAACAAACAAACATCCTCTTAAATTATTTTGTAAACTTGGAACACCTAAAATTATTTAGAAGTTCTTTAAATATGTTGAAGATACTATAAATAATCTAAAAACCCTAGATCATATGTCCCAAAATCGAAAAACAAATTGTTTTTCCTCTTTTTGTTGCTGTCGAGAACACTGCAGACCCGGGTTTGCAAACTAAAATTCGACCATCAAATGAACATTAAAAACTCTATATTTTTGCTAGAATAAAGGTCTCTCAGCTATCTAAATATAGGAAAAAGAACGAAGTAATTTGACTAAGTATTCGTCAAGATATGACCTTTTCCTTTCGCGTGTTTTCTGCCTAAAACTGACAAACAAACGCACCCTTAATAAATAAGTTTCTAGCTCGTGAGCTCGAATCACGAGCTGGAACTTTGTACAAATTAAGTTTATAAACTGATAAATAAGTGTACTAAAGAGTCGTAAAAAGTTTTGTCATTTTTAGTAAGATATAACGTGTTTTATAAGAAAAAGGACGTCGGGTGTAACGACGTGGGAGTCTTAAGGGTATTTTCTGCCAAAACTTTAAATAGATTTATAACAAGGACTTAATGTGCTGTCGACTTACAACTAAGGGGTAAAGAGTGTCACTTTTGAAACTATAGGATAGAAACTGTCATTTGACCAAAGTTGAGGGGTAAAAATTGTAAATTTATAAAAGTTAAGGGGTAAAACTTGTCATTTTATGAAAGTTCAAGGGTATAAATTGTCAATATGTGAAACTTTAGGGGAACAAGTGAAACATTTTATAATAATAAATATTATTATTATTATTAAACATTATTAACATTATTATTAATATTATTATTAGTATTATTATTCTTATTATTAAGATAAAATTTATAAATAAAATACGTTTACCTCGATAACAAACGAACGAAATATATATTTAACGAACGAACGGAACGAAAACATAAAAACAAGAAATAAGATAAAATCTTATAACTTTTGAAGAGACTTCATGTTGTCTCAAATTAACATTTAAACGACAATCCAAAAACGTTACAAAACGAACACTAAAACATATCTATATTTGAGAACAATTACTAAATTATGAAATCCCAACCCAGGTTGCGTACCGGAGACGTTTATCAACTTTAGTTAATTTCGTTTATCCTTCAGACTATCAAGGTGAGTTCATAGTCCCACTTTTATTTACACGTTTTTCCAAACTTGTGGGGAGATACATGCTACTAAAAACGAACACAAGTATTTTTTATTGTTATTGCACTAGGTTAACTATTGCCTATTTATATTTAAAAAGTCCCTCATATCATGCACCATTAGTCACCCGCAGGGTGAATGCGAATATAGTGAATAGATCTATTGGCCTGACGACCCATTTGTTCTAGTCGGATGGATACCCCTTTGGGGTAGCCGGTTAGGCAGATGCATTATATTTGATTTCTATAAAGAGTTTCTAGGCAGACTCCTACTCAGGGGCGAGATCACTTTCATTTAATTATGTTAGTGGAACCTGGACACTGTCAACGCATTGCGTGTCATGAGGCTTAGTGCAATATACCGTACTGTGATATTCTACTTTTTACTTGGCTTGTGTTCAAATTGATTATACTTAAAACACTATGGATTCACTCAACCTTTATGTTGACTTTTTAGCATGTTTTATCTCAGGTAATTAAGAAGCACGATTTGGCACGGAGTGGCAGTGGACTTTCTTTTATAAAAAGGGTGTCCATTTTGTTATCATTCAAATGAATAATGTAACTTTTATAACATATTTCCGAACATCCCTCTGGGACCTATATTATGTATCTGATATTAAATAAACGAATGATAACAATTTTATTTAAAACGTCTCTTTTCGAGTCGTTTTCTATTATCATGACTACGATACTTGAAGTAACACCCCAACTTATATTTCCGCTGCGAATATCAAAAACGGGGGTGTTACATACAACTTACCATTTACATGCTATAATTAAAGTATACTTCTTGTAATAAATAAAATGCACGAAATAAGTTAGATAATCCATAACCCATAACCCATAACCCATGGAGCTTGACCCATAACCCATGACCCATTGCATGACATCATGCATGACTTAAATAATGGGTAAAACCCATGACCCATGACCCAAAGTCCATAACCCATAACCAAAGATGTCTTTGACATCACTTGACCCATGGACCTTGACCCATAACCCAAAACCTGGAATTGTAACCCAAAATCCGAACTGGTACTACCAGATAGCCGGATCCCTTGGATTACACTGGCCGGATCCCTTTGAGAAAGGATCCGCTGGATCTGGGTGAACAGTGCTCAGAATTGCCTATAAATAGTGAGTCATTTCTCTCTTGTTTCTCACCCCACTTAGATATATCTTCTCTCTACATTCTAAGTTCTCTAACCTCGGATCTAAAGATCATTCTTGTAGCTCTCTTTCTCTTGTGTTCTCTAGGTTCTTATTACAAGACGAGATTACGCTTTCTTACATACGAGCCATCCTTCTTCGCAAGTAGCTCGGACTTCTTATCACCTCAAGACCACTGAGTTGTTTCTTGTTGTTGATACTTCTTCTTGTATTCTCAAAGTTATTGTGTTAGTTGTATTGTTGTGTTGGTTTAGTCTGCCATGCTAAGGACTCGGTATTTAGCTTTGTACCGGAAAAAGTGTAAGCGATGTTTTGAAGGTTTCTCCACCGGTTGAAGGAGCTTGTTGACATGGTGTTTACGAACTCTCAAGTAGGTGACTCGGGGAGTGGAGTAGGGCAAGGAAGGTGTCCTTGTAGCCGAACAACTATAAACAATTGTGTCACACTTCTATCCTTTATCTCTTTACTTTCATGTATTTATTTCTTTACTAGTATCTTGCATTATCCTTATCTTAACATCCAATGGTTTCACATACTATCAATCTAAAAGTTTTTATAAACTAAATTTAAATCGGTAAAAACTATTCAACCCCCCTTCTAGTTTTCTGCAGAAGAGACTATAGGAACCCCAATGGAGGTAGAACCCTTGGACCAAGCGCAACTAGAGAATATAGGTTTGAACGCTTGTAGTGATGACCTTTCTTTTAGTTCTAAGGAGGTTCCTAGTTGTTATGAACTAGAGCCTCAACCAAAACCGTTACCTAATCTTCCATCCTTATATGTGAATTTAGGAATTGAAAAAGGCCCCAATCCACCCATCAAACCATATAGTCCGGGTAATTTATGATGAAGGTAGTAGACTCTAAGCATTGTAGAGAGGAAGCTAATATAGGAGTGAACCATGACCTTACATACTTACATCACCCATTTATGATAGATCACAAGAAACATTATGGGTTTAAACCGGGTTTATTAAGTCAAGATGGATTCCAAACTATGAGTCTCTCGAAGTTGATAGAAGATGATCCTTTTTAGGAGAAAACTTCAATTCACCCATTGACCCAATTGAACTAGGTAAGGTTACGATGAAAGGAGCACACCCCTTTAAGCATATAATTCAACCACCAATCACTCATCATATGGCTCCCTTCCACCAGAATGGTGTGTATCACTACTATCACCCACACTTAATCCAAAGTGTAGGGAAAACCTCCCCTTTATCCATTAAATAAGGGTAGAGTCAGGCTCGTGACTCGAACAAAAACAAGCGCTTCTTGGGAGGAAACCCATGTTTTATTGTTTGTTTATTTGTTTTGTTTGATTTCGTATATATGCTCCATCTTTATTTGTTTATCTTTCATGTTTCGAATAATTTGTGAAAATGCTTTATTTTGTCTTTAACCTCATCTAATTGCATATAAAGGTATTTTACAAAAAGATAAGTATAGGGAAGATTATATTTGTTTATAATAACGAATTCGAACATGAAAGTTAACACATATTTATGTGTTTGTTTCGAGTCAAATGCTTGTATCAAGTCACAATGAATGTTCTGCAATTTTCCAGGTGTTATTAATCAGATTTTTCCAGAAATTTTCCAGAAACAAAATGTAAAAATACTGTCAGTTCATACCTGAAGGTGTCAGAGTTTACCACCTGACGGCGTCAGGCACTGTAGTAGCACAGTTTTCCAGGATTTTGTTTTTCTGCTGGAACTTAAAAAGTTTTGAAAAATTTTCAGAATTTTAAATTTCCAGGAATCTGTAGAAATTTATTTTGCAAGCATTATATCTTACTTTGCTTTCTAGGATTTAATTTTTATATACATAGTGTTTACCTTATGCGAGGTTTTGTGTTTCGTTTTCTTAGTGAATTACAGGTTATATTGGACAAGAAGATAAAAATATACATTAGAAGTGAAGCTTATCAAGTTTGTTTTCTTGGAGGAAGATTTAACCATGTTTTCACATCGTTCGGAGTATTAGTTTCTTTATTTTATTTCCCATTATCATAACTTTGATACTTTTCAATAACATTACGGATAATGTTCAATTTAAGTGTAGGGAAGGTAAAATGAGATACCTTAGAAACTATAACTTCGCTTGATATTTGTTTTGTTTTAGAGTAAACGTGTAATAAAACTAAGAAAGATACTTGTTAGGGCAATTTTAGCACCAAATTTAAAATTTTATACAACATGTAGGAGTGAAACTTTAGTTTTAATAAGCGTCTCATGGATAGGAATATATATACCTAGCACAAAAACCCTACCACTCAAAAAATTTCCACCTCAAAAATGTGAGGTCGCCTTTAGATCTTTAGGAAAAAAAGCATTCACCTTTAATGCTTATGAGTGTACCGGTAGTATATAGGTTCTAGAACTTGCGTTTATGATCCGTCCCGAGATCGCTAATGAGACTACATTCGTGTAGTTAGGATTTACTAAATGATAAGAGGCATTAGGACAACCCTTGTTTCAAACATGTATTATAATTATGTTGCCTTCATTGGTTAAGTAATTTTCTCACACTTTTGCGATGTACTCATTTTTAGTACACGATACCCCTAGTACACCCCTTAGAGCATATTTTTTTCGTGGTTCTCATGATATTTCGGTTGATTCCGAAATACTAATGAAGAACATTGTTTACAATCTACCCCCAAATGTACAACCAAATCGCCTTAGCCTACCTTGTATGCACTCACCTTTAGTGCATTATTGTTACAACTTATTTGTTAAACCCTTTGTTAATTATCTAATTAGTTACATGGTTGCTAAGTCGAGTCATATCTTGTAAATACAATTTTGGGACGATTGGGACTCATGGGTAAAGTACTAGTTGTTATGGAGTAATGGGGAAGAATGTCACGTTATTATCCTCATATGTGCGTTAATGTTTAAAGTACTCCATGTGTTTTGATTTTCTTAATTCGGGTCATTAGTTAGTTATGTGTAAAGTATGTAAATGTTCAAGTTTAGGGAGGTTGCAAGTAATCCCTTTGATGTATTATTTTTGCATTTTTGGACAGTAGGTTATTTAGATTGTTAAAAACTCATTTTCTTGGTTCTAAACTTGATCATACCACTTCAAATCAACTCCACAAGTTCGCAAATCCTACCATACACCTTCTTAGGGTGTCATGGGGTCCTAAACATCACCAACAATGGTGGATCTCATGATGATCATACTAAAAATCCATAGATCTATGTTTATAAAGAAAAATATGTAACAAGTGGTATGTATAACATAAACTTTGCATACTAGCTACTAATAAAACTTGATAATACATCAATATATAGGTAAAATGAAAGTATGAGATGATCAAAAAATGTTCTTGAGCTTACTTGAATTATGGAAGAGTTATGGATGAAAAATGCTTAGAACATTGGGGTTTTTATCACAAAACCCTAACAAGGAAAGTAAGTGAGACTTGATTATGACTTTAACTTGAAAATTTGATGGATCTTCTCTTGTGTTCTTGGTTGGGCCGAGCAAGGAAGGAGAAAAAGAAGAGAGAAAATCTCTTGATTTAGCTAGTTGAATTTGTATGTGTAATGTTATGAAAATAAATTAGGGAACATGTGTACTAATGGCATTAATTGGATTTGTCTAGCAAATTAAGAATTCTCGGCTTATTAGGGAAAGGGGGCGCATCACATGGAGAAAAAGGTGAGAAGTTGGCTAATTAAAGCCTTGTCCCCCCCCCCCCCCAATTAGTATGTATTAGCTTGTTTGGGTATACATTAGGTGTTATCGTGTACCGAGTTAACTCAAAATAAATCGTGACGAGGTAAAATAAAATATGAAGAAGTTGTAAAAATTGTAAAATCATATTCCTTGCAAGAATCGGGTGTCAGAATAGTTATCGGTTTAAAATATCGCAAACCGACAGAGTTATAAGCTCCTAACGAAAAATATATCAATTGGTTTAAAAACACCAGGTAAAATAATAATATAATCTTTATATCATTAAAATTAGTATGAAAATATATTAGGATCATAGTCGGGAGTATTGGGTATAATATTAGTAGTAATGACTGAGTGGTAACGTTTAATGAATAAATGAACATACGTAAATTGAAATAATGCATATCCGTGCATGAACTAATATACTGATGATGTTACTGATGATATGTAGACTATTCTAGTCTATATGATGTGTCCTTACTGATGATGCATGATTACGCAGCTAAACCATACTGGTTACGCGAATTTGAATACCCGTAAACCTAGTTTACGTACTGATGAATAGTGACCATGAATAGTGATTTCCCTCCTAGGAATGAATAGTATTTCGTGAATAGTAAAATTTTTGAAAACTTCTCAAAGTCGTAAACTGACTTCAAAAATGATGAATAGTGAAATGATGAATAGTAACCTGTGAATAGTAAATTCCCGATATGAATAGTGAAATTTCGAAGCTTGAAAAAGGACCTGAAATTACGAGTTGTGACAGTCTCCACCCGTTAAAGGAATTCAGTCCCTGAATTCTGTTAATGTTGGTCTCCGGGGTGGAGTTGGTGAAAGATGTGGATGTTTGAGTCACATTGCGGTGATAAAAGATAAAACATCCATTAGATTGGGATTCGTAATAGTACATGAAACTTATATGATAGAACGTAAAGTGAAACACAAAAGAAGTACAACACTAGAGTGTGTGGGTTTCTGTTTATTTTTAAGGCAGAAGTTCTCTTCTTAACATTGCCATTGTCATTGTTGTCTTAACGAGCTTCGCACTTCAACGAGCTCTTCCTCCGTTCTGGTTTCTCAGCTCTAGGCATTCACTCTTGAAGTGTCCAATTACTCCACACTCATGGCAGGTTACCATGACTTTCTGATGCATTACGAGAGTGGGAGCCTTGCAATCATTGGCTTTGTGTCCGACCTTTTGGCAGTTTCCACATTGAGTGGGGCAGGGTCCATTGTGGTGAAACCGACACTTGTTGCACTTGGGTAAAGTCTCTGCATATCCTTTCTTTTCACTTGGTCCAGCAATGTAGGCCCTAACCACTTCATATCCTTCGTTTGGCTGTTGATCTTGATCTTTCCTTTGGTTGTCATCCCTTTTCCTCTTGTTGTCGTGGTTACTGTTGTTGTTGTTGTTGTTATGGTCATTGTTGTTGACAGTAGTTCTATTTCTTATCACCTGATCCATAAGCTTCTTAGACATCCTGATTGCCTCGTCTAGTGTTTGTGGGTCAAAAAAAATCACATCTCCGCGGATGCTTTGAGGTAGTCCACCAATGAAATTTTCTAGCAGCTTTTCCTTATCTGGGACCATAGTTGGACATAGCACAGCCAACTCCTGAAACCTCCTGATATATGCCTCGATATCATCACCTGCTGTCACTAGCTCATAAAACTCCGTTTCCAACTTCTTTATTTCAGTGCGTGGACAGAATTTCTTAGTCATCAACTTCCTAAATTCGTCCCACGTAAGCTTGTGAGCATTTTCCATTCCCATGGGTTTTGCATACGAATTCCACCACGACATAGCTTCCTCAACAAGTGTACTAGTAGCAAACTTTACCTTATACTCCTCTGGACAGTTACACAGAAGAAACACAGATTCAATCCTTTCGAACCAACGAATCATAGCAGTGGCTCCTTCAGTGCCTTTGAATTTTGGGGGATCACCACTCTTGAAGTCCTTGTACGTACATTTACGACCATTAGTACCATTAACAGCTAGCCCTGTAGCTTCTGTTGTTTCTGCCCTAGAAGCGGCTTCAGCAGCCCGTGCAGCTACGGCCTCTCTTTCAACTACTAGTGCTACCTCTATACTGTCGGCAACAAGCTTTCTGATCTCAGCTGGTGTCATAGTAGCAGTAGCTCTCTTGGGTGGCATGATTCTTCAAAACAAGAAAAGAAGAGTGATACGTAAATAAGACGTTTCCGAAAAGTAGGTGTCCTAAGTGGCTTTCCATAGAATGAAAGCTTGAGGTTGGGTTATGATTAGCTGGCGTGCTTCTAGGCGGTGGTTCACGGGGTGATGTAGATATGAATGTTCTTGCAACGATTGAATACACACATATGAATTTTGAAACCTTTAGAAATCGAGTAGAGAATCAACCTGGACATAATTCTATTATAACTATTCTCAGTATTGCAAAATTCATCTCTGAGTCGGACATAGGTGGTCAGCCTATGTCCCACTGTCCCGGGTCGAATATAGATGACC
The DNA here is from genome assembly GCA_021014915.2 of Artemisia tridentata subsp. tridentata. Taxonomy (NCBI): domain Eukaryota; kingdom Viridiplantae; phylum Streptophyta; class Magnoliopsida; order Asterales; family Asteraceae; genus Artemisia; species Artemisia tridentata. The sequence goes on from CP139506.1 coordinate 280,160,830, forward strand.
AGTCTATATTCCACCGAGGTTCAATGAATTTTGAAATAATCAGCTCAGTTATACTAATACTATGTCCTTCACATTTAAAGGATGTTATGAAAGACTAAGGCAAGTGACCAAACTCGAGGTCGAATGATGAAACTACGCAAGGGAAAGGCGTAACGCTGAGACGTGTACGATATGTGAGCATGCTTTATATGGAAGGCAATTATAGTAATCAACGAGAATAAGTGAGTATAATTTATCTGATTATTAGATACAAATCTCATCACATATGTCAGCAACAAATCACAAATTAGGCATCAGCTTGGCAGGCAGGCACGTGGCGGTCATAGGGTTAAGTTTTCGTGAAAGTAGCTATAGTCTAGGTTTTAAAATCACCCAGTTCTCTATAGCCAAGGCTCTGATACCAATCTGTCACACCCCCAGAATCGGGTCCAGCGGAAGCATACATGTCGCTGGGGTGCAACTCAATTGGTATCACAACACAAGTACATAGAACGGTTTTCACTTCAATCATTTAGAATAAAATTGTTTAACAAGGGTGTTGAATTTACATTGTTAAAAGAAGTGCGGAAATAGGCCCTTAAAACAGTTAAAACGGTCCCAAATGTTTTTCAGAGTCTTCTATGACCATGCCATGCCCTGTCAAAGCCTCCAGTAGCGAACTATTGCTTATACCTGAAAATACATGCTAAAGTGTCAACACGAGGTTGGTGAGTTCATAGAGTTTAGTGAAAAATGTAATGTAAAGTATTTGGATGATGAATTCCCAGCAAAGGCATCGTAAATCCACTTAGTCCCAAGTCCCGCCCATACAAGACTTGCAAGCTGTGTGTTTACAACCCACTGCCAAATGAGATTTGGTTTAGATAAACAAAGTAATATGTGGACCACAATATTTAAATACATTTGGTTTGACCAGTACATTCGGTTACGTGACCAATTCATTCAGTTATGTGACCAGTTCATTCTGTCATGTGACCAGTTCATTCTATCATGTGACCCGTTCATTTTGTCATGTTACCCGTACATTCGATTATGTGACCCATTCATTCTGTCATGTATGTACATAGTGGTGGAGCCGGTTCATTAGGTTAAGTATACATGTATGAATAATTGTTCAAAGTGCTTGTGTCCATGAGTAATAAGAATTAAGTGTGTAACAAGTGAATATACAATACATTCGAATGAATAACAAATTCATAAGTAGAGCAAATGATGGTTTGACTAAGCAAATGGCATATTCAAGTAAATCAAGTATACATTTAGATGAAAATGAGCATGTAATCTCCCCCGAGAGTTTAGAAACTAAGTAAACAATTGAAAACGGGGCTATGAAAACTCACGGTAATCCTTAAAAGATTAAGTGCTTGTGAAGGTAAATGAAAATAATTGAGCATATATTCTCCCCCAAAATATAATCCAAAACGTATAAAGGTAGGGGCTATGGAACTCACCTGATGCGCTAGCAACAATGATAATAATGGATATGTTGAAATGAGGCTCGGTCTCTAACCACGACCTAATATGAATGATAGGATCTAATGTAAGCAATGAAATGATGCTACACATGCAAATACGTATGTTATCGATACCACTCGTTAGTTTTGAAAATAATGTTTATCATCGAAAAATACATTTTTGACGTCTCGTTAAGTTAATAAACATTTTTCGTGTAAATATGTTGAAACGGTACTCCACGATCCTCATTTGGTGTTTTATCGGTAAATATAATGTTTTCGCCGCAAATTAATATTTTCCTTTACTTTGTGAAAATATGCCCAAAATGGCTTCGTGAAACTAGTCGCGAAATATTGTACGTTAAGTGTTAGTGATTAAACTCGACGTTTTTGAAAACCTTGCAACAAAATCTTAATGTCGTTTCATTTGACTTTTGATCAAACGCGCCTCGATCATATAGAAAATCGGCTATCAACTTAGTGACTTGTAAAAATACTAGTTTCTATACTAGACTTTATTTTCTATTATAGTGCTGTCAAAATAGTTTTATGAATCGTCGGCTTCAAACATGTATATCTCGGTCGTTATAAGCTCGTTTTCCACGTTCTTTATATCCACGGCTTCGTATAAACATGAACTAACATGTTTTCAGTAGGTTGGGTCGTCTAGATCATGTCTAACGCCTCGTTTTGTCCTTTGAATCTCGGCGAACAGCACGCTAAATTTTCAGAAAACTAGTTTTCGTCGCCTAACTTAGAAAAATCATATCTCCTTCGTTATAAGTCGGTTTTTAGTGATTCAAGCGGCCACGGTTTCGTTTTTGAAAGAAATTTCTAAGTCTTAAGGCCAAAATAGTCCAAGAGTTACTGATATTTCCAGATTTTGCATTTTTGGACAGTAGGTTATTTAGATTGTTAAAAACTCATTTTCTTGGTTCTAAACTTGATCATACCACTTCAAATCAACTCCACAAGTTCGCAAATCCTACCATACACCTTCTTAGGGTGTCATGGGGTCCTAAACATCACCAACAATGGTGGATCTCATGATGATCATACTAAAAATCCATAGATCTATGTTTATAAAGAAAAATATGTAACAAGTGGTATGTATAACATAAACTTTGCATACTAGCTACTAATAAAACTTGATAATACATCAATATATAGGTAAAATGAAAGTATGAGATGATCAAAAAATGTTCTTGAGCTTACTTGAATTATGGAAGAGTTATGGATGAAAAATGCTTAGAACATTGGGGTTTTTATCACAAAACCCTAACAAGGAAGGTAAATGAGACTTGATTATGACTTTAACTTGAAAATTTGATGGATCTTCTCTTGTGTTCTTGGTTGGGCCGAGCAAGGAAGGAGAAAAAGAAGAGAGAAAATATCTTGATTTAGCTAGTTGAATTTGTATGTGTAATGTTATGAAAATAAATTAGGGAACATGTGTACTAATGGCATTAATTGGATTTGTCTAGCAAATTAAGAATTCTCGGCTTATTAGGGAAAGGGGGCGCATCACATGGAGAAAAAGGTGAGAAGTTGGCTAATTAAAGCCTTGTCCCTCCCCCCCAATTAGTATGTATTAGCTTGTTTGGGTATACATTAGGTGTTATCGTGTACCGAGTTAACTCAAAATAAATCGTGACGAGGTAAAATAAAATATGAAGAAGTTGTAAAAATTGTAAAATCATATTCCTTGCAAGAATCGGGTGTCAGAATAGTTATCGGTTTAAAATATCGCAAACCGACAGAGTTATAAGCTCCTAACGGAAAATATAGCAATTGGTTTAAAAACACCAGGTAAAATAATAATATAATCTTTATATCATTAAAATTAGTATGAAAATATATTAAGATCATAGTCGGGAGTATTGGGTATAATATTAGTAGTAATGACTGAGTGGTAACGTTTAATGAATAAATGAACATTCGTAAATTGAAATAATGCATATCCGTGCATGAACTAATATACTGATGATGTTACTGATGATATGTAGACTACTCTAGTCTATATGATGTGTCCTTACTGATGATGCATGATTACGCAGCTAAACCATACTGGTTACGCGAATTTGAATACCCATAAACCTAGTTTACGTACTGATGAATAGTGACCATTGTTGGGAATTCTGCTAAGGAAGAATTCTGCTGATGGTTACTGCTGACGGATTCTGCTGAAGGCTTATGGATTCTGCTGATGACATAGTTTCTGCCGAAGTATTATTTAGAGTATTTAGTTTCTGCGGATATAGATATTCCGTATACTTATTATAGTTTGTTATTCTTGAGGATATGCATGAGTTTTATTAGGAATGTATTGTGCATATCTTGTTTAGTTTTTAGAATATACGTTTCTTGTGAAACGGTTTAGGGTTTCTTCTTCTAGGGTTCCTTGTCTATAAAAGGAACGCGTCTTTATGTATTATGTAAGAGTTTAGAAAAAACAACTTTAGTATTAATCAAAGATCCATAGAGGATCAAATTGTTCTTAGTAATCGTGTTCTTACTTGTGTTTGTTTTCCGCTATAGAATACAAGTAACTTAGACTTTCTTTTAGTGTGTTTGTGATTACATAAACATTACTAACGATCCACGAGCTCACGAAGATCTATCAAGGTCTTTAGGTTCAACAAGTGGTATCAGAGCCCATCTAGGATCATAGTAACATTGATTGCATACGCAGCGGAATAAGAACAACACAATCAACATCACTAACAAGGTTGTTTTTATTGAACATAAAATTAAACCTACTACAAACTACTACACGCTTAATGCGTTTCAATCGACTCTCATATGAAAGACGATCTATTTGAATGGATTAAGAGATGTCTTTTAACCTAGACGCCTACCCTCTTTATATAATTGAGGGAGGTTACAAGAAACCCTAATCCTAGCTTACTAATAAAGCTAACTATTATATATTAGGTCCTTATTTTTTCTTCTTTCTTCATTCCTTGCTCGTGGTTTTGTAATCATCAAATCTGTAATTCCCAACAATCTTCCCCTATTTGATATTACAAAACAATCTGCATAAAGAAACAATACTAAAACATGTCATCACAAATAATAAGCTGCACATCATAAATCATCTTCCCCTTTTTGTAATCATCCAAATAGGGGTCTTGTGCAACTCGTAAACGCTTTCCCTTAAGTGATGCATGTAGATGATAAGTATATGATCAAAAGCTTCCCCTTAAAAATATACTAACCATCTCATGAATCTTGGACTCAGTAGCATAGATCATTTCTTCCTTCAGTACGAAAAGACATCATGTAACAAAATGTCTTTGGATAATTCTTGTAGTCAATATATGCATGGCGATCACATGCAATGGCCGATAGTCTCAGTGAGCGTAGACGGATCAACCAGAAACCACTCAATGCTTATGATTACTAATTTTGTGTAATCATATCATGACCTGTATGGTATCATATGCCCCCCAAAATATTTGTAAAGCGCGTGTAACTGTTCCAATTAAGAATTATCCCAATGAACTGAATCTCCAAAACGAACAATGCAACAAATGTCTTAATCCTAATATGATTTAGTGCGAACAAGACATGTTTACTACACTGCAGTTATGGGTCTTGGGGTCCCGGACCATCCTCACCATAATCACCCATTTGATCCCAGATCAAACCCTATAATAATGCGTGTGGTCCCGGACCTTCCATGACATCATTACGTTTGGTACTAAACAGCTCGTAAACACCAAATCAAACAAAAGAAACCAAGCCATAAGCATCACATCATCCAAAATCCAAGGGCGTCTGAGGACCTACTAAATTAAATATAATGAAATAAAATATATCGAAACCAGCACAAACTGAAGCCACCAGCAGGAACCAATCAGCAGAAACCAAACAACTATCAGCAGGAACCCACCAGCAAAAACAAAAACAACCAGCAGGAATCGATAATTTTTTTTTTTTTTACGAGCAGTAGAATCAATAAGCCTGTGAGAGGTGAATCATGGAAAATAATGGATTTGATGTCTCTTTACCAATAGCCATCACTACTGGAGTAGCCAAATGTTTAAGTTCGAAAACTATGGTACACTGATAACCATCTGATTTATTAGCAAATCAGCAACTATAAACGGATTTGAGATGTCTTTACCTGTAGCCGTTTGCTCAGGACTAGCCAATTCTTTGGTTTCAACTGAACCTTGGTGAATTGAACACCAAATATGGATACCAAATGTCTTTACCACAAACCATACTTTTGTGGACTAGCCAATTCTTTGGATCCCAGAAAGGGTTACATCCATGGTGAACTGAAAACCATTTCAACTCTCCGGAATAAACCATGGGTGAGTTGAAGTACCCTATAGCTTTTAGCAAGCTATTATAGCTATCAACAGATTTGATGTGTCTTTACCAAAGTTGTACCCTTTGGACTAGCCAACTCTTTGATGGACACAAGTCACATCTGGTGAGTTGATAACCATCAACAGAGTGATATACAACAAACCTGCAGAAAAGTTAGTACACAAATATACAATTTTTTTTTTTTTTTTTTTTTTTTACTAAGAAATAAATGAAAGAAAGAAAAGAAATTTAAACTACAAGAATAATACAATATACCAGAATCAATGAGAAGCTTTATGTTGTAGAAGCTTAGCCTTGATAAACCCAACCAATTGTTCAGCATGTGTCCTGTCATTAGCAACTGGATTTGGAGGAACTTCCAATTTCCTTTGAAGCATACGATTCATCAGCTTCATAGACAATGGATATTGTTGATCAGAAAACATACACACTCTTATCCTAGACTCAGTCTCCACCACATGGACATTGGGGATGGGATAAAATCTCCAAGCATCAACTTTCCACCTATGGGAATTCTTCCAAATTGAATATCATTTCCCATGTGGAGTTTGAGAGTCAAAGAGAACCTGAAGATCTCCCAATAGATATAAGCCAGCACCTTGTGGTGTATGTGTAGCATAATACTCAGTGACCAATCTATGAAGAGTCTGCAGATCTTGCCTATCCACCAAATGAAGAATTTCTTGCAAGAAAGTGAAATTCTTATAGGATTGATCTTGCCTATAGATAGTGTTAAGTTATCCATCTGTTATAGTCCATCTGATCAACACATTGTATGAACCTTCAGGAAAAGTTTCAGAAGAACCCTCTTGAATAAATGTATCATCAGTAGCTTCTAGGTTCACTTGCTCAGAAGAACTACCCTTGTGTGCTCTAAGGACCTTCTTAGCCAATCTTACTGATCTTCTACCTGCAACATGTTTGCCTATATGTGCCATCCTCTTCTTCCTTCTACCAGGTATGTAAATCCCCATAGAAACATCTTCAGCAGTAATAGAAGAAGTATCTTCAGTAGGAACAGAAGAACTTGGAACAAAACCCCCTGCTACATGTAACCTCTCAGCCGTTTCCCTGTCTTGTCTACCCTTAGCAGCTGCCTGTTCAGCTTGTTTAACCTTTTCTGCATTATAGTTTGACAATGGTGAATCTTCATGGTCAGTAGATGTTGCAGCAAAAGGTTCAGCAGAATTGGGTGGAGCTTCAGAAGAAACAGGAATCCCAGATGGTTGTCTCTCAGAAGCTTCATCAGCAGAAATGGTAGAAGTGACAATAGGCTCAGCAGATTGTGTGACTTCAGGAGTTTCTGCAGCAATAACAGTAGAAGTACTCAGATGTACTTTATCTCCAGTAGATGAAGTACCTATCTCCACTTGCTTGAGTCTTTTGGTACTTGGAGCTTCCATACTATCAGCAGTCCTCTTAAGTTGAGTAGTAGAAGAGTGAATAGACTTCATAATCTGATCATAAATTCTATTCAAATCAGAATCAGACAAAGCCCAAACTTGCTTCTTTGTCAAACCAGAGCTATATACAGAAGTATACTGATTATAGACCACATTTCTCTTATATTGCCTCTTTTGTGCCTCAGTCTGGGGTCTATCTCTCTTAGCTTTTGCTTTCTGAGCAGCAATAGCCTTCCTCTTTTCAGCTGCAGCTTGCTTTCTTTGTTTACCAAGTGCCATCATCTGTGCAGCAAAGTTGTCACTATCAAAGTTCGCTCCCAGTATGCTTTGAGCCAAAGTAGGATTTGAAGCTGCTTGTAAAGTGTAAGAATCCCATTGCTCATCAGTAAAATGAACTGATTGAGCATTCAGTTCCCTTTGTCTCTCAGCAGATAAATTTGAGGTGAACTGGGCTTCCATCTTGCTTGCCAAAGCTTGACTTTTCATCATATCTTCATATTGTTTCCATATTCTAGTTTGCTCTTTCCTCTCTTGATCAGTCACAAGATCTGGACCTAGATCATCATCATCCAAACCTTCTTTCTCATGACTAGCAGAAACTTCAGTAGGAACATGAGGAGCAGGATCACCAATAGAAACACCATGACGAATATTAACAGTTGGGACTGTGGTAACATCCTCCAAAGGAATCTCAGAAGAATCATCAGCAGCAACATTTTGAGAAGAGCCTTCAGCAGTATTAGGAGAACTTTCTGCATCAGGAGTCAAGATAAAAGTTCTTCCAGTAACAAACAATGCAGCAGATGTTGGAACATTAGCTTGAATGTTATCATCATCAATGTTAGCTTGAATGTTAGCTTGATCAACATTCATACTTGACTTCTCAGAAGTCCCAGCTACATCCTTGCTCAAGTATTGTCTTCTTCTTCTCTGTCTAGAAAACTGAATATGCTCCTTTGGTTTTGATGATTCAGCAGCTCTAGCCAATAGTTCAAGAGAATCCATATAACTATCCTCCTGCTCTTCATCAGATGCAAACACAAACTTTCTTTTCTTTTTCTGCCCAAGCTGATCTTCTAACTCCTGAACTCTTTTCTTCAATACTACAATCTCATCACCAAGTGATGATTTGGTATCTGCAAGCTCCTGCTTCAATTTCTCAAGTTCTTGATTATTCCTGTGGAGCAAATTATACAGAGAAGTGAGAGTAATAGGGTCCTCTGCTCCACCAGCAGATTTCTCAGTGGAATTGGGAGCTTCATTGGACCTTTCAGGAGTAACATGGGCATACTCAAAATTATGAAAACTATCATCAATGGGCTCATTTTCAGGACTAGGTGTAGGTGGTCTGGTAGTCTCATGTTCTAATGGTGTAGGTACGTGAGTGTCAAGAGACTGAATTGTCTCTGCAACCTCAGTAACTGGCTCATTAAGAGCAACATGAGTTTGTGTTGGAATAGGACTGGGTGAAACTTGTACAGGTGAAGGTGTTGGTTGGTCAGGAGAAACATTAGATGCTTCAGCAGTCATGGAGGGACCCTCATCCCTTTCCACTGATGGATTACCATCAGCAGTATTGCTTGGGATTGATGGAATACCATCATCAGCAGCATTGGGAGAGGATGGAGCACTAGCAGCATTTTCATCAGCAGCATCATCATTGCCATGGGGCAACATAGCTGGTAATAAAGGGTGATGTGCTCCATCATAATGAGTTTTCATTGAAGAAAACAGCTTAGCACTAAGGTATCCTATGGGATAGTGGGTTCTATCTTGGGTGGTTAGTGGTAAAATAATTTGTAGAAACCTAGGGTACATTAGAAACTTATGCTTTTTCCTTTGAATATTTTCTATCATATTATCAAAAATAAACTTAGAAAAATTATAAGTTAAACCCTTTGATAAACATACTATACCACAACCCAATTGGGTAGAGAACTGATCCCATCCACCTAACTTGTTACTGATGCACTGAAGCAATGTGTGCACCAAAAATCTCCACTTTGGGCAAAACTTGTTCTTGAGCCACATGACAGTATTCGTACTTTGATAACCAACTTCTCTCAGCCCAGCAAGAATCTCAGTAGTATTGGTGTGATAAACACCATCTTCATCATCAAGTTGTAACCTTGTCCTTATCAGCGACTCGGTCACCACATATTCTTTTCCATCAATCTTAGCAACAATCTCTGTTTCCGAACGTTTTGTAGCAGATGCCCAGAATTGCTTGACTAGGGACTCATGCACTATATTTGGATACTGAGTTAGTGCAAAATGTATCTTGGACCTCTTCAAGAAATCCACCATCGGTTCATAAAGCTCATGCCCCGTTGCGCTACCCAGAAAGGCAACTTTATTATGATCTTTCTTGAATTGAAGTTTTTCCATTGAGAATCGAAAGGATGGTGAAAAAGAGTTTGAATTGTTTAAAGAGAGAATAAGTAGTGGGTTTAAGTTGAGCGAAGATTGTGTGAAATAGGGTAAAAATAGAAGTTACCCAATTTGGTCAATAAAATCGGAGAAGTTTGTTGACCAGATCTAACGTGGCAAGTAACTTCAATCTTCAAAATTAACTCTTCAGCAGAAATGATAGTCAATCTGCTGAAGTGAGAAGTGAATCAGCAGAATCAACTCAAGAGTAATAATATCTTCAGTAAAGATCTTGAGTTTTAATTTGCCACCCAACTCGCATTAATTACCATTAACACTTGACTTCGCCTATAAAATAACCCCGAATCCCAATCCGCACAAATCACTTAACCCTAATTTACCATCAAACATTCATTCAACCAAGATCACTCGTCAACACAATGAACAACCAACCCAAAGTAGTCGATCTTACTTCTGAGTCATCAGCAGACTCAAGAGATAACATTCCTCAATCATCCCCACAACCTTTCCATAGAAGGTATGGGCTTACTAAAGAACAAGCCCGCAAGAAAAAGCATGATGTGGGCTCTTCAAGTAGACCCAACAATCCACCCAAACCTCCATCATCATCATCATCATCTGAGGATAGTCGTCCTCTATTTCGATATCCCCACCAAGATGAGCCGCGTACTTTGAAGTCCCCTTTTCTCCCTTCTTCGGAGGATGATAGTGTGGTGGATCCAAATGATTCACCTAGGGGTTCTGATGATTCCACTGACCGTCTGGAGCCCATCTTCAATAGATTGGTAAGAGAAGAAGAGGAGAGGGAAGCAGCACCAACCAGGGAAGAGAATCCCCAACCTTCACAACCCCAACCAAGGCCACACACCAGAAATCCACCACTCCCAGTGACAAGGGAGGTGGTTATTGGTCTTCCTGCTCCAAGGACTGGTGTTGCATACCATAGAGACACAGGAAAGGGCAAGGGTGCAGAGGTGACTGGAAAGGGAAAGGGTAAAATGGAGTAGGTGATGATGAGATGTTGCCAAGGACCAAAGATATAAAACTAGGTTCTTCAGCATCTTCAATCATGTCTGTTAGTCTTCCTGGTGCAGCAATAGATGATTGGAACTTGTGTCTGTGTAGGTTATCTTGTATAGGATTGGTCTTGTTGAAATTGAAGTTGTTTGTTAAATGTAACTTCCTTGAATGAATGAACAACTTGCTCTTTATTTTGCAATGATTTGCACTTGTATTGTTCTTCAGCACTTCCATTCAGTAGAAACAATGACCATGTCCTATTTAAGTAATCTTGATTAACCTCAACTAAGGATCAACAATATCAAGGCAATCTGCAAAACAGACACATAACGGCAAACAAACCAAACCATACAAACTAAAATACATTAGTGGATTAGTGTGTTAGCAAACATAATCAATAATCTACAAAATATTACAAAATTTAAAAAATTTTACAACAAACAATCCTCCCCTGAGGCATATGCCTCCCCTGAGGCCTATGCCTCCCCTCAAACATAGCATTTAAGGGTTAACCATCCCAATATGGACCACTAAGTGTTGAAACCTAGGTCCATCAAAAGCTTTAGTCAGTAAATCAGCCACATTATCATCTGTGTGAATTTTAAGCACCTTAATCAAATGTTTTTCATATGCATCTCTTATAAAATGGTGCCCTATCTCAATATGCTTAGTTCTATTATGAAAAACTGGATTTTTAACTATGCATATGGTACTTTGGTTATCAATAAAAATTGTGGTGTTCATGAAATTAAACCCATAATCCAACAATTGATTTTGTATCCAAAGAACCTGTCCACAACAATTGGCAGCAGCAACATACTCTGCTTCAGTAGATGAGGTAGCAACAATGGTTTGTTTCTTGCATTGCCAAGAAATCAATCTTCTTCCAAGAAATTGGCAACCTCCAGTTGTGGATCTCCTATCCAGATTTGCACCAGCATAATCACTATCACTATAAGCTTCCAACTTGAAAGGAGACTCTTTTGGGTACCAAAGACCTAACTTGGGTTGGCCTTTGAGATACTTAAAGATCTTCTTGACTGCATTCAGGTGGGAAGTGAGTGGTGTGACCTGATGTCTAGAACAAGCACTCACAGCAAATGTGATGTCTGGCCTTGAAGCTGTCAAGTACATTAATGAACCAATCATGGACCTGAATAGGTGAACATTCACTGCAGCATCTGGTTCAAGATTATTCTTTGGTTTGGGAGCTTCATAAGGTGTAGTGGTAGGTCTGACATTTTCCATATCAAACTTCTTTAGCATGTCTTTAACATACTTGTCCTGACTAATAAAGATACCCTCTGGTTTCTGCTGAACTTGTAGACCCAAAAAGAAAGTGAGCTCCCCCATAGCACTCATCAGAAACTCTCCCTTCATTAATTCCTCAAACTCCCTGCACCATGCTTCTTTAGTGGAGCCAAAGATAATGTCATCCACATAAACTTGTACAAGAATGATGTCCTTGGAATTCTTCTTAATGAAGAGTGTTTTGTCTATAGCACCTCTTCTGTATCCATGCTTCAGCAGAAATGCTGAAAGCCTAGCATACCAAGCTCTTGGTGCCTGATGTAGGCCATAGAGAGCTTTGACAACCCTGTAAACATGCTTTGGATTGTCTGGGTCTTCAAAACCTTTGGGTTGAGAGACATAAACCTCCTCAGCAATTTCTCCATAGAGAAAAGCACCTTTGACATCCATCTGATAGACCATAAAACCCATATAAGATGCATAGGCCAAGAAGATTCTGATGGCCTCAACAATAGCTACAGGAGCAAATACTTCAGTATAATCAATGCCCTCCTCTTGTCTGAATCCTTGTGCCACCAATCTTGCTTTGTTTTTAACCACAATACCCCTGGCGTCTCTTTTATTTTTCAAAATCCACTTGGTACCAATGGCAATCTTCCCTTCAGGTAGTGGTACCAATATCCAAACCTTCTGATTCTTGAATTGTAGCATCTCTTCTTGCATTGCTTCAAGCCAGCTGGAGTCTTCAAGAGCTTGACTAACACTAGTTGGTTCCACTTGAGAAAGAAAACAAGCAAACAGACAATGCTTAAAGTCTGTGTGATTGTCCCTTTGCTGATTTGAGACATAAGAAAGAAAAGCCACTTGACCATACTTAGAACTTTTCACAGCACTTCTAGTTCTAACAGGTGCTTGAGGATCACCAAGAATATTGGATTGAGGATGAGCAATCTTGATCCTTTTGGTAGCATTGGGGTTGACTTCAATTGTGGTGTCAAGATTGGTCACATTTGGTCCAAAATCACTGTCATAGGAGGCTGAGTTGAAGATACCAGCTTTGGGTGAGTGATTTCCAAGATCAGAAGGACTTGGAAAGCGTGTATAAGGTTCCTCAAAGTCTGTGGACACACTAGTAGTCATGGGAGAACCTTCAGGAGAACCATCAGTAGATTTGGCAATATCAGCAGAAACATTTGGAGGATCAGCAGAATCCTGGTTTCCACTGAAGGGTTGTGCTGACTCCACACCAATTCTTTCAGCTTCTTGATTGGCTGCATACTCTTGCTTCTTGAGTCTAGCAAGGTCCTCTGCATAGTGTGACTCATCTTCAATCTCATCAGAAGTATCTCCTTCAAAATGGTTAGGAGGAAAAGAAGGTACAACAATAGTATGTTCATCATGCTCAGACTCACTTCCTGAGTCATCTTCCAGGGTACCTGCATTGTTAGTGGGAGACTCTTGTGTACCTGCAGATTGTTCAGCAACATATCTAGTATAGCCCAAGTAATCAGTTAGGTAATCCAGGTCAAAATACCAAGGATGACCTTGTCCTTGAACATGAGGCTTGTTTTCTAGGTATCTCAGGTTAAGGGTCTCCTCTATCTTTTTAGAACTTAAATTATATACCCTATAAGCCTTACTATGAGCTGAATACCCCACTATATACCCCTCATCTGCCTTCTCATCAAACTTTCCTAGGGGGTCACTAGTGTTCAAAATGGTCACCTGACAACCAAAAGGTTTAAGGTAATGAATATCAGGAACTTTCCCAGTGAGAAGTTCATAAGGTGTCTTGATATGAGGTCTAGTGATGGATACCCTGTTCAAAACATAACAAGCAGTGCTTACTGCTTCAGTCCAGAACATAGTGGGTAATTTAGAGTCTGCAAGCATGGATCTTGCTGCCTCTATTAAGGTCCTATTCTTTCTTTCTGCAACCCCATTTTGCTGTGGGGTTCTTGGAATGCTATAGTCCCTTTTTATCCCCTTAGACTGACAAAGTTCTATTAAAACAGCATTTTTGAACTCTGTCCCATTATCACACCTAATGCCTTTAACCTTTTTATTTAGCTGGTTTTCAACAAGGGTAATGAACTCTTTTAAAATTGGAGATGTTTCATCTTTAGTTTTCAAAAAGAATACCCAACAAAACCTGCTATAGTCATCAGTGATCACCAGGCAGAAGGTTTTGTGATCAATACTTCTGATTTGAGATGGTCCAAAAAGATCCATGTGCAGCAACTGAAGAGGTTCTGAGATAGTGCTCACAGCTATAATGGCTTTGTATGAAGCTCTGTATTGCTTCCCTTTGTTGCAGGCAACACAATTGTGTTCGTTGGTGAAGACTTTGGAGGGAAGCCCATGAACTAGACCAAGCTTAGAGAGTTTGTTAATGGTCTTGAAATTAACATGAGCCATCCATCTATGCCACTTAGTTGACTCATTCAGGGATGCTTTAGCCACCAAGCATGTCAGATCACCTTCAGGTTGGACTTCATTCAAGTTGAATGTGTATAGATTGTAGCTTCTAGGAACTCTCAGCAGAATTGTGGTATCTTCTGGTAGCTTGAAGTCTTTAGAGAGTACAAGACATTCATCCTCTGAGAAGAAAACCTTGTTCTTGGTATCACATATTTGTGATACTGAGAACAAGTTGAAGTGTTGCAGTTCCTTCACATAGAGCACATTTGCAAAGTCCAAGTTAGGTGTTCTGATGGTTCCATACCCAGTGATTTTGCCATCTCCTCCACCAAAAGTCACATTGCCTCCTCCTTGAATGGGTACAAAATCATGCATCATGTCCCTATTTCCTGACATACTCCTGGAACAACCACTATCTACAATGCCAACATCTTTACTTTTCAAAGGATGATCCTACATATACAACAAAATTATACAAATGTTAGTACACTTTGGAGACTCAAGTCATTACTGACTTGAGCCTGCCTTGTGGATCATAAGAATTAGGCCATGTAGATTGATAAGATCCACCATTGTTCTTGGACCTTCTATGAAGATTAGGTCCCTTGTAAGTCCAAAAACAACCTGCTGAGGGCTTAACAGCAGTATCCCAATATCCCATACCCATATACATTGGGTCAATAAAGCCAGGCCAATAACCATTCTAAAAATAATAACTAGTGGGTTGCACAAATGGTCTAGCAAAATATCTTCTCCTAGTAGATTGAGAATGTCTATCAGCAGAATGTCTATCAGCAGAATATCTATCAGCAGAATTGCTGGCCCTATGAGTTGCCTGTGGAACATATGGTGGTATATTCTGAACATTTTTCCACCTTGGTCTAGGTTTAGTCTGACCAACACCCATTCTTTGCTCATGAACATTACAATCCTTAATTAGATGAGATTTACTTCCACACACAAAACATTTCTTCTTATTAGAAGATTTATTAAAGGAAAAAGATGTTCCATTACATGTAGAATTATTCATATCACTAGCATAAACAGGATTGTTTTTGACACAATTAAAAACATTATTTTGTAAAGAATTAAAAGACAAGTCTTCAGAAGAAACTGTCTTGGACTTCACATCCTCAGCAGCAATTCTAACAGACTTGTAGGGTGTCTTGGGTGTAGGCTTGGGGGAGGTCTTTGTAGGGTCTGACTTTTCACTTGAATCACAACTGGTATAGGTGGTAGACCCTTGGTCAGAGGACTTGTCACTGTCAGAACAAGAGACAAAGTCAGCAGAATTAGAGTTAGGGTCTGGCAAGTCACTAGACTTTTTGCCATTCAAATGGTGTGATCCATCAAAGTCAGAGGTGTTGGTAGAAGGCATGTGTTCTCCCCTAATAGGTCCAGGCACAGCATGTAATTCTCCTTCCTTGAAAAACTTAACAGGAAGTTGATAGTCTACAGGTTCAGGGTCAAACACACTATACTCATTAGGGTCATAGAATTGATCTTTCCCTATGTAGTCACGAAACCCTAAACCAAGTTTAGTTTTTACAGACATAGAACTATTAACTAACCTGTTTAGATTTTTAGATGAATCTTTCCATTTATCAAACCTAGCCAAGCTATTGTCTAGTTTAGTCTGCACTTCCTGTTTTTCTAACACTACCTCTGCTTTTTCTTTCTCAGTACGCTTTAAATCAATTTTAGCACAATGTAAATCTCTCTCTAACACCCCTATCTTTTCATCATAAGCGACCTCATTCTTCTGAAACCAAACTTTTTGTCTTTCTAGAGTTTTTAAAGAATGTTTATAAGCCTTAACCTCTATATAACATTCATTATATTTGGGTTTCAATTCATCATAGTCCTTTTTAAGTTCATTATACCTTTCACTACAACCAAACACACAATTATGTACCTGAGATATGCCCATAAAGGCAGTCTGACTATGCTTATCCTCTGAAGAACAGCTAGCCAGCAATCCATTCACATCAGCATTATCATCATTCTCAGGATCATGCACCTTCCAGTTGATATGTTCATCCAGAGTGACCAAGGCTTTGGGATTTTCAGCATTCACTTGATTCTTCTGATAGCTTGAATACCGAACTTCATCACCAGTCTTCCTATCCTTGCACTCTCTAGAGAAGTGACCCAACTGACCACATGAAAAGCACTTGATCTTCCTTCTATCAAACCTAGCTGGATCTCGTCCCTGAAACCCAAACTTTCTTCCAGACTTCTTTTCAAACCTCTTGACATTTAAAGTAAGCATGGCCACCTGCCATTTTAAATTCATCTCTTCCAAATCAAGAGGATCCACCTGATCAAAATCCTCAAAAGCAAGATGCTGCTGATGTTCATAATCAGCAACAAAAGAGTGGAGTACATCCTCCATTACACCACTGGACTGTGGTTGAGAGTAGGAAGATGTTACTGAGGAGCTTGAACTTGAAGCCTGAGTCATCTTGTTGGAGGTGGTGCTCACAAAAGCTGAATAAGTAGGGTTTGATGAACGAATGGGGCTTCTAACATCAGGCTCAAGAGTTTTAAGCTTGTTGTAGAGATCATCAAAAGAAAGCATATCGAGACCACCTTTTGTTTTGAGTGCAATGCTCACTTGTAGCCATGATGGAGGTAAAGATCGCAGGAACTTTGCATTGCAGTCCTCATTATCTGGTCTGGCCTTCAGCTGATTCATCTGGCTCAAAATCTTATGGAACCTGTCATACCCCTTGTGAATACCTTCCTCTTCAGTTATTTGGAACTCTTGAAACTGCTGTTTCAACATTGACTTCCTCATCCTTCTTGACTCATCGTTCCCACCAAACCTAGCCTTGATTGCCATCCAGATATCTTTTGCTTCTTCCATGTAGTGAAAGTCTCCCATGTGATCATCTGGAATAGCCTGAAGGAGAATGGTTCTCACTTTATTTTCTCTTTGTACTGCAAGAACCTCTTCAGCAGATTTAGGAGGAAGAATAGTAACAACACCATCAGCATCTTTGGTGTGCTTCTTCAAACTGTTTCCTTTACGGACAATTTCCCAAAGATTCCAATCAATATTGGTGATCCAGTTCTGCATCTTCATTGCCCATAATTCATATTCTTCCTTCTTAAGGTAAGGAAACTTTGCATTGCTGTTGGTGAGATTGAGTTGTTGCATAGATGTGGTGTTTTGGTTGTTGTTGTTGTTGTTGTTAACTTCTGATTCATCGTCTGATCCAGGCATTGTTATGGTTATTGGGTGTGAGAGGGTGTAAACGTGAAGATGTTCTTAGTAACACAGAGACTCTCACGAGGCTCTGATACCACTTGGTAAAGACACATCAAATCTGTTGATAGCTATAATAGCTTGCTAAAAGCTATAGGTTAGTAATGTTTATCAGAATCCGTCAGCAGAATGACAATTTGAGATGAACACAAATAAGTACATTTTATTACTATCATTTATCCTATTAATTTGACTTGTTTTATTATATTATGTATGAGGATTGATACTTAATCGTTTACTTTTGTAATTCTCAGGTAAAAACAAGCATTTGGTGAAACTTGGCGATTTTAGACTAATTATGGAGCAAAACATGCAAGAAGTTAAGAGTCTACTGAAATGTACAAGATCAAGACAAATCTGCTCCAGATGCGCCGCATCTCACTCATTACATACGGCGCATCACAATCAAGATTTCACCAGATACGATCCAAGATACAAGAGGACATGCGCCGCATCCAAGAATGAAGATACGCCGCATCTTCTGGCGGTGTACGAATATTCCTGAATATATTAATCTTGGACCCCACGCGAAGTTAAGTCAATGCGCCGCATCTACTTACTAGATGCGCCGCATCTTACCCTCAGACAGAAACTATAAATACCCCAAGACCAGACGAATTTCAGAGCGTACAGAGCTTTAGTCGGAGAATAATATTATATACGAGGTTCGAAGACCAGAAACCTAGGACGAATTCAGACGAATAGGCAGCACAAGACACACCCGAACGAAGATACAAGAGCTGTAAGAAGGTGCTGCATGTGTTTAATTCATTAAGTAGTTTTGTTTTATTGTGTTAGTAAACTTTAATTCATCAGGATTGATGGCTTGTGTAATGTGACAACGGAAAGATTGCACTCCCTTAAAAATGCTTTCCCATCAATTAAAGTTTATATGTTGATGTCTTTGGTTACTACTTATTAGTGCATTGATAACCTCTGTGTTTATTAGTGGCCTGCGCATTTGACTGCGGAAAATAATGTGGCTCCCACGGTTGTTACTAAATTGATCACTTAGGAATAACCTTTAGACATAAGTAATCATTAAGGGTTTACTCGCCGATAAGAATAGGACCAACGAGAAAGGATTAACTACATACACTTCATATAAAACTATCAATAAAACAAGTGACAAACTACTTAATCATAAGGACAGATCTTCTTATTGTCTCAAGTATTTATCTGTGTACGTGTGTGCTATTCGCTGATTCGTGCCTATTGGTTTTGTTTATTATTTAATTGCAACCAAATCGTGCCAGTCTCTCAGGCTGAACCCCCTTGCGTTAGATTAGGTTGTGTAGCTAACTTAATATATTAAAATACTGATTAGAATAACTAGATAATACGTTCCACTCTTAGTGATCGACACTCTACTTACCATTATATTCATACTGACCGGGTACACTGCTCGTTAAGTGTGTGTGTTATTGATAAGTCGGCTAAATATAAATTTAAAACTTGAGTAGGCATTAATACTGCTAAACCGCAACGACACATCGCACGCATCAAGTTTTTGGCGCCGCTGCCGGGGAGTGAATTGTTATTATCTGTTAATTTGATTAGTATTTTAATTAGGTTTTTAATTTTTTTTATCTAACCGCTAATTCTGTTGTGTATTAGATTAAATTGCATTCATTGTACTATTTTGCATATTTTCTGTTTTGTGTGTTATTTGTTTGCTTTTATTTGTGTTTATTTTCGTTTGTTTTTTTTATTTATTTGTTTTTATTTTTCGTATTTTTCGTGTTTTGCTATCGTTGTACTGAGCTAAATCGAACGATACGGCGCATCTGATCTCTCAGATACGGCGTATTGCGTTCAATTTTTACAAAATACAACGCGTTTAATTAATTCGATACGACGCATCTTTTCCCCAAGATACGGCGTATCTGTTTTTAAGGAAATTTTTTTCTAAACATTAACGCCATACGACGCATCTGCTTCAGCAGATACGGCGTATCTATTATTTTAATTAAAAACAGTTTTCGAATTATTAAACAGATACGGCGTATCGATTTTTATCGATACGGCGCATCTTCTGAATCAAAAATCTTATATTTTGAAACGTAACGAAAATACGGCGCATTAACTTTTGTTAATACGACGCATTTAATTTTAAATAAATATCGATTTTTGATTATTAAAACAGATACGGCGCATTCTAATTTATAAGCGGCGTATCTATTTTCTGAATAAAGTCTGATTTAATTTTAACGATTATAAGATACGGCGTATCCAACTTTTTGGATACGGCGCATCGTCTGCAGATATCAGCCATTTGTATTCTTATATCCGTTTCTGAATTCATTAATTTCTTTTATAGCGAACAAATCCTACTGATGATTTTACTTGTGATGACAGATTTTGCTATGGAAGATATGTCGAAGAACGGATATCTTGCTATGGAACTCTTGCTTTTGAACTCATCCATGGAAGTTTATGATAATGTCAACTTCAATGTACTCGAGATTGATACGGATTTATTCTCTTGGGAGACCCCTCTTGAAGCTGCTTTTAAGGAATTCATGTGTTTATGCAACATTGACAAAGGGGTATTCTCTTATGATGTATTTGTGAGGTACACTGGAGATGAATTGTTGCTCTTATGGCCTATCATTGAATCCAAAGGATTGACTTGGACTACTATCGAAGAAGATGATGGGAAATTCTATCTTGCATACATGGACTCAAGCAACAAAAGCTGTGGTGGAGGCAATACCCAAATCTCTTACATGCCTTATTCCGAACAGTACTGGGGATTAAATTAAACTATCTGGACGATGAAAGAATTTATGCTGTGGCGGAATTATTATTTCATGGCAGGTTGGTAAGATTGATGGACCTCTCCCTCAATGATTGGCTTGAACTTAAATATGGTAGTCCAAAATTTGCCCCTGCAAATGAAGTCAAGCGGATTATGACTTCATGGTTGACACGGAGTTTTAGGGAGCAATTTAACGAGTTCATGGAGATAAGGAGGAAAATGATTGGAAAAGCTTGCTTTGATGTTGACCATGATCCTAACAATGTTGATTTTTCGGAGTGGTTGGCTAGTAAGTTCCATAACCATAAGAGCATGGATCGGGCTACTAAAAATGCGTTATGGGTATATTGGATGAGAGGTGAAGACGAAGAAGTAGAGAGCGACTATGGGTCGTCACTTCATGATTCAACAGTCAATGAGGGCATTGAAGAATTATTCAGAATTGACATTGATGTGTTCGATTATGAGACACCCTTGTGCAAGCAATTCAAGGAATTTAACTACCTTCTTCAAGTTGACGATGATGTGCTAACTGGAGATCTACCAGGATTCAAGACTTATGATGATTTCAAAAACACCTGGTACTACGAATGGAATGACCAAATACCATGGGTTTGGGATAAACCATGGGAATTTGAGCACATTAATCACACCTGTACACCCTTCGTTTTCAAGGATGGGAGTAGTGTTTGGCCGACCTGTGATTATAAGAGTGACGGAACCTGTAATGGGGGAAGTATAATTGGGATGAAACGGGTTGGAAACGATGTAAACTTTGAAGATTATGAGTGGTATGATAATGTAGAAGACTGCCGACAAAAAGCGGAGGCTTTGCAAGAAAAGGGTAGAATTGAATACTTGAAAGGACTTAAGGGAACATCGGATACTACTTTCTGGGAATGGGTGCATGAACAATTTGATGATTACACAAAGCTTAGTCGACGGCTACAATGGGAATTGGAAAGAGAGTGGGAGGCAATTCAAGACAATGAGTCATTAATTGATGAACTAGATGACTATTTGATTAAGGATCCTTATTTTAAGTTTGTTGATAAGGACGAAGAAGAATTCACCAAAAGAAAGTGTCAACTACTTGGGATCCCTTATAATGAGCCACCCATGATTATTTCTGAAAAATTTAAAATCATCAAATATTCTTTGGGACCAGATGAAGAGTATGTTGCGACGAAGACCAAGAGTTATACTAGATTAAGTCGAACGGAAGAAAACGTCGCAATGCTCTACGGGAACATCTTTCGGATGAAGGAAGAAGGATGGACCGTGACAAGAACTAAATGAAGAGCTGAACGTGAGTCTAACTTGAAGACTCTGGAATAAAGACAAGTGCTGGCCGGGAGACAACCCGGAGAAATTTTTATTATTCTGTTTTTGTGTCGAGTCAGTCAGGCCGCAGAGGATACGGCGCATCTCAATCCTGAGATGCGACGCATCTCCTGCAATGGTCATATCTTTATTTTTCCGCATATTTACTTTTTAACTTTAAAACTTTTTATCAGTTTATTTTAATGCGGCGCATCCCTGGTTAAGGATGCGGCGCATCTTCTATTCTGATCCGTATTTATTCCAGGCTCGATACGGCGTATCTTCTTCCATAAGATACGGCGCATCGACTGACCTGACGATTTTCATTTTTAATTTTTATGTTTTATTTTAACTAACTACTAATGTATTATGCAAGTTTGAACCTTTCTTAACTTAGGTGTGTTTTAAAGTCTTGGTGGTATTATAGATTCCTGCATTTCCTGTGGATACATCTAATATGAAGCTTAAACGTTCTCATCCACAAGAAAGATGATTTTTGCTCTTATACTAATGGAGGATCATACCGAGCAAATCTCAGGGGAGTTTTTCTGTTCTAATTCTTTTATTTTCCAGTTTTTAACCTTTTATACAAACAACGAGGACGTTGTTTAACTTAAGTGGGGGGATTGGAGAATTAGAACACTTAACACTTACTTGTCCTAAACTTTTCAAAATATGCTTAAAATGTGCTTAATATATAAAAATTTAAAATTTTTAGCATGTTTTTGTTTAAAGTCTAAGTTGCATTGCTGCACACATGATGTTATTTTCAAAAATTGTGATTTTTCAAAATTCACAAATCTATGAGTGTGCCGGTGACTTGTAAACTTTAGAACTTGGCTTGTATACTATTCGAGACCACCATAATAAGTATTATTTATATAATTGGAATGACTTGTCTAAATTGGTAAATTTCTAGGATTACACCCAAAAAGCCTATTATATGTTATGTGTTATTAGCTAACTACACTGGTTAGTTAACCCCCGTATAAACTCTTTGTTACTCTCACTTTTAGAGTAAGATACCCCTAGAAAAACACTCAGAGCCATTCCTTTCGTTTCTTACACCTTTGTTAAAATGTTTCGTTACACCCTTACACCTTAGCCTACCCTGTAGATTAAAATCCGTGGTTGGTTAATTGCTTTAGGCAAAGTGTGTTTACTTACATTACCTGTGTTCGCGTGCGTAATTCATTATCTTTGGTTAGGTCGGGAAATTGCACAATGCAATTGGAGTGAAAGTAAATATTGTATATCTTTGAGTTTAATTTTTTGTGTGTTTACTACTTTCACTATTACCGTTATTTCTGAAGTTATGAAAAATATGGAAAAATTATCCAGAATTATCATTATAGTGATGTGGTGAAATTTTACACATCTTTGTTTATGTTATTACAAAAAAAAAAAAAAAAAAAAAAAAAAAAAAAAAAAAAAAAAAATCGAAAAAATAGAAAAGAAAAAGAAAAAAGAAAAATTGGATGTTTGATTTAACCAACTTATGTAAAGTTTTGTATTAAGTGGTCGATATCACCACTAGTTGTTGTATATTATATCTATGGAATGAATGAGAGTTGGCAGTTATGGGAACACCAACTAAAGGTTATTCTTTGAATGAGATCTTGTTGAGTATAATTCGTGTCTACTAAAGTGTGTGTTTCAAGTGTTAAAGCGTGAGTTATTCTATGATATGAGTCTTATTCATGGGATGGTTGGGATAGTGATTAACCACACTTAGGATTTTAATTTATTTGTTTTGTTTATTTTTCATTTTACACCAATTTATATCCCAAATATTATACATACCCTATATTATTCTTTATCCAACCGAACCTTTGATTTATTGAGATTAGGGATTTGAGCAATCTTAAGTATCGTAGTCGTGGATTCGGCTATGTATTTATGATTTTGTCGCCCTTTTTGATATATTATTATTGGTAAAGTTTGGACCTATCTTTAGCCTGTTCGAGTTAAGGATTTGAGCAATTGCAAGTATCGTGTTCGTGGATTCGATCATGTATTTGTGATTTTGTCGCCTTTTCTGGAATTTGAGATCGATAGAGATTAAGAATGATTAACCCTTAAACCTCAAAACCCTTTTTACCGCTTTAGACTTGTTATTCCTTGGCTTTAGTGGGGGAGATGTGTATACTTGCCAAGCTTATGATAGAATATTCGTCACGACTGGACAGTTAAACGATTAGATTTGCTTTTATCAAATTATTTTATTTAACTTCTAATTCGTTAAGTGTTTAGTTGTGTGATTATGACAAAAATGAATACATGCTTAAATATAAAAATAAATCCTAATATCTTTTAGGATGCATTTTCATAAGATTAATTCTAAGGTTTACTTGGGGACAAGTAAAGTTCAAGTGGGGGGATATTTGATGAACTCAAATAAGTACATTTTATTACTATCATTTATCCTATTAATTTGACTTGTTTTATTATATTATGTATGAGGATTGATACTTAATCGTTTACTTTTGTAATTCTCAGGTAAAAACAAGCATTTGGTGAAACTTGACGATTTTAGACTAATTATGGAGCAAAACATGCAAGAAGTTAAGAGTCTACTGAAATGTACAAGATCAAGACAAATCTGCTCCAGATGCGCCGCATCTCACTCATTACATACGGCGCATCACTATCAAGATTTCACCAGATACGATCCAAGATACAAGAGGACATGCGCCGCATCCAAGAATGAAGATACGCCGCATCTTCTGGCGGTGTACGAATATTCCTGAATATATTAATCTTGGACCCCACGCGAAGTTAAGTCAATGCGCCGCATCTACTTACTAGATGCGCCGCATCTTACCCTCAGACAGAAACTATAAATACCCCAAGACCAGACGAATTTCAGAGCGTACAGAGCTTTAGTCAGAGAATAATATTATATACGAGGTTTGAAGACCAGAAACCTAGGACGAATAGGCAGCACAAGACACACCCGAACGAAGATACAAGAGCTGTAAGTAGGTGCTGCATGTGTTTAATTCATTAAGTAGTTTTGTTTTATTGTGTTAGTAAACTTTAATTCATCAGGATTGATGGCTTGTGTAATGTGACAACGGAAAGATTGCACTCCCTTAAAACTGCTTTCCCATCAATTAAAGTTTATATGTTGATGTCTTTGGTTACTACTTATTAGTGCATTGATAACCTCTGTGTTTATTAGTGGCCTGCGCATTTGACTGCGGAAAATAATGTGGCTCCCACGGTTGTTACTAAATTGATCACTTAGGAATAACTTTTAGACATAAGTAATCATTAAGGGTTTACTCGCCGATAAGAATAGGACCAATGAGAAAGGATTAACTACCTACACTTCATATAAAACTATCAATAAAACAAGTGGCAAACTACTTAATCATAAGGACAGATCTTCTTATTGTCTCAAGTATTTATCTGTGTACGTGTGTGCTATTCGCTGATTCGTGCCTATTGGTTTTGTTTATTATTTAATTGCAACCAAATCGTGCCAGTCTCTCAGGCTGAACCCCCTTGCGTTAGATTAGGTTGTGTAGCTAACTTAATATATTAAAATACTGATTAGAATAACTAGATAATACGTTCCACTCTTAGTGATCGACACTCTACTTACCATTATATTCATACTGACCGGGTACACTGCTCGTTAAGTGTGTGTGTTATTGATAAGTCGGCTAAATATAAATTTAAAACTTGAGTAGGCATTAATACTGCTAAACCGCAACGACACATCGCACGCATCAGAAACCAAACAACTATCAGCAGGAACCCACCAGCAGAAACAAAAACAACCAGCAGGAATCGATAATGTTTATCAGAATCTTGAACTTCAGCAGAATCCTGTGAGAGGTGAATCATGGAAAATAATGGATTTGATGTCTCTTTACCAATAGCCATCACTACTGGAGTAGCCAAATGTTTAAGTTCGAAAACTATGGTACACTGATAACCATCTGATTTATTAGCAAATCAGCAACTATAAACGGATTTGAGATGTCTTTACCTGTAGCCGTTTGCTCAGGACTAGCCAATTCTTTGGTTTCAACTGAACCTTGGTGAATTGAACACCAAATATGGATACCAAATGTCTTTACCACAAACCATACTTTTGTGGACTAGCCAATTCTTTGGATCCCAGAAAGGGTTACATCCATGGTGAACTGAAAACCATTTCAACTCTCCGGAATAAACCATGGGTGAGTTGAAGTACCCTATAGCTTTTAGCAAGCTATTATAGCTATCAACAGATTTGATGTGTCTTTACCAAAGCTGTACCCTTTGGACTAGCCAACTCTTTGATGGACACAAGTCACATCTGGTGAGTTGATAACCATCAACAGAGTGATATACAACAAACCTGCAGAAAAGTTAGTACACAAATATACAATTTTTTTTTTTTTTTTTTTTTTTTTTTTACTAAGAAATAAATGAAAGAAAGAAAAGAAATTTAAACTACAAGAATAATACAATATACCAGAATCAATGAGAAGCTTTATGTTGTAGAAGCTTAGCCTTGATAAACCCAACCAATTGTTCAGCATGTGTCCTGTCATTAGCAACTGGATTTAGAGGAACTTCCAATTTCCTTTGAAGCATACGATTCATCAGCTTCATAGACAATGGATATTGTTGATCAGAAAACATACACACTCTTATCCCAGACTCAGTCTCCACCACATGGACATTGTGGATGGGATAAAATCTCCAAGCATCAACTTTCCACCTATGGGAATTCTTCCAAATTGAATATCCTTTCCCATGTGGAGTTTGAGAGTCAAAGAGAACCTGAAGATCTCCTAATAGATATAAGCCAGCACCTTGTGGTGTATGTGTAGCATAATACTCAGTGACCAATCTATAAAGAGTCTGTAGATCTTTCCTATCCACCAAATGAAGAATTTCTTGCAAGAAAGTGAAATTCTTATAGGATTGATCTTGCCTATAAATAGTGTTAAGTTGTCCATCTGTTATAGTCCATCTGATCAACACATTGTATGAACCTTCAGGAAAAGTTTCAGAAGAACCCTCTTGAATAAATGTATCATCAGTAGCTTCTAGGTTCACTTGCTCAGAAGAACTACCCTTGTGTGCTCTGAGGACCTTCTTAGCCAATCTTACTGATCTTCTACTTGCAACATGTTTGCCTATATGTGCCATCCTCTTCTTCCTTCTACCAGGTATGTAAATCCCCATAGAAACATCTTCAGCAGCAATAGAAGAAGTATCTTCAGTAGGAACAGAAGAACTTGGAACAAAACCCCCTGCTACATGTAACCTCTCAGCTGTTTCCCTGTCTTATCTACCCTTAGCAGCTGCCTGTTCAGCTTGTTTAACCTTTTCTGCATTATAGTTTGACAATGGTGAATCTTCATGGTCAGCAGATGTTGCAGCAAAAGGTTCAGCAGAATTGGGTGGAGCATCAGAAGAAACAGGAATCCCAGATGGTTGTCTCTCAGAAGCTTCATCAGCAGAAATGGTAGAAGTGACAATAGGCTCAGCAGATTGTGTGACTTCAGGAGTTTCTTCAGCAATAACAGTAGAAGTACTCAGATGTACTTTATCTCCAGTAGATGAAGTACCTATCTCCACTTGCTTGAGTCTTTTGGTACTTGGAGCTTCCATACTATCAGCAGTCCTCTTAAGTTGAGTAGTAGAAGAGTGAATAGACTTCATAATCTGATCATAAATTCTATTCAAATCAGAATCAGACAAAGCCCAAACTTGCTTCTTTGTCAAACCAGAGCTATATACAGAAGTATACTGATTATAGACCACATTTCTCTTATATTGCCTCTTTTGTGCCTCAGTCTGGGGTCTATCTCTTTTAGCTTTTGCTTTCTGAGCAGCAATAGCCTTCCTCTTTTCAGCTGCAGCTTGCTTTCTTTGTTTACCAAGTGCTATCATCTGTGCAGCAAAGTTGTCACTATCAAAGTTCGCTCCCAGTATGCTTTGAGCCAAAGTAGGATTTGAAGCTGCTTGTAAAGTGTAAGAATCCCATTGCTCATCAGTAAAATGAACTGATTGAGCATCCAGTTCCCTTTGTCTCTCAGCAGATAAACTTGAGGTGAACTGGGCTTCCATCTTGCTTGCCAAAGCTTGACTTTTCATCATATCTTCATATTGTTTTCATATTCTAGTTTGCTCTTTCCTCTCTTGATCAGTCACAAGATCTGGACCTAGATCATCATCATCCAAACCTTCTTTCTCATGACTACCAGAAACTTCAGCAGGAACATGAGGAGCAGGATCACCAATAGAAACACCATGACGAATATTAACAGTTGGGACTGTGGTAACATCCTCCAAAGGAATCTCAGAAGAATCATCAGCAGCAACATTTTGAGAAGAGCCTTCAGCAGTATTAGGAGAACTTTCTGCATCAGGAGTCAAGATAAAAGTTCTTCCAGCAACAAACAATGCAGCAGATGTTGGAACATTAGCTTGAATGTTATCATCATCAATGTTAGCTTGAATGTCAGCTTGATCAACATTCATACTTGACTTCTCAGAAGTCCCAGCTACATCCTTGCTCAAGTATTGTCTTCTTCTTCTCTGTCTAGAAAACTGAATATGCTCCTTTGGTTTTGATGATTCAGCAGCTCTATCCAATAGTTCAAGAGAATCCATATAACTATCCTCCTGCTCTTCATCAGATGCAAACACAAACTTTCTTTTCTTTTTCTGCCCAAGCTGATCTTCTAACTCCTGAACTCTTTTCTTCAATACTACAATCTCATCACCAAGTGATGATTTGGTATCTGCAAGCTCCTGCTTCAATTTCTCAAGTTCTTGATTATTCCTGTGGAGCAAATTATACAGAGAAGTGAGAGTAATAGGGTCCTCTGCTCGACCAGCAGATTTCTCAGTGGAATTGGGAGCTTCATTGGACCTTTCAGGAGTAACATGGGCATACTAAAAATTATGAAAACTATCATCAATGGGCTCATTTTCAGGACTAGGTGTAGGTGGTCTGGTAGTCTCATGTTCTAATGGTGTAGGTACTTGAGTGTCAAGAGACTGAATTGTCTCTGCAACCTCAGTAACTGGCTCATTAAGAGCAACATGAGTTTGTGTTGGAATAGGACTGGGTGAAACTTGTACAGGTGAAGGTGTTGGTTGGTCAAGAGAAACATTAGATGCTTCAGCAGTCATGGAGGGACCCTCATCCCTTTCCACTGATGGATTACCATGAGCAGTATTGCTTGGGATTGATGGAATACCATCATCAGCAGCATTGGGAGAGGATGGAGCACTAGCAGCATTTTCATCAGCAGCATCATCATTGCCATGGGGCAACATAGCTGGTAATAAAGGGTGATGTGCTCCATCATAATGAGTTTTCATTGAAGAAAACAGCTTAGCATTAAGGTATCCTATGGGATAGTGGGTTCGATCTTGGGTGGTTAGTGGTAAAATAATTTGTAGAAACCTAGGGTACATTAGAAACTTATGCTTTTTCCTTTGAATATTTTCTATCATATTATCAAAAATAAACTTAGAAAAATTATAAGTTAAACCCTTTGATAAACATACTATACCACAACCCAATTGGGTAGAGAACTGATCCCATCCACCTGACTTGTTACTGATGCACTGAAGCAATGTGTGCACCAAAAATCTCCACTTTGGGCAAAACTTGTTCTTGAGCCACATGACAGTATTCGTACTTTGATAACCAACTTCTCTCAGCCCAGCAAGAATCTCAGTAGTATTGGTGTGATAAACACCATCTTCATCATCAAGTTGTAACCTTTTCCTTATCAGCGACTCGGTCACCACATATTCTTTTCCATCAATCTTAGCAACAATC
The DNA here is from genome assembly GCA_021014915.2 of Artemisia tridentata subsp. tridentata. Lineage (NCBI taxonomy): Eukaryota > Viridiplantae > Streptophyta > Magnoliopsida > Asterales > Asteraceae > Artemisia > Artemisia tridentata. The sequence goes on from CP139506.1 coordinate 280,190,273, forward strand.
TCTGTTTCCGAACGTTTTGTAGCAGATGCCCAGAATTGCTTGACTAAGGACTCATGCACTATATTTGGATACTGAGTTAGTGCAAAATGTATCTTGGACCTCTTCATGAAATCCACCATCACTTCATAAAGCTCATGCCCCGTTGCGCTACCCAGAAAGGCAACTTTATTATGATCTTTCTTGAATTGAAGTTCTTCCATTGAGAATCGAAAGGATGGTGAAAAAGGGTTTGAATTGTTTAAAGAGAGAATAAGTAGTGGGTTTAAGTTGAGCGAAGATTGTGTGAAATAGGGTAAAAATAGAAGTTACCCAATTTGGTCAATAAAATCGGAGAAGTTTGTTGACCAGATCTGACGTGGCAAGTAACTTCAATCTTCAAAATTAACTCTTCAGCAGAAATGATGGTCAATCTGCTGAAGTGAGAAGTGAATCAGCAGAATCAACTCAAGAGTAATAATATCTTCAGTAAAGTTCTTGAGTTTTAATTTGCCACCCAACTCGCATTAATTACCATTAACACTTGACTTCGCCTATAAAATAACCCCGAATCCCAATCCGCACAAATCACTTAACCCTAATTTACCATCAAACATTCATTCAACCAAGATCACTCGTCAACACAATGAACAACCAACCCGAAGTAGTCGATCTTACGTCTGAGTCATCAGTAGACTCAGGAGATAACATTCCTCAATCATCCACACAACCTTCCCATAGAAGGTATGGGCTTACTAAAGAACAAGCCCGCAAGAAAAAGCATGATGTGGGCTCTTCAAGTAGACCCAATAATCCACCCAAACCTCCATCATCATCATCATCATCTGAGGATAGTCGTCCTCTATTTCGATATCCCCACCAAGATGAGCCGCGTACTTTGAAGTCCCCTTTTCTTCCTTCTTCGAAAGATGATAGTGTGGTGGATCCAAATGATTCACCTAGGGGTTCTGATGATTCCACTGACCGTCTGGAGCCCATCTTCAATAGATTGGTAAGAGAAGAAGAGGAAAGGGAAGCAGCACCAACCAGGGAAGAGAATCCCCAACCTTCACAACCCCAACCAAGGCCACACACCAGAAATCCACCACTCCCAGTGACAAGGGAGGTGGTTATTGGTCTTCCTGCTCCAAGGACTGGTGTTGCATACCATAGAGACACAGGAAAGGGCAAGGGTGCAGAGGTGACTGGAAAGGGAAAGGGTAAAATGGAGTAGGTGATGATGAGATGTTGCCAAGGACCAAAGATATAAAACTAGGTTCTTCAGCATCTTCAATCATGTCTGTTAGACTTCCTGGTGCAGCAATAGATGATTGGAACTTGTGTCTGTGTAGGTTATCTTGTATAGGATTGGTCTTGTTGAAATTGAAGTTGTTTGTTAAATGTAACTTCCTTGAATGAATGAACAACTTGCTCTTTATTTTGCAATGATTTGCACTTGTATTGTTCTTCAGCACTTCCATTCAGTAGAAACAATGACCATGTCCAATTTAAGTAATCTTGATTAACCTCAACTAAGGATCAGCAATATCAAGGCAATCTGCAAAACAGACACATAACAGCAAACAAACCAAACCATACAAACTAAAATACATTAGTGGATTAGTGTGTTAGCAAACATAATCAATAATCTACAAAATATTACAAAATTTACAAAATTTTACAACAAACAATCCTCCCCTGAGGCATATGCCTCCCCTGAGGCCTATGCCTCCCCTCAAACATAGCATTTAAGGGTTAACCATCCCAATATGGACCACTAAGTGTTGAAACCTAGGTCCATCAAAAGCTTTAGTCAGTAAATCAGCCACATTATCATCTGTGTGAATTTTAAGCACCTTAATCAAATGTTTTTCATATGCATCTCTTATAAAATGGTGCCTTATCTCAATATGCTTAGTTCTATTATGAAAAACTGGATTTTTAACTATGCATATGGTACTTTGGTTATCAATAAAAATTGTGGTGTTCATGAAATTAAACCCATAATCCAACAATTGATTTTGTATCCAAAGAACCTGCCCACAACAATTGGCAGCAGCAACATACTCTGCTTCAGTAGATGAGGTAGCAACAATGGTTTGTTTCTTGCATTGCCAAGAAATCAATCTTCTTCCAAGAAATTGGCAACCTCCAGTTGTGGATCTCCTATCCAGATTTGCACCAGCATAATCACTATCACTATAAGCTTCCAACTTGAAAGGAGACTCTTTTGGGTACCAAAGACCTAACTTGGGTTGACCTTTGAGATACTTAAAGATCTTCTTGACTGCATTCAGGTGGGAAGTGAGTGGTGTGACCTGATGTCTAGAACAAGCACTCACAGCAAATGTGATGTCTGGCCTTGAAGCTGTCAAGTACATTAATGAACCAATCATGGACCTGTATAGGTGAACATTCACTGCAGGATCTGGTTCAAGATTATTATTTGGTTTGGGAGCTTCATAAGGTGTAGTGGCAGGTCTGACATTTTCCATATCAAACTTCTTCAGCATGTCTTTAACATACTTGTCCTGACTAATAAAGATACCCTCTGGTTTCTGCTGAACTTGTAGACCCAAAAAGAAAGTGAGCTCCCCCATAGCACTCATCTGAAACTCTCCCTTCATTAATTCCTCAAACTCCCTGCACCATGCTTCTTTAGTGGAGCCAAAGATAATGTCATCCACATAAACTTGTACAAGAATGATGTCCCTGGAATTCTTCTTAATGAAGAGTGTTTTGTCTATAGCACCTCTTCTGTATCCATGCTTCAGCAGAAATGCTGAAAGCCTAGCATACCAAGCTCTTGGTGCCTGATGTAGGCCATAGAGAGCTTTAACAACCCTGTAAACATGCTTTGGATTGTCTGGGTCTTCAAAACCTTTGGGTTGAGAGACATAAACCTCCTCAGCAATTTCTCCATAGAGAAAAGCACCTTTGACATCCATCTGATAGACCATAAAACCCATATAAGATGCATAGGCCAAGAAGATTCTGATGGCCTCAACCCTAGCTACAGGAGCAAATACTTCAGTATAATCAATGCCCTCCTCTTGTCTGAATCCTTGTGCCACCAATCTTGCTTTGTTTTTAACCACAATACCCCTAGCATCTCTTTTATTTTTCAAAATCCACTTGGTACCAATGGCAATCTTCCCTTCAGGTAGTGGTACCAATATCCAAACCTTCTGATTCTTGAATTGTAGCATCTCTTCTTGCATTGCTTCAAGCCAGCTGGAGTCTTCAAGAGCTTGACTAACACTGGTTGGTTCCACTTGAGAAAGAAAACAAACAAACAGACAATGCTTAAAGTCTGTGTGATTGTCCCTTTGTTGATTTGAGACATAAGAAAGAAAAGCCACTTGACCATACTTAGAACTTTTCACAACACTTCTAGTTCTAACAGGTGCTTGAGGATCACCAAGAATATTGGATTGAGGATGAGCAATGTTGATCCTTTTGGTAGCATTGGGGTTGACTTCAATTGTGGTGTCAAGATTGGTCACATTTGGTCCAAAATCACTGTCATAGGAGGCTGAGTTGAAGATACCAGCTTTGGGTGAGTGATTTCCAAGATCAGAAGGACTTAGAAAGCGTGTATAAGGTTCCTCAAAGTCTGTGGACACACTAGTAGTCATGGGAGAACCTTCAGGAGAACCATCAGCAGATTTGGCAATATCAGCAGAAACATTTGGAGGATCAGCAGAATCCTGGTTTCCACTGAAGGGTTGTGCTGACTCCACACCAATTCTTTCAGCTTCTTGATTGGCTGCATACTCTTGCTTCTTGAGTCTAGCAAGGTCCTCTACATAGTGTGACTCATCTTCAATCTCATCAGAAGTATCTCCTTCAAAATGGTTAGGAGGAAAAGAAGGTACAACAATAGTATGTTCATCATGCTCAGACTCACTTCCTGAGTCAACTTCCAGGGTACCTGCATTGTTAGTGGGAGACTCTTGTGTACCTGCAGATTGTTCAGCAACATATCTAGTATAGCCCAAGTAATCAGTTAGGTAATCCAGGTCAAAATACCAAGGATGACCTTGTCCTTGAACATGAGGCTTGTCTTCTAGGTATCTCAGGTTAAGGGTCTCCTCTATCTTTTTAGTACTTAAATTATATACCCTATAAGCCTTACTATGAGCTGAATACCCCACTATATACCCCTCATCTGCCTTCTCATCAAACTTTCCTAGGGGGTCACTAGTGTTCAAAATGGTCACCTGACAACCAAAAGGTTTAAGGTAATGAATATCAGGAACTTTCCCAGTGAGAAGTTCATAAGGTGTCTTGATATGAGGTCTAGTGATTGATACCCTGTTCAAAACATAACAAGCAGTGCTTACTGCTTCAGTCCAGAACATAGTGGGTAATTTAGAGTCTGCAAGCATGGATCTTGCTGCCTCTATTAAGGTCCTATTCTTTCTTTCTGCAACCCCATTTTGCTGTGGGGTTCTTGGAATGCTATAGTCCCTTTTTATCCCCTTAGACTGACAAAGTTCTATTAAAACAGCATTTTTGAACTCTGTCCCATTATCACACCTAATGCCTTTAACCTTTTTATTTAGCTGGTTTTCAACAAGGGTAATGAACTCTTTTAAAATTGGAGATGTTTCATCTTTAGTTTTCAAAAAGAATACCCAACAAAACCTGAAGAGGTTCTGAGATAGTGCTCACAGCTGTAATGGCTTTGTATGAAGCTCTGTGTTGCTTCCCTTTGTTGCAGGCAACACAATTGTGTTCATTGGTGAAGACTTTGGAGGGAAGCCCATGAACTAGACCAAGCTTAGAGAGTTTGTTAATGGTCTTGAAATTAACATGAGCCATCCTTCTATGCCACTTAGTTGACTCATTCAGGGATGCTTTAGCCACCAAGCATGTCAGATCACCTTCAGGTTGGACTTCATTCAAGTTGAATGTGTATAAATTGTAGCTTCTGGGAACTCTCAGCAGAATTGTGGTATCTTCTGGAAGCTTGAAGTCTTTAGAGAGTACAAGACATTCATCCTCTGAGAAGAAAACCTTGTTCTTGGTATCACATATTTGTGATACTGAGAACAAGTTGAAGTGTTGCAGTTCCTTCACATAGAGCACATTTGCAAAGTCCAAGTTAGGTGTTCTGATGGTTCCATACCCAGTGATTTTGCCATCTCCTCCACCAAAAGTCACATTGCCTCCTCCTTGAATGGGTACAAAATCATGCATCATGTCCCTGTTTCCTGACATACTCCTGGAACAACCACTATCTACAATGCCAACATCTTTACTTTTCAAAGGATGATCCTACATATACAACAAAATTATACAAATGTTAGTACACTTTGGAGACTCAAGTCATTACTGACTTGAGCCTGCCTTGTGGATCATAAGAATTAGGCCATGTAGATTGATAAGATCCACCATTGTTCTTGGACCTTCTATGAAGATTAGGTCCCTTGTAAGTCCAAAAACAACCTGCTGAGGGCTTAACAGCAGTATCCCAATATCCCATACCCATATACATTGGGTCAATAAAGCCAGGCCAATAACCATTCTGAAAATAATAACTAGTGGGTTGCACAAATGGTCTAGCAACATATCTTCTCCTAGTAGATTGAGAATGTCTATCAGCAGAATGTCTATCAGCAGAATTGCTGGCCCTATGAGTTGCCTGTGGAACATATGGTGGTATATTCTGAACATTTTTCCACCTTGGTCTAGGTTTAGTCTGACCAACACCCATTCTTTGCTCATGAAAATTACAATCCTTAATTAGATGAGATTTACTTCTACACACAAAACATTTCTTCTTATTAGAAGATTTATTAAAGGAAAAAGATGTTCCATTACATGTAGAATTATTCATATCACTAGCATAAACAGGATTGTTTTTGACACAATTAAAAACATTATTTTGCAAAGAATTAAAAGACAAGTCTTCAGAAGAAACTGTCTTGGACTTCACATCCTCAGCAGCAATTCTAACAGACTTGTAGGGTGTCTTGGGTGTAGGCTTGGGAGTGGTCTTTGTAGGGTCTGACTTTTCACTTGAATCACAACTGGTATAGGTGGTAGACCCTTGGTCAGAGGACTTGTCACTGTCAGAACAAGAGACAAAGTCAGCAGAATTAGAGTTAGGGTCTGGCAAGTCACTTGACTTTTTGCCATACAAATGGTGTGATCCATCAAAGTCAGAGGTGTTGGTAGAAGGCATGTGTTCTCCCCTAATAGGTCTAGGCACAGCATGTAATTCTCCTTCCTTGACAAACTTAACAGGAACTTGATAGTCTACAGGTTCAGGGTTAAACACACTATAAACACACTATACTCATTAGGGTCATAGAATTGATCTTTCCCTATGTAGTCACCAAACCCTAAACCAAGTTTAGTTTTTACAGACATAGAACTATTAACTAACCTGTTTAGATTTTTAGATGAATCTTTCCATTTATCAAACCTAGCCAATCTATTGTCTAGTTTAGTCTGCACTTCCTGTTTTTCTAACACTACCTCTGCTTTTTCTTTCTCAGTACGCTTTAAATCAATTTTAGCACAATGTAAATCTCTCTCTAACACCCCTATCTTTTCATCATAAGCGACCTCATTCTTCTGAAACCAAACTTTTTGTCTTTCTAGAGTTTTTAAAGAATGTTTATAAGCCTTAACCTCTATATAACATTCATTATATTTGGGTTTCAATTCATCATAGTCCTTTTTAAGTTCATTATACCTTTCACTACAACCAAACACACAATTATGTACCTGAGATATGCCCATAAAGGCAGTCTGACTATGCTTATCCTCTGAAGAACAGCTAGCCAGCAATCCATTCACATCAGCATTATCATCATTCTCAGGATCATGCACCTTCCAGTTGATATGTTCATCCAGAGTGACCAAGGCTTTGGGATTTTCAGCATTCACTTGATTCTTCTGATAGCTTGAATACCGAACTTCATCACCAGTCTTCCTATCCTTGCACTCTCTAGAGAAGTGACCCAACTGACCACATGAAAAGCACTTGATCTTCCTTCTATCAAACCTAGCTGGATCTCGTCCCTGAAACCCAAACTTTCTTCCAGACTTCTTTTCAAACCTCTTGACATTTAAAGTAAGCATGGCCACCTGCCATTTTAAATTCATCTCTTCCAAATCAAGAGGATCCACCTGATCAAAATCCTCAAAAGCAAGATGCTGCTGATGTTCATAATCAGCAACAAAAGAGTGGAGTACATCCTCCATTACACCACTGGACTGTGGTTGAGAGTAGGAAGATGTTACTGAGGAGCTTGAACTTGAAGCCTGAGTCATCTTGTTGGAGGTGGTGCTCACAAAAGCTGAATAAGTAGGGTTTGATGAACGAATGGGGCTTCTAACATCAGGCTCAAGAGTTTTAAGCTTGTTGTAGAGATCATCAAAAGAAAGCATATCGAGACCACCTTTTGTTTTGAGTGCAATGCTCACTTGTAGCCATGATGGAGGTAAAGATCGCAGGAACTTTGCATTGCAGTCCTCATTATCTGGTCTGGCCTTCAGCTGATTCATCTGGCTCAAAATCTTATGGAACCTGTCATACCCCTTGTGAATACCTTCCTCTTCAGTTATTTGGAACTCTTGAAACTGCTGTTTCAACATTGACTTCCTCATCCTTCTTGACTCATCGTTCCCACCAAACCTAGCCTTGATTGCCATCCAGATATCTTTTGCTTCTTCCATGTAGTGAAAGTCTCCCATGTGATCATCTGGAATAGCCTGAAGGAGAATGGTTCTCACTTTATTTTCTCTTTGTACTGCAAGAACCTCTTCAGCAGATTTAGGAGGAAGAATAGTAACAACACCATCAGCATCTTTGGTGTGCTTCTTCAAACTGTTTCCTTTACGGACAATTTCCCAAAGATTCCAATCAATATTGGTAATCCAGTTCTGCATCTTCATTGCCCATAATTCATATTCTTCCTTCTTAAGGTAAGGAAACTTTGCATTGCTGTTGGTGAGATTGAGTTGTTGCATAGATGTGGTGTTTTGGTTGTTGTTGTTGTTGTTGTTGTTGTTGTTAACTTCTGATTCATCGTCTGATCCAGGCATTGTTATGGTTATTGGGTGTGAGAGGGTGTAAACGTGAAGATGTTCTTAGTAACACAGAGACTCTCACGAGGCTCTGATACCACTTGTTGAACCTAAAGACCTTGATAGATCTTCGTGAGCTCGTGGATCGTTAGTAATGTTTATGTAATCACAAACACACTAAAAGAAAGTCTAAGTTACTTGTATTCTATAGCGGAAAACAAACACAAGTAAGAACACGATTACTAAGAACAATTTGATCCTCTATGGATCTTTGATTAATACTAAAGTTGTTTTTTCTAAACTCGTACATAATACATAAAGACGCGTTCCTTTTATAGACAAAGAACCCTAGAAGAAGAAACCCTAAACCGTTTCACAAGAAACGTATATTCTAAAAACTAAAAAAGATATGCACAATACATTCCTAATAAAACTCATGCATATCCTCAAGAATAACAAACTATAATAAGTATACGGAATATCTATATCCGCAGAAACTAAATACTCTAAATAATACTTCGGCAGAAACTATGTCATCAGCAGAATCCATAAGCCTTCAGCAGAATCCGTCAGCAGTAACCATCAGCAGAATTCTTCCTTAGCAGAATTCCCAACAACCATGAATAGTGATTTCCCTCCGGGAATGAATAGTGTTTCGTGAATAGTAAAATTTTTGAAAACTCCTCAAAGTTGTAAACTGACTTCAAAAACGATGAATAGTGAAATGATGAATAGTAACCCATGAATAGTAAATTCCCGAGATGAATAGTGAAATTTCGAAGCTTGAAAAAGGACCTGAAATTACGAGTTGTGACAAGGTTTGATCCTTTCCCAAGCCTATGGTAATCTATGTGCAATGACAGGTAGAGAGTGTTTTATTTTCCCGTTTCCATTCATGTTATATAACTTTATACACCCGAGAGATGCGAGAATCCAAACACTTTGTGAGGGGTGCTAGTATATAATTTTCGTGCTTATTTTGACTAACGTGGAATGATCATGTGTTGTAATTACTTTTATATTAATGTTAAATGACTCCAAGCTTGTATTTTGATTAGTGTAAAAGCTCATTTGCTTAAGGACAAGCAAATCCCAATTGTAGGGATATTTGATAAGGATTTATTTGGTACCTTTTTAAGGGGTTATTTAAGCCCAAAATCATATAAATATGATCAAATATTTCCTCAAATCATTTCTTTTTGTATTTTAGGTACTTGGGACGAGAATTCTGGAATTTGGCACTTTTTAGACGTATTTGGACAAAAAGTGAAGAAAACGACGAAGTCTCGAAAAAACCTGTCAGACTTGGAGATCTACGTGACGCCGTCCCTTGTTTATGAAGCTGGATTTTTGGTTCAAATTTATCACGTGACGCTTCAGAAGAATTTGAAGATTCTACAACCTGATGCCGTCAAGTACAAATTGAAGATGGGAGTCACGTTTTAAGCTTAAAAGAGACGGCCCAGAGGAATTAACAAGTGACGGCCTCAAGCTATTCCTGACACCGTCATAACGACGACTTGCGCAAGACGAAACCCTAAACACGGCGAGCTTACGGCGTCACGACCTATAAGGTGACGCCGCCAGGGTTGTAAATTTTTATATATTTTAGCAATTTTTCATTATAATTTGTAACACTTTGGAGGGCAAAACCCTAGACGATTTTCACAGCCTTTTTCATCCATGTTCAATTGAAGATAAGTTATTCGTTTAATCATTCAATATGTCTATGTGTTGTTTGATTACTTGTTTATCTTTTCTTCTATCTAACATGTTAGCTTAAGTTTATTTGTGTTTGCTTAGATCTAGTGAAACCTAGTTATTGAATATTGATTTGTTGTATCTTGTTTAGTTGATTGCCTCGCGTTAGGCTAAGAAAACTCGCTGACTTCTTATATGTAACTAGCTCTAACGTCTTAGAAAACGCAACCGTATCGTGCACTATTGGTTTTTCTCGTTGTATTTATTGCGTGAATTGCGGCTTGTAGATCCTAGAAAACTTAATAGACTTTAAGTGATTTAGGGGAGAGTAAGATTCATAGAGTTAGGGACTTCCGCACCTCCCCACGACCAATATTAAGGAATACAGCGCTTCAACTAAAATAAGGACGTGACAATTCAACAAATCAGTAGGAGATAACTAGGGAGTAATTAAAAATTAAAATTCTAGGCAGAATTGCATATATATCTCTCTCAAAGTGAATAATTGCATATATATCCTTTATACAAGTTTTTTTATGCAAATAGTACAATGGTTTTTATGCATGCTTTGGATATATATGCAATTATGCATTTTCGGAAGGATATATATGCAAAAGCCCATTCTAAGTGAACACGTTTTTCCTATCATAAAAGTTACCGCCAAATTACTTTTCTGTTTTAATTAGTTTTAATTTTAGTTTTATAATTAGTTTTTTGGTTAGTTGATTAACAATTAATTCCGTCCACTCCTTCAAAACTGAGATTTTTAATTGCTTTTCATAAAATATAAAATACAAAAAGAATCTTCAATTGATCCCACCAGAAAATTCTCAGTTAAAGCAATGAGAGTCCATATCACTTCTATGTCTCATACTATGGTGCCTCAGCCAACTAGATGGAACAAAATTGGCCCGTCAAAGATAAATATCAATACTTGGCGGGTATCAAATCGGAGATTGCCTACAAGAATGAATCTTGACTGTAGGGGTGTTGAACTAGATTCTGTGAGATGTCCACTATGTGATGAAGATCTTGAAACGGAAGATCACATATTTGTGTACTGTAATGTTGCTACTGAGACTTGGAAACTAATCTTCAACTGGTGGTGCATCACCAATATTTCAGTCAATAACCTCCATGATGTTATTCACCTGGAGGATCAGACTCATTTTGCAACAAAGCAAAAGAGGCTCTTTGATGCTGTTGTTCAAATCACAGTCTGGTGCCTATGGAGATTCAGGAATAACATCGTCTTTTCCAACAAGCGGCCTAGCAAAGATCTCCTACTCAATAACATTAAGCTCTTGTCCTTCAATTGGATTACTTCTAGATGTAAAAATTCTTGTTTAAACCGGATAGAGTGGTTTAATAACCCGTGTAACGCTCTATCCCATCTTTTGTAACTTCTCTTCTAGCCTCTTGCTAGTTTCTAATTCAATTGCCGTTCTAAAATAAAAAAATAAAAAATAATAATAATAATAATAATAAAATAAAATAAAATAAATAAATAAATAAATAAATAAATAAATAAATAAATAAACTCCTTTAATCCATTAAAGTGTAAGTGCCCAAACCTTAAGTGCCACACCGATTCTTTATCTCTCAAGTCACTCTTTATACATTTTCCTCCAACACTGTTGAGATTTAATTTAAATGTGCACTATCAATAAACCTTCGCTGTTCTCCAACACTGATGCCAATTTCAAAAAAAAATGGGAATAAAGACTTTAAAAATCTAAATATCAGCCAAACAAGAAGAACGCATAGGGATATTGTAAACTTTGTTTATTCATAGGGACACGATACAGAGACCCCCCAAAATTATAATTTGTACCCCCCACTTTTTTTCAATTTTTCATTATTTTTTTATTTTTTATAATTTTGTTTATATTAAAAAACTATAAACCTGAATGTACGAAACAGAAAATATAAAGTTTAATAAGTCAAAAGCTTAAAACTGGCAGAAAACATGGATCAGAAACTGATAAAAAATTGTATTGTACTGTAAACTGCGAGAAAAAGAAAATCTTTTGTACCTTTACCCCTTTTTTGGTGAGCCCAAGGGTACATATAACATAACCGTTATTCATAATTCTTGCCAATTTTTACAGTAACATGACATATATATATATACACATAAACCATTGGGACTATTAATAACGATGTTTTATACTTACCATTGCGACTTTTAATAATAATAACTATCCTATAATTGCTTTTGTAACTTCCATTGTATTCCAACGAAGTCTGCTAATTCATTAGTTAGCATCTGAGAGTTATTTTCTAAAGTGATTTACCTTAGTTATTAAGTTATAATAACTTGATTGGGACAACATATTTTCCAACCTATCTGTATCTATCTATGACTCCCATGACATGAGTTATATGTGTAATATTTATTTGTTTAATATAAATGCGTATAGTAAAGCTTTGTGTATTCTTATTTGAAGCATATTTCTACTATTAATATTTGGACACAGGGATACTTTATTATATTTGGTGCGTATGACCGTTATCCAGGTTTGTTTGTTTGATTGTTCATATATATAATTGTATATATTGACGAACATCTCTAAAAATTTATCGTTAACATTTAAAATGATTTGAGGCCCCGTCAACCAAAAAATCTTAGTTTCATCTCTTATTGGAGTTGTACAAGTGTAGTTTCTAAGTTTAGCTTAGAGTGGGTGTTTGAGAGAGGGTTTATGAAAGTTGCATAGGTATAGTTTCGAGTGTTAGTTTTTCTTAAGGGTGCTCATTGTTATAGGTTCAAGTTTCTTATTTCTTATTTCTTGTGCATCGTAATATAGTTACTTTTCTTAAGGGTGCTCATTGTTATAGTGTTAGAACCAAATGTAATCATCCATGTGCAGATGGTTGCATTAAACAAAGTTGCATAATCAACTAGGCCTGCAAGTCATCATATTCAATGTCATAAGAGTGCAATTCTTTCTTTCTTCAACAATAATGACATGCTTTTACCAAAATTTATAATATTAAATTCCTACATATGTCGTATTATCTACAACATAATCACATTGACACGTTAATAGAGAACTATCAACGTTTTTAATGGGAAATTTACAAAAATCTCTATGTTCCTCATGAACTTTTAATGAAGATATACAATAATACATCTACTTTTTGAAACTAACTAAATAATATTTGACTAGCTAGGTCTAAAAAAATAATTTATGCCACTGAACTAAATCCTTCAAGTCAAATTAGGTCAAGGAAAAAAATCAACTATTGTTGATGATATAAGCTTCTGACTGTTTGTGTGTTATTTATATGTATGAACAACTTCATATGATCAGTACTGCCAGAAGTGCACGCCTCATAATGATGTCTGATGTGAGCTTAATTAAAGGAAAACTTTGCCAAAAACTACAAAACATTCTTCTCCAATTCAACTCAAGTTTCTGTCTTTCTTTCCTCAATATTCAAGAACCAAGATCCAACCTCATATCTTTAAAAACTTACATGGGATTCAGTGTTAAAAGAACCCTACTTTTTACCTTAGATTCTTTGTCAATTTCCTAGTTTTTTCATGCTTGTCTGGATTACTTGGGTGGATTCTCACTGTTTCAGTTCTTTTGTTATTTGGTTAGAATATACTTGTATAGGTCTCGTTTTAGTTCAAATTGCATGCCTTCTTACTGAATAACCTTGCAAGTAGCTAGTGGAAAGGTCATATGTTTGGTTCATGACAATTATTTTTAAGTCAATAGATTCATGATCCAACTAGACGAGTGGAATGTCAAATTCAGTATGCATGATACATTTGTGTGCATATTCTATCTTTTGTACCTTTTGTATCATTTTCACAAAAGCATGTGTGGTAATGCCTAAAAGATATTATGTTGTTTGCTATCTAGTACGTTTACATGCATACTTGTATACCTTCAGTTCGATCAAAATGTATGATCCTTGTTTTCATCAGAATATTGATATACAAATAAAGTTTTTAAGGCCAGAATGTTGATATCGTTTGATACTTTGATAATCTGATTTGTGAGGATAACCTAATCTAGCCCGTTTGATATAGTTTTTATTGTAATACTCTTGCCACTAGATTTACCATCTTAAACTATCAAAAAATTTGTTTTCCTTCACTTTATCCTTTCTATCTATCAGTTTGCACATACCACATTTCCGTATACAGAGAGGCAAAAATGACCCCATTTGAATTGAAGCCCTCTATCGCTATGCTCCAACACTTATTCCTATGCCCAACCCTGAAGGTTCCAATGTTGCCTCGTCTTCTCAGGGAGCAGTCGACTGTCATACAGATTTTGAAGGACAATATGTTTGCGACTAAACTAAACTTTTTTGAATACAAACTCAGTGGGTTATATTTCTAGAACTCGCACACTCTTTTGAAGTGAAAAAAGAGCGATAGACACTATCGTTCACATCAAAGAATATAATTGTTATCATCCCATGCCAAAGACTAAGTGTGCAACTTTAATTAAAAATCTAAAGACGACGAGGAAGTTTAACTTTTCAAATTAGGTAAATATGTCGATACATTCCTATTCAGTACTTTTGCTTGGATCATGGATGCCGTCTCTTCTTTGTTGTGTTTTCAACATCTGTGTAACACTATAATATCTTCAAGGAGCTGCAAATGGACGATAATAATTAAATAGGACACCAGACAAAGTATATGATTAGTAATAGGCCAGGAACCAAACAAAAAATCAAGTTTAACAAATAACTTTTGACTTGTAATCTAGGATAAAAGTATACATCAATTAAACACTTCCATTCCATTGTTAATTAGTCTTTAACAAATTAAAAACAAAACAAAATACGTACATGCATACATTGGCGATATGTTATATGAATTGCATAAATAGTTATCTACTCAACTGCAAAGCTCAATCCAACAAATCTGATAATTAAAACCACATCAACCATAGCGTGTTTATATTGTACAGGACTAGATCGACGTCACTTGATATTAGTACTTACACTCTAGTCAACATAATATACATGCATCTTTTCTTTCTTTTTCTTGTTGATGTAATTAGTAAGCTCAATTTATGTTTCTTAGTTAATTATTTCCAAAGATCAACCTGGCAAGAAGAGGTGGATATGGAGGCACATTCTGAAGCTATTTCGTCACTCTTAGAATCACTTAAAAGCAAGTTCATGTGTTCAGCCATTTGAGCAGATGATGGAGGAGGATTGGAAGGATCATGATCATTACTAAGCTGAGAAGCAACAAACTTGTCCAGTACCCGCCAATCAGTCACTTGAAGATCTTGTTCGCTGTTTTTACCATAAAGCATGTTGATGTTCAACTGGTGGTTTGAGGGCTGAAAATTCTGTTGAATTTTGGGAGACTCTAAGTGAGGAAGTTGAAGAAAGGAGTGATCATGAGGCAAGTTGTAATGCAACTGGTCAAGCTCGGGTTTTGCCGTTAATTGATGATGGTATGAACTATTTGAAGTGTGAGGGTGGGTTATCCTTCTTGGAGATTCAAAGTTTGGCATGAATGAGACCTGATCATCAAACCAACACAATGAATCATGTTCATCCATCCTTCGTACAGTTGTTATTCGTTTCCTGAAAACCCTGCATACCACCCACCCTTCTTCCTGTTACAAACAAATTAAAGCCACTATTTCATTAGAGCACATCAATAAAACAATTTCTAATAACTTTTTAATTTTCAAGGCATATATATATGGACCATAAGAATCAACTATATGATATAAGGTTTTTTAACGGACTAAAACACGTTCACTTATGAATATGGATTATATTAAAAGTGCAATAAAAGCTTCCTTTTAGCCTAAAACTAGGAAAAGTGTACTTTATCACATGCCATTTTTATTCTGGAGTTTAAGAAAGTTGCTTAATTATTGAAATAACTTTCGATAAATTTAACAAAAATAATATTATAGCTACATTGCAAAAAGATATCTATCTAATACTTGCCTGAGTAACCCCATTTTCATGTGTTTCGAGTCTATATTCATGCATGATCCAATCTGATTTCTGTCCGTTCGGAGCTCGACCTTTGTAATACACCAATGTTTTTCTCATGCCAACCAGATTATGCTTAGAGTATATACCCTTGTCTCTTCCAGTTGCTTTCCAGAAGCCGGCTTTTGTAGCTCTATTTGTTCGAGTTCCTGTCGGATACTTTTTATCCTTGTGGCTAAAGAAATACCACTCATTTTGTTCATCGGTTCCTAGCTTGCATAATTCTGTTTAAATAACATAAATTATTAACGAGCCATGAATTGTTATCTTTCTATACATTTTTAATTAGTGCTATAAGGTTTTGCATCCATGGCATAAGTAACACATTTAGTTAGGCCGTATTACATAACTCAGAAATGTATCAACATACTGTGTTAGATTGCAAAATATTTAAGGAACCTCAAACTTGCATATGATGAACTGAAATACCTTGAAGATCCCATGGCTCAATTCTATAGAGATCAATGTCTTTAATAACATCAAGATCAATTCTTGTTGATGCAATCTTTTTCCGTAGGTAGTAATCTACAAGCTCTTCATCTGTTGGGTGGAATCTAAAACCAGGAGGAACATGTGAAAAGTTATTCATATTCTAGCTGGAACTTGCTATGTCAAAAACCTGCATTTGAGAAAATGAAACATTAATATACGGTAGAAGTGAAGACAAAAAGATCATGTGTCTTATATATTGCATAGAATTTTGAAATTGAAAGTATCATAATACGCCTTCTAAACAATTCCAAAAAAAACTATTAACATATATTGATTTGTGTATGTGACAACTAGAATTCCCTTAAAAAGCATAGACAAAACAGACTAAAAGCAAGAAAAACAACTGAAATAACTACACATTTACATGTGTTGAAAGTTAGTACGAAAAGTATTAGTCTGAAAACAAAGTTAAAAATCACACAAAAAAGAAAGAAGTTGTAAAGAAAGAAAGAAAGATAATGTAGAGGGTAAAATTAAAGGATTAAACAGCCACGAGCCAACAAGAAAAAGAGGGTAAAATGAAAAACACCAAATTTGACATAAAAACAAAAAATTCATGTCCTAATTAACCCTAACTCATTCTATTTGTGCTAGCTAAAGATCAATAAAATATTATTTCATGATCATCCCTTAACAAGATAAAATCAATGTATATTCTTAGTTCAAATATGTTGTTAAGGGGGAACTGATCTAGTTTTATCATCGGTGGGAAATTCTTAATGTTTTCACAAGTCCTGCATGTCGTCTTCCTCCTAGCTTAGATACACTTAAATAACCTCGAGGGACCGACTGACCGATTAATTATAACTTTGAAGTTCTTACTCTTGGTACCACTTCGACCCATGTATATAAATGCGGTTCTCATTCTACTTAACAAGAGAATATCAATAGGAAAACAGGAGAAATGGTGTGTACCAAGAGCCTTTGACTAAGCGAACTCGGTTTTTTTACTATATAGGTCTTTATGATAAGTAAAATCAGAAATTGTGTAATGTAAATTTTTTTTCCCATGTGAAAAATGAAATGCAATGCATTTGCCATGCATTTCTCATGAAGAAAAACCCTTTTATTATTTAATATTTAATCAAGATAAAACTACTCAAGTGTGCTTTTCCTTAAGGAAGCCACTCATGGTTTTCACCACTCAACAAAAGTGAAACCCTGATAATAATGTACAATCAAAATATACAAGAACTTTACCTTGTGAACATGACAATATGCTTCATTTTAAACAAATATAGTAGTGAAGACTAAGAAATATATACTAAAAAGGAAGTTATAATTTGTACTAGCTTATAGAGATCTAGCAAGACGATCATTCTATACCTCAATTAGAAAAGATTCTATCAATATGATGAACTACGATGAAACTAAAAAGATGACATAAGTATCATAAAATTCTGAGCCCAACATATAACTAGAATACGAAATCGGTAAATATCTAATTCGAACAACTTTTTGCACCCAAAATCATCATAACCAGAAAGAAAACCTCATTTAGAACACTTACATTCGGGAAAAAAAGAAATGGAGATGATGATAACAAATATAACAAATAAACCTTGGAAAAGATGATGTTCTTCACATAGATCAACCAAAGTTAAAAGATTATGAATCTACAAAAGCAGATACAAGGATTATATTTCTTATGAGCTAAAAGTACATCTACTTACTCGATCTTTTTGGCTTATAACAATCTGCTGGTTCTTCTTGTAAGAGGCTAAAGACAATGTTTTCAGAACAGGACTTGTCTCTCGTGAACTTCAAATCAATAATTAAACAAGCAAAAGCAGACAAAAAAGGGGACAAGAAACAAAGAGCATGCAGAAGAAATGTTTGTGGACCAAAAGAGGGTTTTATTTCTTTGGGAATTGAAGTGAAAACACCTGTCTTTTTGTTACTGATCAGATCCCAAAGAACATAAAGAAAACCCTAGTCAGTGCAAATAAAAATACTAGTTTGGAAGAATGAACACAAAGGTTTCTGTATAAAAATAAGCCGGATTGTCAAAAAATGCATCCCGGATATGACATTGATACGGCAGTGATATACTACTCAACCACCCACCACCACCAACACCAGCTACTGATGGTGATGTGTTATACCAAATTTATATACACACAACTAGCTAGATAATTTTAATCTTTTTTCTGACAACTTTCTTTGCTTCTTTCAGATATTTATGTGTTTGAGAGAAAGAGATCGAGAGATGAGTGAGTTTTAAGAATGTGATGGCATGGGATCACTTAAAGAATTCACACACAAACACACCCGACCAAAAAGAATGTTTAGGAAGATTTCCACTTTTAGGGAGTTCACTTTCAAACAACATGACTCCAATATTTGATTATATTATATACAACAGTTTTTTTTTTTTCTTTTTTTTTTTTGTGTGTAACCAAAGACAATAATTGGTAATATCCAATTTTATTTAACCACCGAAATGGTGGTCCATATAAATTTCCGCACGCTTTTCATCTTGGTAAAAATTGATGTGGGCTCAAGCGTTGATGAACGGGCTATTATGTATGTAGAGGCCCAAGATCGTGTGAGGAAATGGGTCTCACTAAAATCAGCATAACTTGAACTACGAGACTCCGTTTCAGACACATGACCAGTCGATTCGAAGCTTGGAACGAGTGGTAAACAAACTACGTCGGTTTACGGAACTTTCGGGCCACAAAACGCCCTAATTTATGAGTTATTTGCTATTTTATGTTTTTTCTCGGTTTATTGTTTTGTTTATGAGATAGTTTTCAGCCCATTTGTCTTTTAGGGCCCATTTCGACTTTGTACGCCTATTTAATAAGTGTATTGCCATAGTGGCTGATCAGTTCCAAGAAATACGAAAAATCTATTTTTGGCAATTTGCTAAGAATTGTCCCTATAATCGGTATTCAATTGAATCAGCGATTATTAAAAGAATTGTTTCTGGTATTCGTGTAAATCAACAGGTCCAATTTGTGTTATCTCGTTTTAGTACTACATCAAAAATCATTTTAAAATGAGTGAATTGCAATTACAACATGATCAATAAGGGTTGCGAAAATTTTTTTTAGACCGACTGGCATAATGCTAGAGCGCCAATACGTTGCTACAAAGCATCGATACAGGCCGGAACATTTGTGGCTTTTCTTAGCTACTTTGTCACCAATTCTCTCAAAGAGCTAGTTAACTTGTTATCGCTCGAAGACCCTTTCTTATTTATTTACATATAAATACTAGCTTCCCCCTTATAATTGTTGTACAGCTACTAGTTTGCTATTTGGTAAATTAACAATAAATCAACACTCAAGCATAAAACACTCGGTTTAGTTACGGGAGGGGATTAATAAACTGTTGGATCTTGGGTGTGAGTGTGGGTGGTAATAATCAAACGATCTTGATATATTCCTTGAATCGTGTAGAGATGACATTCAGATTGAAGTATTTTGACTATATATGCCTTGGGTATCACGAAATCCTCAATTGGATAATTCAGAAAATCACACTTAGTTTCTAAGGCACGAGAGAATTAAGCAATACACAGAAAGTTGTTGTGTTTGTTATATTCCGGAAGAGATCAATCCTAGTGTATATAACCCAACCGGAAGTTAGTTACATTCGGTTAATAGCGGTTGATGGGAAAGGTCAAACATGTTGGTGAAAAGGTGCGTCTTTTGGCGGAAAAAAGGTTTGAGGGAAAAACGGGTAATAACTTTAAAAAGCATCATACTTGTCCAAAGATACTCTTCTCAGTATCAAACAATTTTTTTTGCTTATATGGATACTGAACTTTTAATTTGAGACTTTTTGAGGTACATTGTAACATTATTACCCTTCAAATTATTAAAAATCTAATAGCAAAAATGTCACAAAAATACTTCAAAAAGTCCGAAATTGAAAGTTCAATACCCGTATAAGCAAAAAATTTGTTCGATACTCAGAAGAATATTTTTGAACAATTATGATGATTTTCAAAGTTATTATCCCTTACATACAATATAAGTGATGATACTAAAGTCACCAACATAAACTAGGATTATAGTGATTGGATACTTTAATAACTTAAACAAATTCCTACACGTACGAGCATTTCATTTTTTCTATATATACTAGATTAAAAGTCGCTCCAAACCTCCGTGCTCTATAGACTCAACCAAATTAGTTTGCGATTTCCAAAACCAGAGTTACGTGTTTTGCCAAGATTTTGTGTTCTAAATGAGCCGAACTGGCGTTGAACACCCTTACGTTTTGCCTGTACGTTCATCAATCTATAGAGTTAACTGCATTAGCTATAAATTTAGTGATCAAAATAAATTTACATAAGCCGATATACATTTCTTTCATGAGTATGGTTGTGCTGGATGTAAAGATAATTGCAAAATCTGCATGGATGGACAAGTTATTGGATACATCATTATGTTTCTCGTTTATAAATAGACTAGTGGCGGATAGTTATTAATAACAGTCGTTGATAATCTTCAACAATGGCTACGTAAAAAAGAAGGTGTGCAAAGATTGTAGTTAAGATAAGTTTGAAGGTCGTTAAAAAAAAAGGGATAAGTTTGAAGGATAATTTGACGGAATTCATATTTCTTTCTAGCTTCTTGCTAGTTGTTGATTTTTTTTTTTTTTTTTTTTTTTTTAAAAAGAAAAAAAAAAATGTTCTAAAAATTTGTTTGACAGACTTCAAGAACAAGGAAGGTCTGGAATTCAAATGCATTATAATAGTGTGGATGATATTACGCACGAACTTAATTATTCATGAGTTAAAGACTATGACAAAACGTAAATCGGAAGAATATTCAAGGGAGTAGAGAGTCTATTAGTTGATCATCTTGAGTGCTAAAGGTTTTTACTACGTTGTGGATTAAGCTTAGGCGTCTGCACCGAGAAAATCGATGCATATTATATTTTTCCCGTTTACAAGTTATTTTTTGAACAAGGATGAATATTATAGAATTCATTCTAGTATGACACTAGAAGAGACGACTTACATGATACAAGGAAGCGGTACAATCCATTTTTGGATCATTAATTCAATCAAACTATGTTAGATTGAGTTTGCTATTCCTATGAAGGATTCAAGAATGAGATATGAGTTTTATCTCATCCCATAATATATCCCATACGTTTATATCATTGATTGGCTATTACTCCCTCCGTCTCAAAATAAGTGTCCAGTTTGACTTTTCAGAGTCAAACTTGTTCAACTTTGACCTTAAATTTTTTTATATTTTTTAATACTTGATGAAAAATTATACCAATGAAAAATACACTTAAAACCCAATTCATTCATGTATTTAATTTGCATCAAGTATTATATAATACCCGCAAAAATAGAGAATGTCAAAGTTGAACAAATTTGACTCTGAAAAAGCAAACTGAACACTTATTTTGAGACGGAATGATACGACCCGGTTAGGGTTTGTATCGGGATAAGGCACCACTTTTAGCGTGTGCGAGCTCCTTAAGAAAATAGAGAGAAGAACTAGAGATTTGTTTATCTTAAACTTTGATTGAATGATTATAATAAATGATTACAAGAGTATTTATAAGACAAAGTAGGGTAAAACCCTAAAACCTAAATAGGCCATGGGCTCGGGCCCAGGCGTATCATTCCCCACTCCTTCAAAACCACCTTGCCCTCAAGGTGTTGTCTTAAAACATTCTTAATTGACTTTCCTAAATAAACATGAAAACAATACTAAACAAAGACACGTAAATAAAGATAGATTATATGACATAATCTTTATGCCATACGTTTGGGCAGTCCGTCCTCCTGCAACATTGGCGTAATCCGGGATCCCATAATCTTCTTTGAATTGCAGCCTTCGCCTTTTTCTTCTTTCGTATTCCTTTGCCTTGGACATAACACAACACCATTCTTCCGTCTTCCGCTACCCATGCCATAACACTCCCCACTCCTTCAAAAATCACCTTGCCCTCAAGGTGATACGAAGAATATGCAGATTGAGAGTCCGCTAATTCCTCGCTTAAATTCAAATTTATTTCATCCAAACGACTATCAAATTCACCACCTCCATCCTTAAGTAGTGATATCACTATATTCGACTCATCTTCGTCAACCCTACACGCTTCACCACCACCCACAACAACATCTTCCACACTTTCTTTATTTTCTAAAATTTCGCTAAACTCACTACGAACTTCCATGCTTTCCACATTACTCTCACCAATATCAAAAACACCATCTATTGCGTTATTAACCACATCAACACCAATATTTTCATCAGCATCTAACGACCTTTTAATCTCAGGTGAAGCGAATTCACTTTGTAATGATGGAATGGTATCTAATTTCTTTTCAATTATATGCACTTTTTTCTTCTCTTCAATTGCCTCAAAACGAGTCTCGACTATATGGGCTAAGGAAAAAGCTTCTCCTAAAGTTGTAGGCCTTGCCCTCAACCTCAACAGTTCTATTTGTAACGTCAATTTAAGTCCGGAGATATAAAACGATGTAAGTAAAGATTCAGAGATCCCCGTTACTCGATTTGCAAGTATCACAAACTCACTCTCATATTCGGCCACCGTACCCATTTGCAAGAGCTTAAAGAGTGCGTATTCCGCGTCCTGATCGCTGCCGCCTGATGCCATGAATAATACTCAAGCGTTTTTTTTTTTTTTTTTTTTTTTTTTTTTTTTTTTTTTTTTTATGAATAGTACCCGCGATGAACAGTACTCCGATGAATAGTACCCGATGAACTTTTTTTTTTTTTTTTTTTTAATTGGAACCTTAATCGTAGCCCTCTCAACGAGGACTCTCAATGAAAGCACCAATTGATACGACCCGGTTAGGGGTTGTATCGGGATAAGACACCACTTTTAGCGTGTGCGAGCTCCTTAAGAATTAGAAGAGAAGAACTAGAGAATTATTGATCTTAAACTTTGATTGAAATTATAATAAATGATTACAAGAGCATTTATAAGACAAAGTAGGGTAAAACCCTAAAACCTAAATAGGCCATGGGCTCGGGCCTAGGCGTATCATTCCTCACTCCTTCAAAACCATCTTGCCCTCAAGGTGTTGTCTTAAAACATTCTTAATTGACTTTCCTAAATAAACATGCAAACAGTACTAAACAAAGACACGTAAATAAAGATAGATTATTGATGAAGCGAAAAGTGTACCGCTTTTAAGGGGTCATTTAAGCCTTAAATCGTATTTATTTGATCAAATATTGCCCTAAATCGTTCCTTTTGTCATTTTAGGTACTTTTGAGAAGAAATCTGGAAAAGGAAGCATTTTGGACGTTTTTGGAGCATAAAAGTGAAGAAAACGGCAAAGTCTCAAGAATCAGCTAAAAGTTACTCTTGACGGCGTCAAGATTTACTCTAGACGGCGTCATGCTTTGGCAAGAAAAGTTGGACGTGAAATTTACTCATGACGGGCCAGTGAGAATAGCATGTGAATTCTGACGGCGTCACGCTTTAACTTGATCGAGGGCGTCACGGCTTAAATCATAAGGGGACGGCGTCACGTTCATGGTTCGACGGCGTCAAGCCTTGATAAGCCAGAATGGATTTTTGAAGAGCTAAAGAGGGACGGCGTCAAGAAGGTCATCCGGGAACCCTAAAAGCGGCGAGGTGACGGCGTCACACTCCATAAGGTGACGCCGTCATATCCAAAAATCTATATATAGTTTTCTAATTTTTTGTCATTAAGGAGGGCTTAGTGTGTGGAGTTTTGGGAGAAAACCCTAAGACGATTTTAGCTACTTTTTCAGGGCTTTTTGCCTTGAGATCTTCCATGTTTCATTGAAAGATAAGTTATCAATTAATCATTCAATATGTCTATGTGTTGTTTGATTCTATCTTATTCTTGTCTTTTGTTTAACATGTTAGGCTAAATTTATCTTGTGTTTGCTTAGATCTAATGAAACCTAGCTATTGATTATTGGTTGTTAGTGTATTATTAGTTGTATTGGATGATTGTTTATCTATGTTAGGCTTAAGAAAACTGGCTAACTTCCTATTCGGTAACTTGCTTGAACGTCTTAAGAAACATGAACCAAATGCGTACTAAAGGTTTTTATGGTTGTATTTAATGCACAAGCGAATTCTAGTGATCCCATGTTAGGAGCTTCCTAGCCGGCTCGACATAGGAGTGAAGTAGGAGCTTGTAGAGTTGGGGAAGTAAGTACGCCACCCCACGAATGGTATTAAGGAATACACCCGTCATCCACGCAACTAATACACACTAATTAACCGGTAAAAGATAGTTAGGGAGTAAGGAAATCTAAGTAAACACATTTCTCTACACATAAGTTTCTCACCACATTTTCATTTTTGTTATTTTATTTTATTTGCATTCGTAGTAAATTGGGTTAGTTGACTAGCAACTAATTCCGCCCACTCTATCAAAACCGAGATTTTACTTGCTTTCATAAAAACTATAAAAATACAAAAAAGAATCTTCCTCAACCCTTAGACCTAATTAGAATAGTCTTTCATACCTAACGAACACTATTCCCTGTGGAGAACGATCAATCCCCCGTACTTACCACTACACTATACTACATCGGTCAGGTACACTGCCTGGTGGGGTTGTAAGCCTCTTGAGATCCCTCGAGAGGTAAAACCTGTTGTAAGGTTACAAAACCACGCAATCAAGTTTTTGGCGCCGTTGCCGGGGAATAGTTATTGTTTAGGTTGAATTTTTATTTCTATTAGGTCTACTCACTAGATTCCTTTCTAGTGAGATTTTTATTTTATTTTTCTTGGTTTTCTTTAGTCTATCTATTTTCTTTGTGCTTTTGTTCGTAACAGATTTTCATTAACTATTCAGTTTGCCATTATGGAAAACGCGAATCCACCCCTTACACCTGGCGAAGTGGCTTTGTTGCGTAGCCAACTTGAGAATGAGATTAGTGAGCTCAGGGAGCTCAGTAGAATGATTGATATAGAGCTTGATTATGCCTTGAACAACTTAGGGACCGCCATATACTCAGATAATTACTTAGAACGTAATAATCTTACGGTTGATAAGTTGATTGAGAAAATTGAGGAAGTAAAGGTAGATCCTAGGTTGGATGATTGTTTCAATGAATACCCCACTAAGAAGGAGATTGCTTACTATAACAACCTAGTTGATAACCCTCGACCACCCTTTGTTAGAATTGACCCAAAGATTAAGAGAGGTGATCCCGGGAATGTGAAGATACCATGTATGATTGGGTACCAATACGTTGAGCATGCTTACATTGACAGTGAATCCCCAATCAACGTTATGTCCTCAGGCCTTTATAGCCAAATCATAAACACACCACTTGAGCCTAGGATGGACCCCAAGTGTCCAGGCGGAGTTTGCAACTTCGTTGGAAGGATTAAGGATATACATATCCTTGTTGGGAACTTTACCTTTATCACCAACTTCATGATTTTAGAAGATATGGCAAGTGTTGTTGACTGCCGCCTATCTCGCGTTGTGTTAGGTAAGCCATTTATCGAAGCATCCAATTTAAGGTATGACCGTTTGAAAGGCACGGTTCAGTTTTCTAATCACATAGATAGGATCACATATAGGATGCCTTATCGGGTTAATGAGTTTCGTTTTGTGCCTCGATTTGACATGGACAACATTGGTGCGATTGAGGACATCAATGAAGAGGATAAAGAAAAAGGCATGGACCATGTTTGGAATAAGAGAAGCCTTTATTATAAAGATTGCTTAAACCTTGGACCTAAATACAAAATTGATATGGAGGTTGTTAGGATGATTAGAGGGGCAATTGAGAAGCAAAACGGAAAAACGTAGACCCCTTGACTTTGAGTCTAGCTACAAGACTCGTTAATAAAGAAAAGCGCTTCTTGGGAGGCAACCCAAGCTTTATTTGTTTTATTTGCTTTGTGTGTTTATTTATTTGTTTGTTTGATTTTATTTTCCGTATGTGTGTTTAATTTTTTTATTATTATTGATTCATGTTAAAAACTAATTTGTGAAAATACTTTATGTTGTTTTTAACTTCGTCTTAACTACATATAAAGGTATTTTGCAAAAGATAAGTGTAAGGGAAATCTAAATCGGTTTATTAGAACACAAATTAACATGAATCGTAATAATAATAAATTAGCATACATATTAGTATTTGTTTGAGTCAAATGCTTGTATCGAGTCATAATGATGTTTTGCAGGATTTCCAGGAAGTGAGGTAAAGGTTTTTCCAGAAATTTTCCGGAAACTTAAAATGAAAATTTTTGTCAGGTCATTTCTTACGGCGTCAGGGGTTATAACCTGACGGCGTCAGATTTAATTTCCAGAAATTTTTGAAAGTTTTGTTTTCATAAAAAGTTTTTATTAAATCTCCAACTTATAATCTCCAGGAATCTGCAAAATTATCATTCCACAAGCATTATATCCTTATATATAGAGTTTATCCCGCCGATGTTATGCAGGTTTTCGTGTTTGTTTTCTCAGGTTTAACAGGTTATTTTGGACAAGGAAATGTTTTTGGATCAAGCTTATGGCGATGCATTAGTCATGGAGCTTTTACATTCTCTTTGGAAGAAGATCTAACCGTGTAATTTCATTATCCACCGAGCGAATCAGGGGAGTATTTGATTTCATTCTTTTACTTTATGCTTTTACATCTTGTTATTTGAACATTGGGGACAATGTTCATCTTAAGTGTAAGGGGAGGGTAAAAGTACGATTTTAGAGAATACAATTGCGCTTGATTTTTGTTTGTTTGATGGTACATGTGTAATAAAACTGAGAGAAATACTTGTTAAGGTAATTTTAGTGCCAAATTTAAAATTTTTTACAACATTTAGGAGTGAAACTTTAGTTCTAATAAGCGTCTCACGGATAGGAGTTATATG
This sequence comes from Artemisia tridentata subsp. tridentata, assembly GCA_021014915.2. Lineage (NCBI taxonomy): Eukaryota > Viridiplantae > Streptophyta > Magnoliopsida > Asterales > Asteraceae > Artemisia > Artemisia tridentata. The sequence continues at coordinate 280,217,312 of CP139506.1, forward strand.
ACTAGCACAAAAACCGTACCACTAAAAAATTTTCCACCCCCAAATATGTGAGGTTCGCCCCTAGAATTGGTAGGAAAAGCATTTATGCTATGATGTGTGTACCGGTAGCACTTAGATTCTAGAACTTGCGTTAGGACCATTCCAAGGCCACAAGTGAGACTACATTCGTGCAGTTAGATTTACTACATGATAAGAGGCATTAGGATAAACCCATTGTTTTACACCTGTGTTTTTGTTATAATTACATTGGCTACATTGGTCAAGTAATTCTCCCACACCCTTTGCGTTGTACTCATTTTTAGTACACGATACCCCTAGTACACCCCTCAGAGCCTATCTTTTCGTTTCGACCTTTAAGCATTTTACTTAAAGGAAGAATTTGTTACACCCCACTAAAATGTACACCCAAATCGCCTTAGCCTACCTTGTATGCACTCATTTTTAGTGCATTATTGTTACAACATTTGTTTAAACCCAAGTTAATTATCTAGATGATTACATGGTTGCTAAGTCGAGTCATATCCTTGTACATATTGTTTTGGGACGATTGGGACTCATGGGTAAAGTACTAGTATAATGGAGTAATGGGGAAGAACATCATTTATTACCCCCATATGTGCTAAATATTTTAAAAGTACTCCAAGTTTTTCGATTATCTTAATTCGAGTCATTAGATTAGTAATTGTAAAGTTATGTAAAAGTTCAAGTGTAAGGGGAATGCAATGCCCCTATGATGTATTATTTTGGATGGTAGGGCAAAAGTGTATGCAAAAAAAAAAAAAAAAAAAAAAAAAAAAAAAAAAAAAAAAAAAAAAAAAAAAAAAAATCGAAAAAATCAAGAAAAATACAAAAAAATGAGAAAAAGAAAAGTAGAAAAAAACATACGGACTACCATCCCGTTTCATTTTATGTTTGTTTTATATTTTTGTTATTTTGTTATTTTGTTTCTAGCTTAAGATCGATTCTAGTCTTGGCTTAGCAACATTGTATAGTACATGTAATTGATCAAGATCTTTAACTAGCCACCAGTAAAATATCCCTTATCCAACAAAACCGTGTTTTCCTTTTCCCTACACCTAAAGTTATAACCCATTTAAAAGCCCTCTTTGATAGTTTATCTTTGGTGCTTACGCCTAGTGGAGGAGGTTTTCGATCCTTTCCCAAGCCTATGGTAATCTATTTGCTATGACAGGTAGTGAGAGATATTATCCGTTTTCATTTATGAGATTTATTTTGATGACACTTGAGAGATGTGAGTATCTAAACACTACTTGTGAGGTGCTAGTTTGTAATCTCCGTGCTTATTATGATTGAAGTGGAACGATTATTTGTTGTAATTACTTTTATGTTAGCATTAAATGACCCCTAACTTGTATTTTGATTAGAATAAAAGCGCATTTGCTTGAGGACAAGCAAATCTCAAGTGTAAGGGTATTTGATGAAGCGAAAAGTGTACCGCTTTTAAGGGGTCATTTAAGCCTTAAATCGTATTTATTTGATCAAATATTGCCCTAAATCGTTCCTTTTGTCATTTTAGGTACTTTTGAGAAGAAATCTGGAAAAGGAAGCATTTTGGACGTTTTTGGAGCATAAAAGTGAAGAAAACGGCAAAGTCTCAAGAATCGGCTAAAAGTTACTCTTGACGGCGTCAAGATTTACTCTAGACGGCGTCATGCTTTGGCAAGAAAAGTTGGACGTGAAATTTACTCATGACGGCCAGTGAGAATAGCATGTGAATTCTGACGGCGTCACGCTTTAACTTGATCGAGGGCGTCACGGCTTAAATCATAAGGGGACGGCGTCACGTTCATGGTTCGACGGCGTCAAGCCTTGATAAGCCAGATTGGATTTTTGAAGAGCTAAAGAGGGACGGCGTCAAGAAGGTCATCCGGGAACCCTAAAAGCGGCGAGGTGACGGCGTCACACTCCATAAGGTGACGCCGTCATATCCAAAAATCTATATATAGTTTTCTAATTTTTTGTCATTAAGGAGGGCTTAGTGTGTGGAGTTTTGGGAGAAAACCCTAAGACGATTTTAGCTACTTTTTCAGGGCTTTTTGCCTTGAGATCTTCCATGTTTCATTGAAAGATAAGTTATCAATTAATCATTCAATATGTCTATGTGTTGTTTGATTCTATCTTATTCTTGTCTTTTGTTTAACATGTTAGGCTAAATTTATCTTGTGTTTGCTTAGATCTAATGAAACCTAGCTATTGATTATTGGTTGTTAGTGTGTTATTAGTTGTATTGGATGATTGTTTATCTATGTTAGGCTTAAGAAAACTGGCTAACTTCCTATTCGGTAACTTGCTTGAACGTCTTAAGAAACATGAACCAAATGCATACTAAAGGTTTTTATGGTTGTATTTAATGCACAAGCGAATTCTAGTGATCCCATGTTAGGAGCTTCCTAGCCGGCTCGACATAGGAGTGAAGTAGGAGCTTGTAGAGTTGGGGAAGTAAGTACGCCACCCCACGAATGGTATTAAGGAATACACCCGTCATCCACGCAACTAATACACACTAATTAACCGGTAAAAGATAGTTAGGGAGTAAGGAAATCTAAGTAAACACATTTCTCTACACATAAGTTTCTCACCACATTTTCATTTTTGTTATTTTATTTTATTTGCATTCGTAGTAAATTGGGTTAGTTGACTAGCAACTAATTCCGCCCACTCTATCAAAACCGAGATTTTACTTGCTTTCATAAAAACTATAAAAATACAAAAAAGAATCTTCCTCAACCCTTAGACCTAATTAGAATAGTCTTTCATACCTAACGAACACTATTCCCTGTGGAGAACGATCAATCCCCCGTACTTACCACTACACTATACTACATCGGTCAGGTACACTGCCTGGTGGGGTTGTAAGCCTCTTGAGATCCCTCGAGAGGTAAAACCTGTTGTAAGGTTACAAAACCACGCAATCAATTATATGACATAATCTTTATGCCATACGTTTAGACTTCGTGAGTCGTTTGGGCAGTCCGTCCTCCTGCAACATTGGCGTAATCCGGGACTCTCAATGAAAGCACCAATTGATACGACCCGGTTAGGGGTTGTATCGGGATAAGACACCACTTTTAGCGTGTGCGAGCTCCTTAAGAATTAGAAGAGAAGAACTAGAGAATTATTGATCTTAAACTTTGATTGAAATTATAATAAATGATTACAAGAGCATTTATAAGACAAAGTAGGGTAAAACCCTAAAACCTAAATAGGCCATGGGCTCGGGCCTAGGCGTATCATTCCTCACTCCTTCAAAACCATCTTGCCCTCAAGGTGTTGTCTTAAAACATTCTTAATTGACTTTCCTAAATAAACATGCAAACAGTACTAAACAAAGACACGTAAATAAAGATAGATTATATGACATAATCTTTATGCCATACGTTTAGACTTCTTGAGTCGTTTGGGCAGTCCGTCCTCCTGCAACATTGGCGTAATCCGGGATCCCATAATCTTCTTTGAATTGCAGCCTTCGCCTTTTTCTTCTTTCGTATTCTTTTGCCTCGGACATAACACAACACCATTCTTCTGTCTTCCGCTACCCATGCCATAACACTCCCCACTCCTTCAAAAATCACCTTGCCCTCAAGGTGATACGAAGAATATGCAGATTGAGAGTCCGCTAATTCCTCTCTTAAATTCAAATTTATTTCATCCAAACGACTATCAAATTCACCACCTCCATCCTTAAGTGTCGATATCACTCTATTCAACTCATCCTCGCCAACCTTAAGCGCTTCGCCACCACCCACAACCTCTTCAACTCCAATATATTCATCAGCATTCAATGACCCTTCAGCCTTAGGTGAAGCAAATTCACCCTCTAATGGTAGAATGACATCCATTTTCTTTTCAACGATGTGCTCTTTCTATTTCTTTACAATTGTCTCAAAACGAACCTCGGTGATACGAGCTTTGAAGAAATATTCTCCCAAAGTTAAAGGATTGGACCTCAAAAATTCCCAAATATCTAGGTTAGCGAAGCGTGTTTCCGCCGCACGGGTTAATGAAAAAGCCTCATCTAAAGTTTTGGGATTTGACCTTAAGAGTAAACATTGTAGATCCAGTTTAAGTCCGGAGATATAAAATGATATAAGTAAAGATTCAGAGATCCTTGTTACTCGATTTGCAAGTACCACAAACTCACTCTCATATTCGGCCACCGTACCCATTTGCAAGAGCTTAGAGAGTGCGTATTCCGCGTCCTGATCGCTGCCGCCTGATGCCATGAATAATACTCAAGCGATTAATAACTCCAAAAAAAAAAAAAAAAAAAAAAAAAATTTGATGAATAGTACCCGCGATGAACAGTACCACAGTTGAACAGTACTTTTTTTTTTTTTTTTTTTTTTTTTTTTTTTTTTTTTTTAATTGGAACCCTAATCGTAAGCCCTCTCAACGAGAGCTCTCAATGAAAGCACCAATTGATACGACCCGGTTAGGGGTTGTATCGGGATAAGGCACCACTTTTAGCGTGTGCGAGCTCCTTAAGAAAATAGAGAGAAGAACTAGAGATTTGTTTATCTTAAACTTTGATTGAATGATTATAATAAATGATTACAAGAGTATTTATAAGACAAAGTAGGGTAAAACCCTAAAACCTAAATAGGCCATGGGCTCGGGCCCAGGCGTATCACGGAAGTAGTAGTTGCATCTGTTGTTAATATTTTGGTGTATATTATATAACACCATCAATCTCTAAATAGAATTTTCCATGCATGCTTTCACTTATATATAGTCCAAATATACCTATAGATCGATCGAAAATGCATACATTCTTTCTGGGAACGACTTAATTTTATTAAAAATCGTCTAGCAAGACGCTTGATCACCAAAATGCATTCGTTAACGAGCTTTATAGACAAATGACAACATTTGCTTTATACATATTATTCGTGTATGAATGTATGATCTCTTTATTTGTGATAAAACTAGTTTGGTAAACTAAAGTAACATATCAAAGTCGACGAGTCTTTGGAAGGTAACCGTGATACCCTCCATACAAAAAAAAAGTACGATACCCTCCCTACAAAAAAAAAGTACAAAACCCTCCCTACCCCCCTACTACCCCCCAACATGTACTTATGTGATATGACCAAGAAACACGTTTGGAGGTGGAGGAAACACCATAAACTCGAACTAAAGATTAAACTTTGAATTTTCCGTTTATTGATTGCCGAGGTGTGTATGTTGTCTAAAGAGAGAAGTAAAGACAACACACACACCTCATGTGTTACAAATGAATCCTCAACCCTCCTAGTATTGACATAGGAGGGTATTTATTACAAGCTACAAGTTCTAACTTAGCAATATGACTAAACTAGTCCTTGTACTTTAAATGCTATTACAATTCCCACATATGACAAAACTTTAAAGCTAACAATCTCTCCCCAAAGTGAAGTCATATGGGAATTGCTTACAATGTTCCCTACAAGTAAAATATAAACAGTAAGTACAGAGAATAATCTTCAAACTTCATTACTTCGTTCAGCTTGCAGAATCTTCTCAGCTTTCATTTCTTTACTTGCAGACGAACCATGTGAGCAAATCTAATTAGGGTTTAATATAGAGTGCCCTGAGTGCTCTCCCCGTGCTCTCCCCTAATTAGTGCTCTCCCCCAAACTGACAACCTCATATTTTGAATGCCCTGAGTGTCCTGCAGTTCGAGGGAATATGGTATCAACATCTTTATCTCACCAAATGCATCCCAGTTATTTTTCCCATGAGAGATCAGCCCGTACATTTCTCTCCCCTGCTGGTTACGATTAATCGGAATCAGCATACTGATGTGTACGTGAAATACAAACTGGAAGCCCTTTATCAGGAATCATATCAGCCCGTGAGAAGATGCCGATAACCCAATTTAACCTCCTGAATCAACAACAACGGCTTTTATGTAGTGACTACTGATGGAGAAAACCCACTATTACGAACTTGAGACTGAAGTAAAATAACCCAAACTTGTGACTTAAACTTGCACGATAGTGTGACTAAGAACCTATACTGAGCACTACAACGTAACTCCTTAAAGCATATAGGTCGTTTCATATACCCATCCATCCTTCCTTAACTGTATATGAACATCTCTTGAATTATCCACATCTTTGTGTGACACTGAGTACTACAACGTATCTCCTTTAAGTGATAGTTAACTAGGTCTTCGTCCATCCTCCCCTTGACCTATGAAAACTAGATAACCCAAGACTTAATCACTATTCCCATGAGTGCCCAAACAAGGATCTCGAAGAATCATGCATCCAACCAACCCCGATATCTTCAAGATACTAAGTACACGTACCCGAGATATTCCACTTCAACTTCAAATAAGTAATAATGAATCATCATCCTTGTAGTCACAGCTGATAATTTGACCATTGTCATCTGATTGTGAATCATGATCAGGATCTTTTAGGCTATACGTGGTGATGTTGAAGGTGCCGTCCGACAATTTCAATTGTGATTATGATGTGAAATATGCCATAAAATGACATTATAATGATGCTGGAAAAATTTGAGTTTTAGAAATTTTTACGCCGAAAATTCCCCGAAAAATTCGAATTTTGGCCAAAAAATTTGAATTTTGGGCCAAAATTTTCACTCTTGTACCAGAATTTGAATCTCGCGTAAAAATGGACCGTAAAGTCTCCTGTGAAAAATAAATTTTACTCAAATTTTCCCGCCAAAAAACTATTTTTTTTTTTTTTTTTTTTTTTTTTTTTTGCCAAAGGTTGTCCGATATCGCAGTTGATAAAACTTCTCGGACAGAACTGCGATAATTTGAACTGCGATAAGTATGATCAGACCTCAAATGCGATAACCTCAATTGCGATAAGTGTCTGAGTTGCAATTGCGATAAGGCCAAATGCGATAGGATTGCAGAAATGCGATAATGTCCAATTGCGATAACTATCGCAATTCTCATACAAGAAATGCGATAAACAAGACGAATTGCGATAACTCGCTGGCTGCCATGCAATTGCGATAAAACGCATATTTCTACTAACTTTCACTAACTTTTTGACTTTTAGCTACAATCCCACGCAACTCCCATACTTGTCTGCCATGATTTCTGCCAACTTTCACTAACTCTTCACACTCCAATAATTCACAATCTTCACTAAAATAATCAATAACAAATCTTTTACAAAATTTGTTAGTGATTTTCGATCAATGAACCAAGAACAAACCTAAGTCTATTCTTCCTTTAAGCAAGATTTGAGTGAAGAACTAGTGAACTTACACATCCCAAGTCGACATATCACAAAGCAAACACAACCTTTGATCTTCAACATGTGTACGATTTGAACCAAAAAAACACAAACAGCCACGTTTTTTAAGATAAAAAAAAAACGCAACTTTTTGGTACTTATGAACATGAATCGAACAAAAGCATCAAAACTGCTACTGATGAACAGTAACAATCAAGAACCACCAAAAAATCACATTGATTACCTCAAACACACACGATTCGCCCCGGTTAGCTCTTGATACCAATTGATATGACCAAGAAACACGTTTGGAGGTGGAGGAAACACCATAAACTCGAACTAAAGATTAAACTTTGAATTTTCGGTTTATTGATTGCCGAGGTGTGTATGTTGTCTAAAGAGAGAAGTAAAGACAACCACACACCTCATGTGTTACAAATGAATCCTCAACCCTCCTAGTATTGACATAGGAGGGTATTTATTACAAGCTACAAGTTCTAACTTAGCAATATGACTAAACTAGTCCTTGTACTTTAAATGCTATTACAATTCCCACATATGACAAAACTTTAAAGCTAACATTATGTTTCTCGTTTTTGTCTTTTAGCTTCTTTTTTTTTTTTTTTTTTTTTTTTTTTTGAGTTTTCAGACTTTTAAGTGTTTTTTCTTTTCTTTTTTTCTTTCTTTCTTTTTTTTTTTTTTTTTTTTTTTTTTTTTTTGAGTACATGATTCCTTCACGGGTTCAAGTTTCAGGTTCTCCTTTATCAGACAGTCCTTTTTATTCTTTTTTTTTTATTATAAACACATCACAATTGCATTCACAAAGAAAAAAATACCAGTGATCAAACCATTCACAATACAAAAACTTGTATTCACAAGCAGAAAGGAACGATGAATACATCACCATTTTACACGACTGAGGTATAATTTTACGCTATTACACATATTAGTTTCAAAAATGTGTAACGTTTATAAAAAAAATGATAAATCGAGATTTTTAATAGGCTCAGATTATTTCGTTTTATCATTTTGGCTGCAAATTTGAAGGTTGCAAAGTGGAAAAAACTTACTTTACCGTCCATTCGGTTATGCCATGCCAATCAAAACAAGTTTTTTTTTTTTTTTTTTTTTAATCATCATCGCCGTATCTCGTTTTTTTTAAGAAGCCATTTTAAAAAACCAAGTTTAGAAAACAACTGCTTATTTTAATAATAAGCAGTTTCAACAAACCATCACAACTGCTTATTTGATAATAAGCAGTTTCAACAAACCATCACAACTGCTTATTTTAATAATAAGTAGTTTCAACAAACCATCACCATCCAAGAACACCAGAATACCTGCTTATTTGATAATAAGCCATCACAACTGCTTATTTTAATAATAAGCTATTTCAACAAACAAACAATCACATAATAAGCCATCACAACTGCTTATATATTTGATAATAAGCAGTTTCAACAAACCATCACAACTGCTTATTTTAATAATAAGCTGTTTCAACAAACAAACCATCACATAATAAGCCATCACAACTGCTTATATATTTGATAATAAGCAGTTTTAACAAACCATCACAACTGCTTATTTTGATAATAAGCAGTTTCAACAAACAAACCATCACAACTGCTTATCTAAAAAGATCTAAAACCAACCAAGCACATAAGCACATAAGCAGCACAAAGCAAATAAGCAACAAACAAACCATCACAACTGCTTATCTAAAAAGATCTAAAACTACCGTCAGAAACCACCATCACAAAGCACATGAGTAGCACAAAGCACATAAGCAACAATAAACCAACCAAAAATCACCAAGAACATCAATATCTAACCAGAAACCACCAAGAGCATCAATATCTGACCGGATCTAAACACACTCCTTGTGTTAGAGATACTTTGAGTAATACTAACTAGCACGCGGAATTTACTAGCTAATACTTAGAAGATATTGTTTGTGTGATGTGTATGAATGAATGGAACAGTGATTGAATATGTATGAACAATGAAGACAATGGTTAACCAAAATGATTCAATATTATTTATGAATAATACGAGTGATCTTCTATCACTAGGGTTTTACAACCTTGAATCTCTCACAAAACAATACGTACATAAACTCTAACCTAGGTCCTCCTTTTATAGAACAAGGAGTCCTTTACAAGATAACTATAATATCCGTATAACTCTAACTAAATAGGATATTCACTAAATCTTTTCTATATTTATCACATTACACGTTTTCAGCATATAAGCAGTACAAAGTGTTTGTACTGGCAGTTAGTACTGCTTGTGTTATTCTCCAATAGTTGAAACATTTAGCCTGGCAGTACTAACTGTTGGTTTAATTCCCAACAATCCTCCCCTAAACTTATGATTTCTCTCCAAATCACTAAGTTTCTTCGAATTAAACTTCAACTCTGATGATAGGGGGATTCTTCCAAACACTTCATCTTCTATTCTTCCTCATTCTTTCATACTGATCAAATATCCTTTGTATCAAGTCTTTAACCACCTCTGAGTGTTCTTCACATATGAGTTTCAAAGAAATCATCACAGCTAACACTTCATAACTCAAAGGATATTCTAACTCAGCTAATATGAATATATCTACTCCACTCTGTGTTGACAAATGATGCACATTGCTTGAACTATAAAACTCCCATGAAGTAGTCAGATCATAATAAGGAAAATTCCAATACACATCTGTAGGATCTGGCTCATATAGTCTTTTGAATTCAACCCATAGTTCTTGCTCTTTCACATCTGTCTTCTTCTTTGTCTTGAGCTTTTCTTGTACTAGCCTCCACAGAGTATCTAAATCTTCTCTATCACAAATCCTTAGCAAATTTCCAAAATTCTTGAACACTGTTGTTTCTCCACCAACTCTTGTAATATTCCAAGCCTTTCCAAATTTGTCTCTGTAGATCTCCCAATCCATTATAGGATGTCTAGCTTGAAGTGGGTCAACATGAAGAATTTCTAGAATAGTTACTAACATCTTGCTCATCTGATCTTGTGATAATTCCACTTTCTCTCCTTGAACTTCTTCTTTCTCAGTTGGTTTTGTCTCAGAAGTCTTGAGTCTTTTAGAAAATCTTTTCTCTGAGTCTTCAGGAAATTTCATATGAGTTCTTCTGAATGCCTTGTAGTACAAATACTCTATCTCTTCATTTGATTTCCCCTTTAGTTGATATGCCTTCCAACCTGCTTGATTTCTCAGATACATCTTCATCCCAGCAATGATCTGTCCCTTGGTTGGTTGTCTCTTTCTCTTTTGACTAGATCTAATACTCTCCACAATGTCATCCAATGTCACTTCTTCATTCCTAGAGTAAATGAAATCTGCAAGTATTGTTGATCTTGCTTGAATACTTAGACTCTCATCTGCAATCAACTCTAAGGCTCTTTTTCTCACAACTGGATCAGTATTAATCTGATATTGTATCTGCTCTTCAAGTGACTCTTGAGCAATCTGAGCATCTGTAGCCATCCTTTCTTTTTCCAGTCTTTTATCTTCTATAAACTTAGCGACTTCTTCTTCATGCATCTTTATTGCTACTTCTGCATTATAGTCAATCTGCATTTGAGTTTTAGGCTTGATCTTCTTAGTATGTGGCTCACCTTCTTCAACCAGAATCCCTTTTCCTTTATCCTTAGCAGTTTGAACTGCTACCTCAACAGTTTGTACTGCTACTTCAACTCCATCAGTACCTTCTTGATGTTGATCAGTACCACTTTGTTCACTTTGCTCACCCATATCTTCATTACCATTTCCATTACCAGAACCATTACCATTACCAGAACCTTCTTTTTCAAAATCCAAAGTCCTCCCCTGAGTTTCTGAACCAGTCTTTCTTGATTTCCTCCCCTGTTTGGGAGAATCATCACCATCATCTGAACTATCATCTGAACTAGAATCAGAGGAACTAGTATACATCACCATCTTTGATTTCTTCCTTTTAATTTGAGCTTCCAAATTCTTTACTCTGAGGAACAGCTTGGTGTAGATCTTGGCAAAGTTCCTTTTGTGGCTTGAGAGCTCTTCCTCCTGACTTTCCACCTTATTTGACAATTTTGTACAGAGAACCATCAATTCCTTAAGTTTAGAGCTGCCCTCATCACTTCTAGTTGTGTTACCTGCTAGGAGAGGTGAATCAAGGGGCATAGATTCAGTTTCTACCCTAGTTGGACTAGGATGTACTCCTGAACCACCTAAATTTTCCATTTGGCCTGGGATTTCATCACCTGTGACAAGTCTTTGAGGACTTGGCACATTAGATGTTGCCATGGTAGGGGTCTTAGCTATGTTTACACTGTCCTGCTTAGCAGTAGTGTGAGCCTCATCCATACTATCATGAAAGATAGCCTCATCTGCTTCAATGGTCTGAGTAGGATGACTAGGCTGAGCAACCATAGTCTCCTTTCTAGTTCTTCTCCTATAAGTTGTGGTGACTGGGAGTGTATGAGTTGTTTCAGGAACCTCAATGGGTGTGTGTTGGGGCTCAGTTGGGTTGACTGACCCTTCACCCCCTGATCAATCAGTAGCATCTCAGGAAAGAGAGGTATCACTACCCCATTAAAGAGTCTACTTGCCATAACCATGTTTTGAAAGAGTTTTTGCTGAAGGCAAGGTGTTGGAAAAGTTTCTTTATGTTTCTTTAGCAGATTCTTTTTCTTGTTCAAAAAGGTTTGGATAAACCTTGGATACATTAGAAACTTTGTTTTACTTTTCACATTATTAACAATACTCTCAAATATGAACTTTGAAAAATTAAAAATTCTGTTTGTGGACAAACATATGAGAGCAATAGCAATATTGCTACTGAATTGCTCCCATGATGTTCTTTTGGGACTCAAACAATGCAAGAGAGTATGGATAAGAAATCTCCATTGAGGGGAGAAACATCCTTTTTGAAAAGTCAATTTATGGTTGGATGTATCATACCCCATTCTAGCAATTTCTTGCCTGATTTCTGTGTTTGGCAAGTCATTGATTCCATCAGAATCTTCTAACTTAAGATGTCTCCTAATAGAAGATTCGAAAACAATGAATGATATGCCATCCACTTTAGAATGAATTTCTATGTCTCCATCTTCACTAGTTTTGACAATAGCAGTTTGCCAAAACTATGTGATGTGAGAGACAAAAAGAGTAGGGTTAATTGTAAGAGCATACCTTATGTGAGATGCATTCAGAAAGTCTACAATCTCATAAAATTGAGGTCCATCACCCTGCTCTGTTTTCTCCAAATAGGCAACCTGATTATGTGTCTTAACGAATTCCAGAATAGCCATGATTAATGATCCAAGTTATAACAGAAAATTGATCGTTTGAGGTTTAATTGATGAAGTGCAAAGCTAATTGGGGTTTTATTAAGGTACTGTTAGGGTTTGAGAATTTTGCGGAAGGATAAGAATTATCTTTAGAAAGTGAATAAGTAAATATTTAGTAAAAAGATAATTATCCTTGAGAAAAACCCTATATGTATGGTAACAAACGAATTCACCCAACGGCTAGTTAAAAAATCTGTTACTGACACAACAGTTCCAACAGCTAGTTCAGCAGTACAAAGTTTACACTAGCAGTACAAACTTTGAACTAGCAGTACTAATTTTCAAGAAAAATTTTAATGAGCAGTATAAACTCAATATTGATTTTAAAACAATACTGCCCACTTATAGGTTTTAGCAAACTATCAGCTATCAATGGATTTGATGTGTCTTTACCAATAGCCGTTTGCTTTGGACTAGCCAACTCTTCACTGTTAGATATGGTGAGTTGATAACCATATAGTTTTTGGTAAACTATCAACCATAAACGGATTTGAGAAGTCTTTACTAGAAATCGTTTGCTCTGGACTAGTTGGTTCTTGATGTGGGTTAGAAATGGTGAACCAATTACCATTTGTTGTGTGCAAAGATCACACACTTTAAATTCTAAAGCACCATACTTTCCAAAGCATAACCAACTTCTTAATTCACATACACCAAGCAATTTGCTTATTCAACCTGCAATTGTTAGTCCAACAATAGAAGACAAAGTGCAAAGCACTTGTCTCATAACAGAATAAGCATATGACTAACATTGCACATAAACAAGGAAATTAGTTTCCTTGTGGAACCCAAGCCATCACTGACGTTGGTTTACCTCTAGCATCAATATAATTAAACCTTTTTAAAATAGTGGGTGCACCATTGGATTGAAGTGGTCTCCAAACCCATGATGCTGATGCATTAAGACCATTGCCCATATTTCCCTTAGCAGTGTTTTTAAAACTACCAGTATTAACTGCTTGCTTAACAGTATGAACTGCTGGGTTTGCAATTGCAACCTTAGGTTTCCAAATTTGTTTCTTGATCACTGCATTGTTATGAAATGGCCTTCTAGCAGTTGATGGTGCAGATTTGAAAAATGTTTTTGCACTTTGAACTGTTTGTCTTGGGTAAAAAGTCTGATTTGGTCTGGCAGTATGAACTACTTGTCTCACAGTATAAATTGGTCTTTGGCCAGACTTTAAAAGAACTGATCTAGGTATCATTCTAGGATTGGAAGGGTGAGTTGTAAGTCTTTCAGAGTTCACCCTATTGTTTGAATACCTAGTTACCCTATTGCTGCAATAAGCTGCAAGATGGTCAAACTCTCCACAATTAAAACAAGCTTTTCTATAAAAGGCAAAGTCATCACCTAGTTGGTGAGACTTGAGGTTGTTCCAATTCTTTTGGTTACCTCTGGGCTTATGTGTGGCTCTATACATTTCACAGTATCTTACTGGTTGCCTAACTTTTCTAACATTATTTTTAGGCCTAACAGTATTAACTTTGACCACCTTAGGAACTTTTGTTTCCTCTTCCTTAACAATATCAGGTTTTATTTTAACCTAATCATCTTCATCATCATCAGAATTCCAATCCTCTATGATTGGAGCATCTGATTCTCTAGGAGAGGACACCTTGTCCTCAGAGAGTGATTTATCACTAGCACTCTCAAAGCTTACACTTCTACATGTTTCTCAACTACTTCCTTTTCTTTTGGTTTTGGTCCATATTCTATCTTAGGTAGTTGAAATTCATCCAAACCTGTATGTTCTAGGTCAATACCTGGAGGTGCAGGTATTCCTCTGTGAGGAGATGGAACAGAATTATAATCTAGACCTGACTTAGATTTGTTGATAATTGACACTCAATTATTTTATTGACACCTTTAGATGCATACTCTAGTGTCTCAACACTTAATTGAATGTTCTCTTTATCCTATTTAAGCTTAGCAAACTCTTCTATCAAAAACTTAATTTCAGCATCTTTAAAAAATATGTCCTTCTTAAGCATAGCTATGTCATCAGCAAATTTAGATTCATTACTTTTATAGTGTACAATTTGTTCCTCTAAGACAGTTAAACCCCTTTTATGATTTGCCAAATTAAAAATAATCTGGTTTAACTATATTCTCTGTTCATTATAGTGTTTCCTAAGAGTTTCTAATTCTTTTAAAGCATCACAAGATTTAGAACACTTAGAAACTTGTACCTTAGAATCAGAGAAAGCCATGAGTGCCATCTCAGTAGTTGCTGCTTCCTCCTCTTCCATAAAGCTCCAGTCAAATCCTAAACCATCAATGGCTACCATAGCTTTTGAGCTTGAGTCAGTAATCTCCACTTCCTTGGTCTTGCTTCCAAAGCCTCTGCTCTTGCCATCTTGTTGTCTTGGCCTTCTGCACTCTCTTGAATAATGACCCATCTTATGGCAATTACAACATTCAATCTTTGACTTATCATAACCAGCAGTATCATTGCTATTTATGGTAATCTTCTTCCCTGTCCTCTGATGGAATTTCCTAGCTCTCAAGCTAAGAAGAGAAATTTGCCATTTAATATCCATCTCCTCCAGATCATCATCATTGATCTCTTGAAGGTCTTCATATGTCAACATGGATCCATTATGCTGAGTAGTCAAGAAAGCACAACAAGTTGTTTCATCCAGAATGCCTTTAGTACTGATTGATGTGCTAGCAGTACCAATATTTGTGCTAGCAGTACCAACTGCTCCAGTAACTTGCACTTCTTCTACTGGACTTGAGGTACTGGGAGATGACACAAATGCCAAATTCCCAGTGCTTGAGCTTGTTCCAGCAACCTTCTTTACATCTTGCTCCACTATCTTGAAATTGCTATACAAGTCCATCAAGCTCATAGATTCAATATCCGGCTTGTTCTTCCACACTACAACATGCATAGCCCATTCTGATGGTAGACTTCTCAGGAACTTTGAGTTGAGATCTTCCTGAGGTATCTCAATTCCAAGAATAGCAAGTTGGCTTATAAGCTTCTGAAGCCTGTTGAACATATGATCCAGTGATTCATTGCTTGTTGCTGAAAAGTTCTCAAATTGTTGCTTGAGAAGTGTCTTATGAGTCTTTTTGGTGGCTTCATTCCCACCAAATCTTGCAACAATGGCCTCAAATAATGACTTGGCATCCTTGAACTTGCTGAAGTTCAAGAGTTGATCATTAGGTATTGTCATCATAAGCATACTCCCTGCCTTGATGTCATTCTTCATCTGAATTCTCTCCTCTGCAGTCATTGGCTTTGTCTGCACAGTTGTCACAACTTTACCTTCCATAGTTGATGTTATGGTTGTAGGCTTGAATTAATTCTCTATGATTTCCCAAAGTGCATAGTCCTGCACTTGGAAGAATTGTTGAATTCTTAACCTCCACATGACGAATTCATTGGGCTTGAGCATTGGTAACTTTGTAGCAACATTGGTTGTAGAAGTCTCCATGTCCATCTCTTCTTCTTAATCAAAAGAGGATCTTCTAATTCAAAGTACCAGAACCTGGCTCTGATACCACTTGACCGGATCTAAACACACTCCTTGTGTTAGAGATACTTTGAGTAATACTAACTAGCACGCGGAATTTACTAGCTAGAAGATATTATTTGTGTGATGTGTATGAATGAATGGAACAGTGATTGAATATGTATGAACAATGAAGACAATGGTTAACCAAAACGATTCAATATTATTTATGAATAATACGAGTGATCTTCTATCACTAGGGTTTTACAACCTTGAATCTCTCACAAAACAATACGTACATAAACTCTAACCTAGGTCCTCCTTTTATAGAACATGGAGTCCTTTACAAGATAACTATAATATCCGTATAACTCTAACTAAATAGGATATTCACTAAATCTTTTCTATATTTATCACATTACACGTTTTCAGCATATAAGCAGTACAAAGTTTTTGTACTGGCAGTTAGTACTGCTTGTGTTATTCTCCAACAGTTGAAACATTTAGCCTGGCAGTACTAACATTGTATCTGTTTAATCATTATTATTGTTATCCTAGATAAAAGGTCTAAACAACCTGGCTCTGATACCACATGTTGAGAATCGTTTATAGCTCAGGTTGTTTAGACCTTTTATCTAGGATAACAATAATAATGATTAAATAGATACAATGCACAGCGGAATAACAAAAGAATCATTATTATTATTGAGAACAAGGTTTCTCGTCATCATCTCTACCACTAACAAATACAAACACCAAAAGCCCCAGTGCTACGTGATCAAGTGTAGCACGGTTACACTCTAACAGGAATCATAAGATCCTTGAGGCTTATACAAACTACCCTAGGCGTTTTCCCATAAAACACCTGTACACACAGACTTTACTGAATATTACATTTTGACACACCTATAATCGATCCCTTATGTCTCTTTATATACTAGAAACATTAGGGTTACAAAGGGATAAGAATAAAAGAAATCTTCCTAACATATAGAATATATCATGTATCTTCTTACTTTTAGAAGAATTCTCCTTTGTCTTCTTTAGTCCTTCATCTTTTACATTTTGTCAATATCAACTCTAAATATAATTCTCAACAATATCTTAAAAAAAACAACTAGAAACCAACCAAGAAACCAACCAGAAACCACCAAGAACATCAATATCTATAAAAAAAATAATAAAAAAAAAATAAAAAAAAAAACTAAAAAATAAAATAAAAAATTCACGGATCTACTTAAACCAACCAAGAAACCAACCATCAGTTTCAACTCTATCTAAACCACCAAGATATAGGGGGGGTTAGAATAACTCGATCTTTATTTTAACACAGATCTAACCAAGAAACCACCAACTTTTTTTAGATCTAAAAGATCTAAAAAGGGTCGAGTTATATAAATACACAAATCTAACCAAGAAACCACCAACTTTATTTAGATCTAAAAGATCTAAAAAGGGTCGAGTTATATAAATACACATATCTAACCAAGAAACCACTAACTTTTTTTAGATCTAAAAAGGGTCGATTTATTCTAACCCCATCACATAAGCATCATCAGTTTTAGATCTAAAAAGATCATAAAAGTTACATTCACATAAGCATCATCAGTTTTAGATCTAAAAAGATATAAAAAAAAAAAAGTAAAACCACGTAAACCATCCCATTTACACCACCACCACCCACAGACTTGCCCTTATCCCACCCCACCCCTATCCCATCTATACTGTCTCACCATCAATAAACCACCAAGAACACAGGGACGATGTTATTCTAAATGTAAAACCCTAAAATTTCGGATTTCTAATTTACGTCTAATTTTGAATTTTCTTTTAAAAGTTTGTAATAATTTATTTGGAACCCTAAACTAGATGTTATGTATTATAATGCACTTAATAATTAATTAATCTAAGTATGAAGCTAAATAAATAATTAAAAACCTTATGTTATGTGTTGAATAAATAATATATGAAATTAATCTAAGATTTGGTATAAATAAAATTGTAACTTTCCTAATTGTGTTCCTAGCTCAAAAACGACATGCACTTGTGTCTTAAGCCGATCAAACGTTTTCTTAGCTCATTCTTTTCAGTATCGTACGACGTACACAACAATATAATTACCATACTTGCTACATGATTAAGATAAGACCGAGTATATCATATTGAGATATCCCTTCCTATTTGTCAGCCAATTACCTCATCAATCACACTTATTAGATTGATACTATTCCCTATTTGTTTCCAAGATTACTTGATACGTTTCATCATATATCTACACAGCTTTCTTTTATTCATCATATATCACTTTTTTTTTCCATTTCGAACGCCTAGAAACAAAAAGAGAACACGCAACACATCAAAACAACAACAGCTCCTATTTCTTTTCTTTCATGTTCGAATAAAAAGTGGACCAAAAGAGACGACTACAAGGCTGATTAGGAAGGTGTTCGATCGTGGTGTGTTGGACGTGGCTCAACAGAATCGAAGAGGGTTTTCGTGTGGGATTCAAAGGTGGTATAGGCGTGATAAAATCCTGTCCGAAAAAGGGGATTAATCGTGGGTTCCTTGGAGGTTGAGGCGTGTACTTTGTGGTGTTTTGGTCGTGGTTAAGTATTGGGTCGAAGTAGTGATCGGTTGAGTTCGACTTCTGGTTCGAAGGGCTGATGAGTCGTGAGTTTTATATGGCTCGAAGGTGTGAATTCTACTAGTGTCGATCGTGTTCTTTGTCCTTCTCTTTGCTACACTTCGAGGGTAATTCGCATCACCTAGTTTTAGTCCTTTCGTTTTTGATCTCTTTATACGCCTATAAACATGTCACCTGATAAACAAATAGATCGGCTGGAAACTGCATGCATGATATACGACCTATATTTTCACATGAAATGATAATCGATCTCACATGAAAGCATAGAAACATTGCATGAAATCATAATACGTAGTTATCACATAGAATAACGATTATACGACTAGTCGATTTGATCCTTGGTTATTTGATTCGATTAATATATCACGCTTGATGCTATCTGTTTTATATTCGATCCAAGATACGTGATATACAAATCTAATATCGAGCTAGATAATAAGAAAAAGGATGCATGCATGGCGATTCGATTCGAAATGTATAATATAAGAATTGTGTATCTCGGATTTGTTTTTGGAATCACGATAGATGTGTAAAATAAAGGAACTATGATATGTATTTATAAAATTTTCACCTTGGACCTTAAGCTTTATAATAATGACACTTTAGACCCTAAACTATTAAAATTGTCATATTTAAACCCTAATCTTATATATTAATCATTTGAGCACTTAATTCTATTTAAATGTTAATTATAAATATAAATATATTTCGCTAAACTTACTATTTCGGAAAACTTACTAAATATGGAAACCTGCCTAAAATGGAAAGTGACTTAAAATGGAAAGATTGTAATTTTCTTCTACCCTTTAGGTGTGAAGAAGGAGTGACCTTGAGCTGCTCTCTAATTTCTGTGCTTTGTTTCTGTTTGTGCTTTCGTCATAAGGTACAGATATTCTGACCTTCTCTGTAAGGTTTCCTATGATTCTTTTCTGATCTGTTAAATTCTCTGATTTGATACTCGGTTACGATCCCTTGCTATGACACCTTTGCTTCGACCTTTGATCTCTGATTTTGAACCTATGATATGAAGACCTTTTTGATATGAGATGGAAATGTTTTAAGTAAAGTATTTTGAAAGAGTTTTTCAAGCATGATATATTGACTTTAAGAAAACTATTTTGAAGTTCGTTTTATGAAAACTAATTGAAAGACCATTTTTGAAAACTATTTTTGAATGATTGTTTTTAAATGAACCTTAAGAGAAAACCTTTTGAAAAGTACTTTTGATATTGAACCTTTTGAAGATTTGACCATCGGATACATTGACCCTTTTTGGATATTGACCTGGGATATTTGACCTTCTGATATTTGAACTTCTGATACTTGACCTTCTGATACTTTGACTGGTCTGATTATGAACTTCTGATATTGAACCTTCTGATATGACACTCTGATTATGATATGAACCTTTGACCTTTGACCTTTGACCTTGACTCTTAGTTTGATACCCGAGCCACTTTTCTGTTACCTAGCCAGGAAGGTAACCTGGCCGTGTCTGTGATGCACCACTGGCATGACTCATGTGTGGGTGAGTGATTCCTCACACCGTCCCCATTCTGATTATGATATGCGCATTACTTTGATTATGGATTATATATATTTCTGGGGGGCGTATGGATTGCAATCCTAGATCTGATCTGTTTAGTGGATTTAATCTGATATGATATGACTTGTCTGGTGACTGGTGCTGTGTGCAATACACGCCTTTCACATATATCTGGGAGCTAGCTACTCCATTTGAAGAATGAGGACACCCCTCATATTATCTGATTATCTGAGAGGTCTCCCCTCTATATGATTATGAAGATTTATGGTTACACTGTTATGATATGATATGATCTGTTTCTGGGCTCGTGGTGGATGACTATCCTAAACCTTTACTCTTGTACCTTATTTATATCTCCTTCATTATGCTACATCTGATTATTTCCGTTTACTTTCGTTTCCGTTTATTATATATCTGTTCACTGGGCTTTGTAAGCTCAGCCGCACGTTTTCTTTTCGTGTGCGGCAGGTTTTAGATGGAAGATGGGTATGGGTGAAGAGACTTTTGGACCTAGAAGGCTTGACAGTTATTTTGGCCTAGAGATGATTAGAAGTTATTTTATTGTTAGAATTCGTATCCGTTTTTGTAACCTTGTTATTTCAGTACTTCCTTTGTAACCCTTGAGAATCTTTGTATTACTTTTGAATGTATGCTTTGTTATATCTGATATGAAACCATTCGCGTGACATCTTTACCCTTGTCGGGTTGGGGTGTTACAATTATGGTATCAGAGCGACAGGCTGCGATTCGTAATACATTTACCCTTGGCCTGTGTAAGTTAGGACCACTAAGTTTCCCTGTAAGCACTCATAAGATAACCTGTAAGATTTGCTTTAGGATCTCCCTATAGGAACCTAAATTTGACCAGTGAAGAATGGGTAGACTAAGGCATCTATGTGAGTATCTTTGCTTCCGCATCACTCTGATGCGTGCCTCTGCTCTCAGTTAGGCATTATAAGAATTTTGTTATGTTAACTCTGTATGAGTCTGTTAACTGAGCATGATGATGCTAATAACGGATATTCTGTACACCTCACTTTTGACAACTATACGATGTTCGTATTTCTGATAACACACACCCCACCTACCGCTTATGATAAGAGGCTGAACTGTTCGTGCTGAACGTCGACATATGAACTATCCGTCTGACTCGATGATTGTATTCGTTCTATGAATCTTTTGATCCTGACATGTCTTACTATATGATCTTTTGGTTATGGACGGAACGACTATTTGTAAAGTTGCCATCTACGATCGGATCTGAAATGTAATCTTGCCTAATTCGTTATGACGAACCTCTACACCTGAATCTGTTAAAATTTCTGCCGCTATGAAAGCACCAACCCTGAACTCATATGATCAACAAGTTTTTCCTGACAACCATTAATATCCACCCTTGGAAAGTTCTACCATCAGAAGTATTTCGTAGTATGAAGATTTTCTGGTATTTCGATGTAATATGATTTTTGCTCACCTCAGTGATTCCCTTTGAGTACCCTTGTTGGTCTATGAAAGAGGAAGAAAGAAGCATGTGACGACGTGTCGACTATCGTAAACTCAACCGTACCACTATCAGTAATCTTTATCCGTTTCCGCGTATCAATAATTGAATTGGTCATTCTTTTGAAACTTCGTATCTGATTTCATCGTTCTAGATTTGAAGGGGCTGAAGGGGCAACCACAAGAACTTCTAAGAAGGGGGTTAACCAACTAAGAGTAACCTCTGTGAAGTATCTCAGTTTTAATTCTGAAGGAGGAAGGCGACATGAAGTGTATGTGAAAGTTCTCCCTAAATGATTTCAGAGATTGTCCTTGTTCTCATTATAACCTCAAGAGTTTGAATGATGCCAGTGGTATTGGCTAGAATGGTGATGTCTTTGCGTATTTTGGATAAATTGTCCTAGTATGGCATTATGTGGTGTTCAAGAACGGAGGCAGAACATAGAGATTATTGAGGAGACGACCACTTGTGCTGGAAGAGAAGTTTGTTTGACCTTCGGAAATCATTGTAAACGACACCACCCTGTATGCTGTGAAGACAGAGTTTTCCACAGGAAGAACCGAGATCGAAGACAGTTATCGAAGTGAGAAACTTGGAGGAAGAGAAGTAGAAGACGGTGGCGATAAGCAGTACCATGGATGAAACATACAAGAAGGAGAAAAGAACCATTCAGCACATGACCTGGAGTCGACGGCGGCGGTGTTTACCTTAAAAACCTGGAGCTGGGCTAGAAGACCTGTCAAAGACACGCAGTCATGCTTCTCTATTCATTTTAGTTGTACTAAGATGAATTGAGAGCAGAAGCAGACTTGCGAATGGAGGGATGCACAATGACCGTATCAGAGACTGCCATTACGACAACACCATATCAAGAAGAGGTGTTGAAGGCTTGAGGGACCAGACTCAAGTTTATAAATTCTTTTCACCATATGATCAAATGGACAAGCGTAGACAGACTACTCGGACTTGGAAGAAATTTTGAAATTCTGAAATTGAATGGACAAATTTTGAAGCAGACATTTGTGTTCGGATGAGTTGATTCGGTGAAGGATGAAGTTATTGATGACGATATTCATTTCTGCCTTACCCATTTAAATTTCTGTTACCTGGTGTAAGATCTTTTGAATGATTTAAGTTCGCCGTTAGTAATTCCGTTCTGTGTTCATTCCGCGTGCATTAGACGATTGTTTTGTTATGAAAATTTTGACGAATTCTGGAAGATCTGACGCCTTGACGATGTGTTTCATTTGATGCTTACTGGATTCCGTTACGTTATTTATACGTTATGTTTCTCTGATTTCGTTCCGTGAAAGATGTCTTGATTCGGACCTACCCTAGGAGGTAGAAGGACTGTTAGGTGGTTAAGATAAGATGTTTAGTTCACGACTTGAGATAAAGTATGATCATCATGAGGGCATACTTATATGATGCTAGTATTATGACGTCTGGCCAACGTGATAATACTCAAATCATATAACGTGCACTTATTGTGACCATAGGATATTTCGAGGAGTGCCTTAGAAGCCTTAGAATTTCTGATATCTGATTGAGATTATCCGCATTTAGTGAGACTGTAGGTTCATTCGACCTATACGCTTAATCTGCCTTCATCATTATGCGATTTGATACGTTTGGGTACTCGACATGCGTTTGTTGACCTTTGTACTTATGATAAGAATCTTAGGTTCTATTGTAGAGTTTTCTACCGTTTGATTTTATCGACCGATCTGTTTTCTGTCCGTATGTAATCCATGTATTGTTCTACTATCTGTACGTTTCGTATTTGTTGAATCTGTTCCACCATGATCTGCTACGAGTAAGGTAAGAGATTCTGAATTCTGAGAAACAAGACCTGTCTGTTTATGAGAATACCTTTGAAAGGTTATATTAAAGACGAGACTATCTGGAAATCTGAAGAGTTAAGCATAATTATCACCCTCATATTTTCTGCGATTCGGTACGTTCTCATCTGATTTGTTTAATCAAATTCCACGGATGATATATCCATCAAATCCTACGTATTCCCTGTATCTCTTCCGAAAGAATATGATTATCATCTGTTACGTTTGGTATGTTATCCTTCTGATTCGGATTCTGTATGGTATGTCTTTTCTGGGGAAACCGAAGCTATTTTTGATCGACAAGATCGAGTCATGAGAAACAATTCATCCACATTTCCGTTCACAGTCCGTTGTGTTTTCGTTTCATTTCACTTCAATTTTCGAGGACGAAAATTTTCTTTTAGAGGGGAAGAGTTGTAAAACCCTAAAATTTCGGATTTCTAATTTACGTCTAATTTTGAATTTTCTTTTAAAAGTTTGTAATAATTTATTTGGAACCCTAAACTAGATGTTATGTATTATAATGCACTTAATAATTAATTAATCTAAGTATGAAGCTAAATAAATAATTAAAAACCTTATGTTATGTGTTGAATAAATAATATATGAAATTAATCTAAGATTTGGTATAAATAAAATTGTAACTTTCCTAATTGTGTTCCTAGCTCAAAAACGACATGCACTTGTGTCTTAAGCCGATCAAACGTTTTCTTAGCTCATTCTTTTCAGTATCGTACGACGTACACAACAATATAATTACCATACTTGCTACATGATTAAGATAAGACCGAGTATATCATATTGAGATATCCCTTCCTATTTGTCAGCCAATTACCTCATCAATCACACTTATTAGATTGATACTATTCCCTATTTGTTTCCAAGATTACTTGATACGTTTCATCATATATCTACACAGCTTTCTTTTATTCATCATATATCACTTTTTTTTTTCCATTTCGAACGCCTAGAAACAAAAAGAGAACACGCAACACATCAAAACAACAACAGCTCCTATTTCTTTTCTTTCATGTTCGAATAAAAAGTGGACCAAAGGAGATGACTACAAGGCTGATTAGGAAGGTGTTCGATCGTGGTGTGTTGGACGTGGCTCAACAGAATCGAAGAGGGTTTTCGTGTGGGATTCAAAGGTGGTATAGGCGTGATAAAATCCTGTCCGAAAAAGGGGATTAATCGTGGGTTCCTTGGAGGTTGAGGCATGTACTTTGTGGTGTTTTGGTCGTGGTTAAGTATTGGGTCGAAGTAGTGATCGGTTTTAGTTCGACTTCTGGTTCGAAGGGCTGATGAGTCGTGAGTTTTATATGGCTCGAAGGTGTGAATTCTACTAGTGTCGATCGTGTTCTTTGTCCTTCTCTTTGCTACACTTCGAGGGTAATTCGCATCACCTAGTTTTAGTCCTTTCGTTTTTGATCTCTTTATACGCCTATAAACATGTCACCTGATAAACAAATAGATCGGCTGGAAACTGCATGCATGATATACGACCTATATTTTCACATGAAATGATAATCGATCTCACATGAAAGCATAGAAACATTGCATGAAATCATAATACGTAGTTATCACATAGAATAACGATTATACGACTAGTCGATTTGATCCTTGGTTATTTGATTCGATTAATATATCATGCTTGATGCTATCTGTTTTATATTCGATCCAAGATACGTGATATACAAATATAATATCGAGCTAGATAATAAGAAAAAGGATGCATGCATGGCGATTCGATTCGAAATGTATAATATAAGAATTGTGTATCTCGGATTTGTTTTTGGAATCACGATAGATGTATAAAATAAAGGAACTATGATATGTATTTATAAAATTTTCACCTTGGACCTTAAGCTTTATAATAATGACACTTTAGACCCTAAACTATTAAAATTGTCATATTTAAACCCTAATCTTATATATTAATCATTTGAGCACTTAATTCTATTTAAATGTTAATTATAAATATAAATATATTTCGCTAAACTTACTATTTCGGAAAACTTACTAAATATGGAAACCTGCCTAAAATGGAAAGTGACTTAAAATGGAAAGATTGTAATTTTCTTCTACCCTTTAGGTGTGAAGAAGGAGTGACCTTGAGCTGCTCTCTAATTTCTGTGCTTTGTTTCTGTTTGTGCTTTCGTCATAAGGTACAGATATTCTGACCTTCTCTGTAAGGTTTCCTATGATTCTTTTCTGATCTGTTAAATTCTCTGATTTGATACTCTGTTACGATCCCTTGCTATGATACCTTTGCTTCGACCTTTGATCTCTGATTTTGAACCTATGATATGAAGACCTTTTTGATATGAGATGGAAATGTTTTAAGTAAAGTATTTTGAAAGAGTTTTTCAAGCATGATATATTGACTTTAAGAAAACTATTTTGAAGTTCGTTTTATGAAAACTAATTGAAAGACCATTTTTGAAAACTATTTTTGAATGATTGTTTTTAAATGAACCTTAAGAGAAAACCTTTTGAAAAGTACTTTTGATATTGAACCTTTTGAAGATTTGACCATCGGATACATTGACCCTTTTTGGATATTGACCTGGGATATTTGACCTTCTGATATTTGAACTTCTGATACTTGACCTTCTGATACTTTGACTGGTCTGATTATGAACTTCTGATATTGAACCTTCTGATATGACACTCTGATTATGATATGAACCTTTGACCTTTGACCTTTGACCTTGACTCTTAGTTTGATACCCGAGCCACTTTTCTGTTACCTAGCCAGGAAGGTAACCTGGCCGTGTCTGTGATGCACCACTGGCATGACTCATGTGTGGGTGAGTGATTCCTCACACCGTCCCCATTCTGATTATGATATGCGCATTACTTTGATTATGGATTATATATATTTCTGGGGGGCGTATGGATTGCAATCCTAGATCTGATCTGTTTAGTGGATTTAATCTGATATGATATGACTTGTCTGGTGACTGGTGCTGTGTGCAATACACGCCTTTCACATATATCTGGGAGCTAGCTACTCCATTTGAAGAATGAGGACACCCCTCATATTATCTGATTATCTGAGAGGTCTCCCCTCTATATGATTATGAAGATTTATGGTTACACTGTTATGATATGATATGATCTGTTTCTGGGCTCGTGGTGGATGACTATCCTAAACCTTTACTCTTGTACCTTATTTATATCTCCTTCATTATGCTACATCTGATTATTTCCGTTTACTTTCGTTTCCGTTTATTATATATCTGTTCACTGGGCTTTGTAAGCTCAGCCGCACGTTTTCTTTTCGTGTGCGGCAGGTTTTAGATGGAAGATGGGTATGGGTGAAGAGACTTTTGGACCTAGAAGGCTTGACAGTTATTTTGGCCTAGAGATGATTAGAAGTTATTTTATTGTTAGAATTCGTATCCGTTTTTGTAACCTTGTTATTTCAGTACTTCCTTTGTAACCCTTGAGAATCTTTGTATTACTTTGAATGTATGCTTTGTTATATCTGATATGAAACCATTCGCGTGACATCTTTACCCTTGTCGGGTTGGGGTGTTACACTAAACCCCCCCCCCCCATATCTACAAAGGAAACCACCATCCCACTTAAACCACCATAAAAAGCAGTTTTGTGAGAGAGAGAGAGAAGCAGTTTTGTGAGAGAGAGAGAGAGAGAGGATGGGAATTGTGAGTGAGAGAGAGAGTCAGACTAGGGGTGGGATGGGATAAGACTGTGAGATGGGATGGGGGATGGGTGGGATAAGGGGCAAGTTTGTGGGTGGGGGTGGTATAGATGGGATGGTTTACGCGGTTTTACCTTCTTTTTTCTTTTCTTTTTTTCAAAGACAAGGTAAAAAAAATTTGTAAAAAAAAGTTGTTAAACAAAATAAAAGTTGTAAAAGTTAAAAAAATAAAAGTTGTAAAAGTTGTAATATATTTTCAAGTGTTCATTTCTCCCAAGCAACTAACTGATTGGGTGCAAAATATAGCTCGAGGGATCGGTTTTGTTATTGTTAAAGAAAGAACCAAATCAGAGAAGGGGTATTGGTATGAAATCAATTATGGGTATTCAAAGGGTGGGAAGTATGAACGTGAAGGTTTAGAAGATGAAATTAAACGGCAAACCAGTACCTCTAAAACCGATTGTCCATTCAAATTAGTGGCGAAATATTCTAAAACACAAGATTTTTGGAGGTTGAGGGTGAAGTGTGATAGGCATAATCATGATTTTGCAGAGTCGTTGCATAGTTTCCCATATGCAATGAGATTAAAGGATGATGAGTTCAGTTTGGTGCAACAATTGACAGAGTATCACATACCACCACGTCATATACTTTCGTCAATAAAGGAGCGTAATCTGGATAACGTGTCTAGCATTAGAACTATATATAACGCACAAAGTAAGATCCGTGGAGCCCTAATGGTCATAGAACTCCAATACAAGTCCTTTACTCACATTTGATGCATTCAGGGTATACATATTACGAGAGGGTAAATGAGCATAATGAGCTTGAGGAACTATTTTTTGTTTACCCTATGTCATATGCTCTATGGTGTACATTCCCTGAAACCATGTTAATGGAATCAACATACAATACCAAATTGCCATTTTTTTAAATTGCCATTTTTTGAAATTGTCGTATTAACTTCAACAAACAAAACATTTTCAATGGCCTTTTTCTTTTTAGACAAAGAAAAGGGGCCTAATTTTCAATGGGTATTGCAATGTATGAAGGAGGTGATAGACGAAAAATATTACCCGCGTGTTATCATCACTGACAGAGATTTAGCGTTGGTTGGGGCATGCAGAGAAGAATTCCCGAAGGCAAACAAATTACTCTGTCAGTGGCATATTTCACAAAATGTGCTTCAGTATTGCAGAAATAGATGCAATACGCTAAAGGAGTATGAGTCCATTAAAGGAACATGGGATTGGATGGTTAAAGCTCCGACACGCAGAATATTCGTGCATTATTATGAACACCTACAACAGTTATTGGTCGAACATGCAGGTACTTAATTATTAATTCATTATTTTTATTATTTAATAAATAAGTACCCGAATGACTTTTTATTAATTCATTGTTTTTTTCAGATATTTATTCGTATCTGAATAACTGGCTGCAAGATTATTCAGACATGTTTCTTGCGTTTATTACCAATCAATATCGCAGCTACGGCCAGTCAACAACATGCAGATTTGAGAGTCAACACTCGTTGTTGAAATTATACTTGGGCAGCACACAGTCCAACTTAGACACGTTGTTGAGTTCGATCGATAAGATTCTCATTGCGCAAGAAACTGCGATAAAGGAAACTTTTAATAGAAGCAAAAACGAGAGAATGAATAAATGTAATATACCACTATTTGCAGAATTGTGTTATAAAGTTTCCAAATATGCTTTGGAACTCATTTTCGATGAACTCCAACTGTCGATCGCCGCAGAAGATTATAGTCATCAGTTGCGATCAGTTTATGGGCTACCATGCTTTCACGAACTGCTTTACTATTGAATTCATAGTAAGTATATTAAATTTATGAATATCAAGTTATTTTCCCCATTCATATCAGTAATTTATATAAGTCACTTTTAATGAATACTGAAATGGCCATTCCACTGGATACAATTGATATTTTTTAGAGAACCCTATCTGTTCCGTGGCCTAGTATCAATATTGAAGATGGTCCTTCTTGTGAACCTGAAGATGATCATTCTTGTGAAGATGACATACAACAATTCAAGAGTGTTTTTGACAAAATGTCGTCGTTTGTCAAGAAAAATATGTTAAAGAAGGTGAGAGGAATATACGATCCCGAATCTGTTGATATACGTCAACCTGCTGTTCACAACTTTGGAGATCAGTAGACTGGTTCGAAAATGGATTTGCACCGCGAGACTACTGGATGAGTAAGCCAAACACGGGGTTGGTTATTGCTTCAGTGATTAACCGGCATGTTGTATTTATATCCGAGCGACAAAGTCATACATGTTTTCCGCTTTTTTCCGGTCCAGATTTATCACAAGGAACTGGCCCCCTTGTGATTGCCCGTGTGGGGGATGACGACTGTGCTCACTTCATTTATCTGACGCTAGACGAAAAATCACCACTTCCGGATACTCACCCACAATGGTGGGCGTTCAGAGTTGCCAATGCATCCGAATGGGCAACTTTATATTACGATCGACAACACATGTATACTGAGATTAGACAAAGACAAACATAGTAAATGATTACTGATTTATGTTGTAAATAATTATACAGACAAAACATTGTAAATGATTACTGATTTATGTTGTAAATAATTATACCGACAAAACATAGTGAACGATTACTGATTTATGTTGTAAATAACTGTTTGTATTATTTAAATTAATAATAATATTACTGATTTATGTTGTAAATAACTGTTTGTATTGTTTAAATTAATTCTTTGGCCAGGTGGAACAAAATAATCCTTTCTTGTGTTGCTGTCGGAGAGGATTGATTATAGAAAGGACATCCCGTACAGACACTACTTACGGTCAACCGTATTATGCATCTCCTTTTTCAGTGGTAAATAATCATACATTTGCTTAGTTATGTAAATTATTTGTTAGTTAAAAATACATTTCTTATAATTTTCTTAACATGTAACGGCCATGAACAGATGACTATGGGTGTGGATACTTCGTGTGGAACGATGTTTTTCAAAACAAGTACTTTAGTCAAGTCTCTTCTTCAACGCAGTGCTCAAACTGCGTAGCTAAAGATAATAAGATTGACAAGCTTGAAACAAGAAACAAGATGTTGATGACAAGAATAAAGACGCTCGAGGCATCACTGGAATTGGCAAGGAATCCTGAGGATCGCGCATGTCATTCGGGTGCAATGTTTCATGAGCTTTTAGATGACATAAATAATCTTCACATGTAGTAGGTGTTGCTGTTTTAAATAATTTGTTAATGTTTTTTTTAATTGAATAATAACAGTTGTTTTTGTAGTTGTTTAATGTGTTAATGTTAACGTGTTATTGTTGTTGTTTAATTAAATAGAAACATGTGGAAAAACTAGAAGGGGGGTTGAATAGTTTTACCGGTTTTTAAGTTCTTTTAGTTCTTTTAAAACTTCTTAAAAACTTTGCTATTGGAAACTTTGATTCGATTCAAAGGTGCAATCAAACAACACCAATATGAACTACACTCTAAACTAACTAATAATAAGTAATGAAAGTAAAGAGTAGTGATGGAAAGATCAAACCGGGAAAAAAGAATTTATAGTGGTTCAGCTACGAAGCTCTTCTTCGCCCTACTCCACTCCTCGAGTACCACACTCGAGAGTTTCAAGCACTATGTCAACAACCTCCCTTAAGGCGGAGAAAACCGTACACGTCGCTTAACTTGTTTTCCGACACTAAGCTAGATGTCGAGTGCTAATCTTAGCTAGCACCAATCTACCACGATTCACATGATCAATCACTCAAGCCCACTGGCTTCAAGAGATCTCCAAGATCTCGACACGATCACAATGATCAACACTCATTTGACTAACACTATCCTATTGACCCTTGATCTTCTTGATCAATCACACAAGCCCAATGGCTTCAAGAGATATTCACTATCTCTATAAGATCACAATGATCTTCACTCACACTCTCACTAAAGAAAAATGATCTTGATGTATGCTATGATACAACAAGGATGTAACAAATATTACAAGAAGCCTAACAACTACTACAACTCTTGTATCTTCTTGATACCTTGAGTTCTTCTCTTGCACTTGAAGAGGAATGACAACACCTAGTATCAACTTGGATACTTTGTGTTCTTCTCTTGCTATTAAAGAGGAATGAAGAGGATCTCTAACTTGGATGATTGGATCACTCTTGAACAAAAGAAAAACTAAACTAAATGATCAAGAAAAGAAAATGGTGTGAGGGATTTAGACTCAGAAGTTTCTGTGTGAAAAAGGGTGAAGAAAATTTGTGAAGTGGGCTGGTATTTATAGGCAAAAAAAATTTGGCCGTTACAGAGGGACGGCTCCACTAAATCACCGACGGCTCCACTAAATTTAGTGGAACCGTGTCAGACAAAGAAGCTCCATTTTTTGTCTTTTCTGGTGAAAACTTATTTGGGGAAGTTTGGAGCTGATTTGGGTGGGGGGGGGGGGAATAGCTGTTATGTATTTTAAACTTATTTTTCCATTAAAACATTTCTTAATTATTCAAAAATAATTTGTAAAGTATATTTTTGAAGAAAATGTTTTGTCACATAAAAATGTGAAGTCTTAAATCCAAATTTACTTCTTTGATCATTAGTGAAGTTGTAAATTTGTTCTAGAGTGATTTGTGTAGAAACGGGATCTTCCGATTAAAAACTTGTTTACGTTAATTTTAACGTAACGTGATTTCACATTTTGTCGAAAGATAGAAATAACATTTTTAGAACATTATTTGCATCAACAATCTTCCCCTTTTTGATGATGACAAAACATAAACTCATTTTATGTTAAAATTAATTTTAACAAGTTTTTAATGAGTTTACTCCCATTTCTCCCCCTTTTTGTCGAAGCAAAAAGGTTGCTAAGGCTCCCCCTTGATGTATACTCCCCCTCGTTTGGAGGACACCAAGGAATCGAGCAATGATTCGTGCTACAAAACAAGGTTAGATAACAAGTATACAAAATCTAACATGTAGCACACATGACAAATATCCAACCACAAAAATGACTAAAGAGCCAAGCCCCAAACACAATAAAACACTCATTCATAAAATAAATGTCATACATAAGTATGACTACATGATAGAAGCAAATTAAACAATAAGAAAGCACATAAACATCAATAGTTGTATGAGACTTCAAGATTTGCTTCAAACTCCAAAAGGGTTCCTAGACTTTTATTGGAGAAACTAAACATAACCATGCACGAAAAGGTTTCATGATCCTAAACACGTGAACCTTTTTGAAAATGATGGAATTGGGGTGTTTGGCAAATGCCTCAACTTGGCGCCAAAATTCTCAAAATTGAAAAGCCTCATTGTTATTGGTTCCTAATCCAATTTTAATCATCCTAGACATGATTCCACCAAAAATAATTAATCTTAATTCAATTTGAATGGGAAAATTCGAACTAGATTATGCCGTATTAGTGGGTTTATAAAAATCCTAGGTTTAGAGAATCATGTAAGTACTACATTGTCTAATCCTAGTCCAAATTGCATGAAAGTTCAACAAAAATTGAAAATCCCCAATTCAAATTTATGCATAAGAACAAACCCTAGACTCAAATTGAAAAGAAATTAAAGATAATTGACTTACAATTTGTGTTGTAGTGATTAAGATTTGTTGATTGCAATGCCTCGATCTTGATTAGCAAGAATGTAATTGGATTTTGGTGTTGGGTTCGGTTTATGACAGCAAGAGTGAGTGGTTTTGTTTTGAAATTGATATGCAGAGGGAAAATAGAAGAAAAGGGCGTTTTCTCAGACATACGGTACCACGGTACCACTAATGTTTAGTGGTTCCGTGCCACTTTAGTGGAGCCGTGTGTCTCTGAGACCCAGTTTCATTCTGTTTCGACTCTTGACTGATTAATCTTACTTATTTAGTAAGACCTTTTGACGCGAGGAAAAAGTTTATACCTAATAAACTCTTTGACGTAAGCGATTAGATGAAATGACAAGGAATGACCTTAGTATGCCTAAGTTGTCATTGAAGGAGAATGAGGATAGACTTTTAATATTTCCCGTGAAATAAGTAGAAGTCATGAGTCGAGATTTGGAGGATGACTACAATATTTCCAATGAAATAAGTAGAAGTCATGAAATATTTAATTAGTCATGAGTAGAATGAGACGAATAACTCATAGAATTATGGAGCAAGACGAAAAACATGACTTAGTATTTCCAGTGAAATACCTGAGAAGTCATGAGACGGATTTAGAGGGATGACTTGTAAAGTCATGAGGCGATACGTAAGAAATGACTTCGATATTTCTAGTGAAATATTTAGCAAGTCGCGCAATAGAAGGCAAGGGATGACTTTAATATTTCTAGTGAAATATTGAAATAGTCATGAGTGGGATGAGAAGGATGACTTAAGAAGTCATAAGGCGAGACGCAAGAGATTACTTCATTATTTCCAGTGAAATAATTAGAAAGTCATGAGACGAGATATGAGAGATGACTTAACTATTTCCAAAGAAATATTCAAACAGGCATGAGAGGGATGTGAGGGACGTATTGGTTATGATATCGACGATGTTGTCTTTTGTGAGAAACTTTTCCAAGAAAAAGATTTCTCTTTGAACATTTTTGTGACGGAGGAGATGACGTACTTCGACGAGCTTTGTACATGAGCAAATCACAGGGTTCTCGGTCAAGTCTATTTGCACTTTGGTTGCCGCATTTCATGGGGACATGTCTCATTCATAGTGCTTGTTGTCATGCCTTTCCAGCACTTACATATTCGGCTTCGGTAGTGGAGATAGTAAGAGTGGTTTGTTTCTTGGAGAACCAAGAAGTTTGACAACAACCTATGAGGGTACAAACATCACTCTCTCTTCATCAATCCACATTATCTCCCGCATTATCAGGGTTGGTATAGACAACAATTTCCTTCACCAATCTCCTTGAGATCTCATAATCTCAGGTGTATAGTGCCTTTAATGCATCGGAAGATACAGCAGACACTTTAAGGTAAGAAGTTTTGGGATTCTTCTTACAAGTGGGCACAAAGCCAGACACTAGATATGATAATGGGCCTACATGTCGTTAGGTAAATTAAATTACCTATCATGCCCCTAACCTAGTACTATCCGCGCACTCACCTTCATCGTCTCTTGTGAGATTCGTTTTTGCGGATATGGGTGTTGAAATGAATTAAGATTTTTCTAAGCTAAGTATCTTATACATATATAGTATGCTTAGGTTTATGAGGATACTTTCTTTAAGTAGTATTATATACGGGGTAGGGAAGAAACTTGATTCACTCATCATTGCTCATCTCAAACTTGTCACGCATGATCTTTTGAGCGATCATTGTACATTTCTGGACAAGTTGAGTTTGTCATAATAGTCTTTGACAAATACTTAAGTCATGATGAAAACGAATTTTGTTTCTTTGTTATAGTGCCTACTATGTTAGATTCTAACGACACTACATGCTTAGCATTTCTACCAACAAAGGGTGTTTTAAGAAAGCGTACCTGAGCCTGAGGTGTTGCCCTTAAAACTTTGAAGACTAGACTACCTTTGTTGAAAGCTAGGCATATGACACACTACTTGACTCTTCATCACTAGATTAGTGTAATTACTAATCACACTCCATTTGTTGGACTTCTTGTTTATTCACAACCATGTTTATCTAGCAAAACAGAAGTTCAAACATCTGGTCCCCAATATCTCATGGGTCCAAAGTTGTTAGTGGAAAACATCCTACGCATTTGTTGCATTAGTTTAGGATGTGAGAATGGAAGACACATTTCCCATGGTAAGTAACTTTGTGATTGACGGTTATTCCAAGTTACGGGGAAGTTACTTGGATAACTTTGTCTTCTAAAGTTACCTCTCGGTAAAGGAGTTCTTGACTGAGGTTTGGGAGAATTTGTTTTTCTAGGTGAAGGAGTCTTCGACCTAGTGTCGGGTTTTACAAATCCAAGTTCGGGAGTTAACAAGGGTTTGTAAAATCTTTTGATTTCCTCTACGCTAGCAATAGGTACTTTAGTACCATTTACAACTGTGTGACTTGGTTTAGGACTTAAGTTATTTTTTAAAATTGACCCTGATCTGTCCTCAGCACCAGACGGTACCACGGTACCATTAAATTTAATGGTGCCGTGTGTGCCTTTAGTGGTGCCGTCTCCTTTAGACTCAGACATTTCAGACTTTAAAATTTTTACTTGTTTAGTACTACTTGTAGAAGCCTGATTTAGGTCAAATCCTAAACCCGCACGGTCATGTTCATTATACCTAATGTTTTCAAGCATATCATTAAGCACTTTTGTTCCTTCTTCGAACTTAATGATTCTCAAAGCATTTTCTTTGAGTTTTTCGTTTTCTACTTGAGGACTTATGCATGACCCGCATCCTAAGTCTACTTCTTTATTTTTCTCAAGTCTTTTGACTTGATCCTTTAGTTCTAAAATTAGCAATTCAAGTTCTTGCAATTTTAATTTTAGTGTTCTATTTCTACCTAAAATTTTAGAACTAACCTCGCATAATTTGTTGTATTCGTCATGTAACCTATTATCATCTATTGACGAATTATCATCACTATAATAAGAAGAGTCGGAATGTACCTCATTAGAAGCTTGAGCCATTAGGCATGTTTCATCATTGGGCTTCGTCTCTTCTTCTTCACCACTATCACTCCAAGAGCCTCCTATGAAAGCTCGTTGGTTGTTGGATTTCGGTGGTTTGGGACATTCTCCTATGAGGTGATTAGGATCTCCGCATCTAAAGCATTTCCTATCACTTGTCCCTTTCCTATCATCTTGGTTCTTTTGGAATGACCTCTTTTCATCGCGAGGTTGTCTAGGAAATCTACCTTTCCTCCTAAAGAACTTTCTAAAGTTTCTAACGGCTAGTGCATACTCTTAATCTTCACTATCGGAACTCGAACATTCCTCATCACTAGACTCCTTCTTGGCTCTCAATGCTAGAGATCTAACTCTCTCGCTTTTGCCTTTGACTATATCGGAGTCCTTCTTGATTATCATCTCATGAACTTTCAAGTTTCCTATTAGTTCATCAAGTGATAATGTCGCCAAGTCTTTTGACTCTTCAATGGCGGTGACCTTTGCTCTCCATTTAGGATGTAGAGCCCTAAGGAACTTCCTAACATAATTCTTGCTAGAATAACCTTCATCAAGAGCTTTAAGACTAGTGATAATAATATTAAATCTAGCAAAAATATTATCTATTGACTCATCTTCCGAAATGGAAAATTGTTCATATTGTTGAACAAGAAGATCTACCTTGTTCTCTTTGACTTGGTTATTACCTTGGTGAGTGACTAACAAAGTTTTCCAAATGTCTTTTGTCGTATTACACATGAAAATTATTTCAAATTCCTTTTTAGGCAAAGCATTGTAAATCATCATTTTAGCCTTATTATTTTTGGCTAGTTTTCTTTTAAGTTCATCACTTTGTTTATCATAAGAAACTATTTCATCCTTTTTAGTTTCCGGATACATTTGAATCGGTTGAAAATCACCCTCGGTAATAACATGCCAAAGATCAATGTCTCTTGATTTCACATACGTTTCGAATCTTGTTTTCCAATAGATAAAGCAATCGGGTTCAAAAAGTGGTGGTCTTTACATAGATTGCCCTTCTAGATATTTGTCGGAATCCATTGATCGATTCAAGTTTTAAAATACAATATACTTTAAAAACTTGACTAACCTGGCTCTGATACCCATTGTGGAAAAACTAGAAAGGGGGTTGAATAGTTTTACCGATTTTTAAGTTCTTTTTGTTCTTTTAAAACTTCTTAAAAACTTTGCTATTGGAAACTTTGATTCGATTCTTAGGTGCAATCAAACAATACCAATATGAAGTACACTCTAAACTAACTAATAATAAGTAATTAAAGTAAAGAGTAGTGATGGAAAGATCAAACCGGGACAAAAGGATTTATAGTGGTTCGGCTACGAAGCTCTTCTTCGCCCTACTCCACTCCCCGAGTACCACACTCGAGAGTTTCAAGCACTATGTATACAACCTCCCTTAAGGCGGAGAAAACCGTACACGTTGCTTAACTTGTTTTCCGACACTAAGCTAGATGTCGAGTGCTAATCTTAGCTAGCACCAATCTACCACGATCCACACAATCAATCACTCAAGCCCACTGGCTTCAAGAGATCTCCAAGATCTCGACACGATCACAATGATCAACACTCACTTGACTAACACTATCCTATTGACCCTTGATCTTCTTGATCAATCACACAAGCCCAATGGCTTCAAGAGATATTCACTATCTCTATAAGATCACAATGATCTTCACTCACACTCTCACAAAAGAAAAATGATCTTGATGTATGCTATGATACAACAAGGATGTAACAAATGTTACAAGAAGCCTAACAACTACTACAACTCTTGTATCTTCTTGATACCTTGAGTTCTTCTCTTGCACTTGAAGAGGAATGACAACACCTTGTATCAACTTGGATACTTTGTGTTCTTCTCTTGCTATTGGAGAAGAATGAAGAGGATCTCTAACTTGGATGATTGGATCACTCTTGAACAAAAGAAAAACTAAACTAAATGATCAAGAAAAGAAAATGGTGTGAGGGATTTAGACTCAGAAGTTTCTGTGTGAAAA
Organism: Artemisia tridentata subsp. tridentata; assembly: GCA_021014915.2. Lineage (NCBI taxonomy): Eukaryota > Viridiplantae > Streptophyta > Magnoliopsida > Asterales > Asteraceae > Artemisia > Artemisia tridentata. The sequence continues at coordinate 280,255,163 of CP139506.1, forward strand.
AGGGTGAAGAAAATCTGTGAAGTGGACTGGTATTTATAAGCAGAAAAAATATGGCCGTTACAGAGGGACGGCTCCACTAAATCACCGACGGCTCCACTAAATTTAGTGGAACTGTGGAGCCGTGTCAGACAAAGAAGCTCCATTTTTTGTCTTTTCTGTTGAAAACTTATTTGGGGAAGTTTGGAGCTTATTTTGGGGTGGGGGGGGGGGGGGGGAATAGCTGTTATGTATTTTAAACTTATTTTTTCATTAAAATATTTCTTAATTATTCAAAAATAATTTGTAAAGTATATTTTTGAAGAAAATGTTTTGTCACATAAAAATGTGAAGTCTTAAATCCAAATTTACTTCTTTGATCATTAGTGAAGTTGTAAATTTGTTCTAGAGTGATTTGTGTAGAAAAGGGATTTTTCGATTAAAAACTTGTTTACGTTAATTTTAATGTAACGTGATTTCACATTTTGTCATCCTCAAAACGTGAAGTTATCGAAAGATAGAAATAACGTTTTTAGAACATTATTTGCATCAACAAAACATATTAGACGAAAACAAATAACATAATATAAAACACATTACAAATAAACACTAAAAAAAATATTACAAAAAAAAACAAAAAAACAAATACATACTTTCAAAAATATTAAAAAAAAAATAAGAAAAAAAATAAAAATAAAAAATAAATAAAAATACACCTTTCCTCTAGAGAGGGTTCCCTTTATACAAATAGGGGGGTTAGAATAACTTTACCCCACTGTGATAAATGATAAAAAGTCAACACACTCCGGACCGCGAGTCGCCACGTACCGGAAAGAGCCAACCATTATCACATCATTAATCTTCCTCTGTGGGCTCCATGCTCCACTAAATAACTATACAACGTAACACGATACTTTTAGAAAACATAAATTCCATAAGCGGAAAACATAATTATTTTGGTGTTACACAATAAACTCAGTTGATCATGATACATTTGGTTTTCTAGTTTCGGAGACAGAGGAGTTTTTATCTCTTTTGCTTTTGATGCATTTGGTTTCCTAGTTCTGGAGGCAGGGAAGTTTTTGACTAGGGTTCAACGGGTTGTGCAAAGTAATATTTCGACCCTAAGACACAAAATTTCATCTTTAGTAGGATTGAGTTTGCTATACAAAAGGAGGTTGCGACGCAACTTGTTACCCGTTTGCCCACCATCTTATTGTAATTGATATTTTCTATATTAATGGATAATAGTTTTTTTTTTTTTTTTTTAAATCAAATACCAAATATGATAAATAACGTCTTCATTAATAAACTGATAATGAGTTTGTTGATTATGGTATAATTGATGCACAATTAAAGTTGCTTAATGCATATGACACTAGTTTTCGTTGTCAGCTTAGACAGTTTTTTTTTTTTTTTTTTTTTTTTTTGTGGCATAAGTATTGCATGTCATTTCTTATACTACTTTAGGTCTGAAGCACTGTAGGCGCTTTTAGTTTGCCTTTTTGGGCTGAGGTGTGAGACTCACCCACATCCGTTATACTTAAATTTTTCTTTTGGAGTAGGAGTAATATTTTACCGGGTAACCCTTTTACTCAAATAATTTTGCTAATGTGCCAAAGATAATTTGATAATTTTCGGTGTTGACATGTTAACGATGCATCAACAAAAATTTCATATTGAAACGAAATTGAAAATACTTTGTTATATTGATATTTATAAAAGAAAATTTATTACGATATAAAATGTGGCAATTACATACATACCCGTTATAAATTACATATTTACTCAATCAGATATTAGAATAACAAAAATATTCACTTTTATCTATTTAACTCTCATATTTACCTATTTACTGTAAACAATTGGAAAATATGATCATAACACCCTCCCATAACCATCACCCATCAACTTGTTAAATGTAAGTAGCATAAATCTCTATTGACAATCACATATGTATGTGCTAAAATTATAACAACATAAATTAATTTTAACATTTTGATCAACAGTTCAAGTTTTCATATATATATATATATATATATAATATATATATATATATATATATATATATATATATATATATATATATATATATATATATATATACTAGCCACATAACCCGCCCGATCGGACGGGTTCGCTTCATAATAATATTAATAATAATAAGTGTATGTAAACAAATATTGAAAATAAAAAAAACATAATAAAAACATATAGTCATACCAAAAATTTTAAAAACTAAACATTCAATTCTTTATAAAATGACATAAACATAATAAGATTTATCAAAGAGCAATCTAACAATTAAATTTATGTGTTTTCTCTTGATCATATGCTAAATGCAAATTGTCATAGTGTATTGTTTCCACTTGCTCTTCGTCGGTAACATCTTCTGCTTCCTGAAGCTCCATCTTTTTGTATCTTCTTTGGTCTGCCTTAAGCTTATTTGGTTTATATTTTGATCTTTGTTTCATGTTGCGCTTTTTAAAGGCGTCCTATTTTTTCTTCCTTATCTGAGATAATTTTGAGAAATACCACTCAGCCGGATGTTGTTTAGAGCTTGTTGCCTCATCTTGTACATCAACATGGATTCCTTCTAGCAAATAGTAAGAAAATTATAAGATTAGTAATGGTAAAAAAAATATTGCTAATTGTAAAGAACTACACACAATATTATTATATAAATGGACATGTTTTTACACATTATGTATGATAATAAACATGTATACAAAACTATAAACTAACATTTATATGCAAACTCCAGGCAAACTGTAAACAGAACCAAGCATCTAAAACATTTATATGTTGACATATAAATGTTTGTTAAACATGTATACAAAACTATAAAGTAAAATTTATATACAAACTCCATGCAAACTCCAAACATAAGGAAGCATCTAAAACATTTAAATGTTGACATATAAATGTTTCATAAACATGTATACAAAACTATAAACTAACCTGTTGATGCAACTGATTCTTTGTTAGACAATTCATTTGGTGAGTCGGTTCGTTTCTTCCTGTTACATGAACAGAATCTTTTAGATGTTGCAAAATTATGGATCCATATAAAACGTATGAACTAAAACCTGTTAAACTTACTTGGGATGGTTTGCTTCAGCTTGATCATTTGGAGCATCACATCTTATTCTCTTCATTATCGGATCCATGATGGTTTGCTTCTGTTTGGTGATTTGTGAAATGCTGCATACCCGGAAGTTTTGTATTCCCAAATGTACTTGAATCGACTGCATATTAATTAAGGAAGTGATAAGGTTATTGTGTAAATTTTAAACATTAATGGTGCACACATTTATCCATTCAACTTATAGGAAGTTGTTATTTTCATTAGAGTATGTTAATCATTTCCTAAAAATGTTTAAAGGTGGTTAAACAATATCCTTCCTGCATTTAGGCTTTGTATATTTTTAAAAATTATTGGTTGATTTGGTTTTTTAATCCATATTATCATTACCATTTATTTTAAAATCATATCACAGTATAAGCCCAATGTTATCATGACATTCAAAAAATTTAACTTTCAAACGAAGTCAATGTTTAAGAGTATGATTTGTCAGAGATATGTGCAGCATTGTATCAGATATTGGATAGCCTTTTTTTCATGAACTTGTATCAAAATTTGCAGCATTGTATCAGATAATATGTTCAAAAAAGTAAACAGACTGTTTTAGCAAAAAAACAATGTTCTGTATACAAAACAATGTTGCGTATTCAAATCCGACATAATACTTCTTTGTAAACTACATTTGCAGTTGAGTTGCAATAATTTCCGTCCCTATCTAAACATAGAACCTTCAACCCTCGCTTGCTCTTGACTCTTGACAAAGCGACATATAGTTGGCCGTGCGAGAAGACCGGCTGTGGTAAATACAAACCAACCTGTGACAATGTCTGTCCCTAGCTTTTATTAATCGTCATACCAAAACACACTTGAATAGGAAACTGCCTTCTGTTCAATTTGAATGGCATTTTTGTTCTTGAAGGGGTAATTACCATATGGGGAATAGCGCAAATCCTACCAACATTTCCACCAGATATGATCCTTGCTTCGATAACATTGATTCCCAACCTTAGTACTTGAAGCCTAGTTCCATTGCATAGCCATGCCTTTTGATCAATGTTTCGCATTAACATTATAGGAGTACCAATCTTTAACTTTATTTCATGTTGCGGAAGACCGGACATCCTTATACCGTTAAGGAAATCTGTAGTGTATATCGAATCATCAAAATTTGTGTCTGCGTTGTCCAAAAAAATAGAATAAGATGATTCGTATATCGTCTCGTCTCCTTGAATTAAATCCAGCATGCGTTCATTAATCATATCAACCATTTCATGAGTTGGTGAAAGAATGGCCCTTTCCGGAAAGAATTCAGGATTCCATAGGTTGTCACACAAACGCGGGTATGTTGCATCAATTATGGAGCCTACATAATCATCGAACTCTGGAATCAACATCCCATCTGGGAATACAACAGTCGAGTCGCCATCATTCTTACCACCAACCTTTCCATTACCAATGTCTAAAATCCAATCAGCAAAATCTTGTATTTCTTTTCTTTCATATTTAGTTGATCCATAACCTAATCTCATGTTTACTGTTAAGTTCATAACTTTGCAGTGTTGCCACATATAAGAAGAGTTAATTATGGCATGGACGGCATCATTACGGCTTGCATTAGGAATGACAGGAAGTATTTGTCGAAAATCACCACCAAAAAGAACTACTTTTCCACCAAAAACACGTTTAGATGGTTGAGAAGGGTCTGACCTGCAAATATCTTGCAATGTCCTATCAAATGCTTCGTAACAATATGACTGTATCATAGGAGCCTCGTCCCATATAATGAGCTTCGCTTCTCGTATCAAATCAGCGAGGTCACTGTCAGCAGGAATGTGGCACATTGAATCTTCTAGTATATTAATTGGAATTGCAAACCGAGAATGTGCTATCCTTCCGCCTTCTAACAATAGCGCTGCAATACCGCTAGATGCAACATTCAACACTATACCTCCTTTTGAACGTAAGGCAGCAGACATTGTTTTGTAAAGGTATGTTTTTTCCGGTTCCACCGTATCCATACACAAAGAACATGCCACCTTTCTTCTGGTCTACAACGTCCATAACAGTTGCATAAATACCTTTTTGTTCAGATGTCAAGCTACCATACAATGTTTTATGTTGCTCTTTTAATTCATCTTTATTGTACGATGTCTCATCATATATCAACCTATTATACCCTTCCATCGTGTATTCGTTTTTCGGAAATGGCATGTGCATCCATGACTTTAAACTCTTGTTGTTACACAGTAGCATGTGTTCAATATAAGTTACACATATGTTATACTTCTGATCGTCTGAAAGTTGCAGGCCTGCATATACGTAATATTGAAACTTAATATACGATTGTTTAGTAACAAAAAAGCTATGTTGATGTAAAAGGGAACTATTTGAAGTAATCAAGGATGTATCATAAAATTAAATTCATAAAGAGATCATAGTAGCATGTATTCAATATAAGTTACATATCATATTATAGTTATGACTGTCTTAAAGTTGCAGTGTGCATGTACAAAAGAAAAAAAAAAAGGCATAAAGACATGAAATTAAAAAAAAATGATGAGTCAATCTTTACATATGATTCTTTGGCACATTAGATCAAAAAGTTTTTGTGTTAATATATGCAGAAAATTTTAGTGAGGGCTGCAATTATGCATGTGTATAAGGGTTTGGACATTAGAGTAGTAGAAACTTTAGTTTTCTAACTGAATGTTAGGCTAGTATATGAGTGTTTGGCACAACAGGGACGTCACTTGTTCTGATTGTTTTAGTCTTATTTAACTGCCTATTTACCTTTATTTATGATGTGTAAAAATAGTATTAGGTGTGTGAGTGTTTGGCACAGTAGCATGTGTTCAATATAAGTTACACATAAGTTCGACATATAATATGGAATGAAAATGAAAAAAAAAAAAAAAAAAAAAAAAAAAAAAAAAAAAAAAGACAACATACCAAGATTATTCTGCTTTATGCGCTCAATATGCTCAACATCAGCAGCCAAAACATGCCAAGTTTTTCCCAAACAAGTTCCGACCGAGACATACTATCTGTCATGAGTAGCATGACAAAGAATGATCTCAAATAATCGCCCATTCCCCAATGACTCGCTTCCAGTAATCCATCAATATACTCCTTATCATCTTGCAAAAGTCCACGCGCATAGCAAGCATCTCTGTAAGTAGGATACACAACACCGTCATATTCTCGGAGGTCCTCCCATTTCTGCGGACCTCTCACCTTGTTTAGCAATACACACAACTAAAAATACTCTCCCCAAGAAGGTGGAACGTGATGAATACGTCCTAAACTAAAACCTCTCTTTCTCTTTGTCCAAATTCTTTTCTGAGGATTCCAAACATAAAATTTAGGGATCTCCACATAAAGCAATTTCCGCGCAAATGTATCAGTCTTGTTTAGTTCCATCTACTGTACAAATTTATTCTAGTTTACAGATTCCTTTTCAAGAGTGTAATCAATTCTTTCGGTTGCATCAAATATAACAGACTATTCATCCTGCAAACGAAATGGCAAACGGTCAACGCTTGGAGTCCTATAGTGTAAATTAAATTTAAATATACGCCAAGCTGCTTCACAAGCAGAAAGATATCTACAATCATAGAAATCCTTAATCTCGTCGACCTCTTCGCCATCTAGACCAACAGTAACCCTATCTGGTCCCTTGTTTATGTATTTGAATAAATACTTAATGGACCAAACCTGGTTGCACCATTCAATGTTTATATGTGACTGATATCGCCTGAGCAAACCGGGGTTGTAAGGGACCACGAAACCGTTATGCAAATCAGTTTTGTTTTTCTTTATAGCACTTCCATCATTCCTTCTCCTATAAATTCCATAACCATTGTCATCAATTACTGTGGTTTCGTTAAATTGTTTTCGAAAGTTCTTGGTACATGTAGTAATCTTTAATTCATTACACAAACATAAGTTTAATGCTAGATCAAATTATAGAGAAAGAGATGAAGATGAGGAAGATGGGAACTTTTAGAGAGAGAGAGTGGAGAGAAAATGTAGGTAGGTTAGATTAGAATGAGAAAAGCTCCAACCCTCTCCCTAGTGGAGAGGGGTATTTATAGTTACAAGTTTTAGGTGCCCCTAGCGGGCTGTAGAGTGAGCTGACAGTGGGTAAAGACCCGACCCACTCCACAAATACTATAATAGCTAAACTAATATTACTTTAACTAATCTAATATTAATAACCCTACGAGCTATATAAATGCTAAATAGTTACTCGGGGTGACCAAGTCTTCACATGAATATTTATATTCATAACAATCTCCCCCTAAGGGAGGTCACCCCGGAAATAATAATTTTGAATTCTAGCATTCTGTCTTCTGAACTTGATTTCATAGCTCATAGTTTTTGATTCTTCAATGTCTTTGATCATTGTGCAATCAGCAGCGAACTTCAGATGACTGTTCTTCTGTCTTGGATGATCTTTGGTGATTCTTTGAAGTCATCATCCAACGTATGTCTCCAAGTCATCTTTTAGCATAATGTTTCCGTGTGATGTGATTGTTGAGTCGACATGCTCACACATTTCTGGATCATGATTTTCAGCCTCAGAGTTGCGGAAGCAATGTTTAAGGTCTTTTAGATATCATGATTTCTTTGATTATAATGATGGTGTAGTGTGAGCACGTGGTGATGGATTGGCATCTTTTCTGCAATCAGCTACAACCGCAATCAGCTGCAACAACAATCAGCTACAATCGCCAGATGTTCCTGCATACGAAAGTTAGCAATAAAATGTCCGGTATTTACAGGTTTAGACTTCGAGATTGTTAACAGCATAGTGTGAAAACTCTCTCTAATCCTTGCCAAGGCCGTTCCTAAATCGGAAACCCACAGATGGCTTTAAAGATTTACCGTAGCAAATCAACGATTAGGTGAGTCGCTGGAGATCACTCCACGACTGTAGACCGTTTGAAACCGCCGCGACCACTAAGCGTAATCCACAAGGAATTACCGAAGTGACCTGCTTTCAGGGCTGCTTGATGTTGACCCTAGCAGGAATTTCCATTCAATCACTGAGAATTACATTTGTAAATTCCCTCATAAATGTTCTGGCAGATTGCTAAGATCTGCATAGGACTCATAAGTTTACAACTGGTGTCCTTAATGTTGAAGAACCAGTGTAGAAGTAATTCGTGTCCCTAAGAGATCTTATGATGCATCTCGTGGCTCTAGACTCTATTGTGCATTTTGATTTGGTGATCGGAGGCTGGAGAGGACTGCCACCTTTTCAATATCATCTAACTCGGAGTGAGAGAGACGATAGAAATGTATTGATCTACGTGACAAGTGAAACAAGAGTCCTTTGAGGGACCTTGAGTGGCTAGGGAGGGTTGTGCAGCGTATCACTGGGTCCATGATACTTTGTCTTCAATGTCAGCAATCAACCAAGTGATTCTGACAGCATATGAATTGACCCAGTTTCTGCCTAAAGTGTAAGGATGGCTTCTTTCTTTTCACCCTTTATCTTTACATTTCTTTTTCATTCTTCAACCCCTTCAGTCCTTACCGAGACTTCATTACTAGTACTTTGTTGGGTTTGTTCCAGTACTAGCTCCATCTCAGTCGGCACTCTTCCCTTATTCACACTTTTCTCCTTTTTAATCATACCTAAGGACTTCTACACTAACTAGTGGATTGTCCCTGGGTAGATCCCTCCGGCTCTGGCGGGATCGTGGGAACTTGTACCTAACCTTACCGTCCTTATAACTCCAATACGTTAAATAAAATGGTCGGTCTTTGGTGTTCTACCACAATTGCCATTAACCAAATCCTTGAAAAAATCTCTCAAAGTGTTCATAATTATGAAACACATTTTTCTAACACTTTGAGAGTTTTATATTTTCAAATACTCCCCCTCAACATGTGCTCGGATGATTGTTTTATAAATTTGCACATGTTGGGTGGAGTTCGCACTTTTTGAATTGATCCACTTTCAGTGAACATGACCGATTCGAGACACGCTTACATCACTAGTTAGACTAGCTTGAAATTATTACCCGGCCTGGTCAAGTCCATAGAAAGTTTCTCGAAATGGTACACTCTACTCAGACACATCCTTTTCGAGACACGCTTACATCACTGGTTAGACCAGCTTGAAATTATTACCCAGCCAGGATATGTCCTTTCGATTAATGACAGTTTTGTTTCGTCAATTCTTTGGTGAAGTCTGAGTCACGCTCAAATGAGATGCCAAATCCTTTTTGTCCATTCGCTCCCCCTCAATATGTGCATCGATATACGAAAGAGTTTAGCACATATGGGAGAGCTCACACTTAAGTCCAAAACATCACATTTTCATCAGGTTTCATATTTAAATCACATTCTCTCCCCCGATCAAAAATTTCAAACCTTTTGAGATTTGTGATCCCAATTGATTTAAATAAGTTAGAAAATGTGGGAGAAAATGTGTCCAATTTTGTGTATTCTGATGATGAAACATACTATGCTCCCCCTTAATCTAAGAGGGAGATTCACTGCTTATCTTGTACAAAGATGATAGTTATGACACAAATGATATTGACCTTTTTGCGCAGATGATGTGATCATCCGCTTCTCTGAGGGAGTCGTTAGTCAACATCAATTATCCATCCACCAACAAATCTTTCCAAGTATTGTCGATCCCCACTTAGCGAGATCCGAGTAAGTACTGCTTTGTTGAAGTGATGGTGGTGGAGGTGAAGACAGTGTTGTTGTTGTTGTTGCCGATGTTGTTTTTGTGGTGAATTCCGAGCCAATCAATAGAGTTTGAACGTCTGATCAAATGGTTAGAGCGGGAACTGGCACATTCATTTTG